>CM076899.1:7914125-9114125 GCA_039519145.1 Kokia cookei | reverse complement strand
GTTTTGTATTATGCTAGATAATAGCTGGTGGCTTTATAACTATTTCAAGACCTGACAATTAATCCATCTTTCTCTCTTCATATTCCTCTTTTCCCATCTTTCTTTCACCAAATTGCTTATTTTGTTTTCAAGCTGAGCATTTTACAACACAATCCTCATCAATCAGGCTTTTAGCATCTTTTAAATTTTTCAATGAGAATAAAACATAAATGTGCCACTACCACTTAATCTTCTATATAGCATGAAAAAGAACTACATGGTTCATGTAACATCTAACATAAAGTAGAGAGAACAGTTTGGCACTTTGGCTTGTCAAAAGTAGGCAATTCCATTTGCGATCACAACATTACATAGATTGTCCATTCACCACAGTCTTCCCACATGTGTTCCAATGAAGACAGAATGTCAAATGGATGCAACTAAAACTGGAAACACATGACAAAAGGGAAACAATATCAAATATTTACAAGCAAGAGTGTATAGTAATAGTAGGCTCTATCATAAATTTCTTTTACTAGAGATATATAGTTAACAACACAAACCAAATCCAGATGACGCATATATACCGAGCAAACTAGTCGGACAGTGGCGGCGACGACTGAAGGCTGAAGCCTGGAGCGAAGAAGCTGACAGAGGAAGTGGAAGACGGACGGGCAGCAACGATGGAGGTCACTGAGCTGGGTGGGGATGTGGACTCTGTAAATGAGTGTATCTCATATCGCATTGGAGGTGGTGAGCGGCACTTAGGGGGAAGGGGAATTAGGGATTGGGGAAAGGAGTTAGGGATTGGGAAAGGAAAGGGGAATTAGGGATTGGGGAAAGGAGTCAGGGATTGGGAAGGGAAAGGCTGGGTTCGGGAAGGAGCATAAGGGATATGGTAAAATATTTAGGTTAAAAATTTCGGGGCGGGTCAGGTCCGAATTGAAAAGACTTTGCTCGAAATCTGGTTCGTTTTTTAATGAGTTTTATTTTTAAATTCAAAATCATTTTTTGGATTTATATTTTAATTTTAAATCTTTCAACATTTGAATTCTGTCTGACTCATGGACGAGTCTATATAAATTAAAAAAGATTTATTTAGGGATAAATATCAAAATTATACATGAATTATAGTTTAATATGTAATTATATACATGAACTTTGATTTTGTGCAATTTTATACATGATATTTTGATTTGATCCAATTCTTGTAAACTATTAATGCAATTATTCATATAACATAATTTTATGTTTATATGTTACATACATAAATAATTATATTTATCCAATATAAAAATAAATTGATGTATTTATATATTTAAATGTGTATGATTTGTAACATCTGCGTTTTTTAACCGAAGTTAGAACAGTATAGGAAAGGAGTCAAGAATTAGAATATGTAGTTAAAATAAGAAGATTAGGAAAATTTAAGGATTAATTAGTAATTACGAGAAAGGAGGAAGGACTACATAGCAATTTATCCAAATTGAATTATGAGTCATCATGGGAATTAGATTGATTAAGAAGGGGCAAAAGAGTAATTTGGTGGAAGATATTTTTGGAGGCAAAGTTTTGGACCAAAGTGTAAAGTTGGAAGGCCCAAAGACTAAAAATGGAATTTTACCATTTTTATTAAGAGATATTTTTAGTGGAGAAATCTAGAGAATTTGTGAGAAATAAAATTAGATAAAGGATGAAAATATCATCTTTTTCATTCATTTCCAACGTCACATGCATATCTCTCATTTCTAAATTTTGCTTTTATTCCAATTAAGTCCTTCCACCATTGTTAAGCCCTCCAAGCTTCAAAATCCTCCATTTTCTTTGAAATTTTGAAGAAAGACATAGAGGGAAGTTATTAGATACCTTAATTTCTTTATAGAGTCCAGTTTGAAGTGTTAAAGTGGATAGGGATTGAATTAGAATTTTGGAAATTCAATAACAAAGGTAAGAGATGATTCAATTTTCATGACATACATGTATATTTACATAATCTAGCATGAAAAAGTATTGAATTTTAGTCTTAAGCTTATATGTGTTTGTATGAAATTGAAGAAAGAGGAAAGAAGGAGAAGGACGAAATTGAAGAAAAAGGAAAGGAGAAAGCTAAGGTGTGAGAAAAAATTATCTACAAATGAGGTAAATACTACAAGTATTAAAAGACTTAGTAACAATTAAGTTAAAGTGTTTATAATTTTAATATATATATATATGATTAATCATGATGAAAATGAGATGTTTAATTATAAGTATGATAATTATGTGTGATTGAATGAAATTTAGTATAAAGAAGCATGAGAAATGAATTAATCTCATCAAAACAGTTTGGACAGAACAAAGGATTAACTTCGGAAATTCACTAAAAATTGTATAAAAAGAGTTAAAAGTTGAATTAAATATGTAATTAAAGCTTATTGAGTTTATTTTCATATGGAAGAAACAGTGAAATAAAAGGAAATGTATATTTCGAGATATACTAGTTTTTGTGTAACAAGGTCAGAATAGATTTGAGTTCCCTTGTTCTGACTTTGAAAAATAATAGAAAAATGTAGAAAAATTATTATAGACTGAAATTTATATGGTTGAATCCTTAATGAGTCTATTTTCAAAATAAATAGACAGGAACATCATTTGATCTCTGTACAAAAAGATAAATAATTTTTAGTGAAGAAAGGTCGAAACTGTCAGGCAGCAGAGAAGGGGTAAATTGAAAGAATTTACTGTACAAATTGGCTAAAGTAAAAATTCTAAAATTTTTATGGTAAAAATATATTTGAGTCTAATTTCAGAAACATCAAGCGGATTTTAATTTTGAATTCTGTAGCTCAAGATATAAATAATTTAGTGAGTGTGACGCAAGTGGACATCTTTGAAAATTAATGTGAAAATAAAAGTAAGAGGTATATGATGATGAATATGTGAAAAAAATATGTGTGTGAAATATTATGTGGTTAATTATAAAGATTGATTGTGTGATTAATTGGTGAATTTTTGGATTATTTGAGGAAATAAAGGTGAGAAATACATTATTATGTATATGTGATGAAAAATGTATATATGATGTATAAGTTGTGAATGATTTGTGATCAAAATTGAAAGCCAAAGTGAAAGTGAAATTGGAATTGAAAGCGATATGAATTTTAAATTGAAAATCCCTATTAACTAGTCGGTCTGAGTCGGATATAGTTGGCATGCCATAGGATTGGAAGAGTTCAAGGATACTTCGACCTTGAGTCGATGAGACACTGGGTGTCATTATTTTACTTCAGATAGATTCGATGAGGTACTGGGTACCACTTTACTTCGGCTAGGCCGATGAGACACTAGGTGTCACTTTATTGCTTCGAACTATCCGATGAGGCACTGGGTGCCATTTTGGTGTGTTTGGTTGGATCCGTATATCCACCAATGTCCGAGTCTTGTTAATAGGGTAAATAATGTGAAAAAGAAATAATGTGCAAATTGTGACATTGAGATAAGTGAAACATTGAACACATGAAAGGTAAGTACTATATGTGTATAAGCAATCAAATAATGATAAAACTAAGTAAGCTAAAGAGGCTAAAATAGCTAAGTTGTAAAAAGTGGATGAATGTGTATAATGTGATAACAAGAGAAGTTAAATGATATATATGTGAAAGGTATGTATTTTATCTGAATGAATATTCACATGTATGTTGAAATGAGTTAATAAAAAAGTTTAGAATTGATTAATTATTTTTGTAGTACTTACTAAGCTTTCATCGGCTTAACGCGTTCATTTCAACGTGTAGGTATAAAACCTCTGAGAAGTTAAGGTTGGACTAGGTGCCTCTCATCAAATTACATCAACATCGGAAGATTGCAAGATAAGGTATATTTATTTTGTGTGAAATGACATGTACAAATGGTATACCTATATGTCTCTAATGAATGGGTTATCAATGTTGCTTTGAAAATTTACATGAATTGAATGAGATGGTTAAAATTGTGTTTTGAACTGATTTGAAATATTGGGGAAGTTTTTAAATTGTTTCAGGGGATTATTACTATGTTTTAAGCTATATTTATTGATTTTAGAATAGAGGTATCAATATTTTTATGGTGGTATCGATATTTGCCCTGTTTTGAGTAAAAAATTACATTTTCGTTATTTTCAAACTGGTTTTAAGTTTCGATTTTGATTATATTGATTATTTTATGATATTTTGAGTAAAGTGGTTCAATTACACATTATTTAAAAGAAAATTTTGTTATACTCATGTTTAATTCTTTGACACTGTATATAATACTCTTATACCGGGTTTATACATGTAAACCGGGTGTAGGGGTGTTACATGATTAAATCAAAATTAAAGTTTCAAGTATACATTTGAACCACAATTAGAGTTTTACGTGTATAATTGCATCAAATTAAAGTTCAAGTATACAATTGCACATTAAATCAAAGTTCATGTATAATTTTGAGATTTATCTCGTTTATTTATATTATTATTTATGGATAATTAATACATTTATTTAACTTAAATATTTATATAATACAAAAAAATAGGGTTAATTTTTTAAAATTATAACTAAATCGATATAATATATAAAAGGCCTTAATGACAAATTTGGCCACTAATGTTTACATGTTTTGTCAAATATCCTAATAGTATTTTGAGTTTTTTTTTTTTTTTTTTGTCATCAACCTTTGTTTTTTTTAAAAAAAATTCTAACATATTTTATGAAAGTACTGTTAAAAAATAATGGGGATGATGTGAAATATTTTTAATGAAATATAATTTATTACTTAGATAACTCAATAAGATAATTACATATGAAAAATAATAAAATAAATAAATCATACATGAAATTAAAAAAATAACTCTAAAACTTTTTTTAGATAATTACGTTTATTTTTAAATTAAGAGTTATTGTTTTGACTTCATAAATTATTTATTTATTTTATTATTTTCCATATGTAATTATTTTATTGAGTTATTTAAGTAATAAATTACATCTCATTAAAAATATTCCACATATGAAATTTCACATATCTTGTTAACTTTTTTAACGGTACCTTCATCAAATCTGTTAAAAAAATAATTTGAAAAATGAACAAAGATTGATGACAAAAAAAGACTCAAAAATACAATTAGGATTATTTTGACAAAACATGTAAACGTTAGTGCTCAAATTTATCATTAAGTTTATGTAAAAGTTGAGGGCTAAATTTGCCATTATACTAAATTTTTTAACTGTCATGTCAAGTTGCCATTTGTGATTTTAATTGGAGTGACCAAAATGATCGAATTATGTAACGTAGATATTTAAATTACAAACTTTTTATTTTATATGCTTGAAATGAAAATTTTTATAGTTAAATAACTATTTGTATAATTTACCCTAAATCATATTTCTTGAGTTGAAATCTGGATAATTTTGTTTAAAGACGCTGAATTTTTAATTGAAAAAATGAAACAACAGAAAAATTACTGGGAAACTTTCATTCTCACGATGTTGGATCTAGAACAAGTTTAAAACAACACTAATTAAACGAAAAAAAAAAAGAAGCTAATTGTTCTAGAATAAAAAAAATAAAGAATTAAAAGTTTTGTAAGTAAATGACATGAATGTAAGAAAAATAAAAGAGAGAATTTGGTTGGTTGGGGGGGGGGGGGGGGTTTCAGATCCACGGTTTAAATGATAGAAAGAAATTTCCCTTTTAAGCATAACTGGAGGGGATTATTGCAATATAAACTCATAGTAAGTTTCAAATTTCAAATTTCTATAGCAAGATAAGAATGGAAATTTTCCAGTGTAGCATTGTTTAATTTCTAACAAGTAGATCCTCTAATTGATTGACACGTCATTTTTATTAATGTTAAAAATAATAATTTTCTTTTACTCGATAATGCACGAGTTTAATTATATGTACCAATTAAAATATATTAAGATTATTTTATAATTTTGTATAAATTTATTTTTATAATAATAATATAAATAAATTTAAATCACTTTATAACTTTTTTTTTATATTTTTTAATTCAATATTTTATTTGATAAAAATATTGTCTTAAATTATTATGAAATTTATTTATACTAAATGATTTAAATTTGTTTTATTTTTTTTAACTCAATCCTGTAAATATTAACATAAAATCCATATAATGAATTGCAAATAGAATAGAAAATTAATTTAGCATGAATTATAAAAAATTACTTTTTATTTATTAGTTTAAAAAATCTATTTTAAAAAATAATTTGTGAAAGAAATTTAAAAATTAAAATTGATCCCAATATCTATTAAAGTAATTTTTTATCGCATTTAACATAATCATACATAGTTAATAAAGCTATATTCATTAAAAAGAAAAAAGAAAAATACATATTTTTGTATTGGATTAAATCGTAAAAATTGAATCAAATCAAATAAACTTCAAAACTTGAAATTGAAGACTCTAGGAAACATTTAGTTAGGTGAGATCGAGAGAAGATCCTATTGTGAAAAATTTTGATTTTTTCAATTTAGTCTAATGAGGTCGAGAGATAAATTGGACTAAATTATCAAATTGGGTAAAATGGTGATCGAAAGGTAAAATTGAACCAATTAGGAGTTTAAGCAATTTATGTCCCTAACTTGAGAGTTAATTAGCAACTAAACTGTTAATACTCGTGTTCCGTTGTAACACATAAATACTACAATTGATCTGTTAGTAGAAGTCATTTTTTGTTTCTATATTTTGTGCTAATTCTCTGCTCGAACTACGAACACCAACATGTATGATCAAGTCGTTATCGTCGTTATCGGGGAGATATGTGTGTGATAAGTTGAATTGTGTTGATTTCCGCATGCTTTGTTAGGGAGATAATTAGTGAAAACTACGTTTATAGATATGTCGTTTTATTGTGTTTTAATGGTTTCATTGTTTAATAATAATTAGAGGTGGCCAGAAGATCAATTTGTGTTTGATGTGAATGATATTTTAATGCTTAGTTGGGGGTATGGAGGCAACTGTGGGAGATAAGGATATGAGTCTTCTTGTTTCAACACTATCAGGGGTACCACAACTCCCATACTTCGATATTGTGATACCATCATTCACGATGATGTTTTTGCTGCATTTGGGCCATCGTGGGCTCCTTGCATCATCCACCAACCTCATTAGATGGCCCGAATGCCAATTGGTCATCTCAAGTCTCAAAATAGCATAAAATGCACACTAATCACATAATTGTGCAAAGAACTAAAACCAAGTAAAACCATGACAAAAACATATAACTAGCTCAGAAACAAACTCATTAAGTGTAATGAAAGTCTAATTTGACATATCAAATTACGACAAATCATTACCATTAAAGAGAAATTGATGACTTTGGGTTTAATTTGAAAAAAATGATAGTCAATAAGCTTAGATTGTAAAAATGACTAAATTGTAAAGCTAATTAAACTTGTTCGATAACTTTGTAATATTAAGGACTAAATTGAATAAATGAAAAATATGTCATGAAATTATGCTATGAATAGAGAGTATAGGATCTCTGATGAAAGAATGTGAAGTTGGATTCTAATCTGATGCTGGATATAAAAAAAATGCATACTCCGAGTATAGGGACTAAATTGAATAAAATATAGAATATATTTGGCTCTGTATTTGAATGTGAATTGAATGAAATTCAATATTGTTTTATGTATTGAATTATTGAACATAGCTAAATACAACATTGAACCATCACGAGATAAAGAAAAGGCGAGAGTTCTAGACGAGTAACAATAATTACGATTTTGACTTTTATTATCCGAGATCATTATATATATACACATTTACATGTTGCTTGCATGAATAACTAACGAGGTAAGTTTATATTGTCGTATAAAATGATTCTTATTGAATTATATTGAATGTCGAGAAATTTGATTGAATTAAATATAATGTAAAAGAGTGTGACATAATTGGTATATGATATGTGACATGAATATAATATGAACTATGTTATATGAAAATAGACATCTACGAATTGATGATGAAATGAAATGAGAGTATGATATGCGCATTCCTATATGGGTTTGTTGATGATGTGGAACGTCATTCACGATCCAGCATTTATTGCGGATCATTGAATATTCATTGCATCTTCGGAGACTTTGGTGTGGTGGAGGGATGTATTTGCATTTGTTGCCTACATACTAACTTGGACCAAGAAAAGTTCAGCCCTAATGTGTGAACAATTGTCAAATTTAATATTTAACTCGGACCCAAAATAAGTTCAGGCTCCAATGTGAGATAATTGTCAAGTTCAGGCATTAACTCTATATTCAAATTCAATTTTATAAATAATTAATATTAATTACTTATAAATATTTGAAATTTTATATTTCATATATCAAAATATTAATACTGAGTTACAATAAATTATTTTTTTATATTCTTATTAAAATTTCATAACATTAACAAATTTAAATATTGTTTAAATGTATATTTTTACTTCACAACATCATGTAATTTTTTTAATAATAATACTAAATACTACCTTAAACCAAAATTTTCAAAAGTAAGACACTTTTTAAAAGCAACGTGAAATTAACATTCAAACTAGTTGGAGCAGAGAGAGTGAGAGTGAGAGTGTATCCCATAACAAATGGACCGAAACTTAAATTACAAATGTTTATGGGTCGAGTCGGGTTTTAATATGATATTAACATATTTTATGTTTATCCAAACTCAGCACGACCCGAAATATTAATTTAAAATTTTGCTCAAACTCGCCCATATTTACAAAAGATTAATCCAAGTCCATTTTAGGCTCCGCCCATATTATTTTTTATTTTTTAAAATATTTATATTATATTATTTTAATATCTAATAATTTTATACAAATTTTAAAAAAATAAATTTATACAATTTTTATATAGTTATCTTAACATTATTTTAATGTTTATGTTTATATATTTAATATAAATTTATTTTTTAATGTGTTCTAAATTACATAATATATAAAAATAACATAATATAAAATATTATAAACTTAAAAAGGGGTTAAGTTGAGCCAAGATTTGACCTTGAATGTTTAAGCTTGAATACAATCCATATTTTAAACGGACCTAATTTTTTTATCAAAATTTATTTTTTGAACTTAATATTTTTATTTTAAAAGGACATTCTAAGTATGAATGAGTAAATTGACCCATGAATATCTCTAACTTAAATATAAGATTAGGGTAATGGGTTGGATTTGGCTATCTCACATTTTACTATAGTTCCCCTATAGCCCATGTCTGTCTTTGTACATCAAATAAATAATTTTGTTATTTGAAAGAGAAAAAAAATCTGTTTGGCCACAGTTACCACCACAAAACCAACCGTCAAAAGAACCGATAAAACCAAAAGCAGCTTTCTCCACTTTCCCTCTTCCTAACGCTAACGACGTTGAAATACAGAATCAGAAATAAGAATGCTTTTGCTGCCGCCCGCCCTCCCCGTGCGATTCCCTTCTATCCAGCTATCTTCGCCGATCACGCGCCTCCACCTCAGCCACCACTCATCCCTCTGCACGTCTTCCGCCGCCGCCGAAACCTCCATCACTTACTCATTTGATAAAGAGAGAGATAGAGACAGGTACGGTGATGAAAATGACGACGAAAACGATGTTCTTTCTCTTCACAAGCGCCGTTACGACTTCACTCCATTACTCGATTACCTCTCCCGCTCCAACTCGGCGTCTGACTTGGACTCCGAGTCTGCCTCGCCCACTTCACTCGACCCTATTGAATTCCAGTTGGCCGAGTCATATCGCGCGGTACCTGCTCCACTCTGGCACTCCCTATTGAAATCTCTATGTGCCTCTTCTTCTTCGTCCTCCTCCTCTTCTATCAACTTAGCATACGCTGTCGTTTCTTGGCTTCAGAGACACAACCTTTGTTTCTCCTACGAGCTTCTATACTCGATTCTAATCCACGCGCTTGGCCGTTCCGAGAAGCTGTACGAAGCGTTTTTACTCTCTCAGAGGCAGAGCCTTACTCCCTTAACATATAACGCCTTAATCAACGCGTGTGCCCGCAACGACGATCTCGAGAAGGCTCTTAATCTTATGTCAAGAATGCGTCAAGATGGTTACCAATCTGATTTCGTGAATTACAGCTTGATAATTCAATCGCTTACCAGGAACAACAAGATTGATTCATCTCTTCTACAGAAGCTTTATGGAGAAATTGAGTGTGATAGAATTGAGGTCGATGGGCAGCTTTTGAATGATATAATTGTTGGTTTCGCCAAAGCGAATGATCCAAGTCGGGCTCTAAAGTTTTTAGCTATGGCGCAAGCAATTGGGTTGAGCCCGAAAACGGCTACTCTTGTGGCAGTCATTTATTCCTTAGGTTGTTGTGCGAGGATTGCGGAGGCTGAAGCTGTTTTTGAGGAAATGAAAGGAAGTAGATTGAAGCCTAGAACCAGAGCTTATAATGCGCTTCTTAAAGGGTATGTGAAATCAGGTTCTTTGAAAGATGTAGAATTAGTTGTATCCGAGATGGAGAGAAGTGGGGTTTCTCCTGATGAGCATACATATAGTCTTTTAATTGATGCTTATTCCAATGCCGGTAGATGGGAGAGTGCAAGAATTGTATTGAAAGAGATGGAAGCCAATAACGTGAAGCCGAATTCTTTTGTTTATAGTAGGATTTTAGCAAGTTATCGAAACAAAGGAGAGTGGCAAAGATCTTTTCAGGTTTTGAAGGAAATGAAGAGTAATGGGATACAACCCGATAGGCATTTTTATAATGTGATGATTGATACTTTTGGGAAGTATAACTGTCTTGATCATGCCATGGCCACCTTTGATCGTATGTTGTCAGAGGGGATCGAGCCAGATACTGTTACTTGGAATACGCTAATAGATTGCCATTGTAAAGGAGGGTGGCATGATAGAGCGGAGCAATTGTTTGAGGAAATGAAAGAAAAAGGGTATTCACCATGTACAACTACGTATAATATTATGATAAATTCTCTAGGAGAGCAGGAGAGATGGGATGACGTTAAGAGCTTGTTGGGGAAGATGCAGAGTGAAGGTTTGTTGCCTAATATTGTGACATATACCACACTTGTAGATATTTATGGAAAGTCTGGGAGGTTTAGTGATGCCATAGAGTGCTTGGAGCTCATGAAGTCTGCTGGATTAAAACCTTCCTCAACCATGTATAATGCCTTAATAAATGCATATGCACAAAGGGTAAGTTTTCCTATCATTGTTTCAGTTATCATTCTCTCATGTTAGGCCAAAGTGTCCTGCTTAACCCTGATCATGCACTGCTATGATATGCATTATTTAATTAACTTGATGGTTTTAGAGTTAGCTGTTGCTGTCTTGGTCATAAAAACATGTTTATATATTCTCCACTACTAGGAGGCAGAATTGTGTCCTATTCATAACGACTTCATGAGTTGGTAAGTTCATAGTATATGAAAATGTTGACAGTTCTGATCCTCTTCAATATGGTCTGTATCTTGATAATTCTCGTGTGTGGTTCCTGATTAGTAGGAAACTGTTGGGCAAAGCGTACCAGGTGTACCTTTCAGGAGTGAGTCAAATGCTTAGGAAGGATTTATTTGGGTCTTTGTTATGAAAAGAAAATGTACTAGTCTAGTGATCTGCTTGGTACAAAGACTGGATTTTCTATTGGCATGTCAGTTCATTAATTTTGAGGTTTAGCTAGAGCTAACTCTATTGGATGATATGCTTGTAGCATACCTTTATTATCTTTTGTTTGCTTTTAAACAGGGTTTATCTGAGCAAGCAATGAATGCATTGAGGGTTATGGGAGCAGATGGCTTGAAGCCTAATCTCTTGGCTCTCAATTCATTGATAAATGCTTTTGGTGAGGATAGAAGGGATGTTGAGGCATTTGCTGTGTTGCAATACATGAAGGAAAATGTGATTACCCTGTTACCTTCGTTTGCTTGCCTTTAAGTTATTGGTACTATTCTTTTAGGTGATAATTATGACACTATTATCTGGTTCAATTTATACAGGGTGTGAAACCAGACGTAGTCACATATACCACACTTATGAAAGCTCTTATCCGTGTTGACAAGTTTCATGAGGTATAACGTGTCCTTTCTGTTATCAGAATGAGATACTAGCCCTCTGCTTTTCTTTATCACAAATAATATTTTCTGTGCCTTGTATAGATAGCCATTTGGATCAGTTGTATGCTAACTTTGCTTTTTGCTGTTTTGTATTCTTTCTTCCTATATGACTATGTTGAGTCATTTGATTATAGTTAATGCAGATTTGAATCTCGGGTGTAAGTCACCATCTACTGAAACAACTATAAACTTGCATCTTACCGAGATCTGACTATCCCCCACCCCTCCCCTCTCTTCTGTAACATATAGCTACATTTATTCTAGTTTTCCTGTCCACTAAAAAACGTTGAAAGATCAAACAGATTTGTGGTATTGGTCTGATCAATTCTGCTTCTACATAAGTTGCTCTTAACGTAATGTGTTGCATGCATCATCTATTTACAATTGTAACATCCATGTTTTGTTATTTAAAGATACTCTCTGTGGTTTGGATTCAGGTCCCAGCTGTATATGAAGAGATGATTTTGTCTGGTTGTACTCCTGATAGGAAAGCTAGGGCAATGTTGCGGTCTGCTCTGAGATACATGAAGCAAGCAGTGAAGTCATAGTTGACAATCCATAATCCGTATGGCTAAAGCAAGTCATGACTGAACAAATTGTTGTTTATCAGTTTGAGGTTAGTAGACATGATCTTTTGATGTATGAACATTTTGTATAATTCCATCGTGAAAATAAGCTTGTTTTGTGCTCACAAGTTACTTCGTATAAAAGAACCTACAATAAAGTGTTCTTTAATTGAGAAGTGAATGGGTACTTTTTAACACCATGCCACTTTATAGCAAATAAAATGATAATCTTCTGCTATATCCAGTAAATTGTTTTCCTTCATAAACTGTTTTGCAGGAACCATCAATTCATGCTGCCATGCCGGCCAGGGTCATCTTTGTGTGACTCAGTGGAGTGGTTGAACCCCACGAGTTGTATTCCGGAGCTTGAAATGAGGAAACATTTACCATACGTTAGGACTATTATACATATGACATGATGACCCCCCCCCCTTTTTCTCTTTTTCTCTTTGCATTTTTGTTGAACATTTTTTTCACCATCTCAAAATAGAAACAATATGATTGATTGCCTGTATCTTGTGTATTATATATAACAAAACAAGAAACATTCTATAGAAAAAAAAAACAACATTCAAAATGTACTTTAACCGCTGTTGTTTTATCTATAGAAATTATATTTGTTGCAATCCGACTTCGGATGCCTGCAAATAATAGCGAGTGCAACTGTTGAAATTTTTTATCCCAATCCGCAACTTACTTGAAAATCTGAATATGTTTCTTTTATATATATGTTGAATGTGAAGGGGATGAACTCTTTTGGAGAAGTCTTCGAAGTGACATTCGTTGTGTAGTCAATTGTAGATATTATTTTAAAACTCAGGTTTTGTCTTTTGATTATGCGAAGAGTCTTGAGGATTTACGAAGTGGAAGTTTCTCAATTGGTGAAGAGAGTGCATACTTGAAGCATCCATAGAGTCTAGCCAAGTGGTACTATATCTCCTTGAAAAAGCTACTTATGTCTTGGTTAATGATTTAATTTGTGTCGTGCATGACTTCACCGATTAATTATCTATTCATATTTTATACTCTTCACCAACTGAGACATTCTCATCAACAATATATAATTTGGATGATACTATTTAAATTCAAATTAATAAAATTATTCATCAAATATTTAAATTTCAAATTAAAATATGATATCTAATAGATTTGAGATTCAACTAATGAACATCTGTATGCACAGGTGTAACAAAATGTGATTAAAATATAAAAATTCTATTATTATTTGAATCCACAAGAATGAAATGTTTGCGAATTCATTGGCAGTCAATTTGCCTGCAAATGCTTTCAGGATTGTCAAAAATAAAAGACAATGCACCAATCGCTGCAGCTTGTGCCTTACGGTATACCAAAATGGCAAAATTTGCGTACCCCCAATTTTTGGTGCTTAGAATATTGATTCTATATCAGAAAAAGAAAATACAAATGCACTTTCCAGTTCCAATTGCAGCAAACACGCGAGGTTTAGCTTTGTGATACACCCAAAATGGTAAAATCACTATCTACATTACCTAATAAGAATGTACTCAACATACAAAAGAAAAAAGGCCTCTAATTAACGTGTACAGAATCACAACATACATCTTTATCAAAAGAATGTATCGTGCCGTTGTCCCGAGTTCATATTCTATGTAAAAAAGTTCAAATAGGTATGGCCGAAACAATTTGTCTGCCGGTTTTAGAAATTCGAGAACAGAACATGAACAATAACAGTACCGAGGATAACAAGAAAAGCCGGAAATATGTTCTTATTTCCTGCATCCCAACCTCAAGAACCTCCATCTTCTTACCGTATCTGTTTCTCCGTCCCATTAGGTAACCATCAAAGTATTCATCGATGGAGACCCATTTGTCCATGCTAGATACAGCAGCCTTGGAATGGACATCAATCTGACGTGGTCCCAGCTTAAATATTGTGAAAAAAGCTGCAGACCAATCATTGAGAACTCTCTGAAAATCCAAAATAAAATATTCGTTAGTTGTTACAGCAAATAAACCAACTAATTTAATCATCCATTAACTACAGTTTCCACTCTAGGAAAACATATAAAGTTTAGAAAATTGTAAATATTTGAGATTTTATATTTGGAAAAATAAAGTGAGAGAAAACAAAAGCAAGAAACCGTTTTCAGAGGCAAGTTAAACATACCTTGAAGGTGGTATGGTCAACAGGATTGAACATTTTAAAGCAGTCTTTTAATGTGGCTGTATTATCTCCATAGATCTGCCACCCAACATGCAGCTGTGGCTGTTAATGAGATAAATTCACTTTAAATTATTCTGCAGAAAGAGAGTTCGCAATTCACATACCTCAAAGGTGAATGACATGGGAACTCTTACAACATCATACATGTAATCTGTTGCTGTCCCATGTGCCAGATACCTGAAACAAGTAACATCCATATATTAGCGGGATGAGATTGCATGAAAAACAAGTGAATATATCAAAACACAGTTATTATTATTGTTACCATTATAGTTTTTTTTTTTCTTTTTTACTTTTAACAATGTTTGAAACCAGATAGGAGGTTGGACTGGGTGAAGCTTTAGATTGCGATTCCGCTAGTCCGACAGGTTCAACCAGCCGGCCAATTGGAAATTTTGGTATTACGTGCATGATTTTGATATAAAGTATGAAGTATAGTAAAAAAACAAGACAAGCATTTGGCTTAAAGGTATGGTCTACAGTATAGAAATAAAAGGTCAAAGTTCAAATTTCACCACTTGAAAAGAATTTTGAATAATAAAATAATAACATGAACCCTAAAACTGATTCAAGTAATAGTGTAATCCGATTTTATATGGCACAAACGTTTCTTGATCAGTTCAATAAAAGCCAGTTTTCAATCAGTTCAGTTTTTTTTATTCTGCTTTAACTTTTTGGAGAGAGAACAGAAAGGTTTCCATTAAAACCCCTTTGGTTGCATATATAGCAACTCACTGAACTAGAGTGCTCTAGTACAAAAATAGATATTGTAGGAATGATGTCATTGTCATGTACTATAAACTACTTGTAACCCAAAAAATGAACGTACGACTTCTACAGGATGGATAAGTTGAGCAAAAATAGCTCCCAAAGACAATGTTAAAAAATAAATAAAGAAATAAAGAAAGATAATGAAGCTGTAAAATGACTAGCTGCCCTTATGAAATGCTTTAACGGGGACTGATCCTATCCCTCAAATTCTTGGACTATTATAAGTAGATACTATATGCTTAATATAACTAGCATGACGTGATTCATCATTGCTTCAAGTATGAGAATAGAATACAAACCCGACAGAACCTCCACCAGAACCAATCATGCAACGCTTGTGGCAATGGATGTTGTTCAGCTCTTCAAGCAACAATTTCATTCGTTGTGATGGCAGTCCATCTGGGGTTCTGTTTTTGTGGTCATAAGGCATAAATAGTGCCTACATGAAATCATGAATTAAATCAAAAGCATGAAGTGGATCTGGAATGACCTACAGCAATGGTAAACTCCAATAAAACAGAATTTAGCTGGAGCATATAGGCAACACATATGACCTATCCTTAGGAGACAAAAAGCATAAAGCAATATTATACAGGAAAAGACATCCAAAGTTCTCTCTTGATTACACATACTACGGCTATATTTACGACATTGTGTGTTTTTGTGATATATGGATGCATACTGCAAACTAACAGGTTTAATTCCTCTTGACAAAACATTTTAGGTGAAAAAAATAACGTCTCAGTGAATCTAAATATTTCCTAGAGATTTCAATGTCCAAAAAAGGTACTTCAATGCTGCAATCATACGAAATAATAGCTTAAGGGTTGCACAATAGTCAAGGCAAAATCAGTAATTGGAAAGGAAGAACTATTAACATGCAATTCAGGACCACTCACCTCCATTCCAGAGTGTACATTAACCCATATGTGAGGATCAAATGATATGGCAAGTTTCCGCATGATTTGGGTTTCAGGCTCACTAAAAGGAGCAATTCCAGGATTCTCTTCATAGGGATCATAGTCCTGTAATCGAACAAAATATTAGAATGGAAAACCTCATCATGTAAAAGAATATACAACTTAAACATGCAACAGTCGTAAGAACTATATGTAATAGGATTTGCATGAAGAAAATGGGCAGCATGATGAACCTTCTCCTTCTTTCCCCAATCTACACTCCAGTTCCTATTGAGATCAACTCCTCTCCCTGCCAAAGAAACCCAATTTAAATCTTTCAACTTCTTATCAAAATCATAGATATTATATACCGTTGAGAGATAAATTGAATTACCATTTCCCCTTTCACAAAGATTTCCTGCTTCAACAAGCTTGCGACCGTTCAGATTCTCCATTGGCACTACCTGCCATGTTATTGGACATTAGCACTCAAGTAATAAATGGTCCATATATTATATCTCTCAAGCAATCTAGCATCACATGCTCATTTAAATAAAAGAAAAAATATTATCCATATTTCTTCCTGTAGCAAGCTCATAATTGAAGTTCGAGTAAACTAAAATTTCATAAACAACTCACTTCACTAATCAGAAGCCCAACAAAAGCAACGAATGTCTTGCCAGCAAATAAAAGTTACCTTTATGACAACATTTTCAAGGGTACCATTTAAGGAAGCTCGGTCCATTTTGGGTAGAAACTGCTCTTCGCTTAAGATTGACAAGATTCGCAATGCCAGTTCAGATGTAATAAGCTCCCGTCCATGCTGCCCAAAACTCTGGAAGACAATGAATAATCTGTCAAGAACACCAGCAATTACCAATCTGAGATCATATATTAACTACATACCAGATAAGAGAAAAGGTTAGCAGATACAGTGATTGTATGGAAATTTAAGTGGTAGATTCAATCTGTTACAATATTTAATAACTGAAAGGCAAAAACATCAATTGTTCTTGCTATAGTATTCACCAAATATGATTTATGGAGGAACTTACAAGAAGGATCCGGAACTTGGATTTGTCATCAGTCTCTTTCCTACTCTGGCAATAAGTAACAACAGTTATCTCCGACGTGTACCCTTTGTTTCCAGCTTCAATTGTTTCTACCTGTTTATGGTGTGAATAATATAAAATCAAATTCTCACACAAAAATTGTTTCCAAATATATGATGTAGTTCACCTACAGTGAGTTTGTCAGGGTGTCGATGGACCAAAGACTTTATTTGTTCAATCAAATCATCACTGCAAAATAGTATAAAAGTAAATTAAAACAAGAAACAAGATTTAAAAAAAAAACTGTTAACTCCAAAGTTCAACAGCATTTTTAAAACAAAGATTCAAGAAAAAAAAAGTTTGGTGTCTGACCTAGATCTTTCAAACTACTTCAACAATTTAGATTAGATTAGTTCATTTCTCGCTCCAGCCTATTCTCTGATTGTTACTCCTTTTGTTCTCATGTTAATGATTCTTGAGTTATAAAACACAACTTAACTTAAAATGTATGGCAGATAGGTCAAAACCTGACATTCAGATACATTCTTGCACATTCCACAATGCCGAATTAATCTCAGAACGGCAGGGTACAATGTAATTCTCCAAATCTAGCCTGGGCAAGCTTAATTTTACTTTATCTGAAGGTTTAAATTAGAGAGCTTCAAATCTCAGCTTGAAAGGAAGATTGGATAGTCAATTTGATTACAGCAAGCTAAGGAAGCATCAAGAAAACATTTTGTTACATAAATCTCCCTACTTGAAGCATGAAGAACACATTTCATAGAGATCACTCTACTCGAATCTACTTAGATTTCACATTGTCAGCTGTATTTCAAGCTAACGTATTTGACGCATAACAAACCAACTCCGTTCAATTCCTTATTTGGGTTCAAAAGATTCCTTCAATTCATCCGCCAAAAAGTTAAAAAGAAGTTAAATTAGAATGCTCTAACTATTGATTCCACGAAAGGGTAAAGAACAAAAAAAAGTGTACATCGAACACGTTTAAGATTTGGGATCATCAGAATATTGACGATACTATAATTTCGATATTAAATCGAACGCTATACCCGCACCAAAACAAGAATAGCTAAATTGAGCATCGAAATTGAAAGGAAACAAAATTAATAATAACTAAAAAGAGAAAAGAGACCTGGAATGGTAGAGATCCCGGTTGATGGGAGTAAAAGAAGGTCGAGTGAGATCAGAATCGGCTTTAACGACAGTGAAACTTGGCAAAGAAGTAAAAACAGAGACGAGGTAAGAGAAGAGAAGAAATGAACCACCCATCGCCGATAAAATCAGAACAATAACGCTGACTCCGCGAGTGGTGGACTGGACCGGCCAAGCTTCTGTGTTTTATTTTTTCTTTCATTTCATGTTTTCTGGGAATACGATACTATAAATAGGACACTGTAATTTGCACTCTCACCAATTTGATTAGATTTTTTAATTTTTAATTTTTTTAAAAATGTGTTTTATTCTAGAATCCATGACTTTACGTGAATTCAATCATAAATATCTATCTATTACACTGTAAAAATCGAACCAAAAAATTTACTCCAAAGTTTATTTAAAAAAATATATCAAATAATAGTAATAACTTGCTTTCGCTTTGCTCAATTAAAAAAAAACCTAGGCTGAAACCTACTGCCCATTTCGCTGTTAATAAACCGCTTCCTTCGCCTTCCACTATATTTTTGCCATGCTTCTAAAAATTTAAAGCTAAATTTTTATTTTTTTAATTTGAAATTTAATCTAAATATTTTTATTTGGCGAAATTAGCTATATAAGTTGTTATTTTTCTTTAATTAGTTAAATATATCTTTTTTAAAAGATGTTAAGAAATAGGTTGATTTTGAAAAGAGGGTACGAGAAGCAAGTCCAACTGGGTGTGCTTTTTGCACAGTTGGTAGGAAAGCTTGTCTAGCTGGGCAAGCTTTCTGCACAGTTGACAGTAAAGCATGTCTAGTTGGATGAGTTTTTATTGACATGTCAGGGAAAGGGTACCCAATTGGACGCATTTTCTTTGTAATTTTCAAAAAAACGCTTTCAGCTGGACGCACTTTCTTAACATGTAAGCAAAAGCGCACCCAGCTAGTCGTGCTTTTCATATTCTCTCTCAAAAATCGATTTATTTTCTTAAATCTTGAAAAAAAAAAACCGATCTATTTAATCAATTAATAAAAAAACTACATTTATGCATAATGTTATTAGACTAACTAATGACAATTAAAAAGTTGAAAGTATCAAATTATGTCAAAATTTGAAGTGTAGAGATTAAAGTTCAAATATGAATATAGTATAGAAACTGAAATTAAAAATTGATCATTATTATATAATCTAAAAAAGGTAAAATGCTATGTATTTTGACAAGTATACATCAACATTTGATCATAATAAAGTACTTAGGCTAACAATGATATATTAAAGTTAATGTATCAAATTATGTCAAAAAATAAACATACATATTGAAATTCAAATTTGAGCATAATATAGGAATCAAAATTAAAATTTATTAATTATTATATAATGTTAAAAAAAATAAAAAGGTATATATTTGGACACATGTCTATCAATATTTTAATCAGAATGAAATATTTAGACTAATTATGACAAAATAAAAATTAATGTAATAGATTATGCAAAAAATTAAAGTATAAAATAAAATCCAAAATTTAAGCATATTATAAGGAATAAAACTAAAATTGGACCATTCTTATAAAATCTAAAAATAAAGCGCTTTGTTTTATTATTTGGACAAGTGTCATAAAAGAATGCTTTGGACAAATAAAAATTAAAATATAAAAAATAAATTTGAAATTTGAGTATATTATAGGGATCATTTATGAAATCTCAAAAAAAAAAAAAAAAAATCTGTTTCATTATTTTGGCAAATAAAAATTAAGGTATACTTAACGAGTGATTTCAACAGAAAAGAGAATGATATTTAACTTAGAAGATCCGAGTTCGAGCACCTGTGTATGCAAGGTATGTGTGCGTTGTCAAAGGAAGTATGAGCATCAAATTATATAAAAATTTAAAGTATAAAATTAATCTGAAATTTGAACATATTATAAGGAATAAAACTGAAATTGGACCATTCTTATAAAATCTATAAAAAAAAAAGAGGTTTGTTGCATTATTTGGACATGCCTTTCTTATATAGAGAATTGTAGATAATAAAAACATAATGTTTAAATAAGAGATTTAATCATTATTTTAACCTTCATTAATTTATAAGTAATGTAAAGCGATTCTATTGTTAAATCAATATTTTATAAGAATATTTTAATATTGAATCTTTCATTGTATTATATAATTTAGTATTCTTAAATTATTTTTCCACGTTTGAAGTAGTAACACAAATGTTAGTAATTTTTCTTTACTTTTTTTTCATGCAATAAAGGTTCCACAAAGATCACAGAAACACATATCCACTTGAAAGTTGAAACTGTTTTTAAACTTAACTTTCCATCCTAAAATCTGTAAAGTGCAAAGATTAGCTTTCCCCATTTCATTTCGTCAAACATTCCTCAGTAAACATTGTTAACCAAAATACTCAAAAAGAAAAAAGAAAGGAAAAAATTGCCATCTAAAGTCAGTAACTTCTAAGAAGATGCAGAAAAAGTTGTTCGCCGCAGAGTCTCCGTCTTGGATCGCCAGTTGCTTCTTGCGATGAACAAATATCGGATGCAAGGTCTATGTAGTCATCAAAAGGTATACAAGGCCTTTTAGATACTCTACAATTTCGGATCCCCCAAGCTTTGAACTTCCAAATACTCTATCAACAAAAGTTATTGGAACCTGTGGGCAGTAAATATTCAAATCAATGAGATTTCCAAGGTCTAAATAAGCTGCTTTCGCCACATTCCAAGCTCTAAAATGAAACAGGGGATGTGGCAAAAACCAAACAGGGTGAAGAATATGACCAACACTCAAATCTAGATAAATTCTGTACAATCCGGTGAATACAGGGCAGAACATTCTCTCCATCACAAAATCCCGTCGATAGATAAATAGGATGAGATTGAGTTAAAAGGAAAATCTTGAATAAAACAAATTAGGATTCAATCTAGTTGCGGAAATTGCTAAAAGGCATGGTACTCAAGGCCGAGTCCTGTCTTGGACTTTTAAAGTGAAATATACCGCCATTAGAAGAAGATAACAGAAGTTTCAACTCTTACATAGAAATGAATTATACCTCTTCTATGTGATAGCCTTTTCTTGAAGCCCTAACAATCATCTCCATTTGAAATACGTATCCCTTGCTAACACAGGAAGAAATGACATCTTCAAACACTGATTTCTTATAAAGCCTTTAAAAGAGCCAGGAAAAAGAAATTGTTATATCAATAAAAGCCATGACAGCCCGAAATAGCCCATTTTCTGTGGAACAGATCTCGTACCTGAAGGATCCAGTTAAGTCTGATACACCAGGCCAGAAAAGAGTCTGCGCAAGAACATTGGCTCCCCTACTTGTTAGCTTGCGCATCAGATTCCATCCATGCACACCACCGCCTTTGACATATCGTGTTCCAGTAACTATGCTGGCACCAGTTTCCAGCTGTTTCCTAAAAGATGTCATGCACCAGCACAGTAGAAGGATTTGAGTAAATCAGGCATAACTGTGAACCCAAAAAGGATCAACAAAAGGAGTTCTTACTTGATGAAGCTTGGCAAGTATTTTGGCTTCAAAACAAGATTGAAGAAATAAATCGGGCACTGAAGTGTTGTATGAATGAAGTGGCAGAAGAGGCACATAAACACAGCATAGCACTTACATGATGTGATAGATCAGCATCCATGATTACAACAAAATTCCCAGAGGCATGCTTCAAACCATGTATATAAGCCGTTCCTGAAACCAATAACGGTTCAAAGGGCGGATCAAGGCCTCAAGCTACTACTCCTGAAAGGGAAGAATTTTCACTTACCCAATCCAAGCTTCTTAGGTCTAGGTCTTAATAACTACATAATTAAGGGAAAAAGAAACAGATGTAAGCATAGGAATTGATCAGCAAAACCGATTGCGTATTGATCGAATTTCGAAGTTATATAACTTACAATTTGATCTTCACCATACAGTTTCTGCAGCTGTTTCACAACTTCTTGAGTACCATCCAGGCTCCCATCATCCACAACAATTATTTCAAAATCTACATCCCTACTCCAGGCATGAAAAGTTAAAACAGCTTACATACAAAGGTATCACAAAAATAACAGATGCTTATAATTATTCAAGCATAATGATAGAAAGGAAGGGAATATTAGCCAGGAAAGAAAAAAAAGGAAGTAAATTAACACTATGGTTATAAAGTTTTGGATTTGGAAGGAACAGAAAGCTACAAATTCACTCATTTTCTTTCATTCCTACCATACAGAGTGTGAAAATTTTCTCTATATCCATCATCAAATTCAAATAATCTGAAGAATAAGAGAACAATACAAAAAACTAATCAACAGAAAATTCTAATACCATGGAAGACCCACAACATAAACTCGATAATAACAAGAAAAATAAAGCGCGAATTTGAGAAATGTAATCGGATCTCGATGGAGCACTTACAAAGATTACGATGAAAGAGATCCATGTGATAAGGGAAAGAAAAAGAGAGATTTGAGATGATTAAGGACATACCGGAGATGTTTGAAGATGAGATAGACGATGAGAGAAATGTTGAGGCGCTCGTTATAGGTTGGTACTATTATACTGTACTTGTTCTTCGCAGCATCCATTTTCACCAATTTTAATGCCGTTTTCTCCGATATGGCAGCAACAATTCTTGATCGAAAGATTTCGTCTTCAATACTGTTTTTTATTTGATTTTTCGTTTTTCCAGTGATGCTTGCTTCAATTAAATTGGGCTAAGAGCAAACAGAGACAGACCCAATTTAGTTACAATGGGGGTAAGGCAATTAAGAAGGCCCATCAAGCAGGAAAACAAAACAATAATCTCAGACCGTCCTATTCTGGGCTAAAATCTAAACCAGAGTTTGGTTAGATAAGAGTTAATAGAATGAAAGGAGAGAAGTAATTAGTGAAAAAACCACTAGGGTTCTTCAACTTGTACGGAAGCAAAGCAGGCGAGGGAGAAACAATGAGTCGGAGTTTGGGTATACCGGTGAAGCTACTGCACGAGGCGTCGGGTCACATCGTAACTGTGGAGCTCAAGAGTGGAGAGCTTTACAGAGGAAGCATGGTCGAGTGCGAGGATAACTGGAATTGCCAGCTCGAGAACATCACCTTCACTGCTAAAGTACCTCACTTTATCTTGTCCTTTTTGTTTTTTCTTTTACTTGTTTCTTAATGGCTTTGATTTCTTCATGTTTATTTTGGATCTGTTGAATTCAGGGTTTAGGGTTTTTATTCCCAGTTAGTGATAAACCTTAAAATGCTATAAACATATGATGTTAGATTTAGGCATAGGAACTCAGGGCTTAAACCTATAAATGGGTTAAATCCTATGAGAGAAAGGAAGAAGTGAATGGAGTTTATGCTCCAATTTGAAGAACTCAGCAATTACTCACTGCTATGTCCTACTTTGTCCTTGAGCTTTGATTATTGGTTGTTGTGTCATTCTAATTAGTTTGTGTGTGTGTGTGTTCTATCCATTTCAATAAAATTTAGACCTGAAATCATATCCGAAAAATGTCTGATAGTGAGCTGATTTAATGGAGTAACTTAATTTCTGACTTTCTTGGAACATGTTTGTTTACTATTTGTTGCATACAACTAAAACTTGCATTTGGGACTTCAGAAATTCACAGTTTTTTTGCTTCCAAGATAATTCATTGTGATTTAAGTGCATGTTCCTCTCATTCCCATTTTCAGAAGTGCATTACCCTTTTTTACAAGCATGTTCACATCCCCTTTGGCCCTAGCTTCGTTTTGTCTTTCCTCGCATTTGCATTAATTTGTAACTGATTTTAAGATGATTGCTTTGGCTTGGCTTTCAGGATGGGAAGGTTTCACAGCTTGAGCATGTTTTCATTCGAGGCAGTAAAGTCAGGTATTATCTCTCTTTCTCTCCCTCATAGCCTTGTACCTTTGTTTTTAATGGGTCGTATGTAGTGTAGGGTGTGCTCTCTCTTTAGATCAGATAACTTTGTTTGGCTATTAAAAAGGGGCATATTTTGACAGGTTTATGGTCATACCAGATATGTTGAAGAATGCTCCTATGTTCAAACGTCTAGATGCTAAAATCAAGGTACATTTTACTAGCAAGTTTTAAGTTTTCTGTAAGAAGATTTCTAACTTCCTTGTGTAACTTCATGAAGGGCCTTGGAGTTGGCAGAGGTAGAGCTGTTGCAATGCGAGCCAAAGTAAGTTCATCTGTCCTGTAATGAAGATGGACCCCCATCAGTAATGTCCTTAACTAGTTTTTGTGCGTCAGCTACCAGTTTTTAACTGCAGTCTTTTTATTTTGCAGGCTCAAGCTGCTGGCCGTGGCACAACAGCCGGGAGAGGTGTTGTGCCATCAATTCGTAGGTAACTTGGTATTGTGAAGTGCGTGCTTCATAATCTCTTCTGTCAGAAGCATCATTCATCATTGCAGACCCCTTGAGATGTAAAAGGATTGACTCTTTTCATATTGTACTCTTCATATTTGATATAAAAGGATTGACTCTTTTCGTTACGTTGAGGAAAAAGAAATCAGATAGAGGTGAAGTCACTTTGCCTGGATCCAAAAATGACTGCTTCATTTCTGTGTGAATGTTTGAAATCCCAAAATGTTTTAATGACCTTTTGTAAGGCAATACCTTTCGGAAAATGATAGATAAGTCTTGGAGATTTTGAATTTTGCTTGGTAGGCTGTATTGATAGATGTCCAGCAAAGAAAGGAATGGAAATAATATCAAGACAACTATCCAATGGGAGGGGGGGTAAGTCTAAGTTGCTTGATATAAATAAAAAGGGGTTTGTTGGACAGTTCTACAATTTATTCTCTCCAGGAAAGAGAAAATGAAAAACAAACATAAAAGGCAAACACTGAGTCAGACAGCATCATATTCATAAACCCAGTGGCAACTTGTGTTGCTCTTTTGCTCCCCTATACCATCTCTGTTCATAGTAACGTTTCTTAGCAGCTTGATCCGGTCAATAAAAAAGCAAATACTTTCAAGTTGTGCTAGGATTTTGCCTCAAGGAGAAAAGTAGCTGGCTCAGTTTTTGCAGCATAACCATACTTAGATGTGCAATACTTGCGTTGTACGCCTGTAAGTTTGCCTGTCCCTGCCTTCTGATGGAAAGTAACCATCATTCTTGAGCAATCTCTACACCAACAGAACAAGCAAATAACATGAGTAAGCTTTAGATGGAAGTACTGAAATTTCATGGTAACTGAAAGGAGGAAAGAGCCAAAAGACTTTACATAAGGTTCTCTTCTGCGTAGTTGGTATACCACTCACAGGTCTTGCTCCAATGCTTAAACCCACCAATAGTAGACTGAGCAGTGAAAATAGCAGCAGCAGCTAATAAAGAAGGTGGAAATTTAAGCATTTTGTATTCGACAAGGCAAAGCTCGATCATGAAGAACGACAGAAGCTCAAGCTGGTTCAAAGTCAGATTTAAAAGCCATCTCAGATTCAGTTAATGACAAAGGCAAAAAAGATGATACTGTTTTTGTTGTCACAAACCTTCCTGTTAGATTGAGCAGCTTTAAGAAATCTCCTCATAAACACATATGGTGTAGGAGAAGATAGATTGAATTGTAAAGTATTGATCATCAATTTCTCCTGCAAATCAAGATGTATGTATCTATCACCCTTTTTTCTTATCAATATTTTTATGAAACACAATGTTGAATCACAAACCATGTCAAGCACTTCTTTCCTGCTGTAAGCCTTATCAGAAATCAGAATCAGATCCTCCACAACCGGAACAGAAACTTCTTCGTATTTGCAGGCAAGAAGCATGGCTGTTATTCCAACCAGCTGAAGTTTCTTCCTCACAACTTGATGGACTGATAAAAATCTATCAATTAAATTGACTGTCAGATATAGGGTCTCTTCCATCAGCTCAAACTTGTAATGAACCTGCAATTGATGGATATTTAATTGCCAGGATGCAACCAAATTCATCCCATAACAAGAAGCAATGTCAATTAATGCAACATTTTCCTTACCTCTATCAGCCAGTCAATGAGGATAGCTCTCATCTTTTCATTGATGTCATGTTGTCGTGCCATATAATTTGGAGGAACACAACCGGTACACTGCAAAAATTAAATGAAAAGGGTTCAGAAAATCAACCAAAACAAAATGATTAATCACTCAATCTTTTAAAGTTGCAACTGAGCATGAAATCACCTCTGCTTTCCTGTAGAATTTGTATAAATCATCAATGTACTCAAAAACTGCAAGCGGATTCCTTTTATCACCATTGTCAATGTCCAAAAAAGTCTCTTCATCAATGTCTTCCATTTCAACCTCCTCCTGCAAGCGGAAGCAAAGCATCAGTGCCATTTGAACAAAAGAATGGTACTGATTGATGGATGAGTTAGTAAAGGGAGACGTGTCATACCACCTGATCAATCTCCTCCAACATAGCTTCAACATGTCGGTTAAACATAGGCACTTCGGTGTCGTTACTTTCCTCGGGGTCATCCAAATCTATGATAGTGAAATCATCCGATTCATTTGGAACCTGTAATTGTAACTTGAACCATTAGTCTTCATATTTTGAACAATACCTAAATTTCTCATTGTAAAAACGGTACCTCTGGTTTCATTTGCTGCTTGTTCGCCATCTCGGCAGCAAACTTCCTGATAAAATGAATCATAAACTAAAAAGGATCAAGAAGAAGATAAACTTGGGAAACCAAAACAAATATCACATAAAGCAAAAAATTACCGACCTAGTAGTTGGTCTATGCACATGTGTGGATGGGATCTTATTAGAGACTGCATTTCTTCTGAATTAAAACACAAAAGGAAAATGGACAAAGAACATCAAAACTGTGCCTTGATTACAAAATTTCATTCTCTAGCCACTGAGAAAGAGAGAAATAGAAAACTATTTGTTTAATTATAAAAAAAGTCTCATTTTTGGATCTTTGAATTCCAAGAGAAACCCCACTCCTCATGTACATCTTTTATTCAAACCAACAAAAGCAAACTAAAAAAAACCGTGCTTTCTTTTCTGTTGTAGGCAACCAAACAGAGAGAGGATTTAAGAAATTACTCACTCAGATAAAGGTCTCTTTTTGACAGCACAAGGGAAAGGTGGAGCTCCAACTACATCCCGATTAACAATGCTCAATGCCCTCCGATTCTGCCCAGTCGCCGCCGTGAACTTCCCCCGGGCCCCGGCACGCAAACCCACTTCTATTCGAAATTAAAAAAAGAAAATACATTTCTTTAAAACTTTAAATATCGAATAGTTATTTAAACATCAAACGCAAGTTAACAGAAAATGGGGTGGAATTAGTCACCTTGTGAGGGTCCGATAACTCCTGGATTGTTCTCATCTGATCCGGCCATATCTTCCGAATCTACAAACAACAAATGCATACAATAAGAACCCCCTTAACATAGGCATCCCTAAAACTCCATTGAAGATCGTCAAACTCAAGACCCCATATCAAAATCAAAGCGATTCTTTTTATTTTTTATTTTTTTTATTTTGGATAATATTGATTAAATTGAAAGAAATGCTAAAGACCCAATAAAGAAAGAGGATCATAAAATCATCTTAAACAAGGAATAGTCAAGAACCTGTCTGAAATGAATTCCTTCGTTGATCTTTTCCCACTCTTCAGAATTCCAATCAGAAAAACCCCGTCTCCTTCGATGCTCAATTCACGGAAAAAAAAAAGGAAATTAAAAAGAGAGATCGAGTAATCTCTCTCTCTCTCTCTCTCTCTCTCTCCCTCGAACTGTCACTCTTTTTTCTCCTCTCTTCCGTTCAGGTTTTTGGGTGTTTTTTCTTTTGGTTTTGCAGAAATGGACCAAAATTATATAAGCATGCAAACAAGAAATTATTTATTTTCAAATCTAACGGCTAGTAAATTGAATGAAAAGACACAACGCTTAGCTTAACATACCACGTGCTTTCAAATTTTACTCCTTTTTATTATTATTATCCATTATCCATGGTTTTCGGGTCGGGTCTAGCTAACCGTAAAGAAATTCGGGCCATGGATCAATCTGACCCAAATACATAACCGGATCCCTCTCAAGTTCCCATCTACTATCCTATAAAAGAAATGAAAATAAGTAGGAAATATTAATAATTTAATAATTGGATTCGTGATCAAATTAGTCAGATTATCTATTCTTAATTCAATTCAATTGATTTGACTATCCCAACAACAATTAAATAAATAATATAAAAATTTATAAAAAAATAAAATACTAAAAAAATATAAAATATATTTAATTGATTTAATCAATCTGACTAACTTATCCGAATAAATTCAAATAATTAAAGGAAAATTAATCAATGGCAGGGAAGTAATATATCTCCACATCATTTTACACCAAAAAGACTTAAAACCTTAGATAATCAACCATTATATATTGATGGTATTAATTTATAGGACAAAATCCTAACAATAACGCGATCGACGTGACACAAATTCAGGTTATACCTAAAGCAGTGAATACTTTAACTATTAAGCCAACACACGGTATTTTTAATACATTTTTTAATTAACATATTTCTTATAATTTTTTTTTGTAAAACACTATAAAGGTAGTTCATTTGATTAAGTAATATCAATCAATACAAGTGAATGTATGGAGGGCAAACAATTTAAACCAAATGATTAAGAAAACCAATCATCTTATTGCTTGAACGGGCTAAAAAATTAAATGATAAAGTATCAAACACTCATTTAATAAATGGCTAAAAATAGAAAAATTTAACAAATCAAACTTATGCTCATCTATTGAAGTGTACAATCACTTTTTTAAGTATAATGTTGCAGAAGCCTAATGATGATGTCAATCGAACCAAATGTAATAACCTAAATATCAACCCAAATTAGATATCACAATCAAGCACATGATAAGCTAGACCCCCATGCACCTTGTACACCCACCCGATTGCTTCGAAGATAAATAATGCATCAACTTTAACCTTCAAGCCCCCCAATCAATGGTACCCAACGCGCTTATCTCGGTTGACACGACAATAACGAATTATGAACGAAGATAAACATATTCCTTATTTAATAAGAAATGATTGTATGAACTGTGATTCCACATTATCCCTTCTCTTAATTTCTTTTTAATAACAATCCCATCTCTTATGTAATATGGTTAGGTTTTTAGTTTTCTTTCTTTTTTTTCCTTCTATTTCTTATTAAATGAAACATTTAAATATATATATTTTTAAACTCAACATGTTTTGACGTTCAAACCACAACCAATAAGAATCCACTGTAATGCGAACTCATTAAAATGAAAAAATACTTCCATGTCATCAATTTACAAACTCGTGAAGTACAGGGCCAAATTTATCAAAAGTAAAATAAAGTAACTAAATTCACCAATCGAGTAAAGTATAAGGATTAGTTATGAAATTTGACCTAATCTATGTTTAAACTTGCATGGTTTCATTGGTTTGTCACCTAATTAATATATTAGATTGTATTTGTTTTCAAATGCTACCAGTTTCGAAAATTTGACTCTTAACAATTTTATTCTAGAAAAAAAAACACACACTCCCTGTTGAAAACTATTTTTTTATTATATTTGAGAGAAGTTAGAATTAATGTTAAATTAACTTTCAGTCCCTGTATTTTGAAACATAATATTTTTTATGTCACAATTTATCAACATGACATATTGATTAGGCTAACCTTTTATAAAGTGACATATGATTGATCGAAAATAAGGTTTCAAATTGAAATTCTATTAATGATTAGACAAGTATTCTTAAATTGAGAAATTAAATATAAGGACTAAAACTCAACTTTGCAAAAGTACAGGAACTGGTAGCATATTTTAACCTTTAATTAAATTACGTACATGCGTAATTCCATAAGCAAACCATGGGTGTCCATCTACGAGTAACGAACTTTGAAAAGGAATTATTCTATATTAAGAAGCCAAAACTTAACCAATGAACACTCCAACATTCTTGGAAAATTAGGGTTTTTTTTTTTTTTGGTTGATGTTAATCCCAACTCCCTCTTTCGATTCTGGATGTTGTCAACGATTCATGTTTGACGTATATAACTTTCGAAACCATATATATCTCTCTCTATGTACAATCGGATTATATATATTGAGTTAGTCTCAGGCACAGTAGATAGATTAGTTGTGTAGATCTAGGGAAAGAGGTAGGTAGCAGAAAGCTGCAGATGGTGATGGATGTTGGAGAAAGAGACGGAGATGGCGAAGATGGAGGATGGGAGAATATGGGGGAAGAGAATGGGAAGAAATCACCCACCGATGTGGTGGATGAAACGGTGAGTATGATTGAGTACGTGGCTCGATTTGGGGATTACCGAAGAGCCCAAAGGAAAGAATGTTACAATCTGGTTAGGCGGATGAAGATTCTGTTGCCTTTCTTCGATGAGATTCGGCACCATGGTTCCCCCATCAGCCACAATGGCGTCGCTTCTTTGTCTAGGTTGAAGAAAGCAATCCGTTTGGCAATGAAACTATTGAAAACTTGCAATGAGGGTAGCAAGATTCACCTGGTAATAAGAGGATGTGTTTAATTAATTTGTGGATTATATTTGGTGTCTCATCGTTTCTTTTTTCTTCTAATTCTCATTGTTGCTTACATAAATATATTCTGGGTTTTGCCTTTGTAATCCAGGCATTGGAGAGTGAGGCTATAATGATCAAATTTCATAACGTTTACGTAAAGTTAACCCAAGCTTTGGAAGAGTTGCCTTTCGATGAACTTGAGGTATCCGACGAAGTGAGGGAACAGGTATGGAATTATTTATCTTTCTTTGCTTTTTCAAGCCTTTAAGAATTATTTGGAAACCCAAAACTCTACTCTATGCCTTCATCCATCTTAACAACATATATATATATATATATATAAGGGACAAAAGCTAGGAATTTTTTGTTTGTGTTCGAAATGAAATTAAAAATATTTTGAGGCCAAAGGTAGGAAATTTTGGGTTAAAATGGTTTAATTTGAATGATAAATTTCTTGGAGAGACCAAAAATGCATTTTTTTTCCCATTTGATCAAAGTTAAAATGAATTAAATTGAAGTTTTAAACTTTTAAGAGGGATTAAAAGTGCAATTAAATCATTCAGAAAAGCTGCGCCTTGACCTGGTCCCTATATATATATATATATGTACGAGGTTTTATAAGATAATTAATTTGATAGAATATATGTTTGGGATTCAAAACATGATTACTTAACATTGATTCTTGGTAATTGAATGCGGATTGTTGTTCAGACGGTGCTGATGCTGACTCAATTAACCCGAGCCAAAAAGAGAACAGACACGCAAGATATAGAGCTTGCAGTAGATCTGATGGCTGTATCCTCAAAAACCGATGAAAGGAATGCTGATATAGCCATAGTAGAAAGGCTAGCCAAAAAGCTAGACCTACATACCGTTGAGGACTTGAAGATAGAAACCATAGCTGTAAAGAAACTTTTTAAAGAAAGAGGCAGCACTGCAGAATCTACACAGCAAATCATACAACTTCTCAACAAATTCAAGCAGGTTTTAGGCATGGAAATTACCAATGTTCTTAATGATACTGACACGCCTCAGAAGTTGTCCAAGCGCCACTCTTTGATCGTCCCTCATGAGTTCCTCTGCCCCATCACACTTGAAATCATGAGAGATCCTGTTATTGTTGCCAGTGGACAGGTAATGTAATAGACAACATTTGTATGCACGCTCTATGGGAAACTTATTGATTTTTTTATTATTATTCCAATGAAATCCAGACATTTGAAAGAGAGAGCATCCAGAAGTGGTTTGATTCTAACCATCGCACATGCCCGAAGACCAGGCAGACTCTAGCTCACTTGTCAGTAGCGCCAAATTATGCCCTGAAGAACCTGATCGCACAATGGTGTGAGAAGAACAACTTTCATCTCCCCAAGAAAGAGGATCAAGCATCTTCCAAGAAGTTCTTTGTTGATCATGAAGACGAAATCTCATGTCTGGTTGAACAACTATCTTCCAGTCAATTAGAAGTGCAGAGAAAAGCCGTAAAGAATATTCGTGTACTTTCCAAGGAGAATCCAGAGACCAGAGTTTTGATTGCTAAACGTGGAGCCATCTCACGATTAGTAAAGCTATTGTCCTATCCAGATTCTAAAATCCAAGAGCATGCTGTTACAGCTCTATTGAATTTATCCATAGACGACTCTAATAAGAGGCTCATAACCGATGAACACGCGATACCAGCAATCATAGAGGTGTTGCAAAATGGAAGTATGGAGTCGAAAGAGAATTCGGCAGCCGCTTTATTTAGCTTGTCGATGCTGGACGAGAACAAAGTAACCATAGCTCTGGAAAACGGCATTCCTCCGCTTGTAGATTTGTTGCAGGACGGCACAATTAGAGGTAAAAGAGATGCTGTCACTGCACTGTTCAGCTTATCTCTCAACCAATTAAATAAGGTGAGGGCTATTGAAGCAGGCATAGTGCCACCCTTAATGCTGCTACTGGAGGACAAGAAACTGGGAATGGTTGATGAGGCCCTCTCCATCCTCTTACTTCTTGCAACTCTCCCAGAGGGGAGACACGAGATGGGACAATTTTCATTCATTCAAACTCTGGTTGACTTCATCAGAGACGGAACCCCTAAGAACAAGGAGTGTGCAACCTCGGTTCTCCTTGAGTTGAGTTCAAATAATTCTTCACACATTCTTGCCGCCCTTCAATTTGGTGTATATGAGCATTTAGTTGAGATCGCTGTGAGTGGAACCAATAGAGCTCAGAGGAAAGCAAATGGCCTTTTAAAGCTTATGAGCAAGTCCGAGCAAATTCCATAATTCTTCTCAACATTATACATACATATATCATCTATATATGGAAATCCCAAAATCTCAATTAGTTGATTATTCTTTTGCTTTCATTTTCTTTTCTCTCTGGATAGAGATGATCATATCTGTTACGGATATTAGAGCATACATATTCAACGTTTTAATTTGTGGCCCTTAACTTAGGAGCAGTCTTTTACTTGTATCGCATGCATATACTTATTTCTTGAGTCTTGTACAGGAGGAGCCACACTGGCCTTTCCTTATTTTTATCTTAAATCTCCTAATAATTTGTAACTTTCTTATTTCCACTTATTTTCTAATTTATGTAATAAAGTTGTAGTTAAATCCTGAATATTTCATGATGAACAAACATACAAGATACAATCATTTATGATAAGTTGAAATGGATTATATTTTGATGCTGAAGAAAATGCAAATCCTGGCTGCCGACCTGATGCAGCGATATATTATGATGTTGGAGTTGGTTCCCCTTTTTCTGGCCATTGGGTTACTTCCTTAAAATCCCTACGCCTCTGCTCAGCCAGTGCTTGGCTAAAAACTGTTCACAGTTGCTCGTTAGAATGAAAAAGGATTGCATGGTTATACGTCATTCATATATCTTTGAAAAGGGGGAAAATGACAAATCAAATTTTTTCTCTTGATAAAAATTAAATCCAATTAAATATACTAAAAATTAAGATGAAAAATCTGATTTGTCATTCTCTTATTAAAAAAATATAAATAATATAAAATCACAATTTTATACAATTCCTTCTCCGTTAAAATACCCAGTACTAACATTAAATATAAAAAGCCTTCTTTTAATTAGAAAAATCAACTCAATGCTTATTTCACCACTTAAAAGAAGCTTTTTCTTTAAATTTTAAGAAAATGTTTTACACTTGTAGATAGTAATTGAACTTTAATAAGACTTATTATAATAAATTATAATTATGTTTTTTTTTTCCGAAATTAGTTTCAACTAATATATATTTCTTTTAATTTTAAATTATAGAATTTGAAAATTTTATAATTTAAAAAATTAATTCCAACTTTTATACTATTCTCATAGCCAAATTTTGTTTGGGTATTGTTTTGTAAAATAATTTATTTAATGAAATATTTTTATTAAAAAATTGTTTTTGAATGAAACTTATTGTAGAGGCGTATAAAAAGTTTATAAAATTAGCATGTAATATTATACAAATAATAAAAATTAAGATTATGGTTATAAAACAAAATTTAAAAATATTTTATCAAGTGAAAAGTAAGGGTTTATTTCTTTTATTAATGAAAAATCACATTACATAAAGTGGTAATTTAATGTCACTTTTTGAACTTCTTTTTTCTAACAAAAAGTAGATTATTTTAATTTTGATACCATTACAACTATTTTAATATTAGTGTACTAAATAAAATTTCCCATATTATTACAATAACCAATCAAACAAAGCATCAATCTTTTCTCATAACAATATCATTGTAACTACTTATTCCCATGTTTCCTAAACTGACAATACTTTCTTCTTGGTATCGTCACTTCTTTCTAGAAGCTTTCTCTCCTTCAAGGCTAAACTGACTTAACTTTCCTTTACAAAATCCTTGGGGTTCTAATTTTTCTTTTTGCAAATCTAATCTGCTTGTATTCTCTCTTCTACCGTAGTTTGATTAAAAAAGTGAATAAGGTGTATTGAAAAAAATTAAAAAGAAAGATTAAAGTAAATCCGATAACGTAGAGCATAGAAGTAGGTGGTGGTTGATAATGTATAATAAGGTTAAGCAAAAAAAACCACTTGAGAAATCTTTGAGAGTTCGAATTTTGAAGTGCCAAAAATCCTTTCACCCGTTGTGAATGACTCTTATTTATAATGTCTCAAAAAATAGGCGTTACAAAGTTGACAACTGATAGGAATAATAGAATAAATTTCGGTTACAATAACTTTAATAATTAAGATGGATGTTCATGGATGAGAGTTGTTCATGAATAATAGTTATTTTAACTTTTTCCAAATGTGTGTTATTCTCAATATAGAAGTTATTCCAAACAAGAGTTGTTATTGGATAATGCCTATACCGAAAGACTACAATTGTTCTAAATACAAGTTGTTTCAAATAATGATTGTTCTAAATATAATTATTCTTGAAACACCATTATTCTAAATAAGTGCTCTTCCAAAACTTTAGGTGTTCTCAACAGAAGTTGTTCTAAAATAATAACTACACTAGATGACATTTGTTCTAACTAAAGCCTTATTTTGGAAATTGTTAATCTTGAACAACAGTTGTTCCGAACAGCAACTATCCTAAACAAGACTTGTTGCTTCGAAAGAGATATGCCTGGTAACACAATTTTTTGAAATATAATGTTCTTTATCTCAAGGAAGAGATAAAATGTTAGTAGTCAAATTTGAGTATCTACATTTTGCCCCTTGCATAAGAATTTTTAGTAGAAATTCTCATGTCCGGTAGAATTGTTAATTCGAAAAATAGAATTAAAACTTAAAGAATTTACTCTTACTATTTTCGGGCAGAATAACAATATCTAAAAACTGCATATTTAGTCTTACCAGTGCCATCTATTTATAGGGAGAAGAGGTGAAACCTTTGTTGAATTGTAGAAGTCTATTTCAATAGAAAAACGAGCTACTAGTCTAACTAGGAGTAGGGTGGAGGCAACCCTAGTTAACTATACTAGGGTTTGTCGTCCTTAGCATTATCATGAGGGGTTTTTGGGCTTCTCTCATATTGGATCAAATTACAAGTATTTCCTAGACTTTTAACCTAGTATTTTATAGATCAATCCAATCTGATACTTATTTTTCTATTTTCCAAAATAAACATATTAAAATTTTAAATTAATTTCTCAATTAAATAATTTTCTCAACCCAATTCTAATTCCATAAAAATCATGACGACTTTACTGTAAAAAATCTATGAGAAAATATATTTAATATTTCTACATTCAACATGCAATCATTTCTAAATCATGACGACTTTACCGTAAAACCACATTCATTTCAAAATGTTTCTCATTTATTTAATTTTACCATTTCTATCCAGTTCTGTTCATTTCATTCAACATGCAATTCATTTTTAGACTTAACAGGTTTGACACTCTAACATCATAATCTGTCAACTCTACTAGTAAATTTCTTTCGATTAATAATGGAATGTATATGTATGAATACATTGATCCAAGATCTATCAAAGCATGTACAGTAACATCGAAAAGAGAAAATGTATCAGCAATCACATTAAGAGTTGTAGCTTCCTTTTTGGATCATACCACATAGACTCTGGCTAGGACACGTGCTGCAGATCTCACATATGTATCCCTAGTTCCACCACAACTAGCTCCAACATTATTTTCGATCTCAATCTTCTACCTCTCTGTGGAGTTGTCATTGATTTTGTAACCTATTCTGAATCAGTCTCAACTTTATTTGGGCAATCTTTCAGGAAATGATCCAAAGAACTATATCAGAAATAAAATTCTTTCTTCAATCTACACTCCTCGAAATGGTTTTTGCCGCAATGCTCGCAAACAGGTTTGTTCATATTTCGGACACTGCGAGCACTGACTATTGACGTAGCTTGTGATCTCGGATTATTCTGCTTGGACATGTCTTTTCTCAGATTCCCTATAGAAGCGAAAGATTGACTTCTAAAATCTTTGGTCTGCTTAGACGAAGGAGTCGATAATGATCTATTCATGTTGCATTTCTTGGTATCCTTACTTTTTGATTTGGCTTGTTTCTTTTCATTTCTCATTTCCTCAATTTTCTAAGTTTTTTCCACCAACACAATAAATTCTTTCAGTTCTAAAGCCCCAACATGCATTCAAATGTCTTCATTTAAACCACATTCGAATTGGGTGTACATCTTAACCTCAGTTATGGATAGACAATCATCCACCAAATGATTTAAGCTTCCTTGGAAAGTCGAGTAAGAGACACATGCATGCTAATGAAATTGTTACCACTAAAATCAAGTTCTTTCAAAGAGGATAAATAAGAAATGTTCTCCTTCCCTAATATTGAAGGATGGTGGCTTTGTTATGGTTGTTTCATTCAAGTTTATCAAGCTCTACCAAAAGTTCTACTTGCAAACTCTTTGGAACAATTTTCACTTTATAACAACTAGAAAGATGGAGTTTTTAAACGTTCCATTTTCTCATCAATCTCTGGAAACCTTGAAAGATTTGGGCAACCCAAAAGAATTAATGTTTCAAGAGATTCTATTCTCTTAAAGTAAAAAGTTTAACCCTCTTAAGCAGTCCGATTGATGGATAAACATCTACTAATCTGATACAACCTTCCATAATCATAACTTCACTATATGAGGCTATCGTGACGTCTGGTGTCTTGGGACCCTTCGAGGTTGATCATTTTCAACTTATACATGGGCTGTTGAAACCAATAATAAATTGAAGAGAAAAGAAAAAACATAAGAAAGCTCATTTTTATTGCAATAAGCTAAACCATAAGGACCACATGAAGAGGGGGATTGGGTTTGGGGTACATAAGGCCATTTGATTGAAAGCTAGGAACAACATGGATTCGCCTCGCTCAAAGCAAATATATATTTCGAGAAAAAGTTTGTTGCTATAAATATCACAATCCGACTCAATTTTCAAAATTTTATTTTTTTACTATGCAAAAAACCATTTTCAAATCAGATTTTTTTTAACAATTAAGTAGGTGAGTTATTATATAGGTCAGATTGCTAAAGCTTTTCACAAAAGTGCTAAAACTCAAATTCAAAATGTGGAGAACATAAGCCCATTTATATTAACAATTAATGAAGAATATTCGGTTGCCTCTCAAACTTTATAAGTTTTCTCAGTGCTTATAGACATAGTTGTTGTAACCAACAATAGATATGAAGCCTTTGGAGTAGTGGTTGTAATAACATGGGAGAATCCTCACTTTCAATAATAGGAAACACACTTATGGTGGATAGTTTAAGGCATTATCATTTGTTAATTCTATGACAAGTTTTGGTTGAGCTAAGAGATATAAGACTCAATGAAACTACTTATTATTAGAGATAAAAATGAAAGAAATTGTTATGTATTTCAAATTCAATGTATTGAAAATGAGAGCTATTACATCATATATTGTTCATTATCTGAATCTATTCCAAATATCAATTGAACGAGAAATACATTTACTATCAAAAGAGACAATAAGATTAATACGTTATAAGGAAAAGTATCATGTTTCAATTCCATGGTATTAACTATGTTTGTTTATATTTTTATAAGATGTATTATATATCTAGGATAAAGTTCAAACAACAATACGATTATCACAACTCAAATTTAAATTTGACTTAATGCGATGAATACTTCAACTATAAAACCAGCATATGAGATTCAATTTTTTAATTATTTTTAAGGTGGAATAGCATGAGACTAGAACGAATGGAAAGATGCAACACGCAAACGTACATAAAAAAATTTCTAGACTTCTCTAGTCAAGTAAACTAGATTTACAATTCTGATTTTTAAATATCAATAAAATTTTTCGATCATATAACACCAAGGAAAAAAGGGAAAATATCAAGCATTTCCATTTTGTACTTATTTTAGGGATAAAAAGTGCAAAAAAAGAAAAAAAAGAAGAAAAAAAATTGTGATTCTTTTAGTTACACGTGACGTAAGAAAAGGAAGCAAAAATTCGAAATAACACAAAATCTATAATATGTGTTTCCATTTGAAGGGTGTGATTGATATTTTGTAAAATGTTAAGTGTTCTACTAATAAATGTGGGTCCCAGGCTAAGAGTGAGTCGTGTGGCTAACCATAGCTTAAGGGTCCATCAGCATCTTCCCCAATTTTACTGCTCTCACACTATCTTCGCAACATCCTTTCAATCTATTAATTTTTTTCTTTAGAAGTTAAATTATTTTTAACTACTAAAATAAAATATTTAAAAACATTTTTCTTTTTAAATTATGTTTTCATATCATCAAAATTAATATTGAATGGTAACATTTAATTAAAAAATTTAAATTTTGTTTTAATAAAATTCCAAATATTATTTTAATGATACTTGTCCAAAGATAAGAGATAAAAGCTGAAATTACAAAGACATAGAGCACACGTTTCAAGGAGTTTAGTGAAGACGTGTCATAAGAAGAGTGGCCCATTTAACCTCCAGCCATAAGTGGTTTACGAAGTTCGTCTAGCGAAATTCCAAATTTTGGATAAGGAACCATAAACTGCTGCACTTCTTATATATATTTTTTAATTTTTAATTATTTCCATTTTCCTGCATTTCCCTATTTCTTTGCCATTGAAAAACTCTGTAATATCACCGCTGGACCGCATCTTTTCCTACTTCTTTACCATAAATATCGGTGCATATTCCAATTTCTCGTCATTCTTTAGGATAAATTTGTTTTCTCTTCTATGATTATATCAACTTTTGTTTTATTATTTGATGTCTCTATTAGGATAGTATGGGTGAACGTATCGTTTCTATTTTGATATTGATATATATTAAATGTAATCGTATTAGTATATTAAAAAAAAAAAATTTTGATTGAAGTGATAAAAGAAAAAATTTAAAAATGAAGTTTGAATTTAAATATTATTATATGTAAATTTTAAGATATAAAAAATACTCATCAATTATATACAATAAAATTTTAATAAGTTTCACAAATAGTATTTATCATTAAACAAATTCAAAATAAACAAGTAAAAAATTATTCCATAAATCATACAATAAAATCAACCCATATCATGGATATAACGATTCAAATTCAAAAAATTAAAAATAAATAATAAAAAATTTCTCAATAAATAAATAATAAATAAGTTTAAAGTTAAAATTATATTTTGGTACAAATGAATAAAAAAAAAATTAAGTTTAAGTTTAAATTTTATTTTAGAATCATTTTTTAATACACCTTATCGTCGATACAAACGGAATCAACTAGTACGCAGTGATATGATTTATATTGAGAAGAATTTACACCAAAATAAAATTTTAAATTTTTTTTCCGATTTACTACCAAAATGAAATGTTCTGATTGATACGGATGGTACAGAAACAATATCGACTACTATGATATCAATATATAAATGTGATATAAAAATATAGATTTATTTAGGACATAAAAGATTTCCGTCCAATTTTATAATTTGTTCATGTACCTCGCTTAATTTGGACTTTCTCGATAAAAATAATTGAATTCTATAAGACTAAACATTTGAACTTAAAAAATGAAAAGAAATAAAGGTTAAAAAATTGTAATAACTAAGTAAAAGATAGAGTGAAATATGTAATAAATATCAATTCAAAATAATAGACAATTGTTGAGATTAATAAAATATAATATGAATAATTAATAGCTAACAAAATAATTTCCAGCACATTAAACATATAACTTCAATAAAATATTATTGAAAACAAGAATAATAAATTTTTATTTATTTTAATTAAAACTTGAGAAAGACCTTTTGTTGGGGGCATTCGGCGAGACATTAAATTGGGTGGGAGATATTGAAAGTATCGCGATTCGGGGGGGAATGCAGTCACTGTATGTTTTAGATAAAAGCGGAGAAATACAAAAATAGAAAAGCGAGCCACGTTCGCTTTATAAATAATCATCTCCTTTTTATCGACACACGACCCTTCGGTTACGTCTCAAGCCCCATCTTCCTGTCTTCGTCTACTCTTTCTCTATGGATCCCTACAAGGTACCCTATCTTTTCTCCGTTTTTATTATGATTTTTATTATTAATCAAGTGCTCTATTTCTTACGGATTCTATTGATTTATTTTTTAAATCGAATCTTATATGATGTATTTGTATATCATCTTTGATCCTTGATGATTTTTTCGTTGTTGTTGATTTCAATCCTGTATATTCTTTAAGATTTGTTCCTTATCTTGGGCTATTAGAAATTAGATGATAAATCATGAAATTTATTTGACAACCATTTCAAATAATTATCTGTAGTTTGTGAATAATCGTTCTTTTTTGGTATTCTAAATTGGTTGATACAGTACCGTCCATCAAGTGCTTTCAATTCACCATTCTGGACTACCAATTCTGGCGCTCCCGTTTGGAATAACAATTCATCACTCACTGTTGGACCCAGAGGTATATGAGTTTCCCCCCCTATTATTACGACGAAATTCCTGAGCTACCGACTGTTTATTAGTCGTGATTTATCTTACGTAATAAGCATCCTCGCTGTTTTGGTGTACTTATGTTGTTCGAATTTCATCATATGGTTACCATAATAAAAAAACCTTCTTTTTTACTTTTGGGCGGGGACCTGGGTTTGCTCTTGGCATTTTGTGTGGGTTAATTGTAAAACTTGATCACTATGTTGAAATTTTTGCGAGGAATATTTTGTGTTTTTAGTACAAGGTGTTGACAAGTTGGAGCGCACTGTTTTATTTGACAGGTCCAATTCTCCTTGAGGACTATCATCTGGTGGAAAAGCTTGCCAATTTTGACAGGGAGCGGATTCCAGAACGTGTTGTCCATGCTAGGGGAGCAAGCGCAAAGGGTTTCTTCGAGGTTACCCATGACATTTCTCACCTTACATGTGCTGATTTTCTGCGAGCACCCGGAGTTCAAACCCCTGTTATTGTGAGATTTTCAACTGTCATCCATGAGCGGGGAAGCCCTGAAACCCTCAGGGATCCTCGTGGTTTTGCAGTGAAGTTCTACACCCGAGAGGTATGAGTTCACTTGCCACCTCCTTTTTGTCACTAAGCTCCTTTGGTGCGTTGTAATTTGTGAAGGAAAAAGAGGTTTAGAGCACTTGTAACTTTGGTTATTAGCTAAAACATGCTCTGAAGAAATGTATGTATGTATGCATGTATTACATTCTATAATTGTCGTCTTTTGGTATAAGTCTTAGTTCATAAATAAAGTCCTGAGCTTATTATGCCTTACTTTTGTAAATATTATTTATTTGCCAGTGTTGATCAGTTCTTGTTCTGAACTTCTTATATGAACTCAGGGTAATTTTGATCTTGTGGGAAACAATTTCCCAGTCTTCTTTATTCGTGATGGAATGAAATTCCCTGATATGGTCCATGCACTTAAGCCCAACCCTAAGTCCCACATTCAGGAGAATTGGAGGATCCTTGATTTCTTCTCACACCATCCTGAGAGCTTGCATATGTTTACTTTCCTCTTTGATGATTTGGGTATTCCACAAGATTACAGACACATGGAAGGTTCTGGTGTAAACACATACACTCTGATTAACAAGGCTGGCAAAGCACACTATGTGAAATTCCACTGGAAGCCCACTTGTGGGGTCAAATGCTTGCTGGAAGATGAGGCAATCAAGGTTGGAGGAGCTAATCACAGCCATGCCACTCAGGATCTCTATGACACAATTGCTGCTGGCAACTATCCTGAGTGGAAGCTCTTCATCCAGACAATTGATCCTGACCATGAAGATAAATTTGACTTTGACCCTCTTGATGTGACTAAGACCTGGCCTGAGGACATCTTGCCCCTGCAGCCTGTTGGCCGCTTGGTTTTGAATAAGAACATTGATAACTTCTTTGCTGAAAATGAACAGCTTGCATTTTGCCCTGCCATTGTGGTTCCTGGGGTCTACTACTCAGATGATAAGTTGCTCCAGACTCGTATATTCTCCTACTCTGATACCCAGAGGCACAGACTTGGGCCAAACTATCTGCAACTCCCAGCCAATGCTCCCAAGTGTGCTCATCACAACAATCACCACGATGGTTTTATGAATTTCATGCACAGGGATGAGGAGGTACTTTGCTCTTCTCCATTAATTTCTCCTAGCACAATAATGAATTCCTGAATGTCTAAATGTGCTGAATTTAATATGTATATATATGCTTTTTCTAAAGAGCAACATTGGTTTTAATGCATGCTATAAGTAATGATGGTTGGAGTTCTGATCCAATGGTATGACACTGTTTTCCAGATAAATTACTTCCCTTCAAGGTACGATCCTGTTCGTCATGCAGAGAGGTTCCCTATCCCACCTGCTGTTTGCACTGGAAAGCGTGAGAGGGTCAGTTCCTGTACTTTCTTGTGTCTTATTTCAAAGTAATGTCTTTAATTTCAACCGTGTTTAGCAATGCAGTTCATGTTTGTTCAAGTTTATTAGCCTATAATGTATGTTTGTTTTTTGTGCAATCTGATTCGACACAACAATTTGCTTGATTTTGATGGTTAAAATTTGATATAAAAATACAAAAAGGAGTTTGGAAAAATAATCATGGTTTAAAGCAGTAGCAAAACAGCATGTGTTGGGCTTGAGACGATATATACTCTTACTTTTCAAGCTTTGCTTTGTCATTGAGACATTTAGTTGCAGTTTTTGGTTTTATCTACAAATTGCTCTACCTTTTGTTTCAGAGTAATGTACTTACTATGTCTTATGGTCACAGTGCATCATTGAGAAGGAGAACAACTTCAAACAGCCCGGAGAGAGATACAGGTCCTGGGCAGCAGACAGGTATAATTGGGTTCTCTGCTTTGGTAAATTAAAATAAATGCATATATTGGACTTGTGATCGCTAACTTCTTATTTTCTGCTTTGCCTTGCTGTAACCAGGCAAGAGCGATTCATCTGCCGCTGGGTTGATGCCTTGTCTGATCCACGTGTGACTCATGAAATTCGCAGCGTATGGATCTCATACTGGTCTCAGGTAAAAACACTCTTTCCTGCCAATGCTTCACAAAGTAGATAATCCATTTGAGCTTCATTGGTCCAATCTTTAGAATGAGCTTGACTAATAGTTTCATGGATGGCTGGCATGTGATACAGGCTGATAAATCAGTGGGTCAGAAGTTAGCATCTCGCCTCAATGTGAGACCCAGCATTTAGACGTGGAGTTGCGGAGGATGAGTAAAGGACTGAAATGTAGAAAGGCCATCATCTAGTTGTTTTGGAAGCATAAACTTATTGTTGATCCTGTTGATCTGTGTGCCATAACTGAAATAAAGTCTCATATACTACAAGTTTTACGCTTATGGTCCTAATTAATAAATGCCGCTTTATATGTGTTCTAGTGTTATTTATTTGCACTGCTGCAGTTCAAACTCTCACCATGAAATGGGAAGCTGGATAGATGCAAGCGTTTCATATTCTGAGATAATCAGGATAATAAAACAGCAAATCCCATTGGGCTGGACCGTCAAATTTAGATCCATTTTTCACGGATACTACAAAATGAATGGAAGTCAAATATTTATCCAAAGAAATCATGGGAATTGGAGTTATTTGAATACCTGAGAATGTGCATCAGCAAGTACTGAAAGTGTTGGTATTGGGAATAGGAAAATAAAACCAAACCGCTAGTTGAAGTAAGTAGACAGCGTAGGGTATGTGGGTGTGGGTAAAAGATATAAATTTGTCAGTGTCACGCACGGCGCTTGTGCGTTTCTTCCAAGTTGCTGCTCTCAACCCAACTTGTCTTCGTAGATTGTAGTCTTTCTCATCCCCCACCCCACCCCACCCACAAATTTTATACGCAATTAATCTTTGCCCCTTTTAGGCTTAATTAAAAGCTTACCCTTAAACTATATCAAATAAATATTGCTGGTATCTATTTTAATCTCAGATTTTAATGCAGTTTGTCACAATTGGGGCTGCCACGTCGCCATATAACTTTTCTTTTAAAAATAAAATTATCATTTGATAATATCTTATTTGATTAAAGTAGTAAATTAATTTTAAATGATACTCTAAAAAAATACTAGTTTTAGTTTTTTTTTTTTGGTACATCTGAATATACTAGGTAACATAAGATTTTTGTAAATATTTTAAATGGTAATGATTTTTTTATGTAATGAATCTTTCAAACTACAATGCTGATGTGGTTTGTTTGAATGTGTTTCGTTCGAACATCTTCATTTCAAATTGATTTTTGTTTCTTTTTTCCTTTTTGAATTCTGTACGTTTTTCAGTTTAATAATTGAGAAAATTACAAAAACTTTCTCCACTTGTTTTTTTTTTTTTTTTTAAATTAATTCAAACAACTTAATCAAATATACGGAATACCACCTTTACACCGCAAATAAAAATAAAAATAAAAATAAAAATGATAAAATTATTATTACAAACAATAAAAAGGGAGAAACGCATTTAACTTTGCTGTGTTTAAAATTGTGTTAATATGAAAAGAAATTTTAATGTTACTTAAAATTGCGGAAGATTTGCGTGATGAGTCCTTGATTTGGATTTAGCATATGTAATAAATAAATAGATAAATAAAATTAAAATCAGTTATAGTAATAAATTTATAAATATTCTGAGTAAGCAAGACTGTTAACTCTAGTTAGCATTAGAATAAAAGACGAATCCAACATCATGTTAGGCCAGGGTAGGGGATAAGGCTAGTATCAAAACAGTTTAGCTGAGGTGAGCATCAATAATAATATTAAATAATTAAAATAATAAGAAATAATTAAAAAAAAAAAAGAAAGAAAAAAGAGGTAGAATTCGTCTTACTTTTTAATGAAAACAACCCCACCACTATGTTCCAAAACCTATTTTTATACACACTCTATTTACAGCATAAATCATTCTTAATTCCTAAGTCATAACCTTACCTAAACTAATTAAACATTGCGTGTACTGTTTCCACACTCCATTCCAGTTTTTTGTTTTTTTTTTTTTTTTTTAAATTTTCTTAGTGATGAGGTAAAGTGTAAGACTAAACTCAGTTTTTACTCTCTTTCTTTACAAAAATTGGGATTTTAACTTTTAAACATAAAAAAAAAAAAAATTAAGGGTTTTAGGGTATCAATTAAATATTGATGAAAAATTTATTTTTCTCGAAAATAATTTTTAAACCGTTACCAATTAAAAATATTGTTTTCATGTCTGGATTTTGTCCTTAAGCTCCATGAAAAGTTGTGTATGATTAAGAAAAATGCTCTCAAGTGGGATTATATACCTTTAAGCTTAGATCGGTGGCTCAAGCTATAGTGTGCTTAAGTATTTCCATCATTATTTATACGTCCAGTGTTGTTATATTTTTCGAGTATTAAGATTAAATCTCAACATGAGAATAACATATTTTATTGTGGAGGTTCGAATTAGTTATTTGAAGAATGACACTTTGACGATTGGAGCCACTCCCCTGCCACCCCCCTCCCCAACAAATATATTAAAAATCACTTTTAATAAAAAAAAAATCAGCATAAATCAATAATTTTTTTGAAAGAGTCGTATAGAAAAAATAACAATTTTAGTTTTCAAAGGGTAGACTAGAAACAGTTGCCCGGGGGAGGGGTGGACCATAGCAAAGAAAAGGAAAAGTCCAGGATGATGATGTTTTCATGTTGGCCAAGTTGATTGGAGAGGGCTTAGCCCTCACTGGCGTGGATGCCATAATTCTCCACTTGCATTGGCAACTATATTATATGTTTTTAGATCTTAAATTCTAAAATCAAATTTCTAAATGAAAAGTGAATTTCTTTTATTCTTATTTTTCTATATAAATAGGATTGGAGTCTACTCAGGATTTTCACTTTTTAACATGGAAACTTCAACACACTGTTAAAACGAAGGAAATGACTGAACCTTTTTAACGTTGGAAGTGGGGGGAAACAACCAGTCTTGTCTCTGAGTCCGACTCACTCGGTTGGAGGAGCCTTGGCCACCCATCCTGCACCAGTTGTTTACTGAATAAATAAATAAAAAGGGATGGTTAATGTTTGTGGAAATAAATTAATGTAGAGAGGGAAGCCGGTGATGGTTAAGCAGAGCATCTCAATTCTCAAGAGATGTCCAAGTGGGTAAACACTCAGAAAGCAACCATTTTTTTACCACTTGAAGGAAGAAAATCTGATTCCACTCTCCTTATTTTAGTAATTAAATAGTAAACTCCATTTTTCGTCATCAAAGCAAACTTGTTGTTCTTCTTCTTCACCAGCGGTGGGCTGGAAGAGGTTGACTTTTCATCGAGAATATCAAGGCCCAATGAAGGGGTTTGTTTATGTATGACGTGGGGTCAGTGCTTCAATGGCTGCAGAATCTTCATTCATTCTCATGTACCAAGGAATCATATTGAGTCTATTCCAAGCCAGCCGCAGATAATAACTATGACACCAAAACAGGTTTTATCTTAGATAGGTATGAACAGAGACAGTCTGTTTCAAGCTTTCTTTCTTTTTTTTTAATGAGATCTTTCTTTGTTGCTCCTCCACGTTCTTGTTCTTGCTTCTTCAGACAGCTTTTCTTTCCTCTTTGAACTACTATTTCAACTTACAAAACACTAAAATAATAATAAATATTCCAGAAAATAGAACATTTTGATATGGTGATGTAGTACCCGTTTGAGATTTGGGGTATCTTCAAGAATCTCCGCCTAGTAAACAGACAACATCTTGAGTTGCTGTCTTGTCTTTTTATTTTCAAAGAAAATGAAAATCTCTTGGTTTTAATGGTTAATGGTCTGGGCCATGTTGCTCCATGTTTTCCCTTACGGTAAAGTGAGAATCTTGAACCAAAAGTGCTGAAGATATCAGCTGACCAACTGAGGAAGAATATGTAGAAAGTGGGTTTTGTTTTTCAATGTTTGTTCTTTTATTCTCGCTATTTTGAAATTTCATCATGAAATATGGTGCTCCTTAGATTGGGATTTATCCTTTGATTGATTCTTGTTATTATTTCTTATATTTTTTTCCCCTCTTTTGAGTTGACTGATACTAGATGTGGAACAGCAACAGAGAAGCCTAATCTTTATGTGACGCACATTAATTATTCCTCATCCTTTGACATAATCTTTTGCTGCTTAGAGTTCTCTGGAACTTCATTATTCTTATGATCTTGTTCTAGTTGGTGGTATTCCTCAAATATTTGATGGGTCATTATATTATTATGAACAGATTCTCTGGTGAAGACTGGAATTGATACTGGAAGGTTTTTTTCTTTTTGCCATCCTCTTTGATTTCTAAATAGAGTGGAATAACGTTGCCATGGAAGATACCATTTTCTCACAAGGCACCATGCTGGGTGGACTGCCAGATTCAGCAATGGATTTCGATTACATGGACGAATTGTTGTTAGATGGATGCTGGTTAGAGACAACACAGGGATCTGATTTCCTTAATTCTACTCTACCCTTTTCAAATAATTTATTTGATCCTGCATTTACATGGCCTACTTCGGAGTCTAAGGCCGGTGATTTGGGCGGTGGCCTCTCTCACCAAGGAGAGAACCAAAGATCATTGTCTGGAAATTCACATGTGAATGAAGCTCCAGGTGAAAGTTTGGTGAGTCCTCATTTTAGCCAAAGTCACAGTCTAGATAGTGATTGTGGAACTGACGGTTCTGAGCAGAATCGAAGATGGTGGATTGGACCGAAAGCGAATACAGGTCCTGCAACCACTGTAATGCAGAGGTTAATTCAGGCACTTGGTTATATCAAAGCTTTTGGAAAAGAAAAAGATGTCCTTGTACAACTATGGTTGCCTGTAAATAGAGGAGGTAGACGCTTTCTAACTACCAGTGAGCAACCTTTTTCACTCGACCTGAACAGCCAAAAACTTGCAAGTTATAGGAACATCTCTGTCAAATATAATTTTCCAGCAGAGGAGGATTCCAAGGACATGGCAGGATTGCCTGGTCGGGTTTTCTTGAGTAAGGTTCCGGAGTGGACTCCTGATGTTCGATTCTTTGAAAGGGATGAATACCCAAGAGTAGGTCATGCTCAAGAACATGATGTCCGTGGTACCTTTGCCCTTCCTGTATTCGAACAAGGTAGTGGAACTTGCTTGGGTGTTATTGAAGTTGTGATGACAACCGAGAAAATCAAGATTCAGCCTGAGCTCGAAAGTGTTTGCAAAGCATTAGAGGTCCTTTCCTTTACCCTGTGTTTTTTGTTTTGTTATTTACTTGGTGTTTGCTCAATATACACTCCTTATCCTGTTTTTCTTTGCAAGCAGGCCGTCAATCTTCGGAGTTCTATAACTTCTAGCACTCAAAACATAAAGGTAATTGTGACTGTTATGGAATAAGTTCAATTGTTAAGAGTTCTAAACTTCTTGTTGTACTTATGGCTTGGACTTATGTTTTGTCAGGCTTACAGTAATTGCGACCAAGCCGCCTTACCCGAGATCAAAGAACTTTTAAGGTGTGCTTGCGAGACACACAGATTACCCCTAGCTCAGGCTTGGGTTCCTTGTATCCAGCAAGGTAAAGAGGGTTGCCGGCATTCCTCTGAGAACTATGTTCATTGTGTATCTACTGTGGATGATGCTTGCTGTATAGCTGATCCTAGTATCCAGGGTTTTCACGAGGCTTGCTCTGAGCATCACTTGTTAAAAGGTCAAGGTGTTGTCGGGAGAGCATTTATGACTAATCAGCCGTGCTTCTCGACTGACATAACTTCCTTTAAGAAGACTGAATATCCTCTTGCTCACCATGCAATGATGTTTAATTTGCATGCTGCTGTTGCAATACGGTTCAGATGCATTTACACTGGTAAAGCAGACTTTGTCTTGGAGTTCTTCTTACCTGAACACTGCAGAGGTCCCGAGGGACATAGGAAGATGCTTAATTCTCTATCTATCATTATACAGCAAGTATGCTGTGGCTTGCGGGTTGTAACAGATAAGGAGCTGATGGAAGAAACTGATTTGGCAGTTAGTGAAGTTGTAGCACCTTCAGATGGCTTACATATTAGAGAAGAGTCATCGAAACAGCTGTGCACTCATCATCATTCAAAGAAGCTTTCTGGGGAAAGTGCATCTTGCCTCACTAAGGTTCAACAGAGTAGTAACACTGCCTTGGTACTTGAGAAAGAAAAGCCAAGGCTGATGTTGGATGAAAAACTACCCGAGATGGAGCAGCATCAACAACATATTAGCCTACAAGAAAGTGTTGAGTGCGGAGATTCCACTTTTAATGAGATTGGCTTTTCGAATGTGACTATGGGAAAAACAAGTGAGAGGAGGTGTAGCAAGGCAGAAAAAACTATCACTTTACAAGTTCTCCGCCAATACTTTGCTGGAAGCCTAAAAGATGCAGCAAAAAGCCTTGGTGGTAAGTCTTACTCTGTAAAGCTAAAATTTATTAATGAAGATAAATGTTATGTTGTTCTGTATTATTTCCTTGTAATTTGATGCCATTTCCTGTTTTCCTTTGATTTCAGTGTGTCCCACTACCTTGAAAAGAATCTGTAGGCAACATGGAATAAAGCGCTGGCCATCTCGAAAAATCAAGAAAGTTGGACACTCCTTACAGAAACTCCAACATGTCATCGACTCGGTGCAAGGTGCCTCTGGCGCTTTTCATATTAGTAACTTCTATGCAAATTTTCCCGAGTTGGCATCTGCAAAATTGTTAGGAAACAGTGCATTATTGACCTCACCGCTGAATGATAAGCCAAAGCAAACAAACATACAGCCTGAGGGTGGTAATTTCCTGTCCCAAGCTGCTCTCTCAAATTCACCTTCCTCCTCGTGTAGTCAGAGTTCCAGTTCAAGTCATAGCTGTTCGAGTGGAACACATAGACCTTCAAAATTTAACATGCCTGGTAAGGACGATCATGTAATTGGAGACAACTCTGGGGATGGTGAACTGAAAAGGGTCAAAAGTGATGTAGAGTTGCATGCCTCAAGTCAAGAAGGACCAAAGCTGTTCCCAAGATCCCAGAGCCTTAAAACCCTCGAGGAACAGCTTATTTGTGACAATCTTCAACCCATATCAAAGAATACTAGCCCAATTGCTCATGATTTAGGAGCTCAAAGGGTAAAGGTCACGTACGGAGATGAGAAAATCCGGTTCCGCATGCAGAGTAAATGGCGGTTTAAAGATTTATTGTATGAAATCGCAAGACGGTTCAATATAGATGATATAAGCAGATTTGATCTAAAGTACTTAGATGATGATTGTGAGTGGGTGCTGTTAACATGTGATGCCGATTTGGTGGAGTGTATTGATGTATGTGGATCGTCGCAGGGCGACACAATCAAATTGTCCTTGCAAGTTTCTCACCATCATTTGGACCAGTTGTCAGGTAGCTCTGGTTCTTGATGAAGATCTAAAGTTGTAGTATCAGCATGTAGTAGTGATATGAATGCATTCTCTCAATGATTCGGCTCTGAACGTGATGACGGTAACACTTTCAGATGCAGTGCACTGCTGAGAATTGCTGTATATTTTAGTGATGAGCAGAGCAGCAAAAGCTGCTATGTCACAAAGAATACTAGTAATAGTAGTAAAGGGGATTTTTTTTTTTTTTTGCAAAGATTTTGATTCCTTTTAGTGATATCCAACAAAATGTGGAATGGGGTATTTAGTTGGTAAGGTAACATTCCTTTTTTCTTGTTTATTGTTATGGTGACTATGGTAATGGACCTAACATCTGTATAATCTGTTGATATTACTCTTTTTCTTTAATGGTTAAATGGTTTTTGAAATATCATGATTGGCCAATTCCAAAGGGGTGGAATGCTGTCAGCTTGTATGGTTGGGAGCCATGGAAGGAGTTCCAAATAAACTAATCCAATGGGAGGTGTCTTAATTAACAAGAATACATGTGTTTTGTGTATAAATTAACATTTGATGTATAAGATTATGGAGAAGAATCGATGTTGCTGTTTGTTGTATTTGTTAGGCCTAATATAACATTTGATATTTGAATTTGATTCAATTTAATATTTTAACTCGATATTTTTTTTATTTTATTAAACTTTTTTTAGGGCTCAATTTGGCGCTTAAAACTTTTTTACAGGTTCAATTTGGTACCTAAATTTATTAAATATTATATAAATTACGCAAAACATTAATGGTGTTAATTTTTTTTTGTTTTGCTACAAAAATATTGTCAGTATTAGAAGAAATCCATGTTAAAGAATAGGTGTTGAGCTATGCTTAACGAATTAATATTAAATAAGAAAAAAAATAATTATAAAAACCCAAATCAAAAGAAATTCATTATTTTTAATTAATAAAATAAATAAATAAATAAAACTAAAAGTAATTGAACATATCATCTATCACATGTCGGTCATACATTGATTATTTTTACTACCTCATAACAAAAATAGTATTGTTACTATATTTGAGTAATTTGTAAAACGTTTGAGGAGTTTAAGTACCAAATCGAACAAAAAAAAGATTTAGTATCAAATTAGGAAAAAGAGAAGTTCAGGTATAAAATTGGGCCCCAAAAAAAATTAAGTACCAACTTAATAAAAATAGTCAAATTTAAGTAACAAATTAAGAACAACTGTCAAGTTTATATGTCAAATTAAATAAAAAAATCCAAGTATCAAATTAAAAAAATATATAAAATCAGGTTAAGCCTGTTTGTGACTGCAAAATAGACCTTCTTTCTGATTACTTATGTGTTGGCAATAAAACCAATGTTGGGCTGGGAATTGTCTGATGGGTATGGTTATTGGGTTAGGAGGTCATATGGTCTAAGAGTATGGTTTTTATAGTCTATGTTTTGCATTAACAAAATCGTTTATAAAAATTGATACTCTTGTTATGGTTCATTTAATGTTTTGTGAGTGCAAAATGTAAACGATTATTGTGTTTCATTATGTCCTTACGGTTCATTAGTTAATAACTCTTTTGCGCATCAAAATATAAGTGAAAGCAAATAAAACATTAAAGATAACGGTTTTATTACACGTCTTAAAACCTTCAGTTAATTTCTCGTAAGTTTAAAATTCTACTTTTTACAAATTCATGAGAAATTAGAGAAGGTATATCAGTTCACTGCACATTCACATGCATAAGATATCTTCCTAGAAATAAATGTATGTCAGATTTATTATTTTACTTATTTTATTTGAATTATATTTCAATTGTTATGTTTTTATAGAGATATTATATACAAAAAGTATCAGCGTCTCATGCATGAATTTATAATGAAAATCAAATGCTAATTTATTATAGGCATGATTTTTTAACATGTATAATTATGATTGGTATAGAATTATTTATTATATATTAATGTATATAACCATCGTGAAAGAAGAAAGAAAAAGTTAATGGAACTTTTAAGCAATGGAAAGAAATGATGTTTTGGTTGGTGTCTTAAGCCGAAAACTTATGCTTGCTCGGTGATTTCAAATATAAATAAGGGTAAATTATAAAAAATAGTCACTTTTGTTTATCTCAGATTATATTTTAGTCACTTATGTTTGAAATGTTACGTTTTAATCACTTATGTTAGTATTTTGTTACGAAATGATCACTGTGCCTATAAGTTTCGTTATCTCCCTAACGGTAATCCTATGTGACAGTCAAATTAGATTTTAAGTGTCAACTTGGATTTCCACATGGAATCAGAATAAATCTTTAATTAAATAAAATTTTTAAATCTTAAACCTTAACTAAAAAACCTTAAACCCATTTCCACACACCTCTCTTCTCCATCTTCATCTTTTTCCCTTTTGATTCCAATATCTTTAGTTACAAATCAGTCTCAAAGCTTGAATCTTTAAAACCCGTTAACCCAAATATTCAAAGGTTCAATATCTTTGATTCCAATATCTTCTTTTCGTTAAGTTTCTTTCGGTTAATGGATTTCAAAGATTCAAGTTTTGAGACAGATTTGTAATTAAAGATGTTGGAATAAAAAAGGAAGAAGATGAAGATGAAGAAGACGTTTGTGGAAATGGATTTAGGGTTTTTTCAGTTAAGATTTAGGTTTAAAAATTTTAATTAATTAAATTTATTTAATTAAAAATCTATTCTCATCTCATTTGGAAATCCAAATTGACACTTGAAATCTAGTTAGACTGGCATGTAGGATTACCGTTAGGGAGATAACGAAACTTAATGGCAAAGTGATCATTTCATAACAAAATAATAACATAAGTGATTAAAACATAACATTTCAAACATAAATGACTAAAATATAACTTGAGACAAACAAAAGTGACTATTTTTGAATTTACCCTATAAATAATCATGTTTATTTTGTAGACTTTCAAACATAAAATTCTTTTACTGTTTGAAAAGGCACTCATGTATCTAAATTAAGGAGATTCATTTAAAAGTGTGAAAAGATTGAACACCTATCTTGTAGAAATTCTAGATAGTGTGAGAGAATAAGATAAATTTAAGAGAAAAGTAAAAAAAAAAAAAAAAAAAAAGATTAAGAACAAGATAGTTAGTACTACACGGGCACATATCTATATCGATTTGTTCTAGTGTATCATTTTAAATTTATCGATATTTAAAAAATATATATTTAATGTATATATTTACAAATATGAATGAAATAATTTAAATATAAAATATTCATTAATTATATAAAATATTCATTAATAAACTTTACAAATAAAAATTTTTCATTCAATAAATTCAAAATTAATAAAAAAAAAGAAATTGAAGGGTGAGTGGAGATTTTTTTTTTGATAATCAAGCGAGTGGTTTTCTTTTTAAAATTTTATATTTTAAATGTGAAAATTTGTCTCAAAAAGAACTTTAAAATTATTTTAAACTTTACTTTCCAATGTAATCTTTTTAATTGGTCATTTATACTATTTAGTATAATAGTAAATAATCAAAATTATATATATTTAATTTTATTAAATTTAATAAGTGACTCTAATAAAAAAGAGAATATTATTTATCTTAGAGGTCTCGAGTTCGAGCGTTTATGTGTGCAAAATGTATGTGTTGCCAAAAAATAAAAAAAAAATATGAACAAATACTATCATATAATCACACCAATATATTCAAAAAAAAATATTATTTATACACAGTTAATGTGAATGAATTGACCGAAATAAACCAATGAAAAAAAAAAAAGAAAATTACTACTTGCTTCGCTTTGGCAATAAAAACTGACAGGTGTGATCAAAACCAGTGTGAAACCAATCACCATAATTAAGTATTTTTTATAAAAATAAATATTTTTAAAAATTTAACAGCACGTTTTCAATTTTTTTTTTTTGGCATAAACATATTATTTATAAGATTGTTCATAATTTTTCAAAAACTTATAAATTTTTTCCTTTCTTGACCCCGCCTATAGATTCTTCTCTTCTCTCTTCTGTCAGCCGAAAATCATTATTTTCTTAGTATACCATGAGGAGAAAACAGAACATTATTTCCTTTTTCGTTTTCCGTTTTCAGTTTTGGATATTGAGGCTCCCTATATAGCAAATGCCATGTGCAAGTGTTTAACCTTTTTTCTTGTAGAAGAGAAATATAAAGTTCCGGACAAATTTAAATAAGGAAAATTAAGAAGAAAAAAACAAATAAAGATTACATACGACGGGAGAGGACGAATACGGTGGGTGTATCTTCGGAACATGTCCAAAAAAATAACAGAGATATCATTCTATCCCAAGTATTAACTTTTAAATTTGATGAATCAGCTACCTTATAATATCGACAACGACGACGACGACAGCACCCAATATCATTTTTCTATTACTTTCTTCTTCTTTTCCTTTTCTAAACAAACCTTTACATGTTGGGTTGGGATGGGATGGGATGGGGACAACAATTCTCTTTTTTCCCCCTTTTAAGCCTTTGCTCTGGTTGTACATGCAGTTTCTATATCAGACATAAATAGTGTTAAAACTCTCTACAAAAGGAGTTATGAACTGTGAGAAAGATCATCAATTATGGCTGAGATGAAACCGAGGGTCGCTCATCTTGCTTCTCAACTCGTATACATCTTGACGGTGGACCGACCATGCTCAACACCACCTGAATAAAACATTTGGTCAATGCTTTTGCTTTGGAACTAAACTTACTGCTTGGCTTTCTACATTATTTCATTTCACCCTCCATGAAACAGAAAAAGAAAAAAAGTGGAAGAATAACAAGGGAGGGCTTACCGGCAAAAATACAAGCCCATGTAAGAAACCTAGAAGGACTAAAGCTAGATACATCTGGAAGTAATAGACCTACAAAACCCAAAGGAAAGAGGGTAATGGATTAAAATTTTACAGAAAAAATGAAAGGGTTCCATAATTGAAAAGTCAATGAAGGAATGTATACCACAAAAACTTCCGTCTTTGAGAAGCAAAGTACCAGCACCCCTACTAGCTTTGTCAAAGTGATTCCACTGCAATAATTAAATCAGATAAAGACAGTTAAGCAAGGGAAAACGGAGTGGAGTGTGGGTGGGTGGCTGGGGGGAGGGGGGATGCTTATAAGTTTAGGAACAGAACCTGAAGACAGAAGCTCCCATCGTTCCCAGAGCCTCCTTTACCCTTTCATTTCTATTCCCGCTGCTTACCTGCACAAGGAACTTGTAAGTTTATATCAACAAAATTATGATGAATGTGGTAAAGATCCACACAACAAATCAGGAGGATGAACCAAGATTAAATGAAAAGCCGAATGATACTAACTGAAAATGCATGTGTTATATGCACGCAGAACTCAACAGCAATGCCCACTGACATAACAAGATTCACAACGGAGACCGCGTTGAGTTGAATTCTGAGAATTGCCATCACACCCTGAGGAGTTTAACTTTGTAAGAGGGTATAAGATAAGCAAATGGAAGAAGTTTTATGGTGACAGTCAGAATAGAATACCATAAGATCAACGAGAATCATTGCCAACACCAACAAAATGATCGCTGAGGTCCACAAACTATATTTGGGGGAAAATGCCAAGAGATTAGTAATAATTATACAGGTAAGTAAAATATAGAAATATTATAGTTTCATCTCTCCAAAGGTTAACAATGACTTTAACTCCAAGTTAAAAATCCTTTTGCTGATTTTAAATAGCTGAATCTATCATCTACTTAAAAAAAAACGACTGATAATGACTTTGGTATAATAAGTCAAAGGACAAAATTAGGAAGCTAACCTGCATGTAATAACTAAACAAACGATAAATACCGCACCTGCAAGCAATCAAACAGAAGAAAATAGAATTGGCCATTAGAAATAACAACAAAATGACAAGCCATAGCAATAATGCTGCGAAATAAAGACGGAACAAAATTAAATAACATTTGAATCATTAATTTGTACCAGAAATGCATTAAAAATAAATAATTTCAGGAAAAAATTGTATTAATTTAAGACAACTTTTTGGTAGGTTTCTGCAAATTACTAACCAATCGCAATTGCAAGGTTGATGAGAGCTGTCTTCCATATATCAAGGTATTGCTCAAAGAACATATAAAACACAGAATATGGGAAGATTTCCATCTGCACCAGAAAAGCTCAGTTTACAAACATATATTATCTCATCACTAACATACATTTAAATTTGCAAATATATTCAAAACAAGAGACAGCTTGCATGAGAAGCTCAATAACTTCCCATGCAATGTTGGTCGAGGAGAATTAATGAGGACCATAGAGTTGCATGATAAAGACTAACAATTGTACCGTGCAAAAGAAGAGCTAGATAAGGGTACCCAATTAAGAAGAAAAAAAACCATGTTTTCCTATTAAAGGACAAATATACGAACCAAAAATTTACGACAGAATATTACAATTGATATCTTACCTTTAAAGAATCTGAAACCCGTGATGCAAATTTTCGAGCAGCCCTCATTGAGTTAACATAATCAATCTAAAACAAGTGAAAGCCAATTAATGGTGCTGCTGCAATACAAAATAAAAAGGAAAATTACTTAACAATGACTGCCTAACTGAGCATTAGTTCTACCTGCTTATTGAGCGGTGTATGGTAGGTGCGGAATGATGATGCCTTAATGATACCACTTTCATAGCCTGATAACAAAATGTAAAACCAGTGACTACCAAATCCAAATTAGAATATGTATCATTTACAGATTCTATCTCAAAGTAAAATAGGCACGTGAAAATTGTCAACGAATGGTAAATTGGGTGCAATTGCAAAAGAAAGATCTATTCAAACAAACCTGTGAGTTCCACACTACTAGTGTAAGCACCATGTCCACCTTTTGAACAATCAGCAGAAGGCAAAGCATCAAGGAACCATGGAAGTTTCTCCCTAAATTGGGATGTAGAAGGGCGATCATTATGTAAATCTGAGTGACGGAAGCACTGAAACATCACATAATTGTTAGTCACATGAACTGCTTATTTTCATGTTCACAAATATTACAGTAGTACCAAAATATCAGGCAGAATATAAGGGTGTATATTACCGTAGTGCAATCTTTGCACACTTCACTCAACCCACAAGCAGTGTCACTGGGAGAGCAACAAGGAGGCTGGAAGAAAGAAAATTTAATTTCAGTGAACCAAACCATATCCAATTACCATAAATGAATTTTTGGAAAACCTAATTCTGGCATGATATGAGGAACAGGATAGAGAACTCAGTGCTATCTTCTAAAAAATGACTGCTGTTAAGCATAGCAAGTATTAAGACACTAGATAGGGACATCTGGTTTTTCTGCTCAACAATAGAAGCACCATTACCAAAAGCTACTTAGCTGTAAAGCAATCCCCCAGAGTCTTGGAATTAGATAAAAATTTTAGAACTAAATTTCCTTCAACCTATTATAGCAGTATAGTATTTTAAAAAAACATGTAATTTGAGGTTCAAGTGGTTATCTTTTCACAAGCAAAACACAAATGATGCCCAGCAGATTAAGTCCAAGCTATTAGATAACATAATTTGGAAGGAACAACTCATTACTGGGGAATAAAATATTTTCAGCATATCACAGGAGGAAAATTAAATATAACAAGTACCAAGAATAATAGGACAATAACCTGATCAGCAGGGGGACAATAAGTCCCATTAGTAAATTTCCGACAGCAACCAAATGCTTCTGGAGATAACCATACAAGAAAATCATCAAGCCATGAAGCAGCTGGCTTAGCAATATAGCTTGATTCTGGAGTCAAGGATGCTCTAGCTATCTACAGAGGAAACAGGATAAAGCTGTCATATCAAACAAAGTCCACATAGAAACAACAGGAGGCAAGGTTTGTTGATAATCTTAAAAGCATAAACATTCTTTAAACTAAATAGCAAAGCGTGGTTTACTAAGAAAAATCTATATCATGAATGAACACTCAAGAGAGTATACCAAACAATTTTACCTCATTTAAAAGAGAGTCTGAGTTACATTGGCTGATGGAGCACAACTTATTTGTATCTATTGATTCTGAACTGAGGATAGAAAAGCATCAGCATGAAAAAGCATATTTATGAACAAAATCAATTAGATGAAAACTTGAATAACTCCATTTCTTTTTCTTGATGAGCAATGAAGATTCACATCTTGGAAAGCAAGTTTCTTCTTCTTAAATGATAACACCTTCTGTTATAGAAAATAACAGAAGAATATTCACATAGAGCTCTAATAGACTCAGCCTAAAATGGCAGTTTTCTGCCATTAGTAGTAAAATAAATTCCATCGTGTTCTTTCAAATGTTTATAATTATTCCAGATACAATTTAGAAAAGAAAAATATACGCTTTTAGAAGAGCCAATATTAAGCTATGTCATTTATGGTATTGAAAATTCTCTACATGCAAGGTTCATCATGTTTGTGCGCAACAATACAAAAGTGAACAACAACCAATACTTGAAGTAGATGTTAAAGTCTCTTATGCTTTGGACCAGGTAAACATCCATTTAAGCAAACAGAAGCAGATATCATGCAGTAAACTAAAGACAAAAAGAAACTAGAAGGTTAAAATATGTTGTTAGTCCCTGTACTAGTATAGAATTTGAGATTTAGTCCCTAAGATTAAAAAATCCAATCCTCTTACTTTTTCAATTTAAAAATCCTAATCCAATCATTATTATCGTTTTTGATAGTTTCTGTCAAAATTTGTCAATTTTTCATATTTATTTTCTGTCAATCATACGGCATGTCATATGAGGACAGCCTAATAAAAATTCTAAGTTCATAAATTAACAAAAAATACTTACGATTTTAATGACTGGAATAAGATTTTTAAATAAAAAAGTAGGATTTAATTTTTAACTCAGAGATTAAATCTCAAATTTTGTCAAAGTATAAGGACTAACAGCTTATTTTAACCAACCTAAAAATAACATGGAAATACCTATAATTATAGTTCTTCACGACAAAATACAGCGGTGGTCCAATTCTGAGATACTCTGAAACATTATTGAAATAGCCCTGCGGGATAAAATGAACCAATGAGTCAAGGATAAAAGAGGATATCATGCGATTCATTTCTCCATTCAGTTAAAAGGAAACAAAAATTCAACCTGCAGATATGAGTCTTGGGGAAGAACAATTTTTTGCTCCAAACCAGGCTCGATACGGGTGGACAGTGCCTACAAAATTTGCAAGCAAGTTTATTTCTAGTCAAACAAAGTAGTAGTCGTAGTAGTAATAGTAGTAGTAGTAGTAGTAGTAGTAGTAGTAGTAATAATAAAAATAATAGGTCAACTTGACAAAGTTAAAGCAACTTACAATGCTAGCCAATGCAAAAGCAACAAAAACAGCAACCACTATAATTTTCACCCCCCAAAGATTGAGAATGGGAGCATGTACCTCCTAAAAGTGAAAACAGAAACAAATTAATAAGCAAAACAAATGAAAATTGTTTCAAGAAAAGGTAAATCAACTTGTTAACTGTTGACACCAAAATATTACAAAAATTCTGAAGTAGAAACAATTACCTTCATATATCGAGCCAGTAGCCCGGGTTTTCTCCCACCAATGCCTAAAGTTTCATAAGCAATTCTGTAGTTAGACTTCATGACAGCTTTCCAATGAATGTGAGAATGTTCGAAGTATTAAATAACTATGAAAACTAGATCAAATATAAAATCAGTTTAAAGAATCAAGATCATCATAACAATTACACTACATGATTCATCAATCATACAACTCCAGTATCCACCAACTATACCTTTCTCAGATTCAGCATATGTTGATGATGCTTTTATACATGGAAAACAATCAACCCTTCTACCCTCGGCTCGCAAAAAGTCGAAAACTATCAGAGAAACAAAAGCAGTGACCTGCAGAAGGAAATCCAACAGAACAGCCAGTGCTGCAATAGGATGCATGAGTGCAAGGGGAATGACGTAAGTGACATGAAAGAAAAAAATATATTCTATTTTTATCACTACAAAATGGAAAAATATGTAAACCTGCAAACATGGAGAAAACACGGCAGGCTGGCATAGGAATGAAACTTCCAACTGCAAACACAAAAACCTCAGATAGACTAGCAAGGGTTATGGATGGCCCCACTTCCACAAGCGCATTGCTTATCCTTCCTTCTAGAGGTATGTCCAAAGGTTGCCGCTTAACAGAGTGCACCAATATGCACATATTATCCACCCCAACCTGTTACAAGATAAAAAGAGTTCAGAAGGTGAGCTACGACAGACAGAACTTGGCAATAGAGAGATAGAATTTGCCAGGCAAAATGCTTTATGTAATTGTAATATAAAAAATCTCCAAGTCAAACACATGATAGTTACAAAATTAAAATCATATGAATTTGAAATATGCTAAAGGAGGAGGGTACTTACTGCAAGAACAAGAAAAGGAATAACTTCCATTATGATTAGAGTAGATTTTACTCCAATAGCACTGAAAAATCCTACAGATCCAAGAACTGAGAGCATGACAAGCAGAACGCCAGAAAGGCCAAGCAATACCTGGAAGACAATCAGTACACATCATAGAAGTAAGTAACAGAAAAAATTTTAGACATTCATCCAACCCTAGCAGGGAGCTTTTTTGATCTTGTTAACCTAACTATTGCAGTCCTAGAATCAAAGGGATGTTTATTTATTGCTCCATCCAAGCAGAACCTCAAGTCATCAGATAAAGCATGACTTAGAAATCCTCAAAACCAAGAGAAACTCATCTATTAGATATAGATTCCTGAAAGCATAAGTAGCCATACTTTGTTTAGGTAAAAAGGTCGCCTAAAATAAGTTTATGTAAATTGGAAACAACATATAAAAGAGGTCTAGGAAAAGTCATTCAAACAGTTGGATTCTAAAAATATAACCAATCTATCTCATTTTATTTGTCCTTTCCTTCCTGAGATTATATCAAAATGTTCGTCCACCGGATAAAAAGTCTCTATTGTTGTTAAAAGAAATACTAATTAGGGGTAAACCTTCAAAAATCTGTTCAGAGTGCAATTATGACTGTTAACCTTATGCGGTTAAATATGTCCTGGCTCGAATTCTGTAGCACTTGATCAGATAAATTTCAGTACCCCTCAACAGAAAAACTTAAGCCAGAATACACACCCAAAAAGAGAAGATGAGGAGATAGAAAGAAGAATAATTCAAAAGAGTATATTTTCTGTAAAGAAGAAACATGAATAAGATACCTTAGATGAAATGTAAAAAGAAGATAATCGAGGTGTATCACCCAAGGTCAGAGATATGTAAGCAAACATCACAAGATAGCTTATCTGCAATAATATAAGGCAGCAGACAGAAGAAAGCAGTCAGAGAAATTTTTCAAAGAAAAAAAATCACATTTACAAGGTTAATAGTTTTATTCTAAAAGAAACTTGAAGGCGGGGCAGTTAGAAATTCCATTAGTTACAAAAGTTAAGCTTCTATATACAGAAGTCAGGTATCATGTTTTCAAGCCATAATAGAGAGAAACACCTACCAATATGGTTATGGCATCTGCGGTGCTCTCTCTTTTCAACTCTTCCTCAATGGAGCTTTCCGAAGAAAAAGAAAATGTCAAATTTCTAGACTGAACCATAGGCAACAACTCATCCTGTTCCATAACAGAGCATTGCATGTGAAACTCACTTATCCGAGAAATGGCAATACAAGGCAAGTGCAAGACAATAAATAATCATTGATATGATGCAAGTACAAGTACCAAACCTTTGCTAACTGAACAAAGGCCTTCTCCCAAGCAACTGCTTTTTGAGTTTCATTCCCTTCTTTGTCCAAAGCATTGTTTACCGGATAAGTTACTATAAATGCGGAAGCCTGTATGATAAAGAAAATTTTAGGTTACCACATCCAATTATATTTTAAAGATCTTACATCCAATGATCTGACTGCATTGACAGCTCAGGAAAGTAAAATTAGCACCTCAGTATAGTTGCTTCCAGAGAAACCTCCTAATACAGTGCTAGGATCTACTGGGGCTTTAAAAGCACTCATACATGATTCTGCAGAGGTATAATGCTGAAAGAATACATATCGTGTAAACATTAAAGTCAACTCAGGTGACAAAAAAATAGATTGAGACAAAACTAAAGGAATCAACAATTTAATTTCTGTCAAAATATATAACTTGAACATGCCTTAGAATAGAGGTTGGTTAGTAGAATCGTAAAGAAGGCAATTACCTTTAAACCAAATAAATAAAGAGGTAATAGGATATACCTGAAAACAATAGTTTACATGTTCCAGTCGATCATCAGCATCATAACTTGGATCCATCTTGAAATACTATCAAGAGAAACAAGATAAAATAAAAACAATAAAGAAAAAGGATCAGAAAGAAGAACTTATAAGGTGCTCTGGCAATTCAATGATGAGTCACTTGGTGCTGAAATATAAAATACAACAGAAAATGATAGATCATTATCTATTTCAGAGATAAGTCAAAAGTATAGCACGACAGTCAAAACATAGGCAGGTGGAAGAGCAGAAAACCAGGCTAAGTTCATTTCACATGCATGTAATTACAAAAGAAACATGGATTGTCATAACTAACAAACTAATAAGACATAACATCAAAAAAATTTTCACTTCTGAGATATGCATATAAAAGAGCAACTAAATTGTCCATATGAAGTAATATGAAGCATATTGCTTTTCTTCTGAGATTGAAAAATTTATGATGATATCCAATTCATCAGTCCCACTTCCATACTTTCACATTTAAATTGACAATTTATGGTTCTATATGCTTCACTCATGCCAGATACAAGACAAGCACGGTACCTGTATAACACTTTGTGTGGCACAATCCTCCCCCATTGGCTTCATGCAAATATCTGTCAAAGATATCATTGAACCAGAATAATTCGCCCGGATTCCATCAATCTGTTAAGTAAACTAAAGGTGTTTAAATAAGACCTTTCTAAGAGAACGTAAATATTCAAACAATTACAAATCAGGTCAGACTGTGTTATGTTAATCCAACCTGACAAATTAAAGTAGAACCGATACCTTCTTTTGAATTTCAAATAACAACTTAATATTTTCCTCAGTCACAATGCTGGGTGATTTACCATTCAAGGCATCTGGAATTGTTGCTAATATTAGCTGAAAAACATAGATAACATTAGTTATTCCAAAGTAATATGGTAAGGCACATGCACCAGAAAAACAAAACCAATGCTCAATCCGATGAACATGAATTTAAACCATCAGTTCTTATATAATCTCTCATTAGTGAAGAAAATAAAAGGAATGTGATAAAATGTTGCTATGAGGAAGAGAACTATACAATGAAAGTTGATTTAAATAAACAGGAAAAGAAGAGAGGAAAATATTATTATTTTTTTAAATGTGAAATGAGGGCTATTAGATATGGAAATTATATTGCACATTGCTAAATCCAATGAAGAGGAATTTAAACCAATGGTTCCAATAAAACATCTCATTAGAGAAGACAAGAAAAGAACGTGAGAAAAATGTTGCTATAAGGAAGAGAATCATATAAACAAAGTTGATTTTAATAAATAGTTAAAGGAGAGAGGAAAAGATAAAAAAAAAGATGAAGTGAGGACTATTTAAATATGGAAATGATATTGCAGGCAGATGATAGAGCCCTTAAGGAAACAGGGATATCCTCTCCGAAAAAGAATTAGCATGAATATTTTACTTTAAAGAAAGGATGTAAAAATATAAAAGTTGAAACTTGAAAAAGTATGCCATATAACAAGAAAATTTTACTTAGCAGACCTTGACCTCAGAATCATTCTATGATATTCACCTTCTTACCAGCAATCAACAATAGGTAACCGTTATTAAAGAAAACAATAGGGGAACCAGATAACATGGTAAATAAGGGGAAATAGAATAAAACAAGGCAAAACCTGCTCGATTCTGTAAAAAGGAGCAAGGTTGCTGTCAAAAAACCGTTTCTCTTCCGCAGCTCTACTCCCAGGTCCTACCCATAGCTGACATTGTATTGATAACATATATTCAGATAAAAGAAAAATGTACCGAAAGAAGCAAGTAATCAGAAGTATATCAAAGTCAATCTCTGATCTCAAAATGCTTGACAGATAATCATGAATATTCTCATAACAAAGCTTTACTCGAATTAAGAATATGACATGAACTGATAGTAAACATCCCTTCAAAATGACACAGCAGACACTATATTTTAACATAGATTAACTGGAGAATGCATCTAAACATTATAAAAGAGATCATTTAACTTATATCTCATGCAAGTAACAGAAGCCTGAGATGAATTTCGGAGGATCAACCATGGAAATTTGGATGTTTTACTTATAAAATCTGAAATTACTGAACATAGTATATTCAGAAGATGGATTTTACACCAAAATAAACATGATAAAAACCTCTTTGTATGGAAACAGAAATGATTGATCATAGGTGGTTATTTATAGTCCACAATGATAAGCAATGATGCACAACTATAGAGAGGTTCAGTTTATATAAAGATACATCTAGCTATTCAGCAGTCAAATAATACCTTCTCTGGGCGTGTTTCCACCTTGAAATGGACTAGACCCAAGCAAAGTACAAGAACCATTCCCACTGACAAACTCAATACTAGGGTTGGATGTCTGGCAACCCATAGTCCATATTTCCTGAACAAAAGTATGTTAGAACAAAATCACAGACCTGGCCATTGCTCAAGTGATGTAAGCCTTATATGCATATAGAAAGTTAACCTGTAAAAATCTGACATGTATCCTTGCACAACAGAAAGTTTAACCCCAGTGCTACTTTGATTAGCATCCTCCAGCCTCTGAACAAAGAAAATCACGTGAGATTTAATAGGAAAAGCATATAACTAAACTAATAAAAAGAAGAAACAAAGAAAGTGCGACATGGAAAGGTTGTTAAATAAGAATTACAATTTCGTGAAGTTCTAAGCCAAACATGAATGCAATAACCTAAACAGGAATATCGAGTGAGAAATAGAATGAGATCCAAGGTCAGCACAAAGTAAAAAAAAAAAAAGCACCTGCATGGGGAGATTGTCAGCTTTTTGCCTACTAAGAGAATGAGATTCACCACCCTCAGCTGTATCCGTAAATGGTTTCATTCGAAAAGACCGGCTTCTTTTTCTTGTCCGGTGAAACATGCCCCATCCGAAGAACATAGAAACCAATACAATATAAAGGATGACCAAAGCTAAATCGACACATTTGGCCTGCAGTTTTTCATCATAGATACTTTATTAGAAAAACCTGTATTATAGCTCAAATTAGGAAACCAAATGTGCTTTCATATGAATTAAGGAATTCTCATTCGGCAAAATAGATAAAAATTAGATAATACAAAAGTAAATCCCTCACCTTAAGAGATCCAATTTGAACTGAACATGTAGCCCCTTTATTGGAAGTAGATATAGCTGTAGTAGAACAGACAGGAGATGAAGGACAATCACCACAAGAACAGCCCAGTGAAACATCTCTACATGAATAAGTAGATACATTCATAGGCTTCATCCCAGATGATTCAGGTACAGTTGGCAGGAATTGAATGGCATATGGTGAACCTGGCATGTTGTTCGGCGCCCGCCTACCAATGAAAGCAAACCACTCTGCCAGAACCAATCAAGCAGATACAGATACTGAGAAATGACATACAAGTCTCACAATATGAACTTATAACTATCACCTCACCTTTAAAATTTTTAGCACCAGCACCAATAAATTCCAAAGCACGAGTATTCATGGTACCGAACTTGACATCCTTGCAAGATTCATACAACCCCTCACCAAAATCATCAGTTATGAAAAAGTCAATTCCGTCCACAGTCGAGTTATTTTTTATCTGCAAAGAGAATAAGATATATAAAGTAATTTATCATCTTCTATATAAAAATGTATCCCTAAAGAAGTGCTTAGCCATCTGTTTAAATAAGCATACTTAAGACATTGTGTATGATAGCAGTGAATTCAGATTTTCACCCATAAAATAATGTTTGAAACTACAATATGATAAGAGATATCATTTCCAAGTTCATATTGGTCAATGATATTGCCAAGTTTTTAGAAGGCATCCACCAAGCCACAATCATATGACAAGATATCAAGTTTCCTTAGAACATGATCATGAGGATTAGTTGGGATCCCTGACCTTGGATATAGAAGTCACATTGATGAACAAACTTTGATTTGGGGAGCATGTGAGCTCACAGAACAGATTCAAAAAGTTTCTCAAGCAAGCTGGACAGCCTACAAGAAAAGGAATTGCCTGCAATAATGCACAAAGGAAATAAATAATGTTATGAAATGATGAAATTTAGGAGTATGCAATCGATCAAAACCGACCGTGATGCTCAAATGAAATTCATTGTTTAAAATCGTTTTAAAGCTTCCAGGTCAGAAACAAATTTTACACTTCGAATCAAACTAGAAAGGCAAAGATTAGTAGAAAAGTTAATCATGCCAAATAACAATCTAATGACATCAAACGCCACATAAGCAAAGCAGTAATCATCAACTCGCTCTAGGAAATGGATGTCTAATAATGCAAGTCACCATACCAACAACAGTAGAGTAGAGCAGAGCAATAAATCTTACCTGCTGGACTTGACTCCTTAGTGTGTCAAATTGAGCTTCTGTACAACAAACGTTTCCAGTAATTGTGGGGCACAAACTTTGAATCTTTGACGAAAGTAACTCATCAAGCTGAGAGACGTAACCAGATGTAAACGTCAAATAATTACAGTTATATTTTGTAACATGTTTTTCCAAAGTTCTTCAAAACCAAAAAAAAGAAGACACTTGTGCAAATTGGCCCGTGGAATATAGTTCATATCTTGCGAGACAGTCAACTGCTATTAACCATAATTAGTACAAATGTGAGACAGTAATGAGAAACTAACCTTTACTGCTGGAGAACCATAAGGACAGTTCACTACTTTGCCATCACTTCGCTCTCCACAAATATCATACATTGCACAATATCCTTCAGAATGTCTCTGCCTAGACATATTAAACACAAACACGACAAAAAAACAATTAATGATAATTTACCAATTAAAATTTTCAAACAAGATTAAGAAAAAACATTTGTCATTAGATATTGTATAGATTGTTAGAAGCGCAAATTTAACCACAAATTGTTGGGGCTATTATTTTACAGGGGAAGATAATAGCAGTAGAAACGTACGACACGCGTTACAATGACAGCTCAGAAAAATAAACTGTATTGAATTTTATTATTTTTCTATTCTGTAACAAACTTAGCAGAGGTAAGCATGAATAAAAGTCTTACCTTCGTTCGTCATTGCTCGTCTGTGCAACGACCACTTGTACAATTAATAAAACCTGCAAATAAAAAAAAACGACAAATTCAGTTGAAATTAACGAGGACAATTGAATCTTTTTTTTTTTTCTAAAACTTTCGCTAAATTGAAATGCCAGAACGAAAGAAAGAAAAAGATCTGCTCATGACCCCGTTAGTTAACAATTAGATGCGCCTTTTTTTTCATTTTTTATGGAAGATTATGACCAAAGAAACAACAAATAATTTAAGATTCTGTTTCTATCAGAAACAGAGGAGGCAAAATATAACTTGAATTCTGCATTTCAGGCTTCGATTTCATTTTGAAGACTGAAGGACAAAAAAGAAACTTAATCAAGTGAAGTATTGACAAGCTTTGACCAAAAATAAGAAGCATAAAATTTGATTGTAGATCTCTGAGAGTTCAATGAAGAGTCCAAAAAGGAAAGACAATGACACATTTTTTCCCTTCAAAGAAAAAAGATAAAAATTAAACGCCAAAAAGAAGTCAGAATTGAACAGAAAAGAAAAGAAAAAGTAAAATTGGAACAGTGGAAGCAGAGGATGAAAGCGACGGAAGCGCTCGCCTGAAACAAAACAATGGATAAAAGAAATCCAGTTCTTCGGCGAGAGAAGTCCATATATTTTCCCTGCAGAAGCCTCGCAGCTTTGCTAGCTTGAGAGAGGAAAGCAGAATTTATTTAGAAAGAAAACTGGTGCAGCCGTTTTGTGGAGTGAAGATGTGAGGGAGTGAAGGAAGGAGGGAGGGAGGGAGTGAAAAAAGGAAAACTATATTTATAGCTGCTTTGGAGCCAGAATCATACTCGTCCACACCTGCCAACCTTATGCTTTTCAAGAGGAATTTAATTTAAATTGTTTCTCGAACATTTTTAAGGTAAATAACAATAATAATGAAATCCTTGGCACGGATTTATGATTGAGGAGACGTTTTCATGCTATTTACGATAACACCCTCGCTTCCGGTTGGCTTGATTTGGTATTTGCGTGGTTAGGTTGGTTTAACTTTGTAAAAAGTGGTAAACATATTTTTCGATTTTTTTATATTAAAATTATTTTAAAATTTTATCTTAAATGTGAATTCTATGTGATGGCTTGATAATTAAGAATATTTATCGTTTCAAGTGTGGCTTGAATTTAAATTATACTAATCATATTTATTGTTCGAGTTTTACTTTATTATTATAATTCATCAAAATAAATTATATCTTAATTGATTCTCCTAATTATGTGTAAAATCAAATTTTTTAGTGGTGAGATTATATTATATATTTTATAAAAATTAAAATATTTTATTATTATATTAATTTATATTTTTATAATTTTTAAAATAATTAAATCAAAATTTTATTATTTTTAATATCTAATTTCGAAATTTTTAATGCTCTACTTGCCTCCTCTTTTTGTCCCTAAACTCAATCTAAAAAATTAGCTGTTATAAAGTATAATTATATTGATAATTAAAATATATTAAAATTTAAACCATAATAAATATAAATAAAGTCCACAAATAATAAAACTTAAATTAAAATAAAATTTATTTTGAAAATCTATTTCTAACATAGAGTTACATAAGTTTATGGGTACGATTCGAGCCATGTTAAGTATAATATTAATATATTTTATGCTTATCTAAATTCAGTTCGACCTGAAATATGGATTTAGTTTTTTGTCGAAATTTATCCATATTTGAAAAAAAACTAACTCAAACCTATTTAGATTTATTCATATTATTTTTTAATTTAAAAAAAAATATATGTTATATTATTTTAATATTTATAATTTTATATCTTTTTAATTATTGAATTTTTTTATATAATTATCTTAACATTATTTTAATGTTTACATTAGAATAGTATTATATATTTGATATACGTTTATTTTTTTTAATGTGTCCTATATTACATAATATAAAATATTATAAACTTAAAAACAAACCGAGCTCGAGCTTTAGATGTTCAAGCCTGAACTCGACCCATATTTTAAATGGATTTTTTATCTACTCTTCTAAATTTCGAACAGACTTTTAAATTTAACCATGAACAAATCTATATACAATGATACTTGAAATTTGAATCTAAAATTGTTATATTTTATTAGCAGTGATATAGGAATATAATAATTCATTAAATTGTTAAAATTGTAATTTTATGCAAATTATAAATATTTAAATAACTTTATATATATAAATATATATTATTGAAAATTTTATGCGCATGGCTAATGTATTTAAAAGTAGTAATAGTTGAATGGTGTAGTGTACGTAGCAATGGAGTAAATAAAATAAAGAAAACATAAAAAGATTGGGAGTTAGGAGTAGCGTATGAATGAAATTTGGGGAAAACATGTCGGGTGACTTTAAATTGGGTTACCCAGTTGGAAAGGTGTAATTAATAATGATGAAGAGCGAATGGGCGTGGTCGGGTAGGGACCGGAGGGTGGATTAGAAAATAATCAGTCCATGTCACTCTCACATTCGCAGTTGTGGGAACTGGCTGACCCTAATTATGCGTGATGTTCAGACAGAGGGCGATGAGGTTCCAGTCCACTGACAAGTGAAAAACAAGGTCTTCCGCTTCAAATCCTGCACAGTTTTTGGACACCTTGGAATGCTATGGATGCTTGGATTTTAGTGTGTAGGTTGTTGAGTGAAAATGACCCAACTACTAATGCATCCGTTCATCTTGTCGTTTTAAATTATTGGCGCATCAATTTAATTTTAGGGTGACTCGTAAGTTTTTATTTCGGACTCCCAAAAAATTATTGTAATAAGTATAATATACTTATAAACTCGTGTTCACTTTTTTACTGAAAAAATTAAAATATAAAAGGAAATTAAAAAGATTAAATGACTTTTCCCTGTAGAAACCCAAGTCTTCCACTACAAAGCTAAATAATTCCCTATAAAATCTCATGTTTCTCCTTTCTATTGAAAAATTAAAATTAATTCTAAAAAAAAAAAAAAAAAAAAAAAAAAACGTAAAATGATAAAATGATTTTTGCATGTAAAAACTCATGTTTTCCAGTAAATTCTGATTTCACCCATACTCACCATCAATATCAATGTCAAATTTTCATAATTTAAAATAAAGAAAAGTGAGAGAGGTGGGAAATAATAGAAGTTTGTTAATCGGAAATGTTTCCTTAGTTAGATAAAGTTGCGAGGGTTGAGAAAAGTATAGGTGGGAGATCTTTGGGTGAAGTGTTTGTCCTAATCAATATCACACAACATATCATTGAGTGACCAATGTGAAATGGGTGTTGAATTAAGTATCCACAAAATTATTTGTTTTTGGAAAGTTTTACTAATGAAGCAGCGAAGACGCCTTGCTCCTCCCACTTCACATTTAACCAATGTCTTACAAATAAATATAGGTTTAATATAACATTCAGTATCTGAACTTGATATTTTTTTTAATTTGATATCTAAATATTTTTGGATCTAATTTGGTATTTGAAATTGGTATTTTTTTTTAATTTGGTACCTAAACTTATTAAATATTATAAAAATTACGCAAAACAACAACGGTGTTGAAAATTTTTTTGTTATGCTACAAAAATATTGTCATTTTTAGAAAACTTCGTGTTAAAAATAGGTATTGAACTATGTTTAATGAATTAATATTAAAAAAATTAGGTACCAAATTAAGAAAAATAGTCAAGTTCAGGTATCAAATTAGATCTCAAAAAGTTTAAATACCAACTTAAGAAAATGTCAAGTTTAAGTATCAAATTAAGAAAAAATACCAAATTGGATAAAAAAAAATTTAGGTATCAATTTAAAAAAAAGTGTCAAGTTCAAATACCATATGTTATATTAAGCCATAAATATACTACTTCTAGAATGCAAAAGGGCGTTAGGAAAAAAGTGAAAATGTGCCCAACTACTTTACTCCACTCACATTTTGGCCACCCATTGCGTTTAAGAAAGCATTAGTCTCTTACATAAGATGAAAATACAACAATAGGATTATCAAATGACAGAAAAAAAAATAAACTAAAAACTGTGGAATATAATTTATAACCTCACAAATGAAATAAAAAAGATTTATATAGTTTAAAAGAGTGTTTGTCATTTATTTAATGAAATTTAAAATTATGGTAAGCAGGATTCGTAGTAGTTATGGTTTGGAAAATGGGGAGTGGAGGAAGCACTGAAAACGCCAATGGCAATTGCATTTAAAAAAGAAGAGTGGATTAAGACAAAATGAGATGGTTGGGTTGGGTTGATCCTGAAAGAACAATGCAGACAAAACCCCTTTCGACTAATGAGATTATCATATCTTAATTATCAGATGTGATGTAAAAATGACATTTTACGATATAATTAATTAGCATCGCTTACAATTATAGAGCATACCTTATACGCAACAATAAATTCACTCATCCACTCCAACCACCCTTCCTTCATAAATAAAAATTAAAAACAAAAAACAGGAAAAAAATTATTTTCAAATTTATACTAAAAATATTTTGTAAAATTGAAAGTGATAAAAATAAAAGTTTTTAACTTTAAATGAATTGGTCCTGATTCAAACCTATATACACAAAAAGATATTTTTAACAAATACATATTTTAAAATATTAAATTTGGTATCCTAATTTGAATCCATATAAATATAGAAAATTTTATTTTATTTCATCTAAAATATTTTCATGTTTTTATTATTAAAAACATTTTTTAATTTTTATTTATTAATGTGTTTTTCAATTTTCAAAAAATAAAAAATAAAATAAATTTTGAAAATGAAAATAGAAATTATTTTCAAAACCAAACAAATTAAAATTTTAATTTTATCATATTAATTGTTATATATAAAAATTTTCGCTCACATCATTATCTAATTATTATTTAATCAATTAATGAGTCCTTTTCTTAAGTTTAGGTTACAAATAAATATGAGAAGGTTGTGTTACATGGACTTTACCTTAACTCTGATTTTAATGAATTTGATATTTACATTTTTATTTTTATTTTAAAAAAAAAGTAATTTAAGAATAATTGATAACGCTCAAAGTTTCAACTGTGAATTAAATTGGATTGCATCTTTGTGGATCATGTAAGATGTTAACCCCAACCCTTCTATTATTTGGCTTAAGTTGATGAAATATCTTTTTTTTTTTCTTAATAATTAATTAACAAGTTAACTTATTTTAGAATGTAAGCTATTAATTAAAATAAAATACCATTTTTATTAATGTGTTATGTAAGGAAAATAATTAATCACTTGAAGGTATATTAAAATTTAGACTTTAATCTAGAACCCAACGAGTGGTTCTAGTGAAAAAGAGAATGTTGTTCATTTTAAGAGATTCGAGTTCGAGTATTTGTGTGTGCAAGGTGTGTGTGCCAGTATATTAAAAAAAAATCGACTTTAACCTAAGTTCAAATTTTAACCTATTTTTAAGTTTTGTTCAGGATAGAGTAATCATTTCCATTCCATGATATGGATAAAGAAATTATAGTATATATTTTTTTTGGTGAATTATAAATAGTAATTAGTGTGACTCGAACTTAGGTTACACTTGAGACGGTGATACATGTTTATGCATGTAAAAATCATAAATTAGAACATAAATGTGTGACAAATAATGAAACGTAAAAATTACGTTTTTAAAATACAAGTGTATGCATAAGAAAATCGATAGAGGTAATAAAATGTGCATAGTTGAGTGGTAAATTTAAAATTTTTTCAATGTAATTAGATGGGTTCAAATATCATAATATGCATATATTTTTTTTAATTAAAAAGACTAAAGTGCCCTCGAATAATATAACTTATTCAAAATACGAAAAATCATTTTTGTAATTTCCTAACAAGTTGGTGCTCGATTGACTTGTGATAAGTGCTAAAAATAATATGTTTTAATCTAGTTCTTAATGTGTTTTTGGATGATTGTTCGCTGTAAAATGATGAATTTTACGCTCCTAATCCTTTAAATTCATATTTCTATACTTACAAAAGCATTTGGGAGCAAAAGGAGTGAAAAACGAATGAAAATCGGAGCAAGGTAAGAGCCCACACGAGCTGGACACTCCCACATAGGCTGAGCACATGGTCGTGTGAGCCACACAATTATGTGCCAAATCGTGTGGAAATCGCAAATTGCACTCCGAATACATGGAAAAACGTAATTTTTAGGTTTTTCGAATATTCTAAGACCTACATATACTAGATATAAGAAGAGGAAAGTAAGCTGTCATATAATATTCAAAAAAACAACTCGAAAAATACTATAAAACCTCACTCTGAAGTAGATTTCTATCAAGATCGAAGATCTCTTTTTATTTCTTTGAAGTTTATTATGGGTTTTTTTATTTTTTCTGGTTATACTGCTTTTGGGATGTTTTTATTTACTATCATGAACTAATTTTTTAAATCTCTAAGAGAGATGAACTCTATGATGAATTTTGTATTTTGATTTATGTTTTAAGCAATAAATACTTAGATATTATTCTCAATTATATGTGTTTAATTCTTTGTTTAATATTTCTAGGCTATTAATCCATGTTCAATATGCTTAAATAAGAGGAGGAATAGACTCTGTTTAAGAGTAGATCTAGCATAATTAAGTGGAGTTGCATACAATCCTAAAAATAGGACGACATAAATCTATCGGATTAGAGTCAAATTTAATAGGGGATCCATAGATCGAGTTAATGAGATAATAGGCATTTTAATTAGAAAGAAATTCCAATTAATCAACCTAGAGTTAGTTGCTCTTAATCTTGAGGAGACATATTAGCATAATTTATGGATTTTTATGGATCAAGATAGTAAGTGAAGAAATTGTTTAATTTAGATTGAAAATGACGTATAAAATCTAGGTGGATTCTTTTCTGGGTATTGTTTCGCTTATTGGTTGTTAATCATTGGCTTTCTTGATTTGTTTTTTGTCATGTTCTTTAGTTAATTAATTTAGTTAATTTTAATTTTAATCAATCACCCTAATTTGTCGGTTAAATAATAGAAAGACGATAATTATTAGTACTTTTAGTCCTCGTGAGAATGATATATTTGCTCACCGTATCTATACAATTAATTTGTCGCTTAAAAAATTAGTTGTTTTTAAAAGACTAATTTTTATTTAAAAAAAAAAAAGAATTTTTTTATACAATTTTTACTGTTACTTATAACTTCTCAAGTCCTTAAAATGAAGGGTAATATGTGCTTAAGCATGCTCGAAACCACATCCTCATAGTTATTAGTAACGGTGTCAAGTAAACTAAAACTCAAACAACAATAGAGTAGTTTTTTTTTTATAGAATGGTTTATTTTAAGTTGTGGATTAAATTGATTTATTTAAAAATTTTATATAAAAATTAAAAATTCTATCACACGTGTATGCATGCGGAAACTACTATTTGGAATAATGATACATGTTTAAAAATAACATACAATAAATAATGAAATGTATGATGTGAAACTAATTAATAATGACAAACGAAATATGTGCGATATTAAAATTAAAAAATTAAATTAAATTATAAGTAAAGCAAAATTTAAACACATAAATATATCATGTTAAGAATAATAAATAAATAGATCAATCCTAAGTTGGTGTCAAGTTAATTTATGACACCAACTCAATCAACAACATTATTAATAAAAAAATCTATCACATGCACATGCATGTAGAAATCACTATTTAGAACACAGATGTGTGTTTAAAAATAACATATAATAAATAATGAAATGTATGGTTTGAAACTAATTAATAATAACACATGAAATATGTACGATATGAAGATAAATATTATTAGATTAAATTATAAGTAAAACGAAATTTAAGCACATAAATACATTAGTTAAGAATACTAAATGAATACAATGGTTTATCATTATACTACCATCAATCTTGAGTTAGTATCAAGTTAATTTGTAACACCAACTCAATAAATAACATTATACAATTGATGGAAGTAATAAAGTGTGTATAATAAAATCAAAATAAAGCTTTGGTTGTGTGATAAGTTTAATATTTTCCTAATTTAATTAAGAAGGCTAAAGTAACCTTAAATAATATAATTTATTTTAAATATGAAATGACATTTTTATAATTTCCCAAATAGAGATGATGCCCAGTTGACTCGTGACATCAATTTAGTTAGGAATTTATTAATAATATAGATATCAAAAGACAAAAAATTATTATAGATATCAAATAGTTTGAAAGTACCAGTAATAACATCGAGAACAATAGCCTCCTCTCTGACTTGAATAGCATAAGCTCTAGCAGCTGCACGAGCATCGGATCTCACTAATGTATCTCTGGATCCACCTCGATTAGCATCAATACTACCATTAATTATCGGTCTTCTACCTCTCTGTGGAGTTGACACCAACTTTACTCTTTGTTCCTTGCTTTCATCTAGTCTTTTCGAACAATCTCTTCTTAAATGTTCTCTGGAATTGCAAAGAAAACAAGCTTCACTTTTCAATCTACACTTACCCCTGTTATTTCTTCCACAATGTTCATAGATTGGTCTATCTGCATTACGAACACTTCTAACACTAGCTACCGACGTAGTTTGGGGTAGTAGAATACTCGATATCGACCCATCTCTCCTAGAAATCCCTGATGGAGTAGAGAAACGAATTTGAAAATCTCTCGACTTTTTAGATGGAGGAGTCAGGAAAGATCTGGTCATGAATTTGAAAATCTCTCGACTTTTTAGATGGAGGAGTCAAGAAAGATCTGGTCATACTCCGCTTGCCGGAATCTCGAATCTTGGATTTGGCTTGCTTTTTCTCATTAGGCATATCCTCTATTTTTTGCGCCCTCTCAAACAAAGCAACAAACTCTTTCAATTCTAAAGCTCCCACTAACATTTAGATGACTTCATTTAATTTGTACTCGAAAAGAGTACACATTTCCGCTTCAGTAAATACAATTTCTCTGGCATACTTACTCAAACAAACAAACTCATGCTTATACTCAGCCACTGTCATGTTCCCCTGTTTCAATTCCATGAACTCTCATTTCTTCTTCTTTAGGTATAACTGGCTAATGTATATATTTTTAATTTTGGTTTGAAAGAATTCCCAATTTACCTAATCTCTCGAAGTTACAGATGTTAGAGTTACTTACCACTGATAGACTTATTTTTTCAATAGAGATATAACACATCTCAAACAATCCTCTAGAGCACACATTAATTCATCGAGGACTCACAAGGTTTTTTGTAGCCAATACTCGACTTCCGTAGGGTCGTCTTCTTTCTTGCCCTTGAATTCCTCTACCCCACATTTGCGGAGTTTATCAATCGGAGGATGGTTTACAAATACTAAATTGGGACCTTGAGGACAAAAGGGGTGCCACAAGAGGCACTATCAGGAGAGGAAGGTGCATTTGAGGTTACAGAGCTGAAGGGGTAGCTCCCACAATTTGAGTGAACCATTGGTCCATCATCTATATAAAGACATCTCTCACCTCAGTCCTTAGCCCTTGTGGAACGAGAAAACTTTGGGCAACTCCTTGTTCGAAAACAAGAACATTACTTTCTACCTCATCAAATGCAGCTTGATTGGATTCTACCGACATGGTTTATCAATATGGAAAACAGAGTCAATTCGGATAAAAAGATATCACAATACCGTAGGTTATTGTGGCATGTATTTCTAGACTCAACACACGTTGCATTTCAATCCTAGAATCGACTAAACTGTAACTTTGATACCAATAATTGTAAACCCCTTCGCCCGACTCGATCGTCGGGTTCAAGCTACAAAATGCTACATCTATTGTTAAAGCAACTACAATCAAATTTGCAGAAAATAATCATTCATACATGCAATTAAGTGTCAATCACATTCAAATCATAATAAATAATTAATTCCAGGTCTTAATCGAGCTTACGAAAGCTCTTTTGTCAACCCAAGCACAAAATATGACTACATTGTAAAGTTTAAAAAGTTTAGGGTTGACATCGTGACATCATCTATTCCATGTTACAATGTCGCCAAAACAGCATGTCACATTATGATGTTAGACCACTCGACCTTGCAATGTCACTTACTGTTGGCTGACATTGCGACGAGGTAAATTGTTCATCGGGACGTAAGCTCTATTTTTTATAAAAACAAACCATTTAGTACTTGTTTCACATATTTCAATCAAACCCTACAACATTTACCCCAAATTTTAATTTTAATTGGTTCAAAATATACATAAAACCATGCCAAATAGTTCCAAGCATCTATGTTCAAGTTTCCATCAAATTATTCACTACTTATACATCATTTACTTCTAAATAATTCAATGCCAATTACCACATCGATGTACACCTTTTGGTTTATACTAGTATAAATAGGTCATTTTGTACAGTAACAAAGTAGAGATTAATTCAATTTTACAATTCAGGTTTATAAAACAAATCTCAGATTTCTCTCTAAATTCTCAATTGCTTTCATGGTATCAATTGCCTAAGTATATCCTGATGCATTCAGATTTCTGGTTTTTTTTTTTCTCTTTTAATATGTTGTGAGTGTGTTACCTCATTGGTGCTTTTATCATGGCTCAGTCTGCTGCTTTCGAGTCAGTAAATAATGCTGCAATAGATACGACAGTGCCAGATCCAACTCTTTTGGCTAACTCTGAATCTGATAAGCATCCCTTCATTCACTTGTTTCCTCGTCATGATACAATGAAACTTGATGAATCAAACTATATACAATGGCAACAACATATTAGGCTTATAGTAGAAGGGTATGAGCTTACTGGTTTTTTAGAAGGGACCTTGACTACTCCACCTCAGTTTGTTTAAACTTCGAACGGTGAATTAGTACCAAATTTGGACTAATCTGTTTATCATCAACAGGATAAACTTCTTGCTTCTTGGCTTCTGTCCACTATCAATGGATCACTTCTTGCTTCTTTTACTGGTGTTCGTATGACGTCCGATGTGTGGATAATCGTGAATCGGATGTTCACGACGATGACTGGTGCAAATCTTTCGCGCTTACGTCATTAGTTACATTCGGTTCGAAAGGGAACGTTAATAGTGAAGGAGTACCTTACCAAGATTCAGAACATGTGTGCGTTCATTGAGGGTTCCGATCACCAAGTCTCGGAGGCAGAGCATGTTGAAGTCATTCTTACAGGTTTGTCATCGGATTATGATACGGTTGTGACCTCGACGTTATTCTCATCAGAGCCGCTTCCTCTATGACGGTTAATTGATATACTATTGGAGTATGAAAGTCGACAACAACGACTTGCTCTTGAGTCTTTGTTTCAGGTGTATTTGTTGGAGATTGGATTTGGATCTGGATTTGGTGCATCGATATTTTCGGTCTTAACTGAACCTGTTCGTGGTGATCATTTGATTTCAAGCGGTGGTTATAGCAGGAGAGCTCACACCCGACCTCATTGTCAGATCTGTAAGCGGTTCGGGCATTTGGCAACTTGCTACTTTTATCGCTATAATTGCCAATATGAAGGTTTGGTCACTTCGACCGTGGCTAAGGCTGCATATGCTCGATCGCAACCTCGTGCGATTGGCTAAAGTAATTGTCGGCCGGTGACTGATGGTATGATTCTGTTTTGGGCGTGGTAATTGGTGGTTATATTGGTGAGTTTGCGAAGCTGTTGTCACCATATATTCCTCCTAGTCGTCTGGTTCAAGATGGCGGCAGATTTGTGGACATGAGAGCTTCTAATGATGCTTCTAGGGTTTATTCTAGTGTAAGGGGAAATGACTCTAGTGAGCCACATATTAATTTTGTTGGTGTTGGTTCAGGTGGGTCAGCTAATGGGCTGTCTATAAGGTAGGCTTCTGAAGTGTATGGTTATAGAAATAGATTTGATAGTGGGTCGTATATTAATTGGACAAAACCAAGGGCTAGAGTAGTGTATGAGTAAAATGTTGATATGTTAGATCAAAATTGTTTTGATGTTCTACAATATGGTGGATCCTTTCGTGTATGTGATACTTCTAGGTCGAGTTTTTCGACTGATACTGGGTTGGACATGCGATTGGTGCAATATAGGTCTCAGAGTGGTCAAATGGGCTCATGTGATCCGGTGCGTGATATGGCTTGGTATCCTGACTCAGGTGCTACTCACCATGTTTGCAAGGATGCGTCTACTTTGAAGGAGTCTACACTCTATTCAAGTAAAACTTCGATTTTAATGAGAGATGGCTTTTCGGTTACTATTAGTAGTGTAGGTAATACTTTTTTTAAATATGAGGGATAAGGTACTTCGTTTATCTAATGTGTTACTTGTGCCTAACATTCGTAAGAATCTGACGTATGTTTCTGAGTTTGCTTTGGAGAATAACGTTTTTTTTTAATTTCACCCTTCGTATTGTGTGGTAAAGGACACGCAGACTCGAAAAATTTTGTTACGGGGTCGCATTTGTGAGAGTCTCTATCAGTTTGACCCAATTGATGGTGCTGATAATGTTGGACTTCCAGTTGTTCACAATATTGTTATGACGTCAAGTAATTCAATGTGTGATATGTTTGAGTTGTGGCATCGACGACTCGGTTATTCGTCTTCGAGTATAGTTTCATTTGTTCTAAATAGTTGTAATGTTGGTTTTAATAATGACTTTCTTGATAATATTTGTAGTATTTGTCAGCAAGGGAAATTTCGTAAACTTCCGTTTTTCAAGTCAAACACTGAATATAATTTTCCTTTTGAATTGGTTGTATCTAATTTGTGGGGTCCTACGTCTATTGATTGTGAGAATAACTGGTATTATGTGTTGTTTGTTGACATGTTTAGTCGATTCACTTGGATATTTTTTATATGCCAAAAATCTCAAGTAGTTGACTGTTTTACGTAGTTCTAATAGTTAGTTAAGACTCAGTTTGGCAAGGACATCAAGCAGTTTCAAAGTGATTGGGGCGGAGAGTATCATGCGTTTATGTCGGTGTTAGCTCGGCATGGAATAATTTATCGAGTGACGTGTCCACACACGTCCGAGAAAAATAGTGTGGCTGAGCGGAAGCATCGCCATATTATTGAGGTAGGACTTACTCTTCTTGCTCAAGTAAATCTATCTATGAAGTTTTGGGGTTTTGCATTTATTTGTGCAGTCCATTTAATAACTAGACTTCCAATGCCAGTGTTACGTGATAATACTCCGTTTAAGATGTTGTATGGTAAAGATTCGTCCTATGATCATTTGCAGGTGTTTAGGTGTTGGTGTTTTCCTTACCTTAGACCGTTTCAGAATCATAAGTTAGAATTTAGGTCTCATCCATGTACGTTCTTAGGTTACAGTCCGCGACACAAGGGATATAAGTGTCTTACCCCAGATGATCGGGTTATAATTTCTCGGCATGTAGTGTTTAATGAACGTTTATTTTTGTATTGTGAGCAGTTGGCGTCGAGTAGTATATCGACTGGCTGTGTGCCCACTTATGTTCCACTTGTTCAATCTCCTAGTTCGGTCGTTTCTCGACCTGTTGTTCCGTCGGGGTTTTAGCCTATTTCATCTGGTACATCTTCGATTGTGTCTCCTGATGTTACTGTTGACAATGGCTTAGTAGACTCTCCACCAATTGGTTTGGTTTTTGGTGGGTTTGAGTCCTTGGAGTTGAGTTTCCGTCAGTAGACTCTACACCGGTAGGTTTGGTTTCTGATGAGTTTTTGTCAGATGTTTCTATGACTGTTATTAGTGTGGTCCCCCCATTACTTGTGAATGTACATTCTATGGTTACACATGCTAAGGCAGTTATTTTCAAACCGAGAGTGTTGGCAATTGAAGTGTCGAAGCGTGAACCATACAATATAACTGAAACGTTTATACATGAAAGTTGGAGTGTGCTACTCAAGAAGAGTATGATGCCTTAATTAGGAATCAAACTTGAGCGTTGGTTCCGTTACCTCTTGGGAGGAAGGCCATTGGAAGTAAATGGTTGTTTAAAATCAAACGAAATCTTGATGACACTATAGCTCGGCGTAAGGGTCGATTAGTTGCAAAGGGTTATTCACAGGTGTCGGGTTGTGATTTTAATGAAACATTTAGCATTGTGGTTAAGCCTGCTACTATTCATGTTATTTTGTCTATTATTGTGTCCAAAGGGTGACAGCTTCGACAGGTTGATGTAAATAATGCATTTCTCAATGGTGAACTCACTGAAGAAGTTTATATGCAACAACCACTTGGTATGTGTAATATAGTCCTACTGGTGAACCACTTGTATGTTGCTTGACGAAGGCGTTATATGGTTTGCGTTAGGCCCCTCGTGCGTAGTTTGTTAAGTTGAAGACGTTCATTGCATCATCAAGATTTGTTTCTTCCAGATCTGATGCTTCGTTGTTTGTTCATCGTAGTAGTGGTAGTATGTTCGTCTTGGTTTACGTTGATGATATTATAATTACAGGAGACTCGTTTGTAAATGTTGATGCTTTTGTTTAGCAGTTACACACAGCGTTTTCTCTCAAGGACATGGTGCATTGTATTATTTTCTTGGGGTTGAAGTTACTCGGACGGTTGATGGTCTTCATTTGTGTCAGAGGAAATATATTTTGGGTTTACTTGATTGGTATGGTTTGGCGACAACTAAAGGTGTTCCTACGCCTATGGTAAGTTCTCCTGTGTTGTCTAAACATGATGGTGTGTTGATTGATGATTAGGAGTGTTACTGGTGCTCTTTAATATGTTGTTCTTACTAGGCCAGATATTGCGTATGCGGTCAATCTCATTTGTCAATTCATGCATGCTCTGACAAATGCTTATTTGGCTGCTCTTAAACGCATTTTGCAGTACTTGCGTGGTACTGTGGACTATGGGTTAGTTTTTCGACCCACTGCTCGATTGTCTTTAGTTGGCTATGCGGATGCCAATTGGGGCCTGGATTTTGATGATAGACAGTCAACCTCTGGCTATTGTATTTATTTTGGTGGTAATCCTGTATCCTGGTGTTCTAAGAAACAACAGGTTGTTTCTCGTTCTACTGCTGAAGCAAAATACAGAGGGTTAGCTGCAGCTATAGCATATGTTACGTGGTTAGTTTCGTTACTCAGTGAGCTTGGTTTTTGTTCGGTTGATATTCCAACGATTTGGTGTGATAGCTTTAGTGTTGTTGCAATGGCTGCTAATCTAGTGTTACATTCTAAATTTAAACATGTTGAGTTAGATTTTTTTTTATTCGTGAGAAGGTAGCCGATAAATTAATTTTTGTTGGGGAAGTTCCAACATCTGATCAGGTTGCTGATGTGCTTACGAAACCTTTGTCTATTATGTTGTTTGCTCGTTTTCGCAAAACTCTTCAGGTTTTGGAGTTGGAGAAGAAGGGAGAATGTTAGAGTATGTAAATATCCAACTATTAGCTGAGAGGCAGTTAGGATTTTGAAGTCTGTTATAGATTGTTAAGTAGCTCAGCAGTATACTCTCTACATATGTGTTAGTATAAATAGGTCATTATGTACAATAACAAAGTAGAGATTAATTCAATTTTACAATTCAGGTTTGTAAAACAAATCTCATATTACTCTCTAAATTCTCAATTGTTTTCAATGAACAGTAATAATATCTTATAAATACCCAATTCTCTTCATCGAGAGTACACACAGTAAAATATTCAATATATTTCAAAACAAAATAAAAGAAAAACAAGATAATTTACCATAATAAACTTGGTTTAGTAATTTATCATTTTGGAAAAAAAAAAAAAACTAAAGCTTTTATAATTTAATTTTTTATAAAATTTAAGATTACTTTATAAAATTTTGATTTTTTAAGATTATTTTGAAGTTGATAGAGATAAAAGAGATATTTATACTAATTTATTATTAAAATTGTAATATTTAATTTGAATCAAACGTGAAAAACTAAATTATTTATTTAAATCAACTCGAGAAATCTAAATTACTGAAAAAAATTGAATTTGATAGATGGAATGAGTTTTGTGGACCCTATTGTTTGAAAGAACCCTAACTGTTTATATCTCAAGAAAAATAAAGAAGTAAATGTGAGTGAAAGTGGATGAGCTCAGCTGCTCCGAGTAAAATTTCATTAAATGTAGAGTGCAGGGTGGTCTGCAGAAGTATTTGGTCAAACTTGTTAACATCATCATTAAATATTCAGATATAAAGTAAGATCAGACGGTGATGATGATGGTGATGGTGGGTATTTGGGTAGAATTAGAAAGTAATTAAGAGACAGCAGTTGGGGAGATGGGAGTAATGATGGTGAGACCCTGCACAATAGCTCATCCACCAAAACATTATTCACTACTCCCCCTCCAGCCCTTCGCAACTCATAATTATGATCAATGTTTTCCCATCTCATCCCACTTTACTCCTTTTTTTTTATATATGTAGGTGGTTGAGTAGTAAAAGTTGGGGGAGGCAGATGTGCTGGTAAACTCAGAGGTTGAGAGCCATATGCAAGGAGGTTTTGCATATAGCTTCGAAAAAGTATCATCTATGTCTAAGAGTTAAATTATATTTTTATTCTTTATTTTAAACGAGTAAATTAGTTTCATTCATTTTTATTGTTGAAATTGATCTTTGTATATTAACATGAGGTATATGTCGCACGTTATGTATAGTTGTCTGGTTATTTCATCAATTACGTTAATTTTTAATAATAAAAATGGATGGAATTTTTAATGGAAATAATCAATTTACTATTTAATTTTATGTTCTGAGATTAATTTATCCATTTTTTGAGTAAATGAAGTAAAATACAATTTGAATCTTAATACAATATCTCTATAATAGTATCTTTGTTCTGTTATGTGGTTTGGAGAGCTATTTATGAACATTCGCAAATCATATGTCCTCTCTTAATTGATGGGTTATACTTGAATGTAAATTTTTTGACTACACGACTTAATGTGATGGAATAGTAAAATATGTTAATTTTGAGTGATCATGGTTTTATCTTGATGATTAAGCTTGGCGCGACATTGCAACTATGATGTTTGGTGATGCTAGCCTCTAGGCTTTAATAATATTAAATTAAAAATTATTAATAAAAAAAAACGAGACGGATCAACACAAAATAATATGAAAGAGTTATGAATATATATATATAGGTTTAAATGGATAGTACAGTACGATTATCTTATTTTTTATTTTACATTATTATACTACTACAATATTTAATCTGATTCTGGTCATAATTTTTGTACCAATTGGAGGTAAAAAAAGAGAAAGGAATGAAAGAATTCCCGACTCCCTCTTCCATCTTATTAGCGCAACGAAAAATACAAACGCCAAGGCATAAGGGGCAACTTTTGAGTAAGGCCCCATTTTGAGTAATGATGGCGACTCATCTCACCTCGGTGCCACGCCTCGATCATGCAAAATATGCCCACACCACCATGCCACATGGACACGGGGAGAGGCAGGAGGACTCCTAATTAGTCCTTCCCACACAACTCACACCTAAAAGCAGATTCCTTCATGCTATTTTCATTCTTTATATTTTATTTCCTCACTGGGGAAGAATAAAAAGTGCAAACTGCCAGGTGGATTCGTGTCCGACTTTCTTTTGCTTATTTTTGGCCTTTCCTAAATCCCATGCGGATTGTCAAATTGCGTTGCGTATTTGTGTGTGAGCACTGCTTACAGGTGATTGTGCTTATGATCCGGCGCCCCTGACCTTTTGTGTGATGTGATTTCTTTCATTTTTAAAAAACCCGTATGTTGGTTTGATGGTCAAAGTACTTATCGTCTTAGATGTGACTTTGGTTCGAGTCGTGTTGTTATTAACGAAAATAAATAGATCGAGTGAAAGCATAAATAAGCCTTCACTAATAACTGCACATGTCTCTACTCGTCTCTTGTTTTGGGTGACACAATAAGGCTAATAAATAACCTTGAATGAGGAGCAGCAGGCTCTCAAGGCCCAGAGAAGCAGTCTTTCTTCGCTTTGAAGCGTTCAGCTCCTTTGCTGCAGCAAGCTTGATAATCAATGCCTCCTTTACCCCTTGGATAGCTTTTAAATGTTTGGACCATGCCTCTTTGATTTTCAAATTTCGTATCCTTGTCCCGTTATCTATCATTACAGTCCACTTGACTTTCCATGACATAAGGAAGAATATATATTATAAAATCATTAGAAAGACGAGGTCAATTACCTTTGAATTGATTCATCCAAACTTGCTTCTGCATTTTCATATGGAGCCTAAATGGTTGAGGAGGTGACGTGTAATACTACAAAAATTGCAATGTGAATATATGGTCCCAAACTGTAAGGCCTAGTTGCAGCCGACCTAATCATTGCTTGGTTTGTTTAAGCTTTAGCTAAGTAGGGATGGTGGTCCTTAGTTAAAATAGATTTCTTTACTGCAAAAGTCTGCATACCAATGCAGTTTCTAGAGATACAAGAACTGGGATGTTTGTGCTTCTCAAAAGTTTTCGAGTTAGATCTGCAAAAAAGTGTTGCAAGCAGGGGCTCAATGCTATTTCAAAGTGGTTCCATCTTGAATGTACAACCCCCCACTATATTATTTCTGTTGAATCCCAAAAATTGCAGAAAATAATTATTACAGATGCTTTCATGTAATCATGTTTTGGGGCTCATCATTCAGCAGTTCAAAAAGAAAAAGAAAAAAAGAAAACATAATTTGAAGAAGAAACGTTTTCATGAATATTAATGATGATGCATTTGACTTCACTGTCTCGTAAAGATGTTATTTGCTTCATGAAATATTATGGCAGTTCCAAAAGTAAACTTGTAATGATCTGAGATTTCATTCAAAATATATGGAAAAACAAATAAGCTCACTAGTCCATTTTTTTTTCCAATTTGAGTTTCCCAAGAATTTGATTCCGTAAAAGTATAATAAAGATTATTGTATTAGGAGTTGAATAATATTTTATCCCGCCTACTTAAAAAATGAATATATTAGTTTATATATGTTAGATCAAAGAGCAAACAAGTCCTGTTAAAAATTTCATCCATTTGTTAAAAACTTATTATTGTACGTCAGCATGAAGTAAAAGTGGCACACATGTGTTACACTAGCTTTTAATAGTACAAATGGATAATTTTTTCAAAAAAAATGATCAAGTTACTTTTTGATTTAATATACAGAGATTAATTTATTAATTTTCAAGTAAAAAACAAGATGCAATATGACTTATTATACAAATACCTCTATCATACTTTGACCGATATCGAAAAATGTTAGATAATAATAAACGAGAGAGGAAGTCATTAATTGAAATGTTGATGATAATAGGATGATTAGTATGGAATGCGCCGGGTAGTGCATCCAGTATTGAACAGCAAACCAACGGGTTATGGGTCCACAGCAGCCAACAAAATCATCAACATTTCAACTCCATAGGCATCAGATCACATACCACATTCTATAAAAAAAAAAAAAAAAAAAATAGGAAGGGGTTGTCGGCAATGGAGAGCGTGCAGCATGTGGAATCATATTCCCTAAACCTCTTTTAATCATATTTTGGTCGTATAATCTATTAACAGTTTCAGCTTTTTGCATGCATGATCATGCCATTTCGATTTAACTATCCATTCTCTAAGTTTTAGTTTCAATCCAAGAAAATGAACAGACCCTCTCTCTTCTTTTTCTTTAATAAAATTAGATTGAATTTGTGGCTTGTAGTATGAACCCAAGCAAAATATGTTTACCAAATGTGGATAGAAATGCATGGGCCATGGCTAATGGCTATCTAAAGGCATGTGGGCTGTGAGCTGAGGGCTGCATAGCCTGTGTCCTGATATGGTGGGAATTCCCATTCTTGGTACTCAACTTTGCCAACACCAACACTAAAAAAACATAGCCTTGTAGGTAGGTCTGTAAATACTATGGAAAATTCTACCCAACACTTCAGGCGTGCACTAAATTTTTACTTTTTATCAAAATTTCTAATGCTTTTATCAGAAAGTTTGATATTGATATAGAATGGTTGTATATCAGTACGGGTGTAGTAGTAAGATATATTATACTCTCTTAAAGTGTAATTTAGGTTCAAACTATGAAGATAATATTATTAAAAAAGACAATTACAAACTACGAATATGAACTATAAAACATACATATAGAATTAAAAAAATATATATAATTTTATGTTTTAAGTACACATTTATAATGTTTAAATGCACAATAAACCCATGTTGAGCATGTTTAGTAATTTTTTGTTCACCCATTATATAATTGTACATAAATTTATCGTCTTTAATGGGTCTGATTTAGTACGGTATTAAATTAAATGGACTAAATAATATTATTTGGTTTGACATGAGTTTATATGTATAGGAATCTTTTACCTCACACTAACAAATTTGATTGTCACCGTTATTTTTAATCTTACCATAAGTAAACACACCTTCCATCTATATTATTTGAATTCAATGAATTTAGTTTTAGTTTTACCGATCAAGTAGTATCATGAGCAAAAATTTTATTTGATATTTAGATGTGATTTGAATTGATATGGTTTAGGTTTTTTTTTTTCTAGATCAAATGAAATGTTTAAATGATTATTGTCATGAATGTTTGATGAACATAAGGTGTTTCGAGGAATTTTTGGGGTTTTTTTTTTATAAAATTAACCTAAATTTTTTTAATTAATTATAAAAATGATCTGTTTTTTTGATTAAATACGAAATGATAGAAAATCTACAGTAAATTTTAGTGGAGCCAAATAATATGACGCCACCACATGCTACATCAGCAACTTAAATTAAAAAAATTAATTTTTTAATGGAATCATGTAAAATAACGTCATTTGTATAAATACAAGAAAAATACTATAATTACTGAAAAATAAAGAGACTTTAAAAAAAAATTTGGTGGAGCGATTTTAAATGGCACCATCAATTTCCAAGGTAAGTGTCAGTTTTTTTGTTTATTATTTATTTTTATTATTATTTGTTTTATAATAAATAAAACTTTATTATTTATTTTTTAAAACCTTAAATATTTTTTAAAACAAATAATAAATAATAGAAAAAAATTGAATTGGTGACTCCATTTTAAATGGTTCCAACAAAAAAATAAATTTAAAATTTAAAAATAATAATAATAATAAAATACACATTGAGAATTGATAGCGTCATTTAAAACGACTCCACAAAAAAATTAGAATTTTAAAAATAAATAATAAACAAAAACAAAAAAAATACATAAGCATTGGGAAGTGGTGCCATTTAAAATAGTTCCACCCAAAAAAAGATTTTTTTTTAAAGTCCCTTCATTTTTTCAGTAATTGCAATATTTTCTTAGTATTTATATAGGTGACGTCATTTTATATGTCTATACAAAAAAATTAATTTTTTAATCTGAATTGTTTATATGACATGTTGGTGGCGTCATATTATTTGACTCCATCAAAATTTATTGTAGATTTTAGGTCATTTACGTATTTAATAAAAAAGTGAATCATTTTTGTAATTAATTAATTTTTTGGATTAATTTTATAAAAAACCTCATTTTTAGGTAATTGAGAAAATGGTTAATATATATACATATTTATCTTAACTACTTATTTGATATCTTTTTTTTTTTTTCTAATTGGTACTTGAAATAATAGTTTGAATAAATTACTGCTCCAAAAAGTTAACTTCGCTACTTTTGATTTATTTGTATTTAATCAATTAAAATCCGTTTCATATAATTAAAAACTCAATCAAATTTTGTTATGTGTATAAAAAATCAATTCCCTTCCAATTTGAATTTATTTTTATTTTTTTATCAATTAATATATATTAAAAAAATCAATCAATTGACGATACAATATTAAGAATAAGAGATTAGGGTAATACCGTTCAAACCCTTATCAAAATTAAGAATAAAAGATTGGGGTAATACCGTTCAAACCCTTATCAAACACGAATTTTAACCACCATTTCATTTAAATTAAAATAATTTATTTTTTATTTTAAATCATATCAAATCATGTTTAATCATATCATATATATATATATATATATATATAATTGCGACAAGTGCAACCATGTTTTTTTTTTTTCTATTTTTTAGTTTTTAATTATTCATTAATTAAATTTAAACAAGTTTACAATAATTTAAAAATAAATACAAGATGTCAATTAAATTTTAGTTGATTGGCATCAACATTATTGTCAGTTTAAGAGACGTGGACTCAAGTGCTTTAAAATACATCATCCACATTTATTTTGTATCAACTTTAAATTTAATTTTCTAAAAGCATTTAATTTTTATTAATACATAATAAAATTATTAATTAAAACATGTTTACTTGAATAGTACTTACAAATAATTATTAGATAATTTTAAGATCCACATTTATTTTAAAAATTTTAAATCTTTTTATAATATTTTTTCATAAAATTCAAAACACAATAATAAATTTTCACATCAATTTTACCGTAAAGTTTGTATGATTGAATGAAGCAAGAGGTTGGGTTGAGTAAAAAATTTAATAATATATGGTTAAGATATTAATAGCATGTTTTTAATTTGATTGGTTTGATAAGTTTGAAAAAAAATCCAAATGAATTCAATTATTTAGTAAGGTATTCAAGTAAAAATTTGAAATATATAAGATAAAAAGTGATCAAAACATACAAATTTCTTTAAAAATATACCGGATAAATTTGTAACATCTCTTGTCTAATCTAATTGTTCGGTCCGAGCTAGAACATGCTATAATCGTTTTCGAAGCAACTACAGGCAATCTTATATGTCATTTGACCATTCAAATTAGTAATTAAGTATTAAACATATTCTCAACACATCACACAACCATTTCTGGGTTTCTCGTGAGCTTACAAAATCTCTTTTGTTAACCCGAATATGAATTAGGATCAAAATGTAAAGTTTTTAAAAGTCTCGGGCCAACGTCACGACCTCAAATCTTCCTCGTCGCTCCACGTCATCTCAGTGAGTCACGTTGCGACGATATGTATACCAATGTCACGATGTCACTCACTGTCGAACGAAGTTGCGACGTCAAAGACCTCTTGTCACGAAATTGTCCCTGTTTTTGCCAGAATGCACATTTGGCACCTAATTCAAGTGATTCCAGACCATTTCCTAAATGTTTTCATTCCATCTTTCACAAGAATAAAGTCATCAAACCAAACCAAATGACAACCAACTCAAGTATAAAACCAATTAATCAACCATTCTATACCTTACAAGCTAATCATTCAACATTTTGACATATACATATCCATTTCATCTATCCGTATCAAAATGCTTTCAATTCCAACTCAAGCATATTCATTTTACCAATTGGAAACATATACCAAGTTACATAACATACTTATCATTTATCTTACCATTTCCAAAATATTATTCAACATAATCAATTTAAATGGCCTAATTGATAGCTTAACATGCCAAACCATTCAAAAGTAAAACCGTCATTCATACCTTATCAAACTTTACCAAAATATGCACTATTAACTTATATACCAAATGGTACATCCAACATCAAACATCACCACAAGTAACATAATCCTATCCACTTCAAAATGTCCCATAAGCACACTAGGAGCCCTTATGTACATGTCACATAGTCTAGACCCAAAATGAACATATAACTATTGTCTTTGGATAGTGTGTACTCCTCTGCTGATCCGGCTCTATAAGTTTCACAAGGTTACAATTTACAAGGGAGGAAAACAACTAAAATAAGCATTTAAAATGCTTAGTAAATTCAAATGGAAACATTATGCTTACCTTACTCTTGTATAAATTTAATAGCAAACCTTAGTTTGGCATGATGTTGTCCAAAGCATGACAAAAAAAAATTAACAGGGTAAGTATATGTTTATATCCATGGTCACCACTTTTACCATTAAAACCACTTTATCCAACTTTACGATTCACAGTTTACGCACTCAAATTAAACGCATCTATTTTTAATTATATATGTATTGACACTACAAAAAAAATGGACGACTAGGTCTGTCGTTATATACGTAACAATAAAATAAATTATTGCTAAATATTATAATATTAACAACAACTTTAAAATGTTGTTAGGTAATTTAATTTCTTTTGTCTATTAATCATAACAACGACTTTAAAATTTTACCAAAATTTTTAACATTTATCAAATTTTTTAATTTATACCAATATCAAATTTTTTAACACTTGGTAAAAATTTCCTACATTTAATCTCAAAGGAATAAAAGATTGTGTGAAGGAGGAAGGACATGGCCCAAAGTCCCGCCCAAAATGTAACAGGGTTTGGGTAAAAATATAAGTTCAAAAAATAGATTTGGACAAAAAAATAATGCCTTTTTTCTAAACAGGTCGGGCCTTGGATGAACTTTTTTGGTTTGAGCCCGATCCGACCCGAAATTGTAAAAAAAAAAATTGCTGCTGTTTTTTTACTATTTTGTTATCATTTCGCTATTATATTGTTAGTATTTTGTTGTTATTGTTTCGATATAATATAACTTTTTTTATTATTAATTTTGTTACTATTTTAGAGGTATTTGCTTGCTAAGTTGCACTTATCTTATCTTAGTGTTATTTAAGTATTTTTTTAAATTTTTTTCATTTGTTGAGAATTATTTATTTTAATGTTTTTAGTATATTTGATGTATTATATTTTTTAAATTTATTCTTATAGAAAAATAATATTAAAAATTTTAATACAAGCGGACTGAGCTGAACTCGAGTTTTAACATTTTTATTCAGGCTCGAGCCTAGAAAACGGACCTAAATTTTTTACTTGACCCAAACATGGACAACTGTAGTCAAAAAGAGTTGTTTTTGTTTCACTCTATAACAGATATAGTTAGAAATAGATGAATAGAACTAAAAAATGTTATTAATGTTAGTAAAAGTATTATGGAAGCCCCTTTATTAGGGGTTAGATTTCATTTTACCCATTCTGTTAAAAAAATTGATAAATCAGTCTATGTATATTAAATCAAAGAACAAATTGGTATTTTTTGTTAAAAAAAATAATCCATTCGTACAGTTAAAAATTAGTGTGACTGACGAATAATCAGATAGTGTCGTGTGACGTTTCATGTGTGCCTCATGTTGATGTATAGGCACCATATTTAAACAGTAGAAATTGATGGAATTCTTAACAAAAAAAAAAAAAACTATTCTACTTTTTGATCCAACATACAAAAACTAATTTAATTATTTTTTAGTAGAACGGACAAAATGCAATCTAACTTTTAGTACATGGATGTCCATGATATTTTTACCTAAGACAAAAAAAAAAATACAACTGAGTTATGGAGACGAATGATAGAATATATATGCAACCAAAGTGATCAGTGTTGAAAAATGTTGGTGCAAAGCTTTACTGTCACCATTGTAAGCTTTTATTCAAGGGTTTGAAAACTGCAATAATAGTTGGAAATACGTTTGTGGTATAACTTGCTGCAAAAGTGGGCATCATTATGGGTACAAGGAGCCAGGGCAGGGCGTGGAATTGCTTCGTGTTCATGCTATGTCTACCACACCTACGCTACATTGTGGGACACTATAAAACTAGAAATGTGTTCCTTTTTCTACTTGAATTTATATGCATTTATTCTGGTGTATTGTCTTGAATTTACGATATTTAAAAAAATATATTTAATATATCAAATTATTTAGATCAAATAATTTCAAATATAAAAATATTAATTAATTATATAAAATAATTATTTACAAATAAAATTTCTACTCTCTATCGATATAAAGTAAAAAGGGAAGAAATCACCTCACACATTAAACAACATATACATATACAAATTCTTTTAATTATTTATTATTTATCAAATTTTCTATTTTAAATTTTAAAGTTGGTATAATAAAAAAAATTAAAGTTGATAAAAATAATTTTATATTTTTTAATATTATTCATGCATCAATCTGTACACAATATCTCAGACAATAAAATTGGAATTGAGCAGAATGAGTTGGTATAATTGATATGGGCCGAAATGATTATTGGTGTGGAAAAGAGTTATTACTAAAACGACACTCACCGATTAATACAACCGAGATGCAAACAGTACCATCTCTTGTTTGGTGAAGATGAAAACGGTAGAAGTCTAGGATTTAAGCTCCAAAAGGAACAATGCAGGACAAGTAATGAAGATGAGAGCTATGATTACTATATTTTCGTGGAAAAGTTGCTGCTTCAGTACCATATGAGTAGTAATATAATTTTTACCAGAAACAAGAATGGGACAAACAGTTATTCCCTGGGCAGCTGGTACATTCCCACAAGGATGAAAGACGAATATCCATACATCATCCATGTGACCAAAATTTATGTTGCCCTGCTTGTATCAGAATCTTAATCGCTAAACTCCAAACTACGTGGGGTGCAATAACAAGACACAGACTGATCTAGTTTTAATGTGAATGTGAGAACTGCATATATGCCCTGCCCCCCACTGTATGTATATTATATGTTTATGTCTATCTATATGACTTTTCTGTTTATAAATAAAAAATAAAATAAAAAAAAGTCCATGGAAGCAAAACAGAGCTCATATCCGTACAGAGAAAACTTTTGCATTCAATGAGTGTTCAAAACAAAGCTGACAACCGTTGATGTTGCTTCCCGCACAATGCAATAATCATATTTTCACCAAAGAAATGCCAGTACTTCAATTACCCAAATACACATATACACATACCCACTTATGTACTCACTTGTCGATGCATGTTGAGTTCGACTCAGTCCTCCTTCCATGCTTGATGAGGTGACAACCTAATATCAATTTATAGAAAAAATCCACATCAGTCAAAATGCTCAGTCTATCAGTATTCTTTTGTTTGAATAAAGCAATCAAAACCAGATGTTTACTGTGATAATGAAAAAGAAGAGATCATTCTAAACTGTGCCAAAGTCTGCAACGAAGAATGAGTTGCAGCTTACTTTATCCAAGTTTCTTGATAGCTCTTATTGAATAACACCAACCCCTTCTGGAATTTGACTGACGAGGGGTCCCTTTCTCTGATCGCATCGGTGAGGACTGTGAAGCATTGCAGACCTCAACATTACGTGATTCAGGGCTCCAATTCTGACTCTGAGAAGCCAAATATTCAAGTGCGACAACAATATCACCAATAAGTGGCCGAAAGTCGGCTTCTTCATTGAGACACATAGCTGTAATTGCAATTGCATAGTTCAAGCAACGGTGAGGATAACATCCTCGAATTAGAGGATCAACCAGTAGGCTAAACTTTTTCTGATCTTTTAAGTACGGACGGGACTGCAACACAAGAATAGAATACATAAACAAATAAAAAAGAAAGAAGGACATCAGAATCTAGTAATAGAATATAATTCCACTATTAATTGTTACTTACTAAAAACTAAAAATATTCTACGGGTCTAAAAAGAACTATAGCAGCAAGTTCAGATTCAAGGTATAAAAGAAGCAATAAAATCACATTTTGCACCAGTAAACATGTTTAGCAAAGTCAAGCAAAGTATTGCAAGGGAGGCCATTAGCGAAAGAACATATATATGAAATATAGCCACTAGAAGTGGAGGACGTAAAAAAGATTGGAAAGAAGTCAAACCAGATTAAGCCACACACACACAAAAACAAAAAAGATAATAAATAAACAAACCCTAATTTACCCATGAAACCAAGTTCTGCTCTCCGTGCTTCTTACTAGTATCTATTGCCTTCCGTCCAGTTATCAACTCCAATAGCACCACACCAAAACAATATATGTCAGATTTAAGAGTTAATTTGCCACTCATGGCATACTCTGGGGCACAATATCCATATGTTCCCATCACCCGGGTTGAAACATGAGTATTGTCACCCACAGGTCCCAATTTTGCCAAGCCAAAATCTGAGAGTTTAGGGTTGAAATCATTATCCAGCAAAATATTTGCAGATTTCAAGTCACGATAAATAACAGGTGGATTGGCCTTGCAATGTAGATATTCAATTCCTCGTGCAGCACCAACAGCTATCTTTATACGATTATTCCAACTCAGAGGCTCTTGTCTGGGTTCTAGATCTGGAAAAAAAAATATAATCAGTGGCACTTGAGATATGAGGAAAAGTTGTAACATTCAGAAGAATGATTATTTGTTTTCACACACAACTAGGGATGGCAATGGAGCAGGGCAGATAATGCTACATCCACTACCAATCCATAATTGTCACGCTCTGAAACAGTCCCTTTACATATGAGAATTGTCTGATTAAAACTACATGGAATCTTATAAATAAAGTGGCAACATGGCAAACATCCAAGTGGGAAGACAATAGCATAAAACTAGGTAAAACGCATCACATTTGGTGCCAACATGTAAATATTTGCATTCCCAAGTGCTAGGCATATTCAATAGCGAATATGAACACTCCAACAAGCAAAAGAACGCCATTATCAGCTCCTTAAAGATTATTGCATGATGCTTAGCCATGCAAAGCACAAATTTCTAAGGCTATTCTACCAGCATTAGATGTTATACATTCTTGCTTCAAGATAGATTTTCAAAATTGGTTGTCCTTAATTTACACCTAAAACAACACCTAATGCCCAGAACTTAAAGAAAAATTCAGCAGAACAATCATTATTAATTGATTTGAAAATTGAATTTCTCCTGACATAGCCCCAAGATCAACAGCAGAAACCTTACATGAAGACTAGAACTCTGGATTAACTAAAGTAAACCACACACTAAGGATATAGAGTATAGCAAAAGGTTTACAATCCTAAGAAGGGACACTAAGAAAGGTAACAAGAAACAGTAGATAATGTTGCAAGTAAATGGATTCCATATTCAACAGAAATCTGCAGTAAATATATATTACCAAAAAGATGATCTTCCAAACTGCCCATTGGCATGTATTCATAAACCAAGAGCCTCTGATCTCCAGCAGTGCAATAGCCAATCAAGGTGACCAGATTAACATGGTGTAACAGGCTGAGCATAAGAACCTCAACAATGAATTCCTGATAGCCCTGAAGACCGTCATGATTAAGTCGCTTCACTGCAACAATCTGGTTGGTTACAGACAATAAATGATCCAACTCAAATTTCAAAAAGTTACACAATATGTAAAATAGCCAGCATATTCTGGGAATATGCCAAAGAGATACATAAATTTGAAAGTTATACAATTTAAACCAGAAAGGCAAAGTGATGATAAGGAAAAGTGAAAAGCAACAAATTACCTCCCCCGTTTCCAATCGACCTTTGAAAACTCTTCCAAATCCTCCTTCACCAAGCAAATTGATTTCTCTGAAATTCCTGGTTGCTGTTGCCAACTCTCGAAATGTGAAACTACGTGCCCCACTGCCTTTGGAGCCTTTTCCTTGATAACTTCCTTTCTTATGCTCTGTTTACCAATTTAAAAAAAAAAACAATTAATAATCAAATCCAATTGTGAAGAAAAAAAGCTTCCAAGCGAAATTGGGTATGAAAATCCTTAGCATTACCGTCTACACTTGCTTTTCTTTTCGTAGCGCCGGAAACTGGTTACCAAAAATAAGAACAAATTAAAAAATAAGCAAATTATACCCACAGACAAATTATACACAAACAAGAGAGAAGCGGGGGAAAGAAAAATGGACCTGAGGGATCAGCAGAATGGCGAGAATTAGTTCGACTTCCATTGTCAATGTCGATCCTTACATCTTTAATACGAGGATTTAAGCAAGGAAAACAACTCATCCTCTTTCAGTGCAATGAAACAACCCAATTTGAACTTTGAACACTCCCAAAACAAACCTACTTAGAATTCATTAACCAAAATCTCCCATCGCGTCTTTCCTAAAACCAAATCCATCTTTCTGCATCTAAAAGAAAGCAAAAACACACTCTCTTCTCTTCACTCCAAACAAAAGAGCAGCACTGGCGCAGCCTTAATGCTTTTCGAAATTCTAATCAACAAAACGCAGCGCAATAAACAGAGAAATATATGTATGAAAACGTGCCAAACAACGAAAATTCAGCCAATAATTAAAAAAATAACTGGCAAATGACGAAGAAAATAATTAAAAGGAAGGAAAGCAAACAAAAATGGTAATAATGGAAGTGGATTGGAACAAGAAAATTACAACAACAACAAGAAGAAGAAGGAGGGGGAAGGGTAAAAGTGAGATAAAAATGTAGAGGAACTTGATGGACTACTACTTGTGTTTTTGTAATCATGTGCCAAATTTAGTGTTTGTGAGATAGCGAGAAATTAAGGGCCAGATTTAGCGGCTAACAATAATGAGGTTGCCTTTTTGTTTTCTACTTTTATTTTTTCTCCTTTTTCAGAAATTAAATCATCTTTTTACTGTAAAATTTTAATTATTGAAATTCAAATTACTTCAACCACTCAATTCGATTATCTTAAAATTAATTTTTTTTCTCAAATCGGATCAGATTTTAATGTTTTTATTATTTTAACTTGAAACTTCATTTAATTTTTTATTAAATATAAATCTGACAATTTAATTGATTTGGCGTGATCTGTAAGGGTTTGGAAAATAGATGGAAAAATGAATGAAAAGAAGCAGAGGAACATATGAAGTGCATGATTGTAGCAGGTCGCTATCCACATTTAAACATTAGTGCCTGCCTTTGCTCTCTCGACTCGTCTCTGGTTGCGGGGGTGGCCCCTCTGGCTGGCAGGCTGGCTGCCTTGCTTTTACCCTTGTGCCCTCCATCCCCTCCCTTTCTTACGCCATTTGATACTGATATCACACAGTTGATATTTCTTTATTTAATTGATTGCCCGTGATGGGAATGGGACCGGGCGTAAGATTGGGGGTACGCGTTTTGCAATGAGGAGGAGACGGCCCTGATTCATTCTTTCAACCACCCTTGGATGGACCTGACCCCATCGTCTTTTAAATTAAATGTCTCCTCGCTCTTACTTTCTTTATTTTTATTATTTGAATTACTCGCCTGTTTATCATTATTTTAGTACTACACTGCTGGCTGGAGTATTTCCTGCTTCTGGGGTTTGGAAGAAGAAGGAGCATATTCCCCCTCCCTCAATGTCTCCATCTTTCACTCTTCACCAATTATTCCAATATTGTGAATACAATAAATCAATTTTAGACAAATTATGTTTTTAATTTAAAAATGTTATACAAATCAATTTTATATCTAATCCAAATTTATTTTAATTACGATACTATTACGTGAGATAAAAAATAAATTAAACACACCATATCACACGGTTCGCACTCCACCATCCATGTAAACTCACTTTCCATATAAATTTAAATCTAATATGTAATGTAATGCATTTATATCTCGTACTATAATATTATTATAATATTGAATTTTACTGTCAGTATTATCTTTAAATTAATTAGAGAAGAACACACTAACATTCAAACCTTTTAACTTAGGGTGAAAGTCGGAAAAGTAAGAAAAATTTTGGATTTGGATTGGGTATGTTTTCTGAATTTTGGGAACAGGAAATTAAGAAGATGGTGTCAGAAAAATAAAATTGCATTCACGTCAAATCCATGTGATTGCTTATCAATAAGACAAAACGTCTCCAATGTATTAGATTATTTTCCCTTCTCCTTACACGTGTCCCAATTTGAAGCTTTTAGTTTTCACCCAAAAAATTAAAGTCATAATACTAAATTTAGTCCCTAATATTTATCTTTTGTGTCATTTTGATCCTATTTTTTCCATCATTTTGGATAATCACTTTTAAAATACAATTAATTTGTTTTCTTATAGATGAAAATGGTAACTGGACCGATACCGAGACGACCACTCACATGACAATCTATATATATTTCATAAAAATTTTAAAAAAATTACAAAAATATTATAAAATTCAACAATTTTCAAAAAAAAGTTCACAATGTTTTTTAGAAAAAAAAAATTATCCATTATGGTAGCAAAGTACATGTAGACCGTCATGTAAACTGTCACGCTAATGTTGTTAAAATTTTAACAGTTTAGTTAGTTTTTCCTTCCTAAAGAAAATAATTTGACTACATCTTGAAGGTTGAGGGCTAATGTGATAAAAAATAGGGTCAAAGTTAAAAAATAATTAAATATTAGGGACTCAATTTGTAAATAATGAGAGTTAATTGCACTAGACATCCTCAAACTATGAGACTCATTTCAAATTGGTCGCCAAATTTGAAAACATTCTAATTACATCCCCAAATTATTGATATTTTATCAGCCAGATCCTTTTATTATTAAAAACGTTAAGTTAACCATTAAGGGTCCATTTGTTTACATGTAAAAGGTTTTACAGAAAATATTTTTTTTTGCATTTTCCTATGTTTGTTTCACAGAAAACAGCTTGATCAACGAAAAACGACTTACAGGTGAATGTAAAATAAATCTTTTTTCTTATAAAATTACTTATCATTCTGAAAAGCGTAAGTTATTTTCCGAAAAATAATTCCTATATAGTTAATTTTATTTTTATATAAAAATTAACATAAATAAAGCTTAATATTAGTATATTGATAATAAATTTTATTTTTATTTTTAAACATATTTAAAATTTTAATATAAAATATTATATTTTCAATAATATTACACGTACATATTTAATTATTTATATTTAGTCATATAATAAAATTTTAATATAATTAATATAATTTATTATTTTAATAAATTATTTAATATTTAAATTTTATTTTTATAATAAATTTTAAAAATAATATTTTTTTTGAAAATTTAAAAAATAATAATTTTAAATAACATTCTTCACATATTATTGAAAATATTCAATATTAATATTTATTATAATTATAAATATATTAATAATAAATGTTTTGTAATATAAAGGTTAAAATATGTCATAAGTATATATACTCTTCACAAATTTGCAATTTAGTCTCTATACTTTTATTTTCAAGAATTTAGTTCCTTTACTTTTCAGATTTGAAAATTAAGTCTAATTATTGACATTGTTAATTTTTTTTTTGTCAAATTTGTTGATGTCACATTTTTAAATAAAAAATGCTCACTTGATAATCATGTAACTAAAAAATGACGTTGTAATGAACTTGAATTTAATAAAATATTTTAATATATGCAAAAATAATATAAAATATAAATTTATAGATACAAAATTAACCTAATTAAACAATGAAAAGATAAGAAAATCTCAAATGTATGTTTGTTTAATTGAAAACAACTTTTATGAAATATTTTCAAGAAAACTGTCAAACAATCAAAAATATTAACTTTCCTAAAAAAGTAAGTCATTTTCAAAGATCATTTTTCGAAAATCATTTTCAGTGAAACAAACAGACCCTAAATCACACGTCAAATCTTACGTAACTAAATTAAAAATAAATTTTTTTAAAGAAAAATAGAACATCGTCCCATAACTTTGAAAAATAAAAGCTAAAAATAAAGTAAAGCTGAAAAAAAAAACAAAGAGGGAACAATAAAGCTTTTGTGAAAGCTTTAAAAATCTCAAAACTAAGATTTTTTTAAAACATGTATTTTTACAATATTTATATCTTTTCTTAAAATTTCATCTAAAATTATGTCACACAAGATTTAATGTGTCGTTTAACAATTAAATTAACTATTTTTGTTATGTAATGACCAATTGATATAATCTCAATAGTTTGAAAATGTAACTAGAATGATTTGAAGCTTAAGGACCAATTTAAAATGAGGGTAAATGTTTGAGATATTTGGTGGAATTAACCCAATAAATAAAAATTTTGACTCTTGAGGAATTTTTTATCAGTACTACTTTTTTCCAAATTCAATTAACTCCTATTTAGCATCATTAATGTAAGTTTTCCCTTTCATTTCTTTTACTATAAAAATTATTAAAATAATATTTATTAGTGTTTTTATCGTTACTACGTTTAACACAATTTAATAAATTCCTAATGATTTTGAATTATTATATATGATATTCTATTTAAAATAATTTATTAGAAAAAATGCAATTTTTTTATGCTTTGAAGTAGCATTTTTTCTTTGTATGCTCTGAGGTAGCATTGTTCTTTTGACTTCTGGTTTTCAACGTGTTTGCTACTGGTTATGGAGGATGCTTTGGTTGATCTACATTTGGGTGATGAGGATGGGATTGATGAAGTTGAGGGGTGGGAGATTGAGCAAGATCAATGTGCAGAGGAAGAAGGTTAGGATTTCTGTCTGGTAGGGTGTTTTTTAACAGCCACTACTGTTAACTTTGGATCGATGAAAACGGTTTTGGCCAATGTTTGGCACCTTTTAGGAGGAGTCACAATTACGGAGTTGGGGGAGAAGCGCTTTCTTTTTCGATTTTACTGTGAGGCAGATTTGTCTAAGGTGATTAAAGGTTCGCCATGGACTTTTAATAACCATCTTCTGATCTTTGAGGTTTTAAAGGATGGGATAGATCCGATGGAGGTTTCTTTTCTTCAAGTTGCTTTTTAGGTACAAATTCATTGTCTGCCAATGAGACTTTTTTAGAAGCAATGGCAAAATAGTTTGGTAATTTCATTGGTGAATTCATAAATTACGATTCGAAAAGGGCGACAATGGGTTTTAAAAATTTTGTGTATTCGTGTTTTTCTGGACATCCGTCAGCCATTGAAACGAAAAAAGAAGCTCATTATAGCGAAGAATAAGGAGATTTTTATTGCTTTTAAATATGAGAAGTTAACCATATTTTGTTTTTTATGTGGGAAACTTGGTCATAGTGAAAGTTTTTGTCTTATGCGTCTTGTGAAGGGGAGTCAGGAGCTGCCATTTGGTTGGGATCTGTTGCTTAAGGCAGTGCTACAGAAACCGACAGTCACCGGAAGTATGTGGCTTCGAGAACCAATGAGTATTTGGCATGTGAATCTTGGTGCATCTAGAGAGGATAAGGGAAAAATTAATGTTGGGAGAAATCTTGCCAACATGATTAGTGTTTTAGGGAGCAATTTGGGGATTAAATTAGATGGAAAGTCAGTGGTGCAAAATAAGGAAACATTGGTTGTCACAGAATTTGATGAAGAGATGTCGAATGAGGATAGACCTCTTCTTGTCATAGATGGAAAGAAACGGCCCAAGTTGACTCATGATACTAGTAGCCAAATTAATTATGTGGATTTGGGGGAATCATCTACTGGACATGGGGAAATTACAACTACTTAAACGGCTGGACCTATGGAGCAGGTCAACTATACATTATGAAAATATTGAGCTGAAACGTCCGTGGGTTGGGGAACCCACGGGTCGTTCATAGAATTCAACATTTGCTGAGAGATGTTCGTCCCCAAATTATTTTTCTAATAGAGACTAAAGTAGATGGTAAAAGGATGGAGAGGATCAGACGAAAGTTCGGTTTTGGTAATGGCATTGATGTTCCTATTGAAGGGTCGAGGGGTGGCTTATGTTTGGGTTGAAGGGATGGTTTGTCTGTTACTCTTCGTAGTTTTAATAATTACTATATTGATGTTTTGGTATACAATACTGAAGGTGCGATTAGTTGGCGTTTAACAGATTTTTACGGGTGTCCGGATGGGCGTTGTAAGACTTAATCATGAGATTTATTACGTTCCCTTGGGCAGAATTGTGATAGATCGTGGGTGGTTATGGGTGATTTCAACAAAATCCGTACGAATGAAGAAAAACAAGGAGGGCGTTTTCGTGATGAAAGAATGATGGTTGACTTTCGAGATGCTCTGGATGACAATGGTTTAATTGATATGGGATTCAAGGGACGTTCGTACACGTGGGAAAGAGGGAATTTCGCCTCTAATAACATACGTGAATGCTTGGACAGAGGCGTCGTGTCGAAAAATTGGTATGTTATTTTTCCCAGTTATTCTATTTCTCACTTGAATTCTTGCGTTTTGGACCATTGTCCAATTTTGCTAAATACGTGTGATAATATGTATTCGACTGCTTATAAGACTGATTTTAAATTTAAACAACCATGGTTATTGCACCATGATTGTGAAGATACTGTTAAAAGATTGTGGCTTGAATCGACTGGTTCAACGATCCCGAATCATTTATTGCAAATGGGAACGGGTTTGAAAAAATGGGCTATGTTGCACAAAAGAAAATTGGGGATGTCTATTCGTAACTTAAAAGATCGTTTGCAAGAGCTATTTAGTATGGAGGTTACAGATGATTCTCTTGAAGAAATTATTAAAACAAAGGTGGCTTTGAATTTGGAAATTGATCACGAGGAACTTAGGTGGGAACAAAGAGCCAAAGCTAATTGGCTTCGTTATGGTGATCGTAATACCAGATTTTTTCATAATTCTGCTACTTACAGACGAAAGGTGAATTTAATAAAGTCTTTTCAAGATGAGAATAATGATATTAGAGATGATGAGCATGAGATGTTGAGGGTGGCTATTAGAAATTTTCAAAGAATTTTTTAGAGTAAGGGTTATTTTGATGCGGCTGTGATTTATGATGTTGTTGGTACAAGAATATATTGTGATATAAATAATATGTTGTTAGCTGATTTTACAGAGGAGGATATGAGTGTGGCGATTAAGGATATGGGGGCTTTAAAGGCTCTCGGTTATGATGGTCTTTCGGTATCATTTTTCAACGTTTTTGGAAAATTGTTAGACCTGATATTTCTCAATTTTGTCTCGGCGCTCTTAATAGAGAAATTTCGATGGAGGATATTAATTTTACACAAATTATTCTAATTCGAAAAACGACGAATGTTAATATTATGTCGTCTTTCAAGCCAATCAGTTTATGTTATGTTTTGAACAAAATCATATCGAAGACGATTGCGAATCGATTGAAGAAAGTACTTGATGGCTGTATTGATATAACTTAAGGAGCTTTTATACCAAGTCGATTAATTTTTGACCACATTCTTGTAGCCTATGAGCTGATGCACTCCCTTAAAAGGAAACGACAAGGGAAGAAAGGATCATTTGCTTTAAAACTAGATATGAGTAAAGCATACGATCATGTTGAATGAGAGTTTATTCGTGGTATGATGTTGAGTATGGGTTTTGATGGTGGGTGGGTTGATTTGATTATGCACTGTGTTTCGTCAGTCTCGTACTCTGTTAAGGGGAATAACATTTTCAGTGAGAGATTATTTCTTAATAGAAGGCTGTGCCAAAGAGACCCATTGAGTCCTTACTTGTTTTTATTCTGTACAGAAGGGTTTTCGACGTTGCTGTCCATTGCTCAACGAAATGGTTCTATAGTAGGTGTAAAAGTTTGTCGTGGGAGTCCCTCGATTACACACCTCTTTTTTGCTAACGATAGTATTGTTTTTGGTGAAGCTACTGATAAAGGACGAGCGTCTATACAGGATATTTTAGCTCATTATGAATGTGCTTCGGGTCAGCAGGTGAATTATGATAAATTTTTCATATTTTTCAACTCTAATACGGTTGAGTATATGTGCAATGGGATTGTTGACCGTTTGGGTGTTAGGAGAGCTTTCAATTTGGAACGATATTTGGGTTTACCTACTCTGATGGGAAGGAGGAAGAAGGAAGCTTTTACCCAATTATGTGATAAGATGAGGTCGAGGGTCGAAAATAGGAGTAATCAATTTCTTTTTCAGGGTGGGAAAGAAGTTTTTATAAAAGCAATTCTACAAGCTCTACCTACTTATTCTATGTCATGCTTTCTTTTGCCTAGTATGTTATGTAACGCTTTGGAACAAATTATGAGTCATTTTTTGTGGAATAAAAGTGGTAGGAGATCCAGGATGCATTGGTGTAAATGGTCCGCTCTTAGTCAGCCAAAAATTACTGGAGGTATGAGTTTTCACGATCTTAGCAAATTTAATATAACGTTACTCGCTAAGCAGGGGTGGCTTTTTTTAACAAAGCTAGATTCTTTAGTCGTTTGAGTTTTTAAAGCTCGTTATTTTTCTACGTCTACTTTTTTAGAAGCAGAGTTAGGAAGTTACCCTTCTTACGTTTGGCGGAGTATTTTTACCTCTAGAAAGATGTTGCATGAGAGAGTTAGCTGGAGGGTTGGATTTGGGATTGCGATCTCTATTTGGAATGACCATTAGTTGTCAAAAGGGGCTGGAAGAAAATTGTTAATACATCTGTTAATGATTCGGTTTCTATGGTCTCTGATTTAATCCTTCTAAATCCAAAGAGATGGAATGAAGAGATTCTTACAAGTGTTTTTTCGACAGTAGATGCTGATGCCATTCGGTGTGTGCCTCTCTTTGACTTGGTGGATGATGACAAACTTATTTGAAGTGGTGACAGAACTGAAGAGTATACTGTTAAAAGTGGGTACAGGACTCTCATGGACAAACAGAGCTGTGATAGGAGTACAAACACAATAATTGAAATTTACAAGAAAATCTAGCAGCAAAATATTCCAGCAAAGATCAAAATTACAACTTAGAGATTTTTGCATAGTTATATCCTTACTGCTTATATTCTATATAACAGAAGAACAGCACATTCTTCAGTCTCCCCGAGATGTCGACTTTGTCCGGAATCTACTACTCATGTTCTTTTTTGGTGCGGACCTACAAAGGAGGTATGGAGGAAAATGAATTTTAATAGGTCTAAGGATAGTCATTGGGATAGTATTTGGGATTGGTTTAGTGACATTTTTTAATGGCAGACAGTGTTACTAGCAGTTATATTCTTATCACCATGTGGGCCATTTGGTACACATGAAATCAACATGTAATGGAAGGTAAATCTCAATCAATGGTTGATATCTGTTTAAGGATTAACAGTTTACTTAAGGAGATACAAGTACTGAGTCTGAAATTACCTGAGCGATAATCGAATACTCAAGCTCGGTGGCAACCTACAATTGGGCGAAATGTCAAGGTGAATTTTGATGCTGCCTTCAAGTTAAATCAGCCCTGATCGTGTTCTGGTTTTATGATTAAAAATGAATTTGGTTTGGTGATGGGGTGTGGAATACAAATGAACAACAATATTGTGGATGCCTATTCTGCTGAAGTTGTTGCCTGCATCCAAGCCCTAAAGTTTACGAGAGATATGGGTTTTAGCAGAGTTGAAGTTGAGGGTGATTCAAGAACAGTTATTATTAAAGCTAACAAACAAACTATTGATAGATCTAAAATTGGTGTGCTTGTGGATGAAATATCGTCGATAGCCCTAACATTTTCTTATATTTCTTTTAAACATGTAGAAAGAAATCTAAATGCTGTTGTGCATAAATTAGCAACTTTTGGGTTTCTAAAAGGAGAAGATACTTTCTGGGTTGAAGATATACCTGTTGAGATCTAGGCTGCGATCAATTACGATTTGCCAATTTAGTGCTCTCCGCCATTGTTGCTTGAACGAGTTGTTGTAAAGTTATTTACAGAGGACGATGGAGCTGTACCAATTTCCTTTGATCTGTTTGCTGCAGTTTTGAAGTTTAATCCGATTTCCCGCGGTGGGAACGAGAATCGTCATCTCTGTTATTGCCGAGGCTCCTCATCTGTTTTTCTTTTAGTTTTTTGGGTTTCATTTATTTTTCTGGTGTCTGCTTTTAATGTGGGTTTTTCATTTATTTTTCTGATTTCAATTGTTTGTGGGTTTTCTTGTTGCTTTACAGCTTTGATTTTGTTTCTTTTGTAGTGAAGAGACACGTGCTTTTATATTTTCTTTTCAGTTCTAATAAATAATGCCTCGGTTTTATTAAAATTATACAAAAAATTATCATTCCATAAAAAAATTATAAGGAATTAAATAATTCTAATAAATATAACTCAATTTTTAGCTCATTCGTTTTTCTTAATTGCAGCAACGAGAAAAATATATGTTCGAGTGCGTTTACACGCATTTTTTCTGAACTAAGTGTTGAAGAAGAGTTACAAGTAAAAATATGCATTATATAAAAAAAAATATCAATTAGAGTTTCATTTCAACAAAAATCTTTTTCCATTATATCACAAACTCAATCAATGTTATCAGAATTGAATAGTACTTATTGAAAAAAGAAAATGATCTGAATGGTGGTCGTTAATATATTATAAAGCAAACTAAGACAAAAAAAAACAATCCAACCAAATGTAAAAAAAATTATTTTTTTATTTAATTATTGTTGAACCGACGATTTAATCGATTGAACTAAAATTTAATGAACTAATTAATTTGATCATTGGTCCGATCTTATAACATCGAATTCATTTGATATATTCATATTTAATGATCATAAATTGGTTTTTATTATTATTTAAAACGTGAATATATTTTTACATATATAGAAAATTTTAAAACTTGTTTATATACAAATTTTGATAAGGGGAACGATGTAAAAACTAAATAATTTTACACACTTCTATAATTATTGATATGATTAATATTTTAACGATTCAACTGCTATATTTTATGGTCTATTTATGTAGATCATACATATCAAATTTAATGTAAATTTAAAATTTCTAACCATTTATTTTATGTAAAAAAGTCAACCGTTGAATATATATTAATATATAGATTATTTTTAGATCAATATGATATAAATGTTAATTCGATTCAAAAAATTAAATGTATAATAAATACAATTATATAAATAAATTCAACAATTAAATTACTAAAATATTAATTACAAAAGCTTTTTTTTCCCTTTACTTTGTTTTGGCGTGAATGATGAGAAATTGAGGGAGAAATGATTAAATTTGTTGGTAAGGAAAAGAAATATAGAAATGCAATCATTTTTCTTTGTTCACACAATTTACTTTTTTGGGTTATATTTTCTTATCCATCTATCATTCAACACAAAATTCATTTATTATCGATTGAATGTTAATTTGATTGATATTAGTATTATTTTTAATATAAAAAAATATGAGTTTAAGTACATTAAAAGACATTATCTTCCTATTTAAAGATTGAAAAAGAATTATAAATAATTTTAAATCGTGTAAAAAAATAGATATAATTAAATCTAGGAACGAAAGTGTAGTATAAAAACTAAATAAGCTGACTTCAATCAATTGTTTCAATTTTCCTTGCTTTTAATCTGACAACAAAGGGCAAAGCAACAGGTTCTTTTATTTTTCCACACTAAAAGTCTAACCCTGTTGACTTTAGGAGCAAAGTAATAGTGGAACACCTTTTTCTTTCCTGGTTTTCAATTATTACAGTTTAGAAACTCATTCATTAGAACTAATTATGGTCGTATCATTCGTTCAATCTTAAAAATTCGGTTTAGATAAAAATATAAGTTTAAAAAATAAATTTAAATGATAAATAAGTTTCGTTTTCTAAATGAGTCTAATTTTAAATAAGATTTTTTTAGTTTAGATTGAACCCAAATTAACCTAAACTTTCTTTTTTTTTTTTTATTGTTTTACTTTCATTTTGTTATTATTTTCTTTCTACGTTTAGAAAGAAAAAGAGAGAAATGATGAGACCATGGATATTAAAAGAAGAGAGAAAATTTTAATGCAGGTAAATCGGATTGAGTTCTGGTTTAGTATTTTTAATCTGGGTCGGATTTTAATATAATTTTAGGTTTATTTTTTAAAAAAATAGCCTAAAATTTTGCATTAAATTGACTCATGATTAGACCTACTTTGTATGTATATTATTTAATAATTTAGATAAAAAAGAAATAATGAGTAAATTAGAAAAAAATATTAAAATCCTCTACTCACAAGAAAAAACAATTTATCTTTATTTATCCAATTTGAAAATTTTGATATTTAAATGCTTGCTTAATCCTTATGTTGACCACATTTGCCTAAGGTAAAAATAGATTTGATATCTAGTGTTAAGGCCCAAATTTGTTTCTCACCCAAGAAAATGGGCTAACTTTAATTAGGTGTGAGGTAGAAAATTTTGTATTAGGTGTGAGTTGGAGTTAATGTATTGTAGTTGTGGGCTTAAAAAATGATTTTTCAGCATGCAATTTTTTTGAGTATTTATTTCATTATAGATTTTTATTGTATTTATTTTTTTATATATATAATATATTTAGAGTTGCCTATAGTCCCTTTTTAATTCTTAAATAAATGGATAATACACTTGAATCCACGTCTTTCAACACTGACAACAGTACTGATGCCAATCGAGTTAAAGACTCAATCGATTGCAATTTTAAATTCTTCCATCGTCTTGTGAATATGGACACTACACTTCAAAACCATTCCTTTCTTGTTTTGTTTAGCCAAGGGGAATATTTGCTCTTTTTTGCAAAATGTCTAGAATCACTCATAGTTCCTCCCTAACTCATAAATAAAAGGATAATACGTTTCAGCGTACTCTAATTCACGTCTGCTTGCAATACCAACAATGCATATGGCAATCGGGTTAAAGCTCAATTGACCAGATGCTTGCTTGTTTGATGAAATAAAAAAATAGAGAAATGTGATGGCCTCGATCAGATGCATTAAACAATTATAGGAAGAGTAAAAAGCAAGGAGTAAGTTAAATAACTTTGGAAGCAATCAAAGGATAGGAATAGTGAGGTGGAGAATCGAGACGAAAGAATGCATCTTTGTGTGCATTTCAAGTACCACCTTCGCTGACAAACTGCTTCATTTCTTAGCTGTAAGGCCTTTTCATTTATAAATAAACTAATATTTCTTGAATTAGATTAGTGATTAGATGTATCAAATTATCAAAAAATTATAAAATTTTATTCAGTTTATCCATATTAATTCACGGGTCAATTAATTTTTTTTTTTATCTTTTTTTTAAATTAATACCTTTAGTAATTTTTAATTTAATTAACCAATCTAATTCGATTCAAATAACGTTGAAATAAACCAAACATTTTTTAAAGAAAAAACCCTACGAGTATTATTCTTTTTGGATAGCTAACAAAGCATAAACGTAAGTTTTATTAAAATTTCAAACTAAATTGATTGATACAATCATTCTCTTAAAATAATAATTTTTTAGATCTATATTTTTAAAAAAATATTTTTCACGTACATAAAATAATTTTAAGTGTAAGATGTAGAAAATTCTTTTGTCATCCATGTGATGGATAAACGTACTGTAGTATTCTTAAACCACATAATGGTTTGGGGATTTTGTTCTTGTTCATCTCTATTTGCATGGATGTTTGAGCATTTCCGCAAACGAAATTACTTATTCTGTCAATAATCTTTTCCCATTCTTTTCCATCCACACTTTACATATTTAAATTGAGTGCCAAGGAAAGTTATTAAATAATGTTTACTAAAATGAATCCCGTGTGTTGATTTGATAGTTAGGGTGTTCACTGTCTTAAGTGTGATTTGAGTTTGAGTTGCGCTAATCATATTGTTGTTAGGACTTTACCTTCTTCTTGTAATTCACCAAAAAAATATACTAAAATATGTTGTTAAAGCAATTCAGGAAGGTGGTTTAATTATTTCGAATTCTGTTTTATAACCTACCTTTCAATTAGGGGGAATTGTTATATCGTTACATGGCTTAGACACATGGCATCATGAGAAGTTACTTGAGAATCACCCGCAAACGACCCCTCGCCTCTCACCACCCGACTGATCATTAGGTGAACCACCCCCTAGATAGACCACCCGCTACCTTGCCATTGCCACCCGGATAGACCAATTTTTACCTTGCCACCTGTTTTTAGCAAGAGTACTCTTATCTACAAAAAAAACCATTAAAACATAACAACCTCGTATCTTAAAATAATTTTTTTTTAAATATAATAATATTAAATTAATCTAATTAAAAATCTTAAATATCAATATCTAATATCTAATATATCCCTAAATCATAATAATTTCTCATTGTTGCCTCCACATCAAACCTTTTAAATTCAAATTTCAACAATTATATTTCGTAGACAAATTTTTTTTATTGATGTAGATAGATGTAGACCAGCATAAAAGGGTAATTTAATCGACTTATATAAATGATTTAATTAACTTGTTTAATTCTACAATTAAAATCTAAAAAATTATAGTATATATATATATATATTTTTTTTTTTTTTACTGTTATGCATTAGTGATCATCAACTCAAATCTCGGGTAGGATCTTGATCGCCTACCCGCGATCGAGATAGCGCCCATTAGACGAATGAGTGTGAGGCGAACCGCAAGATGACAACAAGGGGAGCTCGCACAATCCAAGAGAAGGCCGCAGCCTCAATTTGCATATATCCAAGGAACTTGCAAGAAGGAGACCGCGTGGTTTTACAGACAATCCAAAGTGAAACACATGTCCAGCATGCCTGAAGTCCGCTCAACATGTCAGTTTTAGAAATAGTGAGGTCAAATCATGAACAATAAGATCATATTGTGAACAGTGATAATATGTATAAATACTCAAATATTTCCATTAATAAAACACGAGACAAAATTACTCAACACTTACTATTCACTATATATATATATATAATTTGTAAAGTTTAAAAACTTAACCATATACCAAATATTTCTGAAATTAGTGAAATATGAAATGGACCTAACACAACCCACTAACTTACAATGAAAACATAATCACATAGAGATTGGGATTTACTTAACCATGTCCAAATCTCGCTACTTTTAGAACTCGTCATTATCGTCAAACCAGGCATTGACAGTTGAAACCCTTCGCCAATCACCAACAACTATCAAACTTCTTTTTAAAGAACAATATTTCAAGCAGTCATAATCCAGTTTTACCGTAACTTGTGTATTCCATTACCATAATTTCTTCCTATGAATGGTAAATGAATCACATGTAAACAGCTTACCAAAACTTGAGTTGCTATTCACACCTTCAGCACTCCATATAATAATAATAATTACAGGACGAAGCTCAAAATTAAGTTGTATATTTTTTCGATAATAAAATTGTGATTTCATTTTTTTAATAATTTTTAAAAGATTAAATTAAATTTTTATCATTTTTAGAAAGTTAAAATACAATACAATTATTATTAATTTAAAATTTTATAAATTATAAAAGAATCTGAATAAAATTTTTTCATTTTAGAGAAATTTATTTCTTTATTTTTTAAGGTAAATCATATATACATATTACAAGGTTAAATAGTAATACACGTTGTACTCTTCCATTCTTTAAATATTTTAAAGTAATTTTTTTTTTTTTAAGTTTTATTATATATATTATTTGAATTAATTTATATATAAAAAACAAAAGGCCTTTAATTTATTAACTTTGTACCTTCAAGGCCCTTTTTATGTCAATCAACTTCATGTTTAACATTTTCTTTTAGTTTTTTAATTTTCATTAGTTTTATATTTAAGATTTCGGTTTAATTTAAATTTTGATTTAATGTCTTTGAAATCTTTTAAATTTTGATTTATTTAAATAATTAAAATACTTTTTAAATTTTTAAAATCTAATTGAAATAAAAAAATATTTATTTTTAGATAATTTTCAAATAATTTAAATATTTTAAAGAATAAAAATTAACTGGTTTCTGTATTTAACTTTTAAAATATTAGTTCCAATACATTCTCCAGAATATTTGAAATAATGTCTAAAATGGTAAAAATTTCAAAAATTAATATTTTTAAAACTCTAATTTAGAATAGTGTTACGAAAGGAAAAAAAAAAAACATGTTTCTGAAACTAAAAAATCATATCTTTTAAAACATATTAAAAAATATTCTTTTTTTATAATATAAATTAAATTACTATTTTTTTTAATTTTAAAATAATGATTTAAATTACAATTTTAAAGTACTATCAATTTAAAAAAAAAAGTAATAAGTTCAATTATCAATATATTCCTTATTGAATTTAGAGGCTCTCAAAATAGTTATACGTTACTCAATTCACTTGAAATTATTTTGATCATATGACCAACAATCTTATTTTAAGATCTCGAGATATGATGAAATTTTACTTTTCAATCTCGTTCGAGTAAATTATGTATTAAACGTAATTTTCCTAATTAACTATTGAAACCAGAAATACGTTGTCGCATTTCTAACTCAAACTTTATGTATTCATTCTTAAGCATTTTTAACTTACTATTTAGTCAAAATTTTATATTTTATCTTATTAAAAATATAGGTCCAACAATAATAATGTTACACCTTCAACATGAAATTTTATACTTTATATTTACATTCAATCAAATGTTAGAATTTGTTAATGGTTTTTTTTATAAAATTAAAAATAATAATTTTTTTTATAATTTTTTTATTTAACAACTTTATTATCGATTTATTAAAATTTGATATCTAATAATAGTATAAATGTTGAAAATAATTATTAAATATAATTCCATTAATAAACGCAATAATGCATTTTTATATATAAACTTTTTTATGGAATAAAAAAATACTTTTGTTAAATAATTTAGAGAAAACCTGAGTGAAGAAACAATCCAGCGTGATTCCCCTAAAAAGAAATTTCCACCCCCCTTTTATTTTAATACTTTGGTCGCCCTTTTACTTGGAGTCCGTCTTCCCCAAACAAACCATGCCTCGGAAAGCCCCCACTTCCATCTTCCTTATTTTCATCTGCCTTCTTCTCCTCGCTTTCTATTCCCTTCTTCTCTCTCGCTCTGCCATCTCTTTATCCCCTACCCACTTCCGCTTTCGTCCCCGAAACCTCACCGCTCGATACGATGCTCCCGATTCTTTCAACCATGTTATTAGAGAAGATCTCAATGAGCTCACTCATCGGACTCGACTCGTCACCTCCATTCAAGGTCCAGTCCACTCGGTTTCGGTTCTTTTACCCAACTGGGAGGTCCTTGTTCTCGTCTCTCATGAAACCCCGCTGACGTTGAATCCCGGAATCGGCGGTTTTTATTGCTTTTTCCCAAGAAACGAGACTTCCCCGGCGAATTTCTCGGGGGTCTTACCTTTCACCACTGCCACCACGTTCAAGTGCACTCTTCCGAACCGAAACCGTAGGCGCCAGCCGTTTCACCAGCCCGTCCTGACGAGGCTGCCGGAGAGGGAAGCAAACGTTATCTCTGCGGCGCCAGTAATGCCGCGGTGGGACTTCTTGGCGTATGAGTGTTTCTCTACCGAGACAGACGTGGTTCTTTTCGTTAAAGGCGTTAACAACCGCCAAGGTATCAACAAGTCTCCAGAGGATTTCCGTTGCGTATTCGGTAACGACATCAAGAACGCCGTTAAAACCCCCGTGACCAGCTCCAAGCAGGAGGTATTCAGGTGCCTTCATCCCAATTTAATGGAACTGAGTATTCCACCTTCAACCACCACCGCCTCCAAAAGAATCAAAGTCTCCATCGAAATCAACAGAGAAAAGCTGGTGGTCCCTTCGGTTGCGTTTTACACTCCCCCCAGGCGGCACATGCCATCAAACCCAAACCCCAAATCACTACTGTGCGTCACCACCATGGTTTACAACGTGGCCAAGTTCTTAAGAGAGTGGGTCATGTACTATTCCAAGATTGGCGTGGACAAGTTCATCTTATACGATAATGGAAGCGATGATGATCTGGAGAGAGTCATAAAGGAGCTTAACGAAGAAGCGGATTATAACATCGAGAGGATTTTCTGGGTTTGGCCTAAAACCCAAGAAGCTGGTTTCTCTCACAGCGCAGTGTTTGCCAAAGATTCATGCACATGGATGATGTATGTGGATGTAGATGAGTTCATATTTTCACCATCATGGCTTAAGAATTCTTCGCAGCCATCAAAAACAATGCTTAAATCATTGTTGTCAATATCATCCAATGGATCAATTGGTCAAGTTTCAATCAAGTGCAACGATTTCGGACCATCCGATCAAAAGAAGCACCCGGCAATGGGGGTAATACAGGGATACAACTGTAGAAGACAAGCCGGGCAACGCCACAAATCGATACTTCTATTGGAAGCGGTCGATCATTCGTTGCTTAACGTCATCCACCACTTTGATTTGAACAACAGCCATTATAATTGGAAAGAGCTGCCATTAGAGGCTGCAGTGATCAACCATTATAAGTACCAAGCGTGGCCTGAATTCATGACCAAGTTCCGAAGGAGGGTATCGGCGTCCGTTGCGGATTGGAGAACAAGGGTGAACCCAATGTCCAAGGACCGGACCCCAGGGTTAGGGTTCCAACCCATCAAGCCAGAAGGTTGGGAAAATATGTTCTGTGATGTTAAAGATGATAGGTTAAAATTGTGGACTCAAAAATGGTTGGGTTCTGAAACACCCCAGGGGTTAAAAATGGCATGGCAGCTATGAACTGAAGGTTGCAGAGGCATGCTTATGGATCACCCAATGTAGCCATGGCCATAGATTTTAATGGCAGATTTTTGGATTTTCAAAACTGACGACACTTTTATCATATATATATATATATATGTGGAGTAGAATACAGATTTAATATTAATCCTTTTTACAGTGGGGTTTTCTTTTTGTATTCCTTTCTATGCAAGTAGGGAAAGGAATTTTGTCTCTAGATCTCAACTCTTGTCAAGGTGGAAAGAAATTGTTTATCTTCCTTCACTCAATGCTTTTATTCCCATTTTGATTCAAATACTAAGAAATGATCAATACAAGGAATCTGGCTGTATCGTCTTTATTCAATTCAGCTTCATATTCGGGATTTAATCTAAAGAGATTGTAAATCACCACTTTTCGATTTTATACTAAAATCAAGGGCTTGGGTTGGATTTTGAACTTGGAAAGTTTACTCATTTCGATTTTGTTTTCAAATCTTGTAACTTGGATATTTTACACTCAAACTTAATTATATTTATTAATACGGAAAACATTTGATACAGGAATTTTTAAGTTAAAAGACTGATAAATATCCTTTATAAAATATTAAAAAATAAATATTTTAAAATTGATTATAAAATATATACATCACCTTTATTTTTATCTAATCCATTCTAATAAATTACACTCTGTCGTACGCATGAGAGAAGAGATTGAAGAAACCTACCACTACGACCAATCAAAACATTCTTTTATTTCAAATAAAAATATTAAAATTCAGCTAAGTGAAACAAATTAACAATAATGGTTTTTCAATCAACCTCATAAAAATTTATTAATATCTACCTCATCAACAATGAGAAAAATGAGCGTCACAAAAACATATACTCGATAAAAGTATCCTGATACAAAAACTAGCAACTCTATAAAATATTTTTTTACGGCTCCTTTCTAACTATTTAATAACTTTTTTCTTGTCATTAACATACAATTTTTTAATCTTAAATCCGAACTTTAGATTCAAGGTTTGGAGTTTAAGTTTAAGATTTGGGTTCGAGTTCAGGTTTCGGGGATAAAAAAATTATTAAAATTGTGTGTTAGTGACGTAGAAAAATCGTTAAAACGTCGTTAAATAATTAGAAAAAGACCATAAACGATATGATAGGAGGATAATTTCTCTAATTTTGGACGTCACTTGTAACTCTTTTTGAATCGGAGCTTTTATCAACAAACACTTGAACGCTTGTGTCCGGGACATCCCACAGATCTTGGCCCGACAATCTACAATCTCATCCATGATACAGCAAAATGGAGAAGGTAGAAAATAGGATTTATTCAAAAAATTAAACTTGAGATTATCATGAACTGAAACTTAAGTATTGAAATTAACCATACAGCCAATGACGGTGACAACATAGATAGGGTTGAATGCAGAAGCAGCCAATATACACGTACGTATCAGTTTGGTTTTAAAAAAGAAGAAAGAAAGAAGGCATATCTGATGTTACAGCATTGAGTAAGTAGCCTGGATGATAATGTCCATGGGTTGGGTCGCATATGCATTGAGAGAATGTGTTGAAAGGTAGCCAATGATTTTTCATCAAGTGATTGAGTAGTCTGATTGAAAACCAGTAGTCTTTTTGTTTTCAGTTCGATCCACTACTTTTATTCAACATTTGATTTGAGACATTTTTTGAAACGTGTTTTAATTCCTAACTTTCCATTTAGTTGAAATTCCGAAACTTGGTGCCACTTGTTTTTCATGGATACAGTGCAAGACTTGGATATGCACACCATCATGCATCTTCTATTCAACATACACCCAGCTTTTTTCTTCTCTTTGACAATATAATTGGATGCATGCTGGATTTCAGAATTCAGAGCAGATCATAGGTTAAATCGAGTCCATGTCAAATTTTAGACTTGTTCTTAAGTTCGGGTCTAATCCAAAAAATGAGTTTAAAATTTTGTTGAAACTTGACCTAGATAAAAAATGCTAAACTCAAGTTTTATCCGGCCCGTTCGTATTAGGTTTTTTACATTATTTTTTATATAAAAACAAAATTTTAAAATATAATATATTAACTACATTGAAAACATTAAAATAAATGTTTCCCAACAAATTGAAAATACATTAAAAAAAAAATCTTTAGACTTAAATAACACTATGATAGTTGCAACTTAGCAAGCAAATGCCTCTAAAATAGTAGTAAAATTAACAATAAAACAATAGATATACAATATCCAAACAATAACAACAAAATAGTAGCAATATAATAGCAAAATGATAGCAAAACAACAACACAATAAAATTTAGGCAAATTCGGGCAAAAAAATCGTACCTAAGGCTTGACTTGTTTAGAAAACGGGTCTTATTCATTTGTTCAGTTCTATTTTATGAGCCTATATTTACCCTCTCATTTTTCGGGCGGGCATCCGAACATGAACGAATGACCCAATCAATGTTGAAGTCTAGTTTTATCCATCCATGTTAAGATGCAAAATTCGTAATAATTGTAAATTTCTTCAATTTCCTTTATTAGAAAAAAAAAAAAAAAAACCTATATTTGATATTCATGAATCATGCATAAAAATTACCTTTGGTAGGGGATGGTTCAGAAAATTTACAACTCCAAGTTACTCGCAAACAATAGTAAATGGAAATAAATATCACTGAATCACAATAGGTTAAATGTGACATATAAATCTATAATTGAGTTATAATAAATATCATTGAACTCAACGAGTGATTTCAATGGATAGAGAATGATATTCATTTTAGGAAATTCGAATTCGAACACATATGTATGTAAAGTGTGTGTTTTAAAAAAATTAAAAGAGTATAAACAGATACTTTGTTCATTTCATAGCTTAAGCTAAATCATCATACCCATTCGCAATCTTGGGTTTAAGACACTATATATGTATGTCTGTAACACTCCCCATAGAAGCTACTCCCACAACAGTTCCAGTGCAAAAAAACTTCATCACTTTTATCAATTCATTCATTAATATAGCTCGTCTCTACTTGATTTTATAATTTTTATAATATTTTTACAATTTTATTTTTTTACTATTTTATAAAAATTATAATTTTTTCTATATTACTATATATTTTATAATCTTTACGATTTTTATAAAAATTTTACAATTTTTTTTTATAACTTTTGTGATTTTTATATTTTTTTCTATTTTTAGTCAATTTTAAATATTTTTCTTAGTTTTTAATAATTTTTTTATATTTTTCTATATTTTTATTGATTTTTATTATTTTATTATTTTTAGTCACACGTTGTGTTGCAACATGCGATGACTTTAATGAAAAAAATGGGAGCCATTAATTTTAACGGTCAACGATTAAAATTAACAGTTAAATGATATTTTATATACATTTTTACTGTTCGAGTACCCAATTAAGTGCAAAAAAATACAAAGACTTAATTGCTTTTCTTGAAATAGTTTAAGGGGTTTTTATACCCTTAAGTCTTAAATCAAAACGAATATTATAATTCATTGTATGAATTAAGCAATGAAATTTATAAATTGGAGTTTTCAATTTACTTTTAATATATTAAAAGTTAATATATAAGTAAAATAATGTATTATTGTATCAATTAGTATAAATATTTTTATTATTTAAAAAATTATATAAATAAGATATATAATGAGAAATTTAATTTGTATACCACTTAAAATAATAATTAATTGCAAAGATGAGTAGAGTATAAAAAAATAAGTTTAACACATAAAAAAACTACTTAAAAAAATCATAATAGAATCTTAATAAAGAGATCTTAATTTTAAAATTTGTAGCTTAATATATAAATAATTTAGTGACTACGACATAAGTGGACAACTTTGATATGAATATATAAGTAAATAGTGGAATTATAGTTAATGTTATATATAACACTACAGCAAAACAGGTTATTAGCGGTATTTTTAGCGGCATTTGGACAAAAAACCCCCCAAAAAGTAAATCAATAGCGGCGTTTTTCTATAAATGCCGCAAAAAATAAAGCAACAACGGCGTTTTTACATAAACTCCGCAAAAAGTAAAGCAATAGCGTCGTTTGTAGGAAAAACGCTGCTAAAAGTCAGAGCATTAGCGGCGTTTATGGGAAAACGCCGCTAAAGGTCAAAGCATTAGCGGCATTTATGTGAAACCGTCACTAAAGGTCAGAGCATTAGCGACATTTATATGAAAGCACCGCTAAAAGTTACAGAATTAGCGGCGTTTATGAGAAAAAACCGTTAAAGGTCAGAGCATTAGCGACGTTTATGTGAAAGTGCCGCTAAAGATAAGAGAATTAGCATGTTATACTAAGAGTTAAAGATTGTAATATATATATAAAGGATGATGAATGGAGAGTAAGAGGAGGAATAAAATAGCAAATGAATTTGAAATGTTACAAAATTGTTATAAATAATGGAATGATTATACATGTGAGAATGTTTAAACTAATTGATAAAATAATAAGTGAATAATTGTTAACTGATGTGATTTTGGAATCTTGGCTAAATTTTTATGAAGAATTAAATTAATTGACACAATTTAGAAATAAATATGAAATATACATAAAGTGGGCAAACTACTGTAGAAAATGCAAGTCCTCCAATGGACTTATTTGTAAAATTTTAATAATTATGTTAATTTTATAAACTTTGTTATCTTTGATTGAATATCATATTTCAATAAGCTCATAAATAGTTTTGTCATAAATTCGATTATTACTAAAATAAGTAAAATGGTCTTTAATAATCAAATAATAAGATAAATCAATCTGAAATTTTGTAGTTGCTTCGACAACGAACGTGACATCCCGGTACCTTGACTTGGCGATTGGATCATGTATGAGGGTGTTTCACTAACATTTGAATCCGTTCCTATTTTAATCACTCATCGTAAGTTGATAACGAAAAGTATTTTTCTAACTGGTATAAAAACATATTTAGTCCTTAATACTTACATGCTCTATCAATTTGATCCTAATTCTAAATAATTCAATAAATTTAACCCTTCACATTTACAAATTCTATCAATTTAATTCTTAAATTTCCTAATTGAAGCTTTCAGCTTTTAAAATAGAGGCATTTCACATTCATAAATTTATAAAACCCCCAAAAAAAATTGTCCAATTAACTAAATTATTAGGATATAGTGCAACTTATATTTTAATAATATTGAATATAAAGATAGAAAATAACAAAAATAAATGAAATAATGATTAATTAATATATGGTAAAAATGTTCTTTTATTTTAAACTCATTTGTTAAACATATCTTAGGGCTGGTGGATTTTTCATCAAATCTTAAGAGAGTGATTGGGTATTTTTCAAGCCACAAGGGGTAATTAGATTTTTTATCGGAACGATTTTAGTACTTTTTCCTGTATGTTTATTTATTTATATTTGATGATATACTAACAATATTCATTATTAATGAATCAAATGATGATACATTAATAAAAATAAAATTAAGTGATTATAAATTAATTTATTTTTGAAAATATTAAATGAGTTATTATCATATAATTTATTGATAACAAATAAATCATACCATCAATTAGACCTGTTCATGAGTGTTACCTGTTCAGGCCTGAAGATTTACTCGAAATTTGAGAGGATTTAGACACAAATATTAGGCTTGAGCAAAAAAATTAGGCTCGTTTAAAATATGGGTTGGGCTCAGGCTTGAACATTCAAGGCCCGAGCTCGGCCCGACCCAACTGGTTTTAAATTTATAATATTTTATATTATGTTATTTTTGTTTATTATGTAATTTAGAACACATTAAAAAATAAACTTATACTAAATATATAATACTATTCTAATGTAAATATTAAAATAATGTTAAGATAACTATATAAAAATTTCAATAAATAAAAAATGTATAAAATAGTTAAATATTAAAATAATATAATATACATATTTTTTAAAGAAAATTAAAAACTAATATGGGTGGATCTAAAATGGGTTTGTGTTAGTCTTTTGTAAATATAAACATGTTTAGGCAAAACTTTAAGCCCAAAGTTCGGGTCGGACCGAGTTTAAACATACATAAAATATATTAGTATCATGCATAAAATATAAACCAAAACCCATTGAGAAGATAGCAAAAAAAAAACCAAATCAAATGAACCAAAAATAACACATCACCTACAAAATCCTTTCATAATAAAAAGGGTCGTCATTGCTTTTGTAACTCAAAATTATTTATTATTACTCTCCTTAATTATCAATTTTGTAACTTGTATTCTTAAAACACTATAAATATTTTAGCATTTTGGAATTCTAACTCTCAACATTCTCTTTAAAATTTTTTCAACTTATTTTCTTTGTTTAGTCTTATCAATCGTCACATTTTCTTTCCTCTATCGTATCAACCACCACTTGCTATCGCGCTCAGTGTTACCAAATCTATTATCTTTCGATACATCTCATTTACTTATTTTTAACGCTTCCTCTCTTCATCAAAAGAACTCTCCAAAAGTGATTATATATATAATAGATGCATTTCTAGTATCCATATGTTGGACCATCAATTTCATTACTAAAATAAAGTAATAAAGTATGACTTTCATTTAGAACACTTAGTTTAAGACTAATAAAATCTCAGTTGGGAAAGAAATCTAAAAAAAGTAATAAAACCGATATATGAATAATAATAAAAATTAGAAAGAAAAATAGAGGAAAGGTTTGTAGTAGGGAAAAAATAGAGATAGTTTAGGGATGGAGTGGATATTGGAGAATTAGGCCTAAGTATTTGATGAGATGAGTCAGTCCATCTTAGCTTAGCTAATTGTGGAATGGAACATGATCCAATGAAGAATGTATTAGCTTTGGAATGTGAAAGTCAATGTGTTTTTTTTTACCTTGCCAACTTACAACCATTATTATACTCCAATAATTTCAAAGTTGGCCTATTTAGCTACCCAACTCCCATTTCTTCCTATCCTATCCTATCCTATCAACTAGTTTATGGTATGATTTACCTTAATGGCTTAACTTTGCATTTGGATAGCTCTGTTCTTAAACCCTGTTTTAATATTATATATATATTTTTTATAATAAAGTTTATTCCTGAATTAGTGTCATTTAGAGTTGTTTATGAATCGGGTTGAGCACGTCCGAAAAATGAAAGGATTTGCACAAAAATATAGGCCCAAAATGGGATTAGGCAACATCTATTAATGCACATTCCCAAGCTACATTTCTAATTTCAATTCATAGCATCACAAAACTTGGGTAAACAAGTATGATGTTATACTGTCAAATTAGCACACATATTTCTTATCAGCTTATATGGTCATATGCAAAATGTTAACATTTCCTACCATTTCAACCCAAAACATCCAAAATGAAACTAAAAACCAACTCAAGACCTTTGGTAGATGCCACTTGTTATAAACATAACAAAATCTATGCAAAATTTGTTGAGTCGAGAGTTGAATCTAAATGTTGTCAATCACTTTGAGAATTTGAGATCTACGATACATGCACACAAAAATAAACAAAATCGTATACTGAGCAATAAAGCTTAGTGGTGCTAACATGATTTATATCATTAATCATATAGAAGTATATACACATAAAATGTTATTCAAACACTTTCTAAGCCATAATTATATTACTCAATCCGATCGTCGGGTCTGAACTACAAGGCGTCACATTCCTTGCCGAAGCAACTACAATCAAATAAATACAATCTCATACCATTAAACATACAAATACAAATATCATAAACATATAATTTGATAAATAGTCATTTATGAGTCTTATACGAGCATACAAAAGCTCTAATGGCAACCCAAGATCGAATCAGGACTAGATTGTAAAGAAATCAAATTATAGAATTCATGTCACGACATAAGAAAGTTCCTCGTCGCGACATGACATACCATTTGGTTTCGTCGGGTTGATGGGTTTCCTTGTTTCGCCGTGAATTGTAGGTCATTTCTCATCACAACATGGTACATTTGATGTCACGACGTCACATATTGTTTCTGCAATTTCTGCAGAACAACAACCTGCAATTTACCAAACCCCATTTCCAAACATATACATATTATGATAAACTCATATGCAAGTCATCTCCATTATCTTTAACACCCCTTGCCCAACCCGATCGTCAAGTTCGAGTTACAAGATGCCACATCCGATATCGGAGCAACTACTGTAAAAAAAAACAATATAAATAAATAAATCATTTAAACATTTATCACATGCTATACAAACTTTTCTGAGACTCTATCGAGCTTACGAAAGCTCATTTTCTATTCCGAACATGAAATGGGATCAAATTGTAAAGTTTTCAAAATTTCAGATCAAGTATCGATACCTCTACCAGGTACCATTACCATTTTGAGCTTCGATGTGTAGAAAAAATTAAATTAAAACTAATGTATCGATACCAGTCATAAAGTATCGATACCTTCTTCTTGGTATTTGTACTTTACCTTTGTATCGATACCATTTTAATGTTCAATGTTGCTAAAGTATTGATTCCCTTCTTTACTTCAAAGAAAAAATGTCAAAAATCTTCATTTTTGTACCTATTTCATGCCAACTTATCAACTTATCCAAATGGTTCTTAAATGCACCCTTACACATGCATAAAACCAAACCAAAATCATATCTAAACATTTCATTTAAACCAATTCACATCATTCAAACCAATATGCCATAATTTGGCACCAAATATACTAAATCAACCTATCTAATCTCGGCCTATTCTTTCATGCTTTTTAAATCATTCAATACCCTCACATACCATACCAATTCATTACGCAATTTGACATTCAAGTGTCACACTTATAGCCTATTAAGTTTCCATCATACACATATACACATATGGACAATATCATTCCCTAATTCAAGCATTAGTCAAATTCAAACCAAACTGTCATCCAAAGTAAACATATATATTAACACCTATGTACATGTCACATAACTGGACTTTAAAATGATCAAAACTCTACTGAGTTGATAGCATGATAGTGTAAGCTTCGAGATGATCCATTTGACACGTTTAGCAAGCTGACAACTACAAGGGAAAAGGAAACAAAGATATAAGCATATCAAATGCTTAGTAAGTTCATATGCATAAAATAATTTTAATAAATTCAAAGTTTAACAATTAATTATACATCAATTTCAAACTCAATTTCATCATTATTCACTAATGACAACTAAATTAAAACTCATAAATTGGGGAATCTAATACATGGGCATGACTCAATATGCTTAGATAAATAAAATTCTATAAAATCATGAAAGAAAACCTCTCTTACCTTAACTAGTTTGGATCAAAATTTGGTAGAAAGCTTGGAAGGTTTTTCTTCTTTCTTCTTCTTAGGGCATGGACGGCACAATCTAAATGGAAATGTGCTCTTTCCCACTTGTTTTTGTTTTTACACCCATAATTAAAGATAACTAAGCTTAATTAACTTTTGTTTAATGTTCATAATCTAAGTTTAAACTAATTAAATGAAGATGGACGGATTAGTTGGTCCCACCCACTAACTCATGCATTAATAAGGGTTAAATAACCATTAATTGTTTTGGTTATATTTTAATTGGGTCCCCAAGTATTTTTTAAATAAAAATTCAATAACTATTGCATTTTTATATTTTAGTCCCTGTACTTTAATTAATGATTTTCTCAATTTGATTATCTGACTATTCATTAATATTTTTAATTTTAAGCACATAATTTTTCCTATTCATAATTTCACTAACTCAACTTACATAATTGGGTTTCAGAATCGCATTTTCCAATAATATCTAAGCGTAGTTTTCACATGCATATGCATGTGATAGAACTATTAATGCATGTATATATTACTTATAAGGTTTTTGATCGAGCTAATTTCACGAGTTAACTAGATACTAATTTAATTAATAAAAAAATTAAAAAAAAACAAAACTTTTAAAAACTAAATTTATTATAAATGTATTTATGTATTTTTAATAATTTTATAATTATTTTAAATTAAATAACTTAACTTGAATTGAGAAATTTAAGATTAGTTGAGTGTGGATTTTATATACTCTTAATAGAATTTTTTCCTTCACACTCGATATAAAATAGAATTTTATATACATAATCTAATATATATAGCGGACAAATCTACTTACAGGAATGTAAAATTAATATGATTTTACACATTTTTATAATTTTCTATGATTAATATTTTAAAAATCAAATTGACATATATTTCATGTTCAATTCATGTAAGATCAAAAGTTCAAAGCAAATTAAAAAATTTAACTATTTATTTTATGTAAAAAAAATTCAACCCTTACATATACATATATATATATATGAATAGTATTTTAGATCGAACTAATAGAGATTATACGTATGAAAAATACAATTATATTGATAAATTTAACGATTAAATCATTAAAAAAAGGAAAAATATAAAATATGTAAAATTATGTAAATATTAGGCTAGTACAAATGGATACTCTTCTCATATATTTTAATCATAATATATTTATTGTAAATATATTCCATGGAAAAAGAAGACAAAAATTATTGTGTTTAACAAAAAGGGTAAAAAGATTCTGTGAAGAAATGATAAAAAGTATGACTAGGACTATGGTGCAGGTAGACGTGTAGGAGTAGCTCATACGCCGCCGTTTGAGGCCTTTACATTTTCTAAGTAGAATGCCTCCAAGTTGGTTGTGCCAAAGAATTGTGAGCTGTGACTAATTTAATTAGCCGCAAAATAATGCCTTTCGTTTGATAAATAAATATCTATTTATTTTTAAAAAATTAATTCTATTATAAATTCTGTTTTTATATAATACTTATAATTATTCATAATCTTTTTTCAATTCTTAAATAAGAAGATAATGTGTTTTAGCGCACTCGAATCAATGGTTTCCTACACTAACAACAATATCAATGTTAATCGAATTAAAACTCAATCGACAAATAAATATATATCTATTTATAGTTCAAAATGAAAAAAATCATTAAAATTTTAATTATAGAATTGTTATTTTGGGTGAATAAGAAAAAATGGAAATCAAAATTACTGAAAATTGAATGAAAATAAAGCATCGTTTGGAAATTGGTTAAAATAGTTAGTCATGAAATTAAAAAGGTTTATCTCTAGATTCCATCCATCTATTTTATGAAAATTAATAAATGAATTCTATTTTAATTTATTAAAATTTAATCTTCACACTTTAAAAAAAATTAAAAAATTAATCCAATTTATTAACACTGTTAAATTTTACCGACTAAGAAAAACAATTCAATAAATTAGTAAAAGCTAATAATTTAACAATTTATATATAATAAATTAACAAAAATCAACTATTCGAATTCATGTGTTTATTAATAATTGAATCAATTCTTTAGTTCTTATAATGTAAATAAATGATGTTTTCAACTTTTGTTAATTCATAAATAAAGTAATTAAAAGAATTGCTTAAAACACAAGTTAAGAGGCGATGGGGAAATATTAATGGTCGTAATTTATGGCAATTATAAGTATGTTACGACGTCACCATCAAGCCAAACTCCGCACACATGGACTCCGATGATATTTCGATACTCTCATCAAATCAATTAATCCTTAATATAAATTAAATAAATCATTTATCCTGTGTTGGAATAGGTAAAAAGGTCTCTTTTAATTTTAAAATTGAATAAATTAGTCCCTTTTAAATAAATCGGAGTAATTTAATTCCTGTCAATTTCGAAAATGAAGATAATTAATCACGATGTTAACGTTTTCCATCAATTGTATATGATTTTGATTGATATAATAACAAATTTTACCCTCAAAGTTTACATATTTTGTCAATTTGCTCCCAACTTAACAAATTTATCTCGCAATATTTGTGTAAATATTCAGACCAAATTTGTTGAGTTTTTTAGAATTAAAGATAAAATGACAAAACATATAAATATGAAAGGCTAAACTTGTTATTATACTAATCAAAATTATGTACAACTGATAGAAAATATTAACGTCGTGATTAATTGTTTTTAATTGCTCACTTTCAAAATTAATAAGAATTAATTTACTCTAATTTCTTTTAAAAAAACTAATTTACTCAATTTCGAAATTGAAAAGAATCGAAGAAGTTCTTTTACCGTGTATAAACTAAATAATTTTTTTTTAGATTGAACTTAAATAACATGGTCTAGTAGTACAGGAATGCTTCGATTCTCTTTTGTCTAAACATATTTTATTATTTCAGGATTTAATAGTAATAAAAAAAAGAACTAAGGGGTAAAGAAGAAATAGTCCAACCTTAGACAACGGCGGCGCCTACGGTTTGTGAACGGGAGTGCTTTAGCCCACAGTCGGCCTTGCGCGTAATTTAATTTAAGTGGTGTCTTGACTCTGAAACCCACGGTGACCACTCTCATTTTTCTTTTCTTACTTTTTAATCTAATCCTAAATTTTTTTTTTATTCTTATCCATTCACTTTATTCATAGGAAAAAATATATATTTTTTATACAGTTTTTAAAATTATTTATAATTCCTCTTCAATTCAAGATTTTTTTGCACGGATAACAATGTTAATATCAATCAAGCGAAGACTCAATCGATGATGATGATGATGATGATTATTTTAAATGGTTATAAAGACTAATACAAAAACCAATAGAAGGCAGTTGAATTAATAAAAATAGAATACTTCACTTATAAGATTCTAGTTTGATTTTTCTTTTTATGTAAATTTTTCTTTCTTTATTTCTTTATGAATATATATTGTAAACCTTTATTTAATATTGTCAAAATAATAAATTAAAATTTTTATTCAACGGTCAATTTAAAAAAATATTAAATGTTGGAAAATATCGGTATTATTAAAATATAATTCATCCTCGTTATTGACTAGTGTCACCGAAGCAAGGAATTCCAATGGGTTTGGTAATGGATGAGAGTTTTGCTCCAAATCTTGGTTTTGGTTCCAAACCATTTTCACCTACTTAGTTTAGGATAAGAATGTTAAAAATCTATGTTATATCCATAGAAATTGAAGCCTATATTTCTTACAAGCTCAAGCATTGTTGGGGTATATCCACCAGAAAGTACAAGTAGCAGTAAAAAGAAAAGAAAATAATGATTAAAAGCTCCGGTAATTAATTTCCTAGTATATAGTCGGTCCGACACTCACTTGTATCTCAAGCAAACTGCATGCTACAACTACAACATTGTATCTAACCATGTGTATTGCTGCTTTCACTTGGCAAGCTCATCCACTCTACCCTCTTCTTCTGTTGCAAAACAGAGATGAGTACCACAACAGGTATGTTTCCATTTCACCTTCAATTATTCTTCTCTTCAAAATATATTTATCTTATTAATATATATTGGGTGGAATGGAAGGCCTACCAAGGCACTTGCATGGTGGGATGTTGATGGTTGTGAGATATTAGGAGGAAGAGATGAAGTTGCAGGAGGGACATGGTTGGCTTGTTCAAGACAAGGCAGAGTTGCTTTTCTCACCAATGTGTTGGAGCTTCATCCCCGTCCCGACGCCAAGACCCGCGGTGATCTTCCACTACTTTTCTTGGAGGTAATGAAATCTATATGCCTTTCTTTATTTGGTTGAGGCCAGCTCACCTATCAAAAACGGCACACTGTTGTTGATGCAGAGCACAAAGAGCCCCATGGAATTTGCGGAGCAACTGGTCACCGGTGCTCATCAGTACAATGGATTTAACCTCATTGTGGCTGACATTCCTTCCAAATCAATGGTTTACATCTCCAACAGGCCAAAGGGGGAACCCATTCACATTCAACAGGTTTCTCCGGGGCTTCATGTTCTTTCAAATGCCAAGCTTGACTCACCCTGGCATAAGGTACATTAACTCGAGTCATGTGTTATATTCCTATAAAGTTATACCCAAATGCAGATGGATGCTGGAGAATTGATTCATCCACTCCCATTGTGCAGGCTCAGCGGCTAGGTAAAGGCTTCAAACAGATGCTCAATAGATACGGTAAAAATGAAGTAAACGTGAAAGAAATGGTCGAGAAACTTATGAAAGACGGGGTGAAAGCTGATAAAAGTAAGTTACCTGGCATATGTGCTCTGGACATGGAGTTCAACCTTAGCTCCATATTTGTTGAAATGGAAACCCCACTGGTAAAATTCCAAGTTGTAAACCATCAGAACAATGCTGAAGCCAATAAAAATTGTGGTTGTTTCAACTTACATATATCCATCTATTTTCTGGAATGCAGGGGCTTTATGGCACAAGGAGCACTGCAGCAATGACCGTAGGTGCTGGTGGGGAAGTTAGCTTTTATGACAAATATCTTGAAAAGGGTGTGTGGTTTGAGAGAACCGTCAATTATCATATCCAGAAGCTGAAGTAGATTGAATCCATGTCAAAGCCAGGGATTTTACTACTCAAGTTATTTATTGATTTGCGTATGTTATAAGCATTTTTAGTTTATACTAATTGTAGCGAGGGAGTGATGTATGATGTATCCTGATCTGCCTGATAATGCAAAATCCAATAAAACAATGGGAGCAAATAAAATAAAATAAAATGTAACCTTTTGCAGGGCACGACTCTGTCATCCACTTTGCTAATTGCATTCAATTCGAAAACCTAAGAATCGACCAAAAGAAAATTACATGTGCTGAGGTATGTGAGGTTCCAGGAACAAATGATATAGCTTATGGAACCTCCAAAGCTGAGCAGATGTTGCAGGCATTTGCATTTGCATTTGTGTGTTGTCTCAAGTTGTGGGAACTGTATTAAGGCATCTTTTTTAAGCAATTAAAACCCTGCCATCTCTACCTCCTTACACTAGGTTAGTGTCCCGGAGACCATATAAATTATAATCGAGTTCAAGTATATGCAAGGTATTACAAGGATTATTATTCAAGATCAGCGGCGAAGTTATAAATTTTTTTTAGTGGGGGAGTTGAAATTAAATTGTAATTTTTACGATGGTAAAAATACAATTTTTAAAGGATTAAATAAAAATTTTATCACTTTTAGGAGGTCAAGCTGCAATTTTACGTTTACTCATTTAAAATTTTAAAAAATTTCAAAGGCCCAAACGAAAGATTTTTCATTTTAGGGGGGTCGGGTCCCTGCCATCCCCCTTAGATTTGCCTCTGTCCAAGATCGTATACCAACATTCTTTCACTTTGCTTAGCAACTCAACGACGCTCTTAAGCAAGCCATAAGGTTCAAGTTTCCAGCATTGATGGACCCCTTCACCATTTCCGCACAATTAGATTCAAATCAGTCTAGCTTGTGACTGAACTTCTCCAAGATGAGTGGCAGAGGACAGGGTTCCTTGCCTCCATATTTTAGGCTCTGTTTATTTCACTGAAAATAATTTCTGAAAAATTACTTACTTTTTTTTTTTTTTTTTTTGAAAAGCTAATATATTTTAATGTTTGGATAAATTTGTGTAAAACATTTTCTGTTGTTTGGCAAATTTCCTAAAAATATTTCATAAAAGTTGTTTTTAATGAAACAAACATACATTTGAGATTTATGATAAGTAGTGAATTGATTACAAAGTGAAATTAAGGTAAATTACAGTAAATAATGAATCTTCATGATGTTAAGGATTAAATTGTAAACTTTGAAACAAGAAATGTGACATGCATGAAAATTTATTATGTGATAAGATATTATAATGAATTATTTGATTAAAGTGCTTATATGGTGAAAAATAAATTACATGGCAATAGGGACTAAATTGAAAAATTTACAAAAGTTTAAGTGTGAAAGAATTTAATATGTGAATAAAGAAATTATGATAAAAGTTTAATAAATGTGTTATGAGATGTTGAAATATGCATAAAGTATTGTAAAAGTGAAATTGTGAAAAAAAAAAAATGAAATTTTTATAATGACAATGACTAAATAGTTAAACTTGAAAAATATGTGATTAAAAAAATAAAAGTGAAATACAAAGAAATTTGATATGTGGAACAACATATTAAGATAAATTATGTGGTAAAAGTATAACAAGAAAGAAAATTGATTTAATATGATTAATTAGTGAATATTGAACTTTTACGACAAAAAGTGACTAAATTGAAAAATTATGAAAATTTATAAGAAAATATTTGATAAGTGAATAATATAGTCGAGAATGTAACATTATGGTGCTTTGACCCGATGTTCGGATCGAGTATGGGGGTGTTACTGTTAACAGATCCTTATCAGTTTGAAAAATATCTTACAAAAATAAATTTTGATAAGACATTTTACAGGAATAAAAAAATAATTTTACGTCAACTATCCTATTTTATATGAAACAAACATCGAAAAACATTTTCCGTAAAAATTTTTACGGAACATTAGTGAAAATCTAATAATCCAGGACTAGGAATAAAAGCATCAATCATACATTTTGACGACTTCTAAGATTTAAAATACGGGTTTAGTTTTTGAATTTAACTCCTAAATGATTCTAAAAACGCATCCATCCGATAATAACATCACATTTCAATTTTATTTTAAAAATGATAGTATAATACATAAAAAAAATGAAATTATTTAATCTGTTCTTTTATAAATAAAAAAAAATGAAATTATTTAATCTATTCTTTTATAAAATTTTAAATCTTAAATCTTACTCAACCTCACACCTTTTCTCCATCCCTAAAGCATAATCTAACTCTTTTCCTCGAATCATAAAGTTCAAAATTCTTAAATTCTAAACCTCCCATGACTTAAACCATAAATCTTGTTAAACCCCAAAACAACCCATAAACCTTTTGTTATTGTTATTATTTGATATTTTTTGTTTGATTCTTTTGCGAATTGATATCAACTAAAAGCTCTTTAAAAAAGTATGAAATTGCACGAGTCACCCAAGAGGGATTTGAATCATTTCATTTACATAAATAAAATTGTAACTTTATCACCCAACCAAAATTTTATTTTAATATATTGTATAAATTTTAATTTAATTAAAAATACTGTATTATCTCCAACAATTGTATATTTGTACTTACTATTATTGATGCGAGTAGTCTAACCCGATTCAAACTAACGTTGATAATGATAATATAGAACAATCGCAAAGCAATAACAAAAGAAAAATAAAGCACACAGATTTTACGTGAAAAATAATTCGGAAAAAACTACGAGCATAGAAGGAAAAAATTCACTAGTTTCGAAATTCGAATTATATAAAAGGAGTTTTAACTACATCTATTTAAATGTTGAAAAAAATCTTATTTTAATCAATGTCAAATAAATGAAGTGTAGTAAGGTTGAAAAACCTTACTCTAATCAATGTCGAATAGAAGAAGTGTAACTGTTGAGTATGCCTCATATTTCAATCAAATTTTGTAACGATCCAAAATTCAGTAGTGTCGAAAAGTGTGGTTTCAAGACTCATTTCCGTAAACTAGACTCGTAAATATTTTTAATAAATATTTACGAAGTTATTTTAATAGCGAATTAAATTCCAAATAAGTAATTTCATCTAATTAGTGATTAATTTAAGTATAGGATTAAATCGCATTAATATAAAAGTATAAATTGTTATTTAATTATAAGATAAATTATAAGTAAAAGACTTAAAAAACAAATATACCTTTATCTTAATTAAAATAGACTGTCAAAGTAATATATATATATTAGTGTTAATATATGATAAATAATAGTGTTATAATAATATATTATAATAATAAAATAAAGAATGAAAATAGATATTAGATAGTGGATAGAAAGAGAAATCATTTTCTTTTGTCATTTCTTTCAATTTCGAAGCAAGGAAAGTGGGAGAGAAGGACGAACAATCATAAGGGTACAGGGTTTTAAGTTTTAATTGGTTAGTTAATTTTATTTTATTTTTTATAATTTTTATGTTTTCGAAGTCTCAAAATCTCGAATTAGTTGACCCATGTCTTATTTTTTGGTATTGTCAAAATTTTAGATGTTATCTTTGTTGAGTAGATTAAACTTTAGGGATAGCAACGAGAATTAGGAAATTAAATTTGGCCTAGTGTGTTATTAATAATAAAATTGAAGGTATAGTATGAAAGTTAAGCTAGTTCCGGTTTTAGGGACTAAATTTAATAAAGTGTAAAAGTTGTATAAATTAGTAATTAAATGAGAAATTATTTGTGTATTGATTATATGTATGGTTTATTTATTTCCGTAGCTAACGTCGATCCAGATTCCTCAAAAAAGAAGGGAAAAGACAAAGTCATCGACAAATATCTCGAAGTTTACGGTTTGTGTTTCTATAACCTGAATTGTTTGTAACTTGCTACATTTTGAGTTGTTTATGCATTGTAAGAATACGAGGTGAGTTGATAATGGAAATGAAATGGTTTGGACTAATTATTTTGATTAGTATATTTAGATTAAAAATGGAAATGTATGACTAGTTTGTTTATATAATTGTGAAATTGAGTATATATGTGATGATTTATTATAGTCATATACTGTTTGAATGTGTTTATGATTAGAGTAAGGATGAACTATTTAGTTGACATGGAAAATGTTATTGAAATGAAAATGCTATTGAAATAGCGAGTGATATGAAATGAAATATGTCTTGGAAATCAAATAGGAAATGGATATGTATAAGTTGAGTTTGCCATGTCATTGGTATTTGTAATAGGTTTAAAGTAAAATCATGTTTGTATGAATTTGTGTATTAAATTGATATTAATATAGTTTTAGTTTGAGTACGTAAATGTATTTATATTTTTGCTTTAATTTCGGATTATAGAAATATCACCGAGTTATTCAATGTACAATTTTATTTTCTGTATACAGGTTAGGTACCATTTGGTTCACTTGTCAACTCAGCATCCAGTGACAATCTCGGACTCGAGTGGTGGTGATGCTTTTGTTTTGATTTTTTTTGGCATGTACCTAGGAAGTCTTTTGAGTCTTTAAAGCTCCTTTTGTATTTAATGGTCATTTGTGATGTGGCTGGAAATATATAAAAGTTATGTGTTCATATATATAGTAGGAATATATTAGATATGTTATGTGTATGTTTTGATTGATGATATTAAGTGATGCAACATTTGGTAGTATAAATTGGACACGTTACTTATATATGTGATTATGATTCGTATTGAACATGTCTCGATGAACTATCCTTTGGATATTTGATAAAAGTCTCACTGTGATATTTGAAATATGGTAAGTTAGGGATATGCATTGTGTTTGAATATGTGAATTTGAATGTTATTCTTCGGTGTGAAATGTGAAATTGTTTTTTTTTTTTTTAAGGTTGAATTTGTGGTGTTAACGAGGGTATATTGGTTAGATATTAGGTAGTTGAGTAGGTGATATTATTGTCTTTGATTGATAGGAAATTTTGGCATGGTATAAACTGTTAAAGATGAAATTTTTTCATTTAAAATTTGATATCGATATTATCTATGAATTTTTAATATTGACTTTTAACTTTCCAGCATGTACATAGGGAAGGCAATAAACTTGTAGACGGGATTGCTAAGTCATGTGCTTTAGTGCATGGAAATTTAATTTTACTCGACTCCCCTTCGGGTTATGTTAGGACGTTGTTAGACAATAATTTGCTAATGTTATAATTATTGTGTTAATGGAATAAGGCACTTGGTGACCCTTTAATTATAAAAAAGAAAAAGTCAGTTTTTAATTTGAATTCTTTTTATATTCTTTTTTCTGAAATTCTGTTTTTTATATTTACATTTTTTTCCTTTCAATTTTCAATTATTAAATAATAATAAATTTCAATAACCTAATAATTCATCATTCTTTTTGCATTTTAATAGTTTTTTTTTTTTCATTCATTTTATTTCATTTCATGTTATCATCTCCATTTAATAAATTTCAATTTAGTGATAAGGTGATTCATTGTTTTTTTTTTTTAATTTTCATTTTATCTTTTTTTTTTTACTTTTAATTTGTGGTTGTAGATTTAAAGTTGGATTTCTTAGCATTTTTTATTTGGTCTTAAGTTTAGATTTTTTATTTAAATATTAGGTTGTAATAAATTAGAATTTATTTTATTAAATTAGATCTTAAATTGTATGTTATTAGATGTTTTTTAAAAGTGAAATTCATTAATTCATTTAATAAATGAGATCATACAATTCGGGAAATAACAAACATTTGTTGTACGCACTAAAAGACAAGCTCTATCAACACAACAAAAGCTTCAGCTTCAGCATCAGTAAAACATTATGGCACGTTGACAATTGACTCTATCACAACTCAAACACAATATATCAGGAGTGATTACAAGCAGTTAATTCAATAAGGAAATTAGCCCCAGACGGTCCAAAGTGATCAGCATAAATCGGTAAAAAAACCGAGCATCCACCAAACTAGAGAGGACGACAACCAAATCAACCTTAAAATCACTCGCATGAGCAAGGCTACATGCATAAGCAAGACTAAAAAGCATACTACAATAGTAAACAAAAACTTCTAAAAGTGAACTTATTAAACAACGAAAAAACAAATAAAAAAATATAAAAACTTAAGACAACATAAGTCCAAATCTACTCATGAAATCATTTATTATTCTGAAACTCTCAAAACATAAACAAACTAAAAAGTCAACGAAGAGCTACCCATTTTCTAAAAGAAATTTTCGATGGTCAGTGGTGTTTCAACGATGATAGACACCATCATCTGTCCATCACAACTTGTGAAGACAACAAAGATACCCACAAAATAAATATGCAAACTAAAAAGAGAGAAATGCATGGAGTTAATGAGAAGAAGAAAGAAAAAAGAAAGTTGATGGACATGAAAAAAAGGCGGGAGTAACACTACCGCTAAACAAAAATAAAAAGATAAGAAGCAAACGACTTGAAAAAAAAATTTAGTTTTACTTAATTTGTTACTTAGCAAGCTATTAGATCTTAAGTTTTGAAAAAATTTAAATATTTGATAATATCTTAAGCAATAGTCCTTTTGATTTTTGCATTTTAAATAGCAATAAATAAATTTAAAATTCGATATTCGAGTTAACTTAAAAAATTTTGAATTAAAAACCCTCAATCGGGGTTGTATAGGTGCTATAACCTTACCTACAATTTTGTGTCTTAGAAAAATTTAGCTGAATGAAATCTTACTTGTCCTTCTTATGGAGAGAATGTGGAAGATTTTATGCATTCATTCAGGGATTACCGCACTGTTTCTTCAGTCTGGGAGCGTTATCCTCCATCAACTGCATTGATTAAACAGTGTTGAGGATATTTCTTTTCAGATACAGATGAGACACAATGCAGTGTGCTCGCAATATCAGTATGGGGGCAATTCAAACAAAGTGCATGATCAAATCTGTTTGTTTCCTCTTACGTTTTGAAGATGCAGCCCATCAACGATTCAAACTGGGCAGTGTTGTTGAACACACCCACCAGTCGTCCGCTACATTTTTCAAAATATTTTTCTTAGTTTTGAAAAGATCAAGATTCCCTTTGTTTCTACCTCACTCAAACCCCTCTTGTAACATAAGAAAGATACCCACCTTCAAAGCCCCTTTTGATGTAAATGTTGGTTTTGAGGAAATTATTTAGTGTTGGATGACTCTTATAAATCATTGAAACCCAGCTGGACAAAACAAGCCAGCAAGATATTGCAGATTGTCCCCCTATTCTTATCTTATCTGCTTCTCTTTTCAAAATTTGCTATCATTCTAGAGTTCAACCAATTCACTCAAAGCCAAACAATTGAATAGAATTGTCTAACCATGTGTATTGCTGCTTTCATTTGGCAAGCTCATCCACTCTACCCTCTTCTGCTTTTACTCAACAGAGATGAATACCACAAGAAGTATGTTTTCATTTCGCTTCGCTTCAACTATTTTTCTTTCAAGGAAGGAAGCATCTCTGATTAATCTATGGGGTTTGTTTTATGGGTGGCGTTGAAGGCCTACAAAGCCAGTTGCATGGTGGGATGTTGATGGTTGTGAAATACTGGGAGGTAGAGATGAGGTTGCAGGAGGGACATGGTTGGCATGTTCAAGACAAGGCAGGGTAGCTTGTGTCACCAATGTTTTGGAGCTTCATCGCCTTCCCAACGCCAAGACCCGCGGGGATCTCCCTTTACTTTTCTTGAAGGTTAAATCTATATGCCTTTCTTTAGTTGGTTCAAGCCAAGCTCAACTAACAGTAAGTGTTGCTGATACAGAGCACAAAGAGCCCCATGGAATTTGCCCAACGACTGATCACAGATGCTCATCGATACAAAGGATTTAACCTCATACTGGCCGATATTCCTTCAAAATCAATGGTTTATGCCTCCAACAGGCCATTGGGGGAAGGCATTCACATCCAACAGGTTTCTCCAGGTCTTCATGTACTTTCAAATGCCAATCTCGACTCACCCTGCCCTAAGGTACAAGTACAACTCTTCCATACTACATTCCTATAAAGTCATACAGAAACGCAAATGGACACTGGAGATTTGATCCATCCTTTCCCACTCTGCAGGCGCTGCGGCTACGTAAAAGCTTCAAACAAATGCTGGATAAGTACGGTAATAATGAAGTGAACGTGAAAGAAATGGTTGAGAAACTTATGAAAGACAAAGTTAAAGCTGATAAAAGCAAGTTACCTGGCATTTGTGCTCTGGACTGGGAATTCGAGCTTAGCTCCATATTTGTTGAAACGGACACTCCACTGGTAAAACTCCGTTCTAAATTTATTGAAAGAAAAAAACAATGTTAAAGCTGATAAAAACTGTAGACGTTTGACCTAGTAGATTATGCGTTGTATGGGATACAGGGGCCTTGTGGCACAAGGAGTACTACAGCATTGACCATATCTGCCGCTGGGGAAGTCGTCTTCTACGACAAATATCTTGAAAAAGGCGTGTGGTTTGAGAAAACCATCCATTATCATATCCACAACAATATCTAAACATTTCCTTTTATAGGTTTATTTTGATCTACTATTTTAGATTTATCTTATTTTGGATAGTTGTATTAAAAATATCTACAAATATCAAATAATAAGATTAAAAAATTTCAAATTTAAAATGCTCAAAAATTATATAAAATATTCTTCAATAATTTTCATAAATACAATCTGTAATTAAACAAAGAAAAAATTATGTCATAAAATAAACAATAAGATAATCTTATATAAAATATCATTCAACAAATCCAAAATAAATAATAAAATTTATATTGTTATGAATACTTTATTATTAGGTGGATGTCCATCAAAATCAAGATAAATTCTAATAGTCATTAGAAGCAGAGTTCTATTACTTTGGAGGAGCATTGTCGATTATTTTCATTGACCAATAAACATACACTCCTCCTTCTGTTCTCTCGTTTTCTTTACTCTTTACTTTCTGTCTTTTTATTTTATAACATATTATGCTCCTATTTCAATTAAGGCTTGCGCTCTATGGAACTAAAATATAGCAATGAGCCCAAGGACTTCCAACAAACCATTCTAGAAAGCAAGAAGAATCGATGGTTTCGTTAATGGTATCAATAAAATTAAACAAAGAGAAAATTCATTTAACAATACGTTGCGTTTTCTCATCATTGATCAAAAAGAGCACTTTCATAATATTTGCTTGCGACTTTTGTTAAGGTATCTACACGCCCAAGTTTGAAGTTAATCTTAATTATTTTCCTTCTCAAATTTTATTACAGTACCAAAAAAATTGATTAATTTAATCGTTGATGATATTCTGTGCAAGACACAGAAGGAAACTCGTGTCTTTAATGCTCAAACTTTTGTAATTTTTTTTCATATCTTTAATATTATTAATTGCAAATGAAAATATATTTTTTTGGTCAATTACAATAATAGGGTTGGACAAAATTCGAACAACAAACATGATTAACGCGACTCAAACTCAGAACTATACTTGAAGCGGTGAACACCCTTGACTATCAAGTAATCACATGGGACCAAAAATATATATTTTTTGAAACAGTGGAGTGTTTGTGTAAAAAGATTTATTTTTTATGTTGAATTTAATGTTTCTATGAATGCTAAATTGTTATTTAAGAAATGTAGAATACTTTAACCTTTGAATTTAATATGGAAACTATTGAGGTTTATGCATATATTAATTTGGGTCCGTTATTATAATCGTATCTTAGCATGATTAAAATACATATTATGTAGAAATTCATGTATTGACTTGATGGTTAAAAATATTTACCGTAACAGCTATGATATGAGCTCGAGTCACATTAGTCACTGTTTATATATAAAATTTTATATCTATTAGACGAGGTGATTTGATGCTTTACAAATATTGTATGTATAAATTCTCTACGTCTTTACTTTTAAACTTTCGTTATAAGTACTCTATGTATTTAATATGCATCCCCTTTAATTTTCATCATAATATGATCTCTACTTTTTCATCATAGATATCATTCGCATATAAAAAAGAAAAAATATAATTTTCGAATTGTTTTATTATACACAATTTATATTATGATTACATTGTTTTTTATTATAAATATGTAAATGTTATCATTAATGCAAAATTGTTTTAATACTTGTAAAATTAATCGTGATAATAACTGAGTAAAGATGATGGTGATTATGAAATAAATAATCAATTGGAATGTTTATAAATCCATCCTACTAAATCTGTTGCATACCCCGAAGTAAACGCAAGCGTAAAAGAAAATTTAAACCAATATTATTTCAATATTTGATAGTACAAAACTAATCGAAAGTTCGAGGAAATTAATATATCAATATTTGGTAGTACAAAATTAGTTGAAAATTCCAGAAGAGATAATATATCAATATCTAAAAAGAACAAAATATATTATGGTTAATGCATTAGTTTTAAAATATATTCATTGTAATAGATCTCATATTGAGTTTGTGAATGAGAAAAAAAATTATATTTCATATGAATCACGATTGCTATAAATATCTATTTTAAAAGGATGAAAAAAAATTCAAAAAAAAAAGATGAAAAAAAAAGAAGGATTGGGTTTTTTTATTTATATTTATTGCTCTTGTTATTAAATTGAATTGATTGTGAGTAGAGGTGTTCATGGATGAGGTCGGGTCGGGTCCGATCAGGTCCAAATATGATATTAACATATTTTATGATTGTCCAAGTCCGGCCCAAAATTTGGACCTAAACTTTTGCCCAAATCTGTTCATATTTGCAAAAGATTAACTCAAACTCATTTTAGGCTCGCCCATATTATTTTTAAATTTTTTTAAAAATATATATTTATTTTATTTTATTTTAATATTTAATAATTTTATACATTTTTTATTTATTAAATTTTTTTATATAATCATCTTAACATTATTTAATGTTTACATTAGAGTAGTATATTATATATTCAATATATGTTTATTTTTTTTAAAAAATTACATAACATATAAAAAAACATAATATAAAATGTTATAAACTTAAAATGGCCGAGCACGGGCTCGGGCTCGAGCTCGGGCTCGGGCTCAAATGTTAGCTCGAACTCGATCCATATTTTAAACGGGCATAATTTTTTTGCCCAAGTCCATATTCGAGTCTAATAATTTTGCTCAAACCCTCTCAAATTTCGACGGGCCTTCGGGTTTGGAATGGTGGCCCAACCCATGAACTGGTCTAATTGTGACTATCTTTATTATCTTCTTTTGTCACCAACCCCGTTAAGAGGTTAAAAGCAAAATATTTGACTATGAAATATCTACTTAAATTGTATGATAATTTAGAAAAAAAAAAATATGACAATTTTATCTAAAGCTCGTTTTTGTTGGATGCACTTGAAGTTGCAAGTTTTTAAACCGTGAGTATAACTCTAGAGTGTTGAGAATAATTTATACAGAAATGCAAATGGAGTCCGGAGATTTGATTCATCCTTTCCCACTCCGCAGGCTCTGCGGCTATGTAAAAGCTTCAAACAAGTGCTGAATAAGTACGGTAATAATGAAGTAATGGTGAAGGAAAAGGTTGAAAAACTTATGGAAGACAGTGAAAGGTGATAAAAGCAAGTTACCTGGCATTTGTGCTCTGGACTGGGAATTCGAGCTTAGCTCCATATTTGTTGAAACGGACACTCCATTGGTAAAAATCCGTTCTAAACCCTACTAAATTTATTGACAAAAAAGAACAAAGTTAAATCTGATAAAAACTATAGCCGTTTGAACTAGTATATCATGCGTTTTATGGGAGACAAGGAGTACGACAGCATTGACCATATCTGCTGCTTGGGAAGTCGGCTTTTACGACAAATATCTTGAAATGGGTGTGTGGTTTGAGAAAACCATCCATTACCATATCCACAAGAGATTCTATTCTAAACATTTCCTATATTTTAGATTTGTCTTATTTAGGATACTTTCAAATAAAATTAAAAAAGTTTCAAATATAAAATATTCTGTGATAATTTTCACTAGTAAAATCTATAATTAAACAAACAAGAAAAAAAATATTTCATAAAATAAACAATAAGATAATCTTATATAAAAACATATAACAATCCATAATTCAACAAATCCAAAATAAATAATAAAACTTATATTTATATTTTAAAATTCATTTTTATTAATTAGTACACCATATTCTAGCTGGTATAGATGAAGCCAACAGATATGAATTAATACCATCAATACCAAGTAAAATTTACGTTGGAGCGAACCTAAAATTTATTGTTCTGATATTACCGAAACAAAATATACTAGCTGGCAAGGGTGGTACAAGAACGGAATTGACTAGCTTAAATTTTAGTAAAAGTTATTTATAAACCATGTTAAGTTTATATTAATGAGAAAAGTACACAATAATGGATGAAAATGTATCTCTGTGTTACATTTTGCGAGGAACCGACTGTGTTCCTCTTTGCTAAATGCAAATTGCTACTCGCTGATCCAACCCCCCAACCAAATATATCTAGCAGGTTACATTTGCTAAGAGTCGGCCCAAAGAAAACGCTCAATCTAATTCAAAAGATATCTTTTGGACTGGAAAATCCCCGTGAACAAAGACGAAACTTGTGGATGACACATGAGATCCAATTCCCCAATTCTAATTCATCCGCGTTACCCATCTGGGAATAGTACCGTCCCGAGAGGAAATAACATGTTGTTAATGTTCAAGTACCAATTTTATCAAATACAAACCCTAACACCTCTGTATGGTCAGATGTTCAACCCTCGCTCATGGGGTGAAACATATTTCGTAGTTAATCTTTTATCTTTTCAAAGAACACCCATAGCTTGCCGATACCTTTGCTACAACCAAAATAAATAAATAAAAAATCTTAGGCAGGAGGGTTGCGGCAAGGCGGATTCATTATAAGCATGGTATGGTACATGTCAAGGAATTGAATGGAAACGATTCCTTGGCACAAACTTGCAATCCCAAGGCACTCTTACTGTTTGGCTTACCATACGGTATAGACGGGCTGTGAAGTCCAAGCTACTGTCATGAGGGAAGCAAGTTGATCACGTGTCTTTGAAGGGAAGAGAATGACGTTAGGAATCACCCATTTGGATTTTGCCCTTATTCCAACGAGCTTTAATGTTGGGTGTTGCATTTGACTCTCATCTTGGCAAGACAAACTTGATTGGATCATAGTTAATGTTAAGGGAAAATCCACAAATCCAGCAATGATTAGCAGGGGCCAGGATACTGCAAAGGCCAATCCTGCTTCCGTCCAATTAGATAAAATGTATGGTGAGATATATGCTAGCTGATACTGAAACTTTCGTTAAAGCTTCAGATGCAATTAATTTATTTTATACGAGGAAGCGTCGCAGAAAGGCTAATATTTTTTTTTCCTACAAATAATAAACAATATTTAATAACTAATATTTAATAACTTGAGCAGTTGACCATATATAATAGTAGAATAAAATCTTTAAACCGTCAAACAACATCCAGTCAGCTCACAGCATACAATAGAAGACCAACGATAAACGATGTCTGTAAATTCTTTGGGAGATTTGATGCGCAAATGAAAACCCATTCAAACGAATACATAAACCATTATTAAAAACCACCTTCACACCACCACACAAACGAACTAAACAAACGAGCAGCATCCACGACATATATACATTAATAGTAAAATGTGGCAACCCATCAGTTATAGTTGAACAATCACAACAGAATTACAATCAAAACGCCGGTCAAATCCTGTAAACAAGCAAGCAAGCAACAAGGTGAAAACCTTGAGCATTGAAGCAAGCAGCAAAATTATAAAAGATACCAGTCAGACGAAATTATAGGACTAATACTCTACAAAAGGATTTATCTAAGCCATTCAACTTTAAATCAAAAAAGTACATATAGAAGCAGACATCCCATCTACAACTATTAATTTCTGAAGGTCCAAAGAAACCAAAAGGATTCAGAGGTACATTTCTCCCTTAGATGGCAAGTGCATCTAAAAGAATAACATGGAAACATCGAAAGCATTAACATAAAGTTTTGATCAAACACTATCACAGCCTACATTGATTATGCTATCCCACCACGGACCTTCCTACTCATCATCTTCTTCCTGCATTAAAAAAAGAAACAATTCATTAAGTCAACCAAAAGCAACCAATTTCAACAGCAACAATTATCTGAAATATTGCAACTTACATCTCCGCTGCCTTCTTCATCATCATCCTCATCATTCACCTCAGACACAGATTTGTCAGACTCAACATCTTCGTCTTTGGGACCCTCGGCCTGGAAAATCAATCAATTATTAGCTACCCAAACAAATACATTATGCTCGTTAATGGAAAACTGAATTACCTGTCTCTTATTGTAGGCCTTCATGTTCTTCTCATACTCGACCTTTCGCTTCTCTGCCTTGGCTACATAAGGTGCCTTTTCCTGAAAATAATTATTTAAATTTAATCAGAATACACAGTTGCGAATATAGTTTTTGAAGACATCAAACAAAACAACTAAATACTCACAGCTTCAGACAAGCTCTTCCATTTATCTCCACCAGCTTTGCCGACCTAAAGTTGGCACACGAGAAATAGAACAAACAAATTTAACTAAATTGACAAAATAAAAATACCTGTGTCTCTAAACCATAAAGAACAATAGAAAGTATCGGTGACACCTACAGCGGCAACGGATTTGTTTTTAGGGTGATCCTTCTTGTATTGCTCACGGAATTCCTCCCTGCAATACGAAATGAACATAAAATTTGGATGAGAAAATCAACGAATTTGCCTCTTCAACGAGGGATTATGTACGCCAGGATTTCCAACCGAACAAAGGCAAAAACACACACAAAAAAAATAAATAAAGGACAAATTGACCAAAAAAAAAATAAGTTGACAATCGCTGACGATACAATTTGAATGGCAGGATAAGAGAATATAATAAAATTACATGAAAACGAAGAAAGCACTAGCAGGCCTCTTTGGCTTGTTTGGATCCTTGGCAGCCTTCCCCGTTTTCTTTCCTGCTTTGGGTTTCAGGGAGAGCCTAATAACAAATCAAAAATAGAGTCGATCAATAAGAAAATAAAATTTCCATCCAGATCTTGGATCCTAGAAAACACAATATTAAAAAGCTACAGAATAAAAAAAGACAAATGGAAAAGGGGTACGAAAACTCACTTGGCTCTCGTAGTATCTGACTTGGATTTTCCTCCCTTCATGTTGAATCCTGCAAATTAAAATCGCAGATCAGTGGAAAAAGCGAGAGAAAACATGGAGAATGGAGAAAAAAAATGGAGGAAATCGACGGAAGATACCTGGTTGGTGAGGTAGGGTTAGGGTTGAAGAGAGAGAGAGAAGGGAAAACTAAGGAGAGATATGAGATTGGGGATTGAAGGGTGAGTTGAAAGGCCGAAAGGCGGAGATATTAAGTTAGGGGCAAATTGAAATTCAATTGCGCACGAAATGAAAATTGGGGGGTTTAGGCGGGATTTGTAAATTTCATGCCAGGTCAGCGATCTGTGTGCTTTTATATTATTGGCTGCGTAACTCCTAAGCTTTTGCCTTTCCCAGATTCACCTCTCTCCCTTTTGTGTTTCCTTTGTGCTTCTTCGCTCTCACTGCATGCTTTGGTTTCTCTTTTCTCCTTTCCTTTTATTGACCTGCACGCCTGGCTTGGGCACTGGGCCATTTTGGTAAATTCATGCCCCTTATCCCCATAAATGCATAAATAATATTATATACACGAGATTGAGATTTAGTGGGCCTTCTCCCACTCAATTCTAGCCCAATCAATTTGCAAAGCCTAATCATAAATCATTGGATCTATAACCAGGGCGGCCCGATCTGCCTTTTAAGTTTCATCCATTCCATAAACTAGTTTGTACCCTCTATAATATTTATTTACAATTAGTATAAAAATAATGATGATAGTGATATTAGATATTATAGTGTAAGATAAAAAAAAATTTAAACCTACCGCACTGAATATAAACGTCTATCCAAAAAGTCCCTTAATATATTTTGTACTAAATTAAAATAATTAAATTACATATTAAGTTTTTTTCAATTGATTGTGTTGTTAGAGTTTGACTACAAAATTACTCGAGTTTAGGGTGTGGTTGGCTGGGTGAAATTTTGGAACAGTGGGAGGAGAAAGTGAAAAAGTGGAAATAAATTAAATTTTGAGTGCACTTAGTAAAGAAGAAAAGTGAGAGGAAATTAAATTTTGTATCCTAATACATAAAAATCAATTATTTCAATTTGAAATGATGAAAAGAGAGAAAACGAGAGAGATGAGTATGTTAGTTCAAAATTATACATTTTTCAAATGTTTTATTTTCTTTCTTTTCATTTTCCAATTCCACTAAACAATGGATGAAATGAAAAATGTAATTTTATTTCCATTTTTTCATCTTTCCTACCAAATAAACCTATGAAAAAAAAATTTATGTTTTTCGTCTTTCTAATTTTTTACTCTTTCAATTTTTCTTCTCACTCTACTAAACAAAATCTAAAAGTCCAGCATTTTATCATAGTAAATGCTTATTAACGGTTTTAAGTTATTTTATTAAAATTTATTATATGAAATTTTAAAAATACACTTCACTCTTTTCCCAATTAACTCGCTAAATCAAATCAACATTTTATGAAAGTAGAAATAAAAAACCAATTAGAAAACATATTCTTTTAAAACATTAAATTGCTTTAGGTTTTTTTATCCCCATTTAAAATTTGGACAATCGTTAGTGGATGAGAATCGAGAATCGGGTGTACGAGGTAAACTTATTGATTTGGGTCTAAATTCGTTCTCTCTCTGTGTTGGTTTATTTTTAATGAGAACTTTTTTTTTTCTTTTAAAAAATAAGTAATAATATAAAATTTCATTACCATAAAATAAAAACCCAACCCTATATTTATTGCTTCAAATAACTTTTTGGTGTAATTAATTTTTTATAAATGAGTTTTCGAGAAATAGTTATAAATAGAAGAAATTCAAACACGCGGGGAAAATGTTATAACTAAAAGAGTATGAGTTTTAAAAAAACTTTTTGACGGACGAAAATACCTTTTTTTTTTACTTAATGAATAATTTGGGGGAAAACGGCCAACTGAAGACCACACTGCAGTTAGTATAAGGCTGATAAACCGTTAAACTACTTGAGGTGTAAGAAAAGTGTAATAATAACACTTGTATTTTTTAACACTTAACATTCGAGTCATAACTTCAAGTATATGTGAGGTTGAGCCCTAATTTAAATATTTACCTAATCATTTATTTACAATTAATAATATAAAAGTGTATTTTTTTCCTTCCACATATATAAGTTGGCAATTAATGTTGCTGATGAGATTGAGATTGAGATTGTATTTTTAGTTCTTTTCAATGGAATTATCAATCGAATCTTAAGGACTATAATGTAAAACAACTCTTTCAAATTTAGTATAAGGTTATGATCAAAGATTGATTATTAATTACATCTTTAACATTATTATACTATATTAATAACTATTTTGTAAATATTTTAAATATATGTAGGTGTCAAGGGATTAGAACTTTAGTCTCGTAATCCGTACGATTTTAAACGATTTCTTCACTTCAGATACGTTTAAGTCAATTTAACTCTCGTAAAAAATTTTTGAGGCATAAAAAATATAATTGAAGCAGCTCAAAAACAAGAGAAAGCTTGAAATAATAAAAATAGCCATAGTAAAGCAAAAGCAGATCAAGTGTTTGAGTAAATGTTATCGATTAGTATTCACCACTAAAGAATGGAATACAATGGATGATTATAATGAGAAGGAAGCTTTTTATTTATAGTTGAGCTCTCTCAAATTCAACAGTACAATTAGCTTTACATCGATGGATGAGATCAAAGCATATCTATATTAAAGGGATCTACATAATCCCACGATTACAAAATCAAATATTATCATATTACAAATCTTCAAAGGTTACTTTCCCTATTTATCAAGGTAGTCGTAATTTTCCATAAGTGCTTCGTTAGGCCACCAAAGCTTCAAGTAGACAGACTTTGTCACTTGTTCTTCGAATTTGGACCAATTCAAGTGGGTCAAATAAGCCCCATTTAATTGATAAATCTCCATGAGATGCTCTTTGTGTCATGGCCACGGTCTTTGAATAGCAATTTTAATATACTGGTATGGTTACTTGGTAGTATTTGTTCATACTTTCTTAACCCTTTAATAAGACACACACACTTTGCACATACAGGTGCTTGAACCCAAATATCTTAGGATGAACATTAACCTCTTTCCGTTGGAGTCACTCGTTGTGTTCAATTTATTTAAGTATTTTGTTATTATTTATAAATTATTTATTTATTCATTCTTAATAGCTTCTGTTATAATAACACAATTCTCCCGTAGCGAGTTGGTCATGCAATTATACAAAAAACGTGGAATTTGATGAAATTTGGGATTTGGACAACGGTGATTTTCATACCTTGCAAAATGCACTTGCATTGAAATGTAAGTTAATAAATACGATAATAAATTATTTTTTAGTAACATAGGATTTATAATAATATTTTAAAACAACTTTTAAGAACAAAAATTAAAGATATGGAAGATAAATAAGATATCTAATTATACAATTAAGTGTATTACAATCACATTTTTGGAATATTTTCATTAATTTGAGTTTTATACTAAATATGATTTTTTTAAATTTATATCAGATGAATTTAATAATTTTTGAAATTTATATTTCAAGCTATGTGGATGAGGGTTGAAGAAATATAAAATATATTAATATTATATATAATTTTAATTTAAATGCAATTTAACCCGATATATAAACACATTTTCAAACAATCAACTTATGCATGTTATGAGTGGAAAACTAATAAAGTAAAAATTTATTCCTACTCTAAGAAAAAAAAATAGAAATTTATTCATTAAAAAAAGTAGAAGTTAATTTCTTAGTTTAGAGGAATAAAGTATAGACAAAGTAGAAGACATTTGATTGCTAATGAATTTGAGTTATCTTTAAAAAAATAAAATTTAAATTGCAAGTTGAACAAACGTGTCTCATTCTTACATTTGGATCAACATATAACCACTTTCAATGATTTCTTTATTAACTAATTAATATTAATTTTAGTATTCGACTTCAATGTAATTAATATTATACATTATTTAAAGGTACGAATTTTTTTTTATTACAGGTTGTTAAAGAATATAGTCCCTTGCTCAACTTCAAAAGTTGACTCGGAAGGATTTAAAAAAATATATTTAAAATTTCAAATAAATTTAAGAAAAATATTAGTCGATTGAGTTTTAATTCGATTGATATGGTTATTGTTGTTAATGCAGGATGACGTGAGTCAAATGTGTTGAAGCGCATTATATTTCTATTTATGAGTTGAGAAGAGATTATGGATAGTTCTAAGTACATTATGTCAAAAAGAACAGATATAATCATAATTTATAATCAAATTATTATTTTTTTTTGTAATTTTTAAAATTATAACGATCCTACATGTTTATGAATTGCTTATGGTGTTTATTAACAGATAAATTGATAACTTTTTTTAAATGCTTTTCTTTTTTTTACTTTTATTACTACAATAAAACTTATCATTTTTTTTGGTGAATAAAAACAAAATAATTACAATAAATCAGTAAGGCATCAAAGTTATTATTATTAACTAATTTATATTTAAAACTTATGTAATGATTTATATGATATTAGCACCACTGAGCATAAAAAATTGCTCAGCGTACGGTTTGTCTATTTTTTCGTACGCAGGTAGTTAGATTCAGTAGATCGTACGAACAGCATCAGCAGAATCGGAATTTAGCTCAAATAAAGTTGGTGAAAATTTTACTTTTTGGTTAATATTTATGGCATGTACATAGGCTTATATAGATATAATATTGTCTCATAAATTAAATTTAAATATGTTTATTATGTCTCTTTTACTAGTACTTTATAATCGATGTTTTGATGAAATGGTTAAAAGTAGATATTAAATTTATTGAAATGCTTTGAGAAATTGAAGTGTTGGGAATTGATTTGGGAGATTATTTGAATGCGAATATATTGTGAAATACAAAATTTTACAGGGGGATTTTACGTAAATAAGCATAAATGCTGTCGAAATTTTTATAAAATATTTTTTTTTCACTACGCTTTAAAAAATAAAAAAAATAGAAAAGTAAGTTGCATCGGCAACGAAATATGACATTTTATATTCGGATCCAACAATTGGATCGGGTATAAGGTGTCACACTGATTTTATCTTTTTATATGGAATAAAGAGTTATTAAATTATGACCTTAATTTTAAATATTTTAATTATATCTTAAACTATTAATATTATATCAATAATATCATTTAATTATTAAAAATATTGATTTAATCGTTAAATAACATTCAAATCTTAATGAAATAATTTAGATTGAAAATTTAAAAATAAAATAAAATATTATCGCGTAACTTTTAAAAATTAAAAATGAAAATAAAGTACAATAAAAAAAAAAGAGAGATACTAAATGATAAAGCTTTTGTAAAAGTTTTAAAAACTTCAAACTCAATATTTTTACAATATTCATTTTTTATTTTTTTATTTTAAATTGTCACGTAAAATTTGACATATCATTTAGGCCTCATTCACCAATATTTTCAAAAAGCATTTTTACGGTGGCTAAAAACGGTGCTAAATAAGCAATTTTTGAAAGAAATTTTTGACTTTTCAAAAGTACTTTTCCACAGATGGAGAAGTTAAAATTTTTAACTTTTCCATCTCAAAAGCACTTTTGACAGTTCAATTACGTTTTCACCCTTTCAACCCATGGTACTTTCCCTTTTTTGATTAATTGCTTAAAAAATATTTAAAGTTTATATTTTATATTTTAAAATATTAATAAAAAGTATAATAAATTATTTTCTATATTCTTATTAAAATATCATAATATTAACTAATTTAATTATTATTTAAATGTTTATTTATTACTTTATAACACATGTCTAAAATTGACATTTTAATTCTCAAAAGTATTTTTTTACTGCTATACTAAACACTTAAATTTTAAATCAAACTTTTCAAAAGTACTTTTCAAATTTACTTTTCCAAAACACTTTTTAAAAATATTTCTTAAAAGCAATGTTAAATTAGCTCTAAGAGTAAATGGAAACCACTTGTTTGGTATGATGATTAGATATTTTTCTTAATTAAATATTATTAATAATTTAAAATAAAAATAAATAAATAGGTATTTTTTTCAACGTAGAAAGATGTAAAAAAGTCTTTCATCAACACTGTGATCATCTCTCTCCCACGTCTCTCTCACTTTTTTCTCTAATCAACTTTTGTTTTCTTTCATTTTAGTCACTTTCCACCATTTGACCCCCTCCCAAGCACAAAACTTCAAAATTCTTCCATAGATTTTTAGTGAAATCAAATGAACAACTCCATGGCAAACTAAGTTGCTTGTGAAGTTAGGGATTCGAAAAAGGTTAAGGTAAGAATGATGAAGTTTTCTTTAAGAATTTCATGTTTAGTTCATAAAAATGCATTGAAATGGTATGTGATCATTGTTTTGATATTAAATATTGTGTATGTATTATGTTAATGAAGAGAAAGAAGAAAAGTGAATATCGAATTGGTGATAAAGGCGAAAAAGTAATAAAAGAGTAAAGAAGAAAGACAAGCCCATTCCAAGCATTTCATAAGTACTTTAAGGATTTTACTTTTATCTATTTAAACCCTAAATGAAAACTTGACTAAATGTAATAATATTCATGGGATTTATTTGAATATGAAAATGATGATATGTATTATGGAATATATTTGAAAGTGAAGATGTACTTTTATAACAAAATTTGAATAGTTATGTGTAGTGAATTTGAAAAAAAAAAAGATTAAATGGCGAGAGTATAAAAAGTTCTAAAATGGTAATTGAATTATTAAAAGAATTTCATTCAAGTTGGCTATTATTAAAAAGACTAAACAAAACTCTCATTCTCGTCTCTCCTACAATTCTTTTTTTTTCATTAAACATCCTTGAATGTTATAAATCCGCAAAAAAAAATTCAAACACCTTTTTTTTTTTTTATCTCGTCGGATTGAATTAGATTAAAAGGTATATGTTCAAGTGAGATCAACCCATGGAATCATATGTTTTCGTTGCTCTGTGAAACCAGCCTCACGCAGTGCCTTCCTCTTTAGGAGCCACAAGACCGAAGCCTTCACATAAGATGCATGGCTCTACTCCTAGCTTGAAATGGGCAGGTCGAAGGAGAGCCACAATCCATGCATTGAACCAATGTCCAATCACCTTAATTCCTCTACTTAGTTAACAAGCAAACACTACCCCACTCGACAAGCAAGTAGTCTCTTAACCTATTATTTAAATAGCGGGCTCTTTATACATAACATAAATGTGGGATTGTTTCTTCCTTCAAGAAAATCAAGTTGATTGATGATTTTGAGGTGCTATCCAAAGTGTAAAATCATTGTTCTACACAAAATTGATTCTTGAAAAAGATCAAATAGATATTTACGAATGAGAAATCAACGAATTATGTAATAGAAATGAAAGGAATTGATCTCGACAAAACCCTCATTTAGCTACCATTATCGTACAATATTGAAATGCTTTTGTTCTTTTCTGTTTTAACACCAATTCCCTAGTTTGTTAGCTTTTGATTAGATACATTGACTTTAAACCTTAGTTCAACATTGTGATCATCTCTCTCCCACGTCTCTCTTACCTTTTTCTCTAATCAATTTTTGTTTTCTTTCATTTTAGTCATTTTCTACCATTTCACCCCTCTCAAGCTAAAAACTTCAAAATTCTTCCATAGATTTTTAGTGAAATCAAATGAACAACTCTATGGCAAACTAAGTTTCTTGAGGAGTTAGGGATTTGAAAAAAGTTAAGATATCATGTTTAGTTCGTAAAAATGCATTGAAATAGTATGTGAATATTGTTTTGATATTAAATATTGCGTATGTGTGTTATGTTAATGAAGAGAGAAGAAAAGTGAACATGAAGTTGTTGATAAAGGCGAAGAAGTAACAAAAGAGTGAAGGAAGAAAGAAGAGCCCATTCCAAGCATTTCATAATAAGGACTTCAAGAATTTCACATTATCTATTTAAACCCTAAATGGAAACTTGACTAAATGTAGTAATATTCCTAGGATTTATTTGAATATGAAAATGATGATATCTATTATGGAATTTATTTGAAAGTGAAGATGTACTTTTATAACAAAATTGAATAGTTATGTGTAATGAATTTGGAGAAAAAAAGAGACTAAATTGCTTTACTCCTAGCTTGGAATGGGCAAGCCAAAGGAGAGCCACAATGGACCCGAATCCATGTACTGAACCAATGTCCAATCACCTTAATGCCTCTACTTAAATTACAAGTAGGCGCTCCTATTATTTAAATAGCAGGCTCTTTATATGTAACACCAATGTGGGATTGTTTCTTTTTTCAAGAAAATCAAGTCGATTAATGATTTTGATATGCTATCCGAAATGTAAAATCACTGTTCTACTCAAAATTGATTATTGAAAAAGATTAAATAGATATTTCTAAATGAGAAATCAACGAATTATGTAATAGAAATGAAAAAAACTGATCTCGACAAAGCCCTCATTTAACTACCATTATCATACAATATTGAATTGCTTTTGTTCATTTATGTTTTAACACCAATTCCCTAGTTTGCTAGCTTTTGATAAGATATATTGACTTTAAACCTCAGTTCAGAATCAATTTCCTTTTGACCATTATTTCCTTTGCAAACAATATAAATCTATTCCATAACCCCATAGCCATCGTCCATAGCTGATATTGTAGAATATGTGGTAATGAAAAAGCCTCGAGTGATATTTCCCCCTTTACCATCTCTCCTAATTAATTTCAGATTGAAGGATTATACCCTCATTCTAATGTTAAAACCTACTCAAAAGTTAGATTATTCAACAATCAAAATGTTGTACATTTGTTTTCGAATATTTTAGCAGCAATTTTTTGAACTATTTTAGCCATCTTCACCCTATATCTCCAATTGACACCACCGTTCATCAAATCCATACTCATCCGCCCAACCCAAGACTTGCTACCGCACTCGATACAAATCATTCCCTTTAACCGCACCATTAAGACATAGAAGAACAAGAAGATATGCTCATTTGATCGCTGGCCGTGTCAACTTTGAATGGCAAAGCAAGATGGCCTTAGACTTTGGAGCGTTGATGACGTGAGGGAGATGAACCCTTCTGTCTGTGTAGCTTAGTTCTAGAAGGAGAGCCGGAAGCGACTCAAAAGTGATCAGTTTCTTGGCAAACAAATTCCTTGAGTTAATCATTAACCTTTTATATACTTGTAGCATGGTTATAGCTTAGTTGTTTGATATGTTTGAGAAATTTCAATGCTTGGTTGCTCCATGTGTCATAATTTGCTCATGCAATTCATATTATTGTTATGTTGGGGATTGACTCGTATAAACAACTAGATGATAAAAGTAGTGAAAAACGAATACAAATATTTTACGTGGAAAACCCTCAAAGAGGGAAAAATTATAAGCAAAGGAGGTTTCGACTTTTCACTAAATGAGTAAACAAATAACAGAAAATTAACCTAAATGTTTGACACATATATTACCCAAAAACTTGAATACAAAGCTGAAAATCTCAAATAGCAAAGCGGTAAACAAATCCCTAAATCTCATAAGACACTCACAAAAGGGTTATAAAATACATTCTATAATTATCACGAAACTCTTACTAAAACTCATATGCGGCTACATCTTGTCGCCTAAAAGAAACTTGAAATAATCAAAATTTAGCTAAGAAAAAAATAATAAAATTTAACTTGGAGAAGAATCAAGACACGCCCCACAAATTATTTATGTAATATTTGTGACAATTACTTGGTTGCTACAATTTTCATTCCATCATCTTTTATATATATAAATATATATATATTTCGTGGCTACTTTACCACTTTACCTTGTAGTTTAGTCTATAGATATACATGTTTGTATAGTTCATGCGTACATAGCTATTAAAATCTAGTTTGATCTCACAATGTTGATTTAAACGTAGTTTTAGCATGTGTGCATTTAATCATGATTTCATTTGTTTGTTTTTTCTTTTGCATTAGAAAATTAATGAGGATGTTGTCAAATTTATTAGATACGATATGTCATTCTTTTTAAGATGCCAAAATATTTTTTTTAAAATATTGACATGATGGTCAAGGGTGTTCATTTTTTACCTGAATTTTAGTTACGTTAATCGTTGTTTGTAATTTACAAAAAAAAAAAAAACTCTTTTCAAACACGAGTGAGTATAAATTTTATTTTATAATAAAAATGTCACATTTAACAAATTATCTAGTTCTAAAATTAAATTCACTCAATTACATAAATTTATATCCATGTCAAGTTTTTACGAGGTCATGTTTAAATATTGAACTTAACGTATAATTTTCCCAATCTGAAAACAATATGTATTAGACAAGATACCAAATTTTGGGAGTTGTGAGGTGTTAATACTTTCTTTACATGTAGCTGACTCTCGAGCCCAAACTCGTTTTACCATTATTTTTTAACGTGGATCCAAAATTTATCTTTTTAAAAGAACTTAAAAAAATTTATTTTTTAAATACTTTATATTAGGTGACCGATTGCACATCGTCAAAAAGATCGATAATAACTTATTTTCTTAATAACATTCAACGTTGTAATGAATTTTTGCATGTTTTTCCAAATATTGTCTAAGTTACTTTTCGATTAAAAATGATTTTGATATCAATAATTTACACATGATTTAATGAAAAATAGTGACACATAGATAAGAAAGCTAATAAAATATAAAAATTAAATTAAAATTAAAGTTTGCTATACAAATATAATAAATTAAAATTCGATGTATACAACAATCTTGATTTGAAACCGACTATAAAGGCTTAAAAAATGTGTTTATCAAAGATTTGCCTAAGTTTTCATTATTTTATTTCATCTTAAGCTTTTTTGAAAACATCATTATGTTTTATATTAATCTTGTTTCTACGGTGGGGATTTGAAAAAAATGTAAAACACACTAAATACAATAGACTAATAAATAAATAAAAAATAATACAAAGATAATAAATAATAAATATAACTTTTGGGACCTTAGGGAGCTTTCATTGGACAATCTAACCCATTTTTGGGAGCTACCACTTAAAGTCTAAACAAAAATAAAGTATTTTTGTCAACCAAGAGCATAATGATACAAAGGGATAGGAGCAATGGCCACCCATGCATGTAAAGGATGAATAGCAATGCATTGGAGTAAAGTAGGACCAAGCAAAGAAAATCGAAAAACTGGATTGAATCGATGTAATCGGTTTGATTCGAGTTTTATATTGTTTGGATTGATTTCGGGTTGATGTTATTACTGAAATCATATAATTTAATTCGATTTATGTTTCTCACATGAAATCTGTCTTATTCAAATTAAACTGAATGGAAAAAAATATATGTTTAAAGGAATAAAAGTAAGTTTTTTTTAATATATTAGTGTAATTATATGATAGTGTCTGTTCATATTTTTTTAACCATTTGACAAGACACATACATTTTACACACACAGTGTTCAAATTCGGAATCTCTAAGATGAATAACAATTTTTTTTTCCATTGATTGAGTTCTATGAAAGAAAGTTTTATATTAGAATAAGTGAATCATTTCTTAGATTAAATAATTATAATTGTAAACATAATCCTAATTTTTAAATGATGAAAATAAGAACCACCTAATTTTAAGTGTGAGTGAAGGAATTTACCCAAAAATAAAAAGGGTAGAAAGGTTTTTCTGACTGAAGTATTGATGTGCGAACCTAATCTAAAACCTCAAACCCTTGGAAAAATATAGTGTAAGCGACAGTGGACAGGTTCCTTCATTTCCTCTCCCATCTCCACAAAATACTGGCCAAACCACCAATAGCTTTAACTGCTATCTCGCCAGACCCAGACGGAGAAATGGGGTCAACCCTGGAAGCAAAGAGTTTGAGCAAGGCGGTGGTGCCATCAACACTCCTAGAGAACCCATCTCCTGGAAACCTCCAGTCAACTCGCCTTGCCCTCCATGTGTGTGTGTCTTTTTTTTTTCCTTATATATATACATGCGCGTGTGTCTATATGCATTCCTCGCATTTACATGAAATCATTCATACTTATTTATTTATTTATTTAATGTTGTTTATTTTTTTCCGAATTCTTCGTAGGTGAATGAGGATGCCTCCTCTTGCTGGGTTTACATTGCATCCGGATGCAACATCTACAGACTTCAAGTATAAATAGATTGAAACTTTTTATATGTGTTTGGGTGTTTTAATGAATTCTTACAACCCCCGCTTTTTATTTTTAATTTTTTATTTACTGTAATTATTAATTTAAATAGATTCCGCTGGAAGATTCTTGGCTTAGCACAGGGAAAGAGGGCCTCCTTATTCCGGAGACAAAAGAGGTGCTCATTCTATGACTTTTAACAGCACGCCATTCATAAATTTTCTCCTAAAGAAGAATATGGACTCCAAATTAACCTGCCCTTCTGTTGTTCATTAATTCTGTATTGATCATGTTTTGAACTGTGATTTTGAAGGTTATAGAATCTTTGTTGCTTAAACGGTGCCCTCATCGTTCAGAAATCCAAAGTATTGTACTTACTGAAATAGAAAGTAAGTGGCATTGGCATTGATATTAGTGTATCTTTCCATTGATCATATCCAAACAGAAATCATTTCTATAGCTCATGTTATGCATAAAATTGCTAATGGTTGGTTGTAGTTTGAAGAAGATGGGATATTTCTTACTCATACTTTTTATTGACATTGTCTTATTCTTTATCTTATTGCTCTAAATGATAACATATGATAGCAAGTTCTGTTATATTCATGGATACGGAGAGATAGATAGAGAGATGGTAGTCGCTGTATGCGGTTGATTAGAAGCATTTGATCTTTAATACATTTTCGTTCTCAGGATACTTCTCTTCTCTTGTATCTCATTAGTATATTGGGGTTCATTTTTACATTCAAACAAATTGTCAAAATCTTGTTCAGTGAGGTATCTTTTGGTACTAGACATTTAGGTGACTCTTGCAAATTAACACAAGGAAAGAAAGATAATTTATTTCCCTTTAAAATGCTTCAGCTCAAGGTCTAACATCGGTTTTTAACTTGCGTACATTTGTTTGAAGTTATAATTAAACCTGCACGAGTTTTACTCCTGTCTAGCTGTACTTTTAGCTGTTTGTAGCATTGGAGTGGTTTAATTTGTTAATGCTACTGACTTTAGAATACAAGTGGCATTGGCTCCTATATTGCTTGCTTCTTTTGTATGTTCTCTTGTAGCTATTAACTACTTTTCATGGTAAATCATCTTTCTCTTGTAAGGGACAATATCCTACTAAGGTTTTTGGATTTGAATGACATTATGTTCCAATTTTGCTGCAACAGATTTTCCTCAAGGAACCCTGTTAAGTGACATTGATATTTTTACACTTGTTCAAAATATTATGTCTACAGGCACTGGTTACTTAGTATTGGCAAGTGTGGATGCTTATGGTCATCTTATTGTCTCTAAACTGGATGCCAGTGGTAAAGGTACATACACATATCACTGTTGTTTGAGTGTGGGTTTGATCGAAACGTTTCTGGTGTATTCTTCACATTTGAAACACTATTAATCTGTGGTGCTTCTCTTTTTCAGAAGCAATTATGAGCTTTTATGTTCTTGTTTAAGTCTTTGGCTCTTTTGCATGTGGAATTCTCTGTTTGGTGGGCATGTCTATCTCAGAAGAGACAAAAAGAGTTCCATGCTTTCTCCTAAGGCTTTCTTAAGTGATTTTTATGACTTCCATACAGTGATAGTTATCTTTTCTTTGTTTGGATGCAAGTGCTAAAGTAATTCTAAAGGAAATACTATAGTTGCCTAAATACTAGTTCTGGTTCATCATCAAATAAGGCCAACCCCGGTAGAATTTTTTTTTGCTTTCTACTATGCTGCCATGCTGTAGATGATCTGCGGTCTTGGTTTTTTCAAAACTTGCTAATTTTAGTTAATTCCATTATCTATGCATCTTTGTATATTACTTCTCTGCCGCCCTCTTTTGTTTGTTGATACATTAGATTCATATGCTGTGTGGTTTTAGACAGAGAGCTGGAAATCTTGGGGTGCGGGGGGGGGGGAAGTGAAAAGCCTGTCTAGAACATTTAAAAATTAATCTGTTTGATATAAAATATCCAAATTCCTTCGTGTTAACCCCTTAGAATAATGAGGAAAGGGGGGTAAACAAACAATTAATAGTGCCTCTATCTCTGCAGCAACAACTAAATGCAACTTATTTTCTTTGCTGGTGGACTTTGCATCATGTTGTTTGCCAACTTTGCATTTTTAAGTAATTAAGGTGTCTTATCAATATCTACTGTTGAAATTTTCAGATGTTGACAAGATAACTTATTCAGTGTTACCTCGGGATTTTGGTGTTGGAGAAGGTAGTTGGTCTGGGGTTTGCTTCAGTCCAATTCAATGGTCCATGGTATGTGATCTTCCATTGTATAACTTAAACTAATAAAATTCTATAGGATATTACACTTTATGGTTTGTTAGAGTTTCTGGTCTCTTCTATAGGATGTGGTTTTTCTATATAATTTTTATTCATGTCTTAAGTGCATAGCATCTAAAAGAACAGTTGATTTTGCTAAATGTTTCTTATACCTAGTCAAAGCCACTATGGTTTTGAATTCTGCATTTGCAGCAATGATAAGTAGAAGTGAGATTACTGAAGGAAACTCAGCTTTAAATATATGCTATGTTCTAACTTGTCGGACAGTTGCTTCAACTTCTAAACATCTTCTGGGTCAATACTTAATGCACTAAACTATTTCTACCATAATTTTTTTGATAAATTGAATTTGATCCTTTCCAACATAAATTAGGGCTTCACTTTGCACTAATTTCTTAATCTAGGCAGCCTTGGCACGAAGCTTCTTCAAAAGTGTTGATGTTTATGACCAGGATATCCATCTTCGGACTTTGCGTACGTGAGTGTTAGCAATCTATCTTCTTATATGTGTACCAGGTCATACCTATGTCCTTCCTTGGTGGGAGACTCAAGAATTTTGCATTAAATTTCTCACTAGGGTATTATCCAAATAATAGTTCTCTGCTTTATGACAACATGGTTATTTGATTCTCAATTATGGACCTGGCTGCATATAATTTGGGTGCAGTCAACATGTCAAATAGAAAAGGTTTATGTGGACATGTAAATTTCCTACTCTCACACTTTCTTAAAGCTACTTGTGAATCTTTATTTGCTAAAACCTCATATCTACTTTCTTGGGCTATCACAGAGAACCAACATACAACATCTGCTTTTGCAGCCTACCTGATCGTCCCTTGACAACATTGCAGTTTATAGAATGTAGAAGATTCAAGTTCCTAAGAACACAATAAAATATATTTAATGTTATTGACATTCAGAATTTTTTATATGGACATTTTATATTGATTTATTGATGCCTTTCAGACTTTGGTATCCAACTTCACTAAGCTTCATGCGGAATTTAGGTCATGGGAATGAGAGTTCTATATTAGCTGTAACTGAAGGCTGCCAGGTATATAATAATGCATTATATTTTATGTTTCTCAATGTGTTAAATAATCTTATGGTTCTGCTTCTTTTTCTGGTATTAACGTAGTTGTCTGTATGGGACTTGAGAATAAAAGAAAATGGTGGTTGTCTAAATCGTATTTGTGGTTCTGCTGGAGATATCTTTTATGCTGTCTGCAGTTCTTCAACTGGTAATATTGCAGTGGGTGGTGCTGATCGAACTGTGACTATATATGATCCCCGCAGGTTGGTTACCATTATATATGTCAGTTTTAAAAAGTAAATGGACAATAACTCACTCTAATTAGTTTTCCCTCAGTTCATGCGGATGATTAGTTTATTATGATCTTCTGGATGATTATATTATTTTTCCTTAGGGTGCCTCTAGTAGACAGGATTATGCGAGAATAATCAATCAATTTTATAAAATAATGTTTTTATACACATTTATAGAGGAGGATTGAATTTGGGAGACCTATGGCATTAGATTAGGCCCCTGACAAGGGAGTTGGATTAAGTCTGGCCAGGGTGACTTGACTTGTGCTGACAGAACCAACTTGTGAAGGCCACATGAATAGAGACACAGACAATTTTCTGTGATTCTGATTTTATTTATTATGGGTTAATTTTTACCATTTCCTACATATTCTTTGCATTTTTTTTTCAGATTTGAGTTCCATAAATTGGTAATGAAGTCATAAACAAACCCATTAAAGTGTGAGCTATATGTTAGAATTGTCTTCTAGTAAAGGAGTAGAGATGAAATGATTTTTGATATATAATAGACTATTAAGGTTGGTCAAAAATAAAATCCATTTGTCCCACTTCCAATTTTGCCTATATGACGAACTCATATGACAATTACTTTATCCTACTTCTAATCATGTTTATGAAATCACAGAGGAGGGTAAAGTCAAAATATTTCATCCAATCCGTAGTCCTCTTAATGGACTTCCATGATGGGCTGATTGGCTTGTGTATGGTAGTTTAATAAAAATTTAGTGGAATGTTTCTTCACCTTAGACACAATGAGATTATGCTGCACTAATATTAGTTCTTCTATGTAGATGGTCAGCAATTTCAAGATGGGTGCACTGTTCAAAATATGAGGTTAGTTGTTTGACTAAATTTCCTCCTGGTTTGTCATTAATGTTTATCGAACCTAGAGATGGAAATATGGAAACAAAAGACATTTTTATGTGCTCAACTTGACATCAAGCATGTGGAAGTGAACACTTACTAGAGAAGTTTCAATGCCTTTTTTCTTGATAGAGAGTTTCCATGTGATTGCATCATCTTGGGATTTAACATTATAGCCATGTATGGGTGTTTTTTGTTTGTTTGTTGATACTGCAGGTTACTGGACTTGCTTTCTCGTCTCTTGACCCTGATTACATCTTTGTTCAAGGGGTTGATTATGAGGTGACTGCTTTTCAGCTTGCAATTTTATTTCCATGTGTAGTTGGATTCTAGCTTAGAAGAAAGAGTGCTTATCTGTCTGACCTTCAGTTTCACGTGTCCCTTTACATATATGTAATATATAGCTGCGTAAGTTTCTATAGCTAGCATGGTAGTTATCCGATCATGTTGAGTAGTTTACTTTGAGGTTCTATCCAGCATGGCTTTTGGATAATAAGGAAGCTTTGCAGGTTTTCTGTGGGCAGTGGCAAGAAAGCAGTAAGGTATTTTCATTTAGAGGAGACTCAAATTGGCTGGGATTCAGTAAGGTATTGAGTTCATAGTAAATTCTGCTTGAAATATCTGTTCTTTCTGAATGCTGGAACTCAGAGAGAGGCACTCGTCTTGGTTGGCCAGTGTCCAGGTCAAATTCTGTCATGAAACTCTTGTCTTGATAGCCTTCTGAGGCTAATCTTGTGTAGAGAGTGTGACAGCAACGACCATATGTGGCTGGAAACAAGATCAATATAATATTCTCTTTATTTATTACTACCCATCTTCTAAGATGTGGTAACCTTGTTGGTATTGGTAGTTACTATAATTTGTTTAGTTCTTTTGGTTGCGTCTGTTTCATCCTTTTCAATCCACTAAGATATCTTTCTTTAGAAATGTTAAACATGGATGTAATCTCAGGAAAAAAGATAAAATATTTTGTCCTAGGTCTGCTTTCATTTAAAGCTTTGATGCTTGCATTCAGTGAACAAAAGGCATTTAACTGGTCTTTATGTCGATTTATGCTGCAGTGCTCTAACAGGGATATACTTGGCGGATGGTGTGACTCGGGTAGCATCTTTGTGGTTGACGTTATAGCTAAAGGAGAGTGAAAAAGCCACCTTGAAGTAAGTGTTGTTTATGGATTTTCCTAGTGGCTGTTCGTCGGCCTTCTAATCCAGGAATTCACATTTAACTCCAAACCATGTTTAATCTAAGGCTTTCACTTATCATATGTGCATGCAATCATTTCAAGCAGCCTCATTACCCCCAAGTCAAGTCCTGCTATTAAACACTCGTAATTCCTTCCAAAAATTGTAGTATTTGAATATCTTGTGCTCCCCCCCCCCCCCTGAAAGTAGGATTATTGAGGTTCGAAGTTGACTGTGCATGAATTTGTGTATGTCAGCCACTAGTTCATTGCATGGGATATTACATGCAACTTGTGCTCCCCTCCTGAAGTTGATTTTGTGGTATTCGCTTAAATTTTTTGGTCTGGTATTTTTTTTTATAATTTTTGGCACTTGTATTTTTTTTATATTCTCTCATAATTTTTGGAATAATTTCTAGTACTTTCGCATATTTTTTGGTTCCCTCATAACTTTTGGTATGTCAACTGATTTTTTTTATGCTTTCAAAATTAAGTTTTGACATCAGAAATTAATTTTTGATATATAAAATATTACTTTTGCATACTAAAAAATTGTTAGGACAATATTGGTATAAAAAAATTTATTTTTGCATACTAATAAATTTATTTATGTACAAGGATAATTTAACAATTATTGAAAATTAAATAAATGAAGTAAAATTTTAAGACAAATCAATATTTGAGTGAACTTTTAAAAAATGCCATTTTTTAAAATAAGTTACTGAATTACGCATTTTTTTTTTTTTTTGAAAATTACGAGATTTGATCAATTTTACATGCAAGGCCCTTATAAGCAATTCTACATTTTTCTTTTTCTTTTTTCATAAAAAATCAAATATCTTTTAAAAATTACTCCAAACATATTTTCCTACAACTAAAATTTTAAAAAATTTATTTTCACATTTGAAATCATTCTTTCTTTATAAATAATATATATTTAAAATTTTCTTTAATTTCCCTGTTAGTCTTTCATTTTTTTTTTTGTTTTCTTTTCAAATTTCTACTTCTCTACTAATTGATTTATATTTTCTCGTTTTTTTTTAAAAAAAAAAGCAAAATTCTAAACTAAGCCGTACAATACAAAGAGAGAAGGAGAGAATGGTCTGAGAATTTGTGAGATTTTACAGATACAATTGAAGAAATTTGAAGAATATTCATTGATAACCCAACAATCCTTTGGTTCAAAATGAGAGTCAGAAAAAACAGTCTCACTTAATACCAAAAGCAAGAGGAAAAAACCCAAATCTGCAACAGTTTTTGATTGTTTATAAGAAACTGGATCCAAGTCTATTGGAGAATGTGAGATGGGCTGAAGGATGTTAGCCTGTTAAGCACTTGGTATGTGTGTAGAATATTCCAGTGCCAAGAGTATTTGTAGAATTCTCTAGTGTTTTGTAATCAATATCAATACACAGTAGAGATAGAGAGAAAGCAAGCCGAAATTCAATTATAAGATTTCTCTTGAAGTCATCAATATTTTCTTAGTATTTTCTAAGATTCAGATCTAGCATACTTTTATATTCATACTGTTTGTTTATAAATTCTACTATATTTTAGCATGGTATCAGTTGCCTAACGATCTAGAGACTTATCTGTGTTGAAATATGGCTCTCTCTGTCACGTCACCTTCTGCAAATCAGAATCAATCTCCCACGTCTACTCCTGTGGCAGCTCCAGTGTCATCGGCAAACTCAGAATCTAGTCAGGTACGTTTGGTGCAAAGCTTTCCTCGTCATGATGCGATTAAGCTTTGATGAGAGCAATTTTGTAATGTGGGAGCAACATGTTCGGCTTATTGTTGAAGGCTATGACTTAGCCGACTTTCTTGATGGAACGTTGGATCCTCCTCCACAGTTCATTCCAGATTCAGAGGGTCGTCTTGTGCTGAATCCTGCAGCCTCGGCGTTTACTCAACAGGACAAGCTTCTTGCGTCCTGGTTACTATCCACGATCAGTGGCTCATTGCTATCGTCATTCATTGGTGTTCGCACATCCTCGGATGTGTGGAAAACGACAAATCGAATGTTTGCTGCTGTGATTGCATCCAAACTCTCTCGTCTTCGACATGGGTTACATTCAATTAAGAAAGGTATGTTAACTGTAAAAGAGTATATTTCTAAGATTCAAACCTTGTGTGCCTTGCTTGAAACTTCAGAGCATAGTGTTTCGGAGGATGAACGAGTGGAAATAATACTTGCGGGTCTATCGTCCGAATTTGATGCGATTGTGACGCTTGTGTCGTTCTCATCGGAGTCGATTCCTTTGCGGCGGCTTGTGGATATCTTGTTGGATTAGGAGAGTCCACAGCACCGCCTGGTCCTTGAAACACCATTCTACGCGAATCTTATGGAGACAAACCCATCGTCATTTCCGATTCAAGCTGAGCCGATTCGTGGTGGTCCTTCAGTGTCGCTGGGTAGAGGACGTGGTGGTCGTCCTCAGTGCCAGATCTGTGGCCACCTTGGGTGTTATTTCAGGTTTAATAGGGACTATGATTGACCGGTGGTGTCGCGTGCTCCGTATGATCGTCCGGGTGGTGCCGCTGGCTGGGGAGATTCGTCGCGCCCGGATGGTTACATTGGCGGGTTTTCGACGCCTCTTTCTCCATATGTTCCTCCTGGCCGTCGTGTCAGGTTTAGAGAAACAAGAAGTATGGCTGATGCCTCTGAAGAAGATGGGTATTCTAGATCTGTCAGAGAGAGGCAATATGGTGATATGGATCCACGTGTTAATTTGGTCAATTTTAGTGGATTTAATGGTGGTTTTGATCAAAAAAGAAATGGGCAGAATTCTGATAGGTTCGACCAACGAGGAAATAAGCAGTATTTTGATGGTTATTTTAGTAAAAGAAATGATAGTCAGCATGTGTCATTTTGTGATGGTGATCAAAGAGATGGGCCAAGTGCTGCATGGTCCAATAAGCCTAAAGCTAGGGTGGTATTTGATCCACACAAAAATGATGAAATTAATGAATTACTTGGGTCATATAAATCTGATATAAAATTGAATGTTGACTCCAATATTCCTTCCGTCCAATATAGTTATAAAAATGGGCAAAATTTTTGTAAGCCGTGTAGGTCTTATGGGCCAATACGTAATACAGCATGGTATCTTGATTTTGGTGCTACATATCATGTTTGCAAAGATGCTTCGGATTTAAATGACGTTGCGAACTATTAGGTATTACTCCGATACTTATGGGTGATGGCACTCCTAATAAAATTATTTGTGTAGGAAATGCTGTGTTGCCTGGAAAGAATAAGGTACTCTATTTATCAAATGTAATGCATGTCCCCAATATTTGTAATAATCTTCTCTCTGTGTCTCAATTTACTTTTGAGAATAATGTATTTTTTGAGTTTCATGCATCGTATTGTGTAATAAAGGATGTGAAGACTCTAGAGATTTTGTTACGGGGTCACATTCGTGATGTTCTCTATTGGTTTGATCCTGTCAACGATGATCCTCGTGATGAAGCTTTGGTTGTGCATACTGCGGCTGTTCCGTCTTCATTTTTGAATGTTGAAGTTTTTGAGCTGTGGCATCGAAGACTCAGTCAATCGTATTCTCAAATTGTTAATTCTGTTTTGCGTACTTGTAATGTTATTTCCACTAAGAATTCTCTTGACTATGTTTGTACTGCATGTCAACAAGGGAAATTCCACAAGTTACCCTTTTTCTAAATTTAATACTGAATATGATTTGCCAATACTGAATATGATTTGCCATTTACGTTAGTTGTCTCCGATCTGTGGGGTTCTGCGTCTGTCAAGAGTGGAAGTAATTGGTATTATATATCTTTTGTTGACATGCACAGTCGCTTTACTTAGTTATTTTTTATTCGACATAAATCTCAAGCGATTGACTGTTTTATGCAATTTCAAAAAATGGTTCGCACTCAATTTAGTAAGGAAATTAAACAATTTCAGAGTAATTGGGGTGGTGACTTTCGTGTGTTCACTTCAGTGTTGGCTAAACAAGGTATCATTCATCGGGTTACATGTCCACACACTTCGGAACAAAATGGAGTAGCTGAGCGAAAACATCGGCACGTTGTTGAGGTTGGTCTTACTTTTCTTGCTCAAGCAAGTTTACCTTTTAAATTTTGGGGTTATGCTTTTACATGTGCTGTCCATTTGATAAATCGTCTACCTACTCCAGTTTTAAAAGGACGTTCTCCCTACTTAGTTTTGTATGGTAAAGAACCAATGTATGATTATCTATGTGTTTTGAGGTGTTGTTATTTTCCATATCTTAGACCTTTTTAGAATCACAAGCTTGAATTCCGATCTCAGCCATGTACATTTTTGGGATACAGTTCTTATCATAAAGGCTATCAGTGTCTTACTTCGGATGGAAAGGTAATTGTATCTTGTCATGTTATTTTTGATGAGCATCGTTTTCTTTATCGTGAACAAACTTCTCTTGACAAAGTTAAAAATGAGTATGTTTCTACATTTGTTCCGATTGTTGAGATAGAAAATTTGGCTGTTCCGTCTTCCTCTAATGATGAGTGTGCCCATATTGATAGCATATCACGGGGTGTGTCTACTGAAGTCTCTTATGTTCCAAGTAGTGGGGATTTGGTCGTAGGTAATGAGCAACAACCTTGAGTATCTGATTCGTCTGATACTCCAACCATTCCTGTGGGCCCACCAAATCTTGGTAATACACATCATATGATTACACGAGCTAAAGCTGGTATTTTCAAACCTAAAGTCTTGATAGCTGAGTTACCTGAGATTGAGCCTCGAACAATTACTGAGGCTTTTGATCATATGGAATGGCGAAAGGCAGCACAAGCTGAATATGATGCTCTAATTCGAAATGGTACTTATCGAAACCGATTTAAAACGACGAGTTTCAAAAATTATTTTAATGTTGAAAAATGGGAGTCGCCACCAATCTTTATTTCGGTGTGATTGGATCACCACAAAATGTTTTTTTTAAAAAAAAAAAACACCGTTTTGAAAACATGTAGGTCTTCGAAATCTAGAAATACAAGTTCGAGAGTTGGTTACGCATGAGGAAGGATTAGCACCCTTATACGCCCAAAATAGGTACCGTATTTATTATTTTCGTGTCTTGTTTGTAAAATTTTGAAAGCTCGAATAAAGTTTAAAATACGATCCTTGAATGCATGAGTTAAGTTTAAAAGAAATCGAGTTTGTTTGGAAGTCCCGCTATTTCAAAGTGATCGAGGAAGAAAGTTACGTCCAGTGAGTTAGGACACAACATTTCAAGATCCAGAAATAACGAGCTTTCCTTTGTAAAACTTTTTAAATTTTTGGGAAAAAGATATTCGATTATCTCGATTTGAAGAAAGGTTGCACCTAGTAAGTTAAGGCGCAAATTTCAGAATCGAAGATAAGGAAACATTGCCTCGATTAAGGGTATTCGATTATTTCGATTTAAAGAAAAATTACACCTAGTAAGTTAAGGCACAAATTTTCGAAACTCGAAATAAAAGAATATTGCCTCGATTTTAAAGTTTTTATGAGAACAATTTTGCAAACAAACATGCGAATTTAATATGAATAACTAGTTAATAATGGCTATTAAATAACACGAAGTAAAATAAGGAGATAAATGGTAAAAAATAAAAAAAGTAAAATACGAGTGCATAATAGTTAATTTCAAATGCAAATATTGATGAGGAAGAAAAATAAAGCAATTGGAGTTGAAAAATGAGACTTTGGATACTCTAGGGCAAAAAGGTAATTTTGGACTTTCTGGGGCAAAACGGTAATTTTGGAGAAGTTCGGGGTTAAAAATGGAATTTTTAGACACTCGAGGGTAAAATGGTAATTTTTAGGAAAATCAAGATTAAAAATGGAATTTTTGGACATTCGGGGGTGAAATAGTAATTTTAGAAAGTTTCGAGGTTAAAAATGAAATTTTTGGAGGTTTAGGGGTAAAAGTGTAATTTTTAGGAGTTTGGGGGTAAAATGGAATTTTTTGAAGTTTTAGGGTAAAAATGGAATTTTTGGGAGTTCGAGGGTAAAAATGTGATTTTTAGAAGTTTTGGGGTTAAAAATGGAATTTTTTGAAGTTTAGGGTTAAAATATAATTTTTGGACAGTTTAGGGACCTCTAGGGCAATAAAACCAAAAACAAGTGACACGTAGCCGCCCCTTAAGCATCCTGAAGTCAAAGGACTAATTTGAAAACCATGAAAAATCTCTGGGTTAATTTTGTAATTTAAATAGAATTTGATTTAAGGATTAAATTAAATCAAATTAAAAATAAGAGGGTCCATTTTAAGAAATAAGCCAAAATCATGACACGTTGCAGCCCTAATGCTTTCAAAAGGTCAAAGTATTAATTTGAAAAGAAATGAAAATTATTAGGCCAATTTATAAATAATTAAAAGTACAAAAAAGATTTATTTGTAAAAGTCAGAAAAAGCGGAAGGACCAAATGCATAAATATATCCTTCAACAAAAACACACGGATCCTATGGACGGTTCGGGTCGGGTCGAACAGGTCATGGGTAGTGGCTTAAAACGGTGCCGTTTTGGCACCTGAAACCTCTCTCTTAAACGGCATCGTTTCCGTTGTTTATAAAAGCAAATTCTAAACAAAAAAATTCATTTGTTTGCCCGTTTAAAAAAAAAAACTTCTTACTCCTCCTATTTTCTCTTTAGGCCCCCTAAGTCCGGCCATCGAGAACCGATGTCTGGTCGCCTCCGTTGCAGCCACGCGCTGCCGTCGCGTGTCGGTTCGTCGCCGATCATTGCATACGTCCCACCATCCAACATCCACGCGCCGTCGTACGATCATCCACGGGCCGTCGTCTTTGACCATTAAAAAGGTAAGTCGTCTCTCCGTTCGTCTTTATTCCGTTTTTATTTTAGAAAAAACCAGATCTTGTTCTAAACCAGATCTAAAAAGTTTAAAATCTTTTTTTCTTTCTTTTTTTTTTTAAAAACCGTCTTAAGTTCTTTTAAAACCTATTTCTTTTTATTCCCATTTGTTTTCGGTTATTTGTTTCTTCGCAGATCCACGGATGACGAAGCACGGGCGATGTTCGTGGTTTTGCGACGGGGACGGCTTGGGTGGCTCCGAGGCCGGCTCCGGTGGTAATCGTCGGACAAAGATAAGTGCTTTCGTTTTCCCTTTTTTTATTTTTTATTTACTAAATATTAAATATTAATGTTTATTATTATTATTGTCGTCATTAATATTATTAATGATATTAGTAATATTATTATTATTATTATTATTACCATTATCATTATTAAAGCCTTATTAATACGTTTTGAAAAAAGTAATAAATATTAACAGTAATCTTAAATGCATGTATCAATGCATATTTGGAAACCGATGGACTTGAATATGCAATTATAAATGCTGGAATATGTATTGAAAAATACCTGAGTGACTTGGTGTTTGGGTACTGTGAACCTGACTTGTATTTTTGGTCTTGTGTCTGGGTACTATTCGAATACCACTGCTTGATATTAACTGCTTGTATTTCAATTGCCAAAATTACTTTGAAAGTCTATCTTTGTATTGATTTTTGTAAGTTTTCAAAAAAGAAAAAAAGGTCTTTACAACATGTTCGATTCTAGCTTTTATAGCCAATGTTACAATGATTCTGTTTTGTATTTCTCAAATAAATACATGTCTTCTCTTTTGCAGGTTCACAGTGGCAGTTGGAGCAGTTGGTGAAGACAGTGGCTGTGGCAGAAGCAAGTTGCCTGGAGGTGACATCGCTGATGTGGCATGCCCTGGTTGGCTGGGTTGGTGGTGGTGATAGGACAAGTGGGGAATGAGATTATTGGGTCATTGTAATTTGGGCTTGGGTTAGCATTTGGGTAGTGAAATGGATATTGGGCTAACTGAAATTGGCCCAATTAGGTTTTTGTAATTTGGACTTTGACTTTAAAGGATTTGGACATTGATTATTTGGGCTTTTAATTTAAAATTAAGTCTTAAGTCAATTTAAATTAAATTTAAATTTAAAAATAAATTTAAATCAATTTAAACTCAACTTAAAATAAAAGGCTTAATCCAACACTCGGGCCCGGTTAAAATTGGGCTTTAACAGTACTTGGGAATTGGTTTCCTTCCTCCTAATAGGAAGGCTATTGGGTGCAAGTGGCTGTTTAAGATAAAGAGAAATCTTGATGGTACGGTCGCTCGACGTAAAGATCGGTTGGTGGCAAAAAGTTGCTCTCAGGTTCCTGGATGTGATTTTCGAGAGACGTTTAGTCCGGTTGTTAAACCAGCTACAATGCTCACTATTTTGTCTATTGTTGTATCAAGAAGGTGGTCATTGCGACAGGTGGATGTTAATAATGCCTTTCTCAATGGTGATCTTGTTGAAGAAGTGTATATGCAGCAACCACTTGGTTATGAGCAATATGGTCCTAATGGTGAGAAACTTGTGTGTAAGTTAACAAAGGCATTGTATGGCCTACATCAAGCTCCTCGTGCATGGTTTGACAAGCTCAAAGACGTCCTTCTCTCGTTAAATTTTGTTTTGTCTAAGTCTGATTCTTCTCTTTTTATTCACACCGGTGACTATTGTCTTTATGTTATTGTCTATATGGATGATATTATTATTATTACTGGAGATACTTTTACGGAAATTGATGCATTTGTTCAGCGGTTACATACTGAGTTCTCTCTTAAGGATATGGGGGAGTTGCATTATTTTTTGGGAATTGAAGTCACGAAGTCTATAAATGGTTGTGTTCATTTATGTCAAAGAAAGTATATTTTAGATCTTCTTGATCGATGTGGAATGCTTAGTGCTAAGGGAGTATGTACACCAATGATTTCCACTCCTGTTTTGTCTAAACATGATGGCGATTTAGTGGATGATCCTACTGAATATCGTAGTATTGCCGGTGCGCTTTAGTATGTGGTGCTTACTCGACCTAACATTGCATATGTTGTTAATAGACTTTGTTAGTTCATGCATGCACCAACAAGTGTTCATGTCGATGCATTGAAGCGTGTTCTAAGATACCTTAATGGTACTGTGAACTATGGTTTGGTTTTTCGTCCATCTACTTGGTTATCCTTAGTTGGGTATGCTGATGCCAACTGGGGTTTGGTTCTGGACGATCGTCAGTCCACTACTGGTTATTGCATCTATTTTGGTAATAATCTTGTTTCTTGGTGTTCTGAAAAGCAACAAGTTGTTTCTCGGTCTACTGTTGAGGCTGAGTACAGAGGTTTGGCTGCTGCTACAGCTGATATCACATGGCTGGTGTCACTGCTACAAGAGCTTCATGTTAAATCTGCAGACACTCCAACAATTTGGTGTGATAACACCAGTGCTGTTGCTATTGCTGCTAATCCGGTGCTACATTCAAAGTTCAAACATGTTGAACTTGATCTGTTTTTTGTTCGAGAGAAAGTGGCTAATAAGACTTTGATTGTTAATGAGGTTCCTGCTTCTGATCAAGTCGCAGACATTCTTACTAAACCTTTGGGTGTTGTGCATTTTTCAAGGCATCGAAAGTTCCTTCAAGTTTTGGAGTTGGAAAAGCTAGGTGAATATTAGAGAATGTAAGATGGGCTGAAGGATGTTAACCTGTTAAGCACTTGGTATGTGTGTAGAATACTCCAGTGCCAAGAGTATCTGTAGAATTCTCTAGTGTTTTGTAATCAATATAAATACACAACAGAGATAGAGAGAAAGCAAGCAGAAATTCAATTAAAAGATTTCTCTTGAAGTCATCAATACTTTCTTAGTATTTTCTAAGATTCAGATTTAGCATATTTTTATATTCATACTGTTTGTTTATAAATTCTACTATATTTTAGAAAGTCCTACATTCAGTGTTCCCAAACGATCAACCCTTCAATCCTTCAAAATCTTTAAACCCCCATGGCTGCAGAAAATGGTTCGATAAAAAGATGGGGAGATGACTCAACTATGCCATAACAGGAGAGGTGCTGAGATGGCTCGGATTGAGCTTTAAAGAACCAGTAGAAAAGTGCCCTTCCATGCTCTTCATTCACAGTTACATACCTCAAAAACTGCGAAATCGACAGCGTCGCCGGCTGGTTCAGCAGCTTGGTTTCAGAGCTGGAAATGCATTAATGCAAGGAATTAAGAAACCAAAGAAGAAACATGTGAATGAGTGGGAAGTGGACTGGAGACTCTTATAGGTGGAGCTTGAGCGCCCATCTGTGTTTCAAAGTTGAGTAATTACAAGTTTAAGAAATATTTAATGCATTTCACCATGTTTTTGTGTAGAATTGAAGGAAATGATGGGCTGTTTTCAAGGCTGCACTTGGCTGAAAAAAAGTCAAACCAAGAAATTAAATGGCTATGGCTAGGGTTTAAGAATGAAAAAGTAGGAGAAAAATGAAGATATGGAGAAAAAAAAAGGAAACAGAAAGAAAATTATCTTTGAAAAAAAAAGATTTTTTTATTTAATATATATACATATATATGAAATAAAAAAATAGACTACTAACGTATTAAATTTTAACATTATATATATTACATTTCTATAAAAATGAAATTTAAATATGTAAATTTACTTTAAAATCCAAATTTATTTATTATTCGCATTACATCCAAAATTTATTATTAGGCTTCAAATTAATTAAATTAATTATTAAATATCCGAATTTACTAAATTACAAAATATATTTTAAATAAAAATTTTAAAAGTAAAGCGAATATGAATACGTAAATAAAAATAAATTGAATTTAAATAAGATTATATTGAAGTATTAATATTTACATTACCATTCATAAGATTCTGATGCGATCAAATCCAAAAATTAAAATATCAAAATTGCCTATTAATCCATTATCATCCATGGGATTTTGATGTCACCAATTTTTTTTTTCAAAATTAAACCTGGCCGAGGCAGAACAAACAATTGGAAAATATGAATTGAATTTTCAACTTTGGAAATTAAAATCCAAAATTTTCTAAGATGGTTGACGGAAATACCCTCCTCCGACGGCTACAAGGATTGCGACTGGCCACTGCTAAAATGCTCACAAAGTTACCCGCGCAACCCGGCGCTATAATGCTATAGACGCAATGACAAAGAACCTTCTGCTCTGCTAATTGAAGCAACTTTTTGCTCCCTTAATTCCTCAATTTCAATTCAAGGTATCTACTTACTTACCATCTTTGCTGCGGTTTTTTCTTCCATAAATTGAAACTGAGATTCCAAAACTAGAGTGGCTAACAGAGAGAAAATGGAGTGGGGGAATCAAGAAATGCAACATCACAACCAACAAGGAGAAGACTATTTGCAGTATCAAATTCAGAATGGGGTTTGTGGGAAAGTGATGACTGATGAACAGGTAGAGGAACTGAGGAAACAGATCGTTGCTTATTCCACCATTTCTGAGCAGCTTGTTGAGTTGCACAAATCCATGTCTGCCCACCACCATTTTACTGGTTTTTTTCTTTTTTTTTCTCCTTGGGTTCTTTTTGTTTCTTTCGACTTTTCTCATGTTGGCTGCCTTGGTTCTATATTCAATAATCATCTATGGTTGGTTTGTTGTTTTGGTTTCAGGTATAAGGTTGGGAAATCTATACTGTGATCCAATATCAACCTCTGTTGGGCACAAGATCACTGCTAGACAGCGATGGACTCCCACCTCATTGCAGCTTCAAATTCTTGAGAATATATATGAGCAAGGAACTGGAACGCCAAGCAAGCAAAAAATCAAAGAGATAGCATCTGAGCTAGCACAACATGGTCAAATCTCTGAAACAAATGTCTATAATTGGTTTCAGAATAGGCGTGCTCGATCAAAAAGAAAGCTTCAAGCCTTTACAGGTTCAGTCAATGCAGAAGTAGAAACAGATGTGAGCACAAAAGAGAAAAGGACCAAACCAGTAGGTCCGGACTTCATTGACAACATTTCACAAGGAGTTGAAAGCTTCTATTTCCAAGGTTCTAATAATTCTTACAATAATCTAGCTGAACAATTTGGGTTGCTAGGATGATTTCTCTGTAAGAATTGATTTAACATTATGAGCTTTTTTTATAATTAAAAATTGAATCGAGTTATTTCTGAAAAAAAGGTGAACATCCATTCAATAGTTCACAATTTAGATTTCATAACATTAAGATCTTAATTTAGATTTTGTTAAAGTGAATAATCTATGGGTTCGATGTTGATTTCAGCGAATGACATTGGTGACATACATAGTTATGGGTTTGTAATGTGAAAGCTTTATTCTAGCTTGTAATCAATTATTGATATTGTTTATAAATTATGGACCCCATCACAGCATAATATTAATCAAATTTCTCTTTCAATAAATAAATGACAAGATATTTCCTTTTGATTTATTGTTTGGATTTTCTTCCGACCACATCCGTCAATTGAAGTTAATAAAAAATAGATTTTATTTGGGTTTAAATGGACGGTGGGGTACGATATGTACATTTAACATAATTTTTATCTCACGCTATAATATTGTTACATTATTTAATCTCATCGTCACCATTATTTTTACACTATCTACAGATATACACACCGACCATCCAAACTCATTATAACAAGTAACTTAAATTCGCATTACTGTGGGAGACAGTTTGTTTTTCCTTTTTATAAAAGCAAAGCAAATTTGATTAGTGCCATTCTTCAGTGTAGTTGGAAGTAACTGCCTTAACTACGTAAAAGTTAATGTAGTGCGTGTAAGGCCTAATTTAATAATGTTTCTCAAAAGTATTTTTGGAAAGAAAAAATCTAAAATTTTGAACTTATGAATAAAGTGCTTTTGGGTCCATTTTTTACTTGGGAGAAATATTTTTTCTGCCAAAAAACAGTTTGTTTAGAAATGTTTTTATCTCAAAAATACTTTTTTAAGTGATATTAAACAGACCCTAAGACAATTATAGTGAATAGTTTCTTTGCTACGTCTTGTATCCATTTAAAAGCATAATTTGACTTTTGAAATGTATTATGTTTTTCTTTATGATACTTAATAACGTTTATTTAAATTAGATCACACATTCACACCACATAATCATAAACTACGACATAAATAATTTATGCAGTTTGTCACTAGTATTAGAATGAATTAAACAATTACAGACAAGACGATCATTCTAAACTATCAAATACTAGTAAGATATTTAACATACTTGAAAAATTATAATTATAATAGAAGATACATGAATACTAAAGAACAATGAAAAATTTAAGCACAAAATAAGCCTCATGAATTTATTGAATCAAACTTCAATTAACCTTCGATTAGAAAAGACAAGTTTAAAAAATCATAAAATAGAGAAAACACAAAAATAAAACAATACTAATAGTGGCTATGTCTAAGTACCTTTCATCGTAACTTAATAACGTCTATTTATAGTGTGACAAAATACAAGAGTGCCCCTAATTAAATAAAGCGAAATTTTTCTAGGTTTCTTGGCAATTTTGGCTTCAAAATTCTAGGCCATTTTTGAATACCTTCCTAACATTTTCTAGGCTTGAGTTGTGAGAAAAGTTTGGTTAAAATTTTCAATTTCCTTTGAATTGATATATTATGGATCCGAAACAAAGTTCTATAACTTAAGATCCAAAACAAAGTTCTATAATTTAAGTTATGATCAAAATATTGAAATTGTGTTGTGTTGAAAGTATAATCCGCAAAAATTTGTTAAAAATAAATTTTAAGCTCATTTTTTCCAATTATTTCCTAAATCAATAATAAATAAAATATAAGTATAAATAATATAATTAAAAATATAAATAACATATTCAAGGAGAGAAATTCACAATTAAATTAAGAAATTACGCTTTTATCAATATACCACGCTGTTTAATAACATACAGTCATAAGTTTGTTATAAAAATTGATGAGACTCCATGTTTTCTTTCTCCACAATCACACGCTCTATCCGAATGGTGTTTCGGCTCTCGTCTTAAGCAACAACAATTAGAAGGATTTGCTTATACTTACGGTACATCCAAGTCTCGTTAGATAGTGGGCTTACAATTTGGCCATGTATTAATCAATGAATCAAATGTCCAAAGTAATCGGTGGAATATTGAGGGTTTGCAATTCCAACACGATATTTGGTGCTAATTGTCGCATTGTTGCTAACAATGATTGCAACTCATTGTAAAAGTTGTCCCAATCTCCATACAATCGAGAAATGGCCTTTTGTTTTGCATGCCAAGCTTTCTGATAACTTATGGTGTACTTATATCGAGATTGCATCTCGACAATCAAAACAATAATTGAAATAGTTGGGCTTGCCTTCACCAATGGCATAATGCAACAACAAATTAAGTCCGAATCTAATTCCTGGTGATCTTGCGAAAGTTAAGCAGAAGTGCATGTGTGGTTCCATTTTAGGATCTCCCAAACTTGTGTCCTCTTCCTAAGTGCAACCCTAACTCTCTAATTACACCCATTTTTGTTCTTCCAACACTCACTAACATACAAAGTCGACGAAGATACCGCAACTTTGTAATCAACACAAGTTTTGATACTGTAGTGCTTGATGGTTACCATAACTACATCCTTGGATGGAAATTGTGCCCTTACATATAAATCTTTAGAGTTTGCATTTGAACTCATCATATAGCTTGACACTATGTCTAGATATTCCGAAAATTCCAATGCCTCAATTGCATTTATGTCAACGTTGTGCATGTGGAATGGAGGTTCGTGGAGATGAAGAATGATATGACCAATCATCGTCGTCGTCATTGTCGACATTAGGAACTCCTTCAAACTGAGGATCATTAAAATCATTAATATCTTTGTGTTAATTTGGAATTTTGTACTGCTCATCATCCATGTTCGAATTAATAAGAATCAATGAGGTAGATGATGCACCATATTGGTACAAATCATCTGAAGCTTTGTTTGAGTCGAGATCCAAATTGATATAAATGATAAAACGAATTTTTGGTTGAATAGTAAAGTATAAATGATGAAAATTATAAAAGTTTGGGTTCAAATGCTATTATGTATGTATATTTTTCTATTTTTATGTATAAAATATATAAAATGATATAACTTATTTTGTAAAATAATGGTATTTTTATCATTAGCCAATTGAATTGGTACCCAATTGACTCGTGATACCAATTCAGCAAAATGCTTAATATATAGTATAGATTATTGAGAAAGAATTGTATGAAACTGTGATTCCACGTCATCCCTATCCTTTTCCAATAGGAGAATGATAAATCAGATTTTTCCTCTTGATTTTCAGTTTTTTCTCCTGAAAAAAATTCAAATCCAACTAAAAATGTTAAAAATCGGGAGGAAAAATCTAATTTATCATTCTTCTATTGGAAAGGGATAGAAAAGACATGGAATTACAGTTTCATACAATCATTTATTTAGATTATTACTTTGATTTATGCAATATATAATCTTTTAGTCAATTTATTAATGTGTTGTGTATTTGGCTGACACTGGCACTAAACTCAATCACTCCCATTATATAATATCGACAATAAATAATTATATATATAAAAACATATGTTTATTAACAAATTAAAAATACTAGATTATGGTAAATCCATGATGTGAGTGAAAAAATAACAAATAAGCGAGACTCCAGTCAATATAATAAAATTGAAGCTTTAAAGATTATGATGTCTTAGGTTCAAGTCTCATTACTTGTGGTATTTTTCTAGATTTATTTTAGTTTTAAATTGATTTCTATAGCTTTAATATAGTATATAGATTTTATATAAAATACAAAAAACAAAAATTGTCTCTTAGTAATATTTATTTTTTGTCAAAACAATAAATTTTTTTAATTGTTTACTAATTGAGTCGGTATCTAAAATTGATATCTAGTTGACTTATAATACCGATTCAATTAAACACTTAAATATAATATAATTTGTAGATATAATTTTATAATATTAACTTAAAAAACAAATGATACTAACATCGTGATAAAGTACTAGTTAAGTCTTTTCTTGATATTCTAAAAGCCAAAGTTATACCATGTAGTTATTATCCCTCCTATTTGAAATTTGTCAAAAAGAAGGGGTAAACTATACTGGTATTCATCTAACTACTATTAAATTTCTTTTTTGATAACTCAACAATGAAAAGTTACAAAATAATCATTCAATTGGTCGGCTTTTTTCTTTTTTAGTCACCAACTATTAAATTACTAATAGAAAAATAGCTTGACATCTTTTAAAATTGACACAATAGCAATTTAACCCTCATCATTTATACACCGTGTCAATTTAATCTTGATTTTAAAAAATGTAACCCTCAACGTTTACAAATTGTATAATTTGATCTTTTTTACAGTTTTATTTATCTTTTTGACATTAAAGGTTAATATAAAAAGAATGAGAAAATATGAAAATTATTATATTGGATTTATGGATGCCTTTGTTTATGGTAAATTTTCTATTAAATTTACCTGTTAAACTTGTGTTTTTTTAGCTTTTTAGGTGAAAGGGTCACAAAGAAAAGTAGAATTGCAAAAAAGACCAATTACACAATGTGTAAATGTTAAAGGGTTAAACTTTTTAGAATCAAGACTAATTTGACACAATGTATAAATGTTGAGTGCTAAAGTTCTATTTTGCCAATTTTAAAAGTTATTGCGTCGTATTTGGTTAGCCATTTAATTTCTGGTGATCGAAAAAGATAAAATTGAAAAGTTAAGTGATCATTTTATAATTTTTTATAATTGGGTGACAAAAAAAAACTTAACAATAATTGGATGACTACCAGTGCAGTTTATCCAAAACGATAAACATAGTGTTGTAGAGCAATGTGAAATAAAGCCTGTCGTTACCGGCGTTATTGCAATTCCAAATTTAGAGCCCCTTTGAATGGACGGTGCATATACTTACGATTAGTGTAAAAATAAAAGTAACAATAAAATTAAATATTGCAACGATACATTAATATAAAATAAAAATAAAGCTAAATGTATTGCAACGGAAGTAAACGCAAGAGGAGCCCTTCATTTGTTTGCTAATAATGTTCTTAGATTTTGGGCTTTATCATAATATAAAAAAGGAGTGGAGGTATATGGTAATGGACAGCAAGAAATATTGCAGTTGGGTTTCCATGCGACCAAGCCCACATCATAATTGACTCTTATCGTCTCTCCTATTTCACCCAGTGCTTTAGATTGAATCGTTTAGGCAGTGGTCGTTTAAATCGCTTTTCTTCTCTCTCCACCTGCATCTTTATTATTGCTATTCTTTCACCTCTCCTCTCCTCTCCTCGATCTCACCACCAAACACCCTAACTCCCATTCTGTATCCACTCTCTCTGTTTTATCGCGTGTACTTTCTTTCCTTTTTCTTTTATTGTTCAAATTGTATTTCCTATTTCGAGATTCAATTGTTTCGATTCTTTTTGTAACCTGTTGTATTTCCCCTGTACTTGAGTTTGTGATCTGGTTCTGGATTTTATTTTCCTAGCCTGATCTAGGAGAGCTATAAAATTATTTAAGAATTCGCTTCAATTCTTTGTTTGTGGGCATATAGATGGCGGGGCAAACTCAGGATCAATTCGAAGTTTACTTCAGGAAAGCAGATTTAGATGGGGATGGCAGAATTAGTGGAGCTGAGGCTGTTGCTTTCTTTCAAGGATCCGGTTTGTCCAAACAAGTCCTCGCTCAGGTCCCTCTATTTCTACCCTTTCATTTCGTTTCTTATCAGAATCGGGATCTCTGGGAACTCGCTTTTTCCGAATATAGGTTAGATTGTATTTAGTTGTAACCTGGTGAAATTTCTCAATAAAACCTAAAGACTTTGCTGCTGTTTTTCTTTTATACAATTATCACTCTCCTACTTCAGATTTCTCTTAACCAACTTGTGGTTTGCTTATGTGGGTTTTGTTCCTTGTACGTCAAGAATTTATCAAATACTTGAAAGGTTTCAATTGTCTACTTTTTCGAGGATGTTATTAATAAGCTTTCAGAGTGCTAAAATACTTGCCTTTTTGGCCGAAGTTTCACTTGGAAGTACAATATCATACATCTGCAATACGAACTTATCTAGCTTTTTTGTGCTTTAAATATTGAATCTTGCCTTTTGTTAGCTGCTGAACCAGTGACTGTTGTTTTGTTCTAGATTTTATTAATGTAATGTCTGTTACTCTGTCACATACGGGAGGCTACAAGTTGATGGGTTGTAGATCACTACATTTATAGTTCGATATAGTAAAAAAATCGAAGAACCATTTTACTTCTGATGAAATAACAGATGAAATGCCTTCAGCCTTGCGCTACTTTCTGTAGCATTTGGTGGTCCATGGTGGATTTCCACGCAATGAATGGCATGGTTTAGGGATTGGAATTTTTTGTTTCTGGATTTGAATTGGATTAGTACAGTGCAACTTGTTGTACATACCCTATAGCGATTCATGTGTTCTATACCCTCTGTTTTTTTTATAAACCTATTTGACCAAGGAAGTTGATATTATGGGTCCATTCATATCAATTTATCCTATGACTGCAGATATGGGCATATGCTGACCAAAGTCATAGTGGTTTCCTGAGCAAGCAAGAGTTTTTTAATGCTCTCAAGCTTGTGACTGTAGCACAAAGGCGTGAATTAACACCAGACATTGTCAAGGCAGCATTGTATGGCCCTGCTGCAGCAAAAATTCCAGCCCCGCAAATTAATTTTCCTACCACATCTGCTCCACAGATGGGTGCAGCTGTGCCACCATCCTCTCCAAGTGTTGGGTTCAGAGGACCAGGAGTTCCAAATGCTGGTATGAGCCAGCAGCATTTTCCATCTCAGCAGAACCTTTCAATGAGACCCCAACAAACCATGCCTGCTGCTACTTCCCTGCACCCTTCTCAAGGTATTGCAGCTCCAGAGTTTTCTAGGGGAGGTAATATAGTTGGTCAACCTCAAGCTATGCCTGCTGGTTCTACTCCACTTTCACATCAATCCATGCCCACCAGTGCTACTGGTCCCAGTTTACCAAATCAAAATGTATCTAGCAATTGGCTTGCTGGAAGGCCTGGTGGAGCTTCAACTGGGCCACGAGGGGTCACTCCATCAACAGCACCAAGGCCACAAGCTGCAGTTTCAATGTCTTCCCAGCCTACTGCTAACGATTCTAAAGCATTGGTTGTTTCTGGAAATAGGCGTGCTTCTGGCTCGGCATTTGGAAGTGATGCAAATTTTCCAGCCTCAATTACACCAGAACAAGAATTATCTGCACAAACCTTTTCTCCCCACAGTGCACCCACCTCACCAGGGATTACACCAGTTTCAAGTGGGGCCCAACCCTTAGTTAAGTCCAACTCTCTTGACTCATTGCAAAGTACGTTCTCTATGCATTCTGCTGGTAGTCAAAGTCAAAGGCCATACTCGTCTCCGATCCCAGGCCAACCAGTTTCTTCCCCAAACTCCTCTTTTATGCCATCAGGAATCTCTGCTGGAGCTGTGAATGCTGCCCCAAATAGTTCCCAGCCTCCATGGCCAAAAATGAAACAATCTGATGTTCAGAAATATACGAAAGTGTTCATGGAAGTGGACACTGACAGAGATGGGAAAATAACTGGTGAGCAGGCAAGGAATCTATTTTTGAGTTGGAGGCTACCTAGAGGTATGATAATTTCTTATTCTGTTATTATCCAATTAAGTTTCTGAAATATGAATCTATGCATGACATAGATGGTTTATCTATTTAGTTTAACATGTACGGTGATTTCTTATGAATCAAAAATAGTGTTAGGAATTTCACCATTGTTGAGATGCTGAGAACATATATTTCGTTATTGTGCTCATGGTCTAATGTCTTTTATGTTTTCTTTTTTCAAAATTTTATTTGTGAATATTATCATCATAATTTTGAATTATATAAAAAAAAAGGTTTGTTTTTGAATGTGCTTGTTTAAGAGTTTATTCTTGTAGGGTCTGGGTAGTGAAAATATTTTTTGCTGCTAAGGTGGTAAACTGATGACGCCTAGGTATTTTTAGATGGTATCATTCCATGAATCCTTCTTTCTACTAAAACGTATTGCAGTTTTGTCAAGGCATATGCCTAGGCGCGCCTGTGCGTTAGCATTGTACAAAAAAAAAGGCCTCAAACCCTTCTAGGTGAGACCCATTTGATCAGGCACACACTGGGTGCTCCTAAACACTTTTTTGTAAGAAAATAAGCAAAAAGAAAGTCCACCTGATTGAATTTCTCTTTAATTTCTTTTATTTTTCATTGTTTTCATTTGATATACCTTCAGTGGTAAGAAATGGATAATTTTAAACTCTATACTTCTCAATATTTTAGTATTCAACGACAAACATTGACCATAAGGAAATCATGCATATTGACTAATAAAAAAAGTTGCATGTTTTGTAGGTAAACTAGGCCACACGTTAGAATTTACTATATATCTTAAGCTGTATATGTTATATATACACATGTAGACTTGCAAGAACTCATGCATATGCATATTGTGCTTCACTTCACTCAGGCTAATGCTCTTTTGCGCCTTCTGCCTGAAGCAATATAAGGGTTCTAGCACCTAGAACGCACCTTGCACCCTTGACAACACTATTTTTTGGCATACTTACTGAAGAAGTCCTATTAGTGCTGTGTTTCTTTGAAATATTTCCATGGTTGGTCCTGTTGGAGCAGAGACCTTTGTTACTTGGGTAAACATATTTAACATTATTGCTTTTGTCTTTCACAGAGGTTTTGAGGCAGGTTTGGGACTTATCTGATCAGGATAGTGATAGTATGCTATCTTTGAGAGAGTTCTGCTTTGCTCTCTATTTGATGGAACAGTATAGGGAAGGTCGTCCTCTTCCACCTGCACTCCCTAGAAATGTTTTGTTTGATGAGACAATCTTGTCCATGACAGGCCAACCCAATGCTTCATATGGAAATGCGGCCTGGGGTCCCAATCCTGGTATTAGTTAGGATCCCTTCTAATTTATTTTTCTTCTCATTGTTGTCATCCAAGATTTCTCTTAATAAAACAATTGTTTCTGTTAGGTTTTGGACATCAGCCGGGAATGGCTGCCCAGACAATGACTTCATCAGCTGGTGTAAAACCTGCTTCTGCTGATACTACTACAATGTCCAACCAACAAAAACCAAGAGAACTAGTGTTGGATGATTCCTTTGGAACCCAACCCAATAACAATGAACACAATTTAGAGAATGGGTCAGCCGAAGCTGTAATGGCTGATGGACAAAAGGCATGACATCTTCTAGATAAATCTCAAATACTCTCTCTCTCTCTCTCTGGTACATACACACACATGTGGGTGGGTACCCACTTCACTTTTCCTTCTCTATTCTTCCTCAGGTTTGGTGAGAGTTTGAGGACTGCTTTTTTATCACTTCTGTAAAGAATTTTTTTAACTAAGCTAGAGTTTCAGTGTTTCTATATTCCTTCCTGAATAACAATAAGGAGCTTGTTTCTTTGAAATTTAGCAGGTTGATGGAACTGAAAAAGTGATTTTGGATTCCAGAGAGAAGCTTGAGTTCTATCGTGAGAAAATGCAGGAACTTGTGAGCATTTTCGGTTTCATGTTTTTTTCTTATTTTCTGGAAATACAATGTGCTTGGAAAAAAAATCTCATTTTGATTAGAACTGTACTAAAGGATCTTTTTCAAGGATCAGGAACTAGAATGACTGACTATTAACAGTGCATGCATGATATGCTTGTTAGGTTGCTTCAGCATACTGAAAAAATTCCCCTGCCCCCTCCCCCCCCCCATATTTTTAACATTGCATTAATAATTCAACATTGTTCTCATTAAATGCAATGCCTGAATGCTGGTTAATTCTTTTCCTAATTTAAGTAAGTGGTGAGTCGAATTGTATGGCATGGCTGGGGAAACTTTGAACTTCAAAATTCAACCATCATTATACGACTTTCGTCTTTTTTATTTTCAGGTCCTGTATAAAAGCAGATGTGATAATAGTCTAAATGAAATCACAGAAAGGGCAATTGCAGATAAGCGTGAGGTACTGCCAAAAATCTGTAAAAGTGTTTGTCTCATTTATTTGGACATAATGTCATTGATTTCTGACTGAATTTTACTGTAGGCTGAAATGTTGGCTAAGAAATATGAAGAGAAATACAAACAAGTTGCAGAAATAGCTTCCAAATTAACAGTTGAAGAGGCAAAATTTCGTGAGATTCAGGTAACCTTACTCTTTCTTTTATGCGTGAATGACCTTGAGTTGGTTTGGGCCAATGTTGTTAAGGGTGCTAGGTGCACTGGAAGCGCTAGGATCTCTATATAGACTGAGGCTCAAGGTGCAAAAAAAGTGCTAACCCGAGTAAACCAAGGTGCTAGCATATAAATATATATGTGTAAAATGTATATAAAACCGTATGTAACTAATACATATAATTAATAAGCATTAATTAATTAACTAGTAAAAGAAAGATGAATATTAATATAATTCAATTTATAAATTCAAAACATTGGTTAATAGTTTAAGTTTAATAATTTACTGTATTGTAAAATACAACACCATTAGAATGAAATTGAATATCATCATCAGAAACTAGCTCTAAATTTCCTTCATCTTCATCTTCTCTTGAAAAGTTTTAACTTTTAAGAAAAAATTTTAAGCCGGACCGGTGGTCGAACCGGTCAGACCACCGGTTCTTAGGTCCAATCAGTTCAATTAAAAAATTATTAAAATTCATAAAATAATAAAAAAAAAGCCAGTTCAATCGCCTGGTTGAACCGGTTTTTTGCCTGGTTCAACCAGTCCGTACCGGTTCTGGGGTCAACCGGTTCAAAACCCCTCTCCGGACTGGTACCCCGGCCAGTTCCCGGTTTGGTTCAAACAACATTGCTTTTAAAAGTAACTAGGTTTTTATATAATAGAATTAGGTCAATAATTAATTAAAAAAGTAATTTATTATATTTTTCTTTTAAAAGTCAAAATAAAAAAAATAAACAGGACAATGGAATGTCTCTTTAGTGAAGTGTGCTTTTTTTTTTGTGTGCCTGGCTTTGCAACAAAGGTGCCTGAAAATCACAGCAGGTGCTCACCTAATTGAAGTCGTCTCGTGTTGATGTGCCTGAGGCGGTAATGGCCATTTGCGCTGCGCCTTTGTGTCTAGGCACTCGCCTTGACATTGCTTTGGGCTATTTGAGGTTTTTGACCCATGTAAACTGTTGTATTGGGTTAACATCACTTTGTTTTACATGGAGGGTTTGTCACATAAATTTTACTGATTGAAATATCTAGATGTTAACTTCCTCATCTTAATGCTTGAGTGTTTGTCGAGGCATCAACCTTTTTCCAGGATGAGAGGGGATGACTTTTAACCTTTAAGCTTTATATAACATGTCTGAGTCTTTCTTCTCTTGTTTTCTTTTTCCTTTATTTTCATCCGAAAATTATATCTCTGTTTCAGTCTATTATGTCCTTCCTTTGTTTCCTTTAAGTTGACATATGGCTACAACCTTTTGCCTACTAGCTGTTGTTACCATGTAGTATGTTGATCTTAAAATCCCTTACAGCCCCCTTTTCTTTGTTTCACCAACTTTTGTAATTGTCTTGTTTTTAGGAGAGGAAGACAGAGTTGCATCAGGCTATTGTTAACATAGAACAGGGAGGCAGTGCAGATGGTATTCTTCAGGTAAATTTAAACTGATCAAGTAAGTCTTGGTGAGTAAATTTTCTGACACTGAGGCATTGTGGCATATCTAGGTCCGTGCTGACCGCATACAGTCAGATCTTGAGGAGCTAATGAAGGCTCTGACTGAACGATGCAAGAAACATGGATATGATGTTAAGTCAGCTGCAGTAATTGAGCTTCCCACGGGTACCTTTTAGCTTTTATTAGAAAGAAAATTCTTCCTCACAACTTCCATTGAGTATGATATTCTTATCATTGTGTTTGGTGTTATCCTTGCATTTTACTCTTTGATCTTGAAAGCTGAACCCTATTTAAGTTCAATGCTTCCTTTCAAAAATTATTTAGCTTGGTAGAATCTGTGGAGGTACGATTTTATTTGAGCATGTTTTTATGATTGTATTTGTTGATCTATCTACAGTTATTTTCATGGTTATGTCAAGATATGTCATTTCATATTCTCTTAATTTCTATGTTTGTCTTTGGTCTCTGTGCTGACTGTACATGGTGATTCCCCCCATGACCCTTATCCACAATTTTTGCTTTTCCATTTTAAGCTGTTTGAGTCCTAATTAAAATGTTTCCATTGGAAAAGGTCAAATTATTTCACTCTTAAAACTTTTCCAAACCTACCTTCCTCATAAAGAGTTGACAGCAATAGGATCTATTAAACAAACAATTTAACAGTGCTTTCCATTTCTTCTTTTCCTTTTGACTTCTTAAAACAAGTGTGTAGTTGAAAAGTGGCAATAAAAAGGGGCAGAAAATGGTTGGGTTACCTCATTTATACCTTTTCAAAACTTCAGAGCTAAAGTTCTATACTTTGGCTGCCTGCAGTCATTTAGGATGCTAATGTCTGTTTAGATTCTCTTTTGGCATGGAACTGTAAATTTTTTGTTTTCTTTTTTATTTATGATCTTTAAGATCCTCTTAGTCACTTTAATATAAAGAAAGAGACTTCTGATGTCTGTTAGTTCTTATACCTGTTATCTTTGTTTTGTATTTGGAATGACCCTTAGTTTTCTTAAAGTAAATACGATTTCATTTACTAATTGTTTTGTCCTTTTCATATGCAATGCCTATTTAAGGTTGGCAACCAGGAGTTCCAGAGGGAGCAGCACTCTGGGACGAAGAGTGGGAGAAGTTTGAAGATGAAGGTATTTCCTTCCTTTACTGTTTGAGAACTGCAAATAAAGTTTTGCGAAACTTGGTGGGGTTCTGTAACAATTTTATTCATCTGACTTTACATTTCAAACTTCAGGTTTTGGCAATGAGCTCACTATTGATGTGAAAAAAGGGGCCGTCTCTCAGAGAGGAAAAGCTTCTCCAGATGGTAGCTTGACCTCTGATTCCACTTCCCATGCTGATGAAAAAACTGCAAATCTCTTCAGTGCTGGTGAACGTGCCATCGAGAGCGAGTCTGCTTATACAGAATCTGCCAGAAGTCCTCGTGCTAGTCCTACTGATAGAAACTCTCTAGAAAGCCCATCTAAACCATTTTCTGATGACCCTTTTGGAAAGAGTACTGAAGCAGAGGCAGAAAGACACCAGTATGGATGAATAAACTTTTTTAAGTTTTTTCTGTCAACTATTGAGTTGGACATTTTTTTTTCTCATTTTATCTTGCTAAATTCCCTTCTTTTTCTGGACAGAAGTTTTGATGAATCAGGATGGGGGACCTTTGATAATGATGATACGGACTCTGTGTGGGGTTTTAATTCTCTTAATACCAAGGTGACCCCGAACTTCTTGAAGCACATTTTTGTTTTTAGGTTACAAAGATGGTAGCTTCGTCATTTTTGTAGAATTCCGACTTTAATGGTATTTACCCTTCCTGTATGGTGGTGATAGGGTAAAAGTAATTTGGGGTACTTTGTTGGTTAGTTTAAACTTAATAGATGTCTTACTCAATATTTTGTGAAGTTTTTTGTCAAGATGCATGTACTCGATCACATGGTGGAAACTTATGTTCAGAGCTTTTAGTCACAAGGCATAAATCTGGCTGCTTTACCTAGCTTACCCTCAATAAACTCTGATTCTTGTGTGTTTAAAATATTTTGATGTGCTTGTTATGATTCTTTCTTGGTCTGATGTATTGAAATATATTTATTCTTGATCTTTAATGTCGCATGGCAGGACTCGGACAAGCCCAGAGACTTTTTTGGATCAAGTGATTTTGATGTACACACAAGAACAGAATCCCCAAATGCAGGAAGCTTTTATGATAAGAAGAGTCCATTTACATTTGAAGACTCAGTTCCCAGTACTCCACTCTCAAAGTTTGGGAACTCGCCATCAAGGTTCAGTGAGGCATCAAGGGATCAGTTTGACAGTTTCTCAAGGTTTGATTCCTTCAACATGCATGATGGTGGATTTTCACAGCAACCTGATGGGCTCACAAGATTTGACTCCATAAACAGTAGCAAGGATTTTGGCAGCGGGTTTTCAAGGTTTGACTCCATAAACAGTAGCAAAGACTTTGGCAGCGGATTTTCCCCACAACCTGAGACATTCACGAGGTTTGACTCCATAAGTAGCAGCAAAGACTTTGGTCATGGGTTCTCTTTTGATGACTCAGATCCATTTGGCTCTAGCGGTCCATTTAAAGTCTCATCAGACCAGCAGAGTCCAAAGAAAAGTTCCGATAGTTGGCGTGCTTTCTAATTGGTAATCCAAAAGTTAAAATGATAAGAAAAAGATGAGTAATTTTCCCTCGGGCTCTTATACACCTTTTCCTGTTTTTGTTGAGGTTTTGTTTGGTTACCTACCTTTTTACTAACTGCTGTTGTGTTTAATATTCTGCAGCATGGAATTGGATTGTTGTAAAGTTGTGCTGTATTTTTTGTTATATGGCGACAATTTTTTTGAGGGGTGTTGGCATGCCAGAATAGTGGTTGGAAAAATAATAAACACACGCACACAAAAAAGAGAAGTCTCCTTTTAAGTTGCTGATTATCGTGGTAGGTTTGCTTTCGTAATCTGCGTGGTCATAATTTTATGTTTTGTTAAAAAATAATTTGATATGCTGCTGCTGCTGCTTGTGGAAACTATCCCATTTATGGTTTAGAGTTTGAATGGAATAAAGCAGGCAGCGTATCTGCTGTGGAGCTGGGGCTTGTTCGGTGTTTCAATCATAGGGATAGCACAAGTGGTTGACTTGATGGACTCGTTATTTACTAATTTTACTGGGTCTGAAGCTGCAGGGTGAAAATTTATTTATGGCTCTTGCAACAATTGCAGTCCCAATAATGCATTTTATGATTTTTAAAAAAAAAAAATATATATATATATATATATATATATATTTCTTATTGCCATAGCTCTCAAACATGGGATAATACATGATTAACCACGATTAAATTCACATCTTGTTGTCACACCAAAGCGAATTTAACTAAGACTCAATAAGATATGATACTAGCATGCAATGCTGTATATTTGCACTTTTTAAAAATTCAATCAACTTGCTTTAATTTTTAAATTAAATATTATTATCCAAATCTAGCCTCAAAACCCACTTACAATCTCCAAAATCTAAGATAAATGTAACAAGCATAGAATTAAATCCTGTTATCAGTACATTCACCCCCCCAGAACTATACATACAACTCTTCTTTTTTCTTGAAATATTGGCACCAATATCTGAGTTGTTAAGTTTAGAAGAGTCAAAAGAAATGTGGAGGGGTAACATAAAGGGGAATAATAAACATTGTGCAGAGTTACCAGAATGAACACAACTATTTTTCATCCTTTCTGCCTTCCAATGTCCTGTTGACTTCATCAAAAGCGCAGAGCATTTCCAAGCGCATGTTCGCTATCTCAACAAGTGTCTCTAGTGCTGCAATAATACAATTTGTAAGCTAAGTGTCATCTTGAACTGAAATATGTTCAAGAGCATTGACCTAAAAGTACACACCTGCCTCAAATGATAGCTGGGCGGCTTGAAGCTTTGGAGAAACAAGAGTTCCAAACATTGACAGTGATTTAGATCTCCCCTTTTGAACCTAAACCGGAGCACAAAATTTTCCAAAATGAGTCCTTGTAATTGTTTCTATATTCAAGTTACTACTTGAAAACAATCAAATTCAACAGGAAAACCTATCATGTAAGCATCCTTAACAAATATATCATAGAAAAAGGTTTTTCTAGTTGGCCCTGGAAACTACTAAAACAGATACATCACAGCTACTTTCAAATAACTAAGATAATCATTCTGCGAAACTGAAACTGAAACTGAAAGCAAAACAACAACAATGATGGAGCAAGAGTGGTAGACATAGAATACTTACTGGGTCATCAACTTCACGTGAAACTTTATTCTCTGATGAGGTCTTCTCCTCTTAAAACAAACAGAAGGAGCATGTGAGAAAACATACCAAACCATTAAGAAGCAATTATGGTTAGCAATTGGAATACTATAATTCCCAGCATTTGGTTTCAATTTAAAGATTACCTAAGAATGAGCCTAACAACAATAGTTCCAAAACACTTTTTCTTTTTGTAAATAGTTTCAGACTTTCAGCTGATTGTACGTCTTCGTGCTATAATTAACATCCAAAGAGAGTGTCTACTTCTGTATAGAGGGCCAAAACATACCATAAAGCTCGGTACTGCCCCTGTGTCGCAGCTGTGGATGTAATTTGTCCTGGCTAGATTGTTTCTCCCCCAACAAGGACTTCTCATTACTAGAAGATGCCCATTTGCATAATGTAAAGTGTGGTTTTCCCGAGTCAACTATTACAGATCATAAATCAAATCAAATTCATTATAGCAAAAAGGTAAAAGAACAGGTAAAACCCATAATCATATGTTTCAATACGAATGAAAATTCAATAACAGTGGGCTTTAGATCTAGCTGTCTAAAACAGTAAAACCTAATAGAGTAAAATCATTTTCATATTCATATACAAGTACCCATATGCAGGTGCCACCAGAACAATCACACCTAGTGTTGTCAACGGCACGAGGAGCACACTAGGCACTAGAATCTTTACATTGGCTTAGGTACAAGGCACTAAAAATGTATTGGCCTGAGTGAAGTAAATTGTAATATGTATATGTGTGAGTTTTTCTATGTGCCAATATGTATGTGTGTATCTCTCTGTGTCTATATATAAAGCTTAAGAAATAACAAACTCTAAACTTGGTCTAGTTTATCTACAAAACAAGCAAACTTTTTATTAGTCAACATGCATGATTTCTTTATGGTCCATGTCTATAGTTGAATACTCAAGTATTGAGAAATATAGAGTTTAATACTATCACTTTCTTACTTATAAAGGTATACAAAAAAGCGCATCCAATGGCGCCACGTCAAATAGGCCTTGTCGAAAAAGGTTTGATGTGCAAGGTGCAGGTGCCTTGACAATATTGACTACACTTGTCCACTACTACAATATAACCCTCTGCAGTCTAGTTTACAAAGTCTGCTTGAATCACTATGCCAAAAAATTTATACCAGAGTCTGATTGCTTTTGTAGATAAAGCTGATAAGTACCTTTTCCCTCATCTTGGGTAACAAGCAATGACGTAGCAGCAGGATGAGACGTATGGTCCAACAAGACAGTATTCACCCGGGAAGCACCCATGGAATGTCGAGCACTTGCCAGTTCCAGCCATCCCTGATTTTTGGTACTTCACTTAATAAAACCAAAACAAGAAAAAAAATTGGGGAAAAACAAAAACAGAAAAAAAGATCGAATCTGGATGACATAAACAGGGATTACAAGTAGATAAAACAATCAAGATTCAAAGGGTGATGCCTGGATCAATGCATCGTCTTCTTTCACTTGGTAATGAACTTAACCCTGATTTACATCTATATTGTCTAAAGCATTTCCGGTAACTGAAGAACTAATTATATCCAATCAAAGTTAAAATTTCATCATTTATCAATCCAATCTAATATATCAGAGAAAGGGGGAAAAAGAAGAAAAGAAAAGATGTTTCTTACCCGGCGAAGTGTCGAAGATAAGGAATGAATGAGGGTCAAATAAGCGTCCATGGAGTCCATAAATTGTAAAACATTTGCATTCTCTTCTACTTCTTTGTCAGTTTGCCCATTTTCCAAGCTTGGGGTTTCATGATCTACTACTTCCATCTTCCAAAACCCAAAAATACCTTCTTCTTCTCCTTACAGTCCCAACTCCCAATCCCAGTATGACTGAGATTGAGTTGCACAATTCGCAACTTAAAACATTGAGGGCTTTATGGATTACATAAAATATAAGATCCTTTCGGCCTATGGATTAAGAAAACTCATAGGTAAAGGCCCACGAACACATGTAGAAACACATTGAGCCAGGCCATCTGGTGTTTAAGCCCAATATCCTTGGGATGATGAACAGTATTGACTGAGTACACACCCAAATAGTCGAAAATGAGAGTGATTACCATCCCATCATTCAGGATGATGAATTTGATTATTATGTACTCTTCATTTATTGACTTCTGTAATGGAAAGTGAAGCTGCAGCTTTGATTGCGAGTATTGTTTAGTTACTGAATGGGGCTCGTTATGAGGAACAGACAATCAATTATCTACAGACCAAGTATGTATCTTTTACACGGTTTGTCTTCCTTTTCTTTCATATCATCCGATATGAATATATGATGCTTCGTGAGCCAAAACCGTATGACACTGAAATTTGGACTTGCGCTAAACAATACTGTCGTATTATTATCAGCACCTTGCCAAAATGGTTTCACCATCCTCACCCCCATGAAGTCTTAATTTTGTCGGTGATGATTTTGCTTACACACATCACTCCGTCAGACATGGCCTTTTTGAATGTATCTCGTTAAGGGCAAGTGTTGATTCCCTCCGTTGCATAGTCTAGCTTGATCCATGTCAATCACATCATTCCCCATCGAAAAGGCTATCATACTCTTTCAAGTGATCATCTACAACAAGGTTAGCACGGACACGCGTCAAGACCCAGTGCCAAGAGATGTCCATCCTCATCTATAAATACCCATCCTTGGCCTTAAAGAGTTCTTCAACCTTCCTCTTCCATGCCATATACTTCAAAGGTATCATGATTATGTTGAGGTAATAAGAAAGTTAAGAGTAGGACAACCCCCACCCATTCAGTTTCAAAGGTATCATGATTATGTTGTTTCTTCCCTTGATACTCTTGGTCACGATGCACTCCTAGAGTGCTAACTAAGATCGGTCTTTCCTTAGGAGCAACAACCACCTAGCGTGACGAAATGGAGGTGTTGAGGCAAGATATTCAGGCTCCAAGGCTTGATACTGAAGACATGGATTGTGTCGTATTCCAATAACCCCCTCACACTTGAGGTAGTAGTTGTCAATTTGCCACAGTTTTGGATTCCCCAAAAAAATCTTGTGCATCTTCGAAGAAATCACATGGATGACACCTATAATTAAATTTCTAGTCGATATCGAACTCCCAGATAACCTCAAGGAGTGTGCCAAACTCAGAAATAAAAGAACAATGTAAAATTTATTCCACAACTAACAATTCCTTCCGATGGTGTACTCTACAAGAAAAAAGGGTTATTTTTGACCTTTTCTCACGCTCTTAGAGTGTTCATGGGTCAAGTCAGTCCAGGCTTAAGTTTGATATCAAAAAACTCTTTATATCTGTCAAAGCTCAGCTTGACTTAAAATATGAGCTTAAAATTTTGTTAACGTATTTTAGGCATGCCTATATTGTTTTTTAATGTTTTGAAAAATATTTATATTATTTTTAATTTAATGTTTAATGATTTTATATATTTTTCCATTTATTAAAATTTATATATAAGTAATTTAAATTTTTTTTTAAAATATTTACATTATAATATTATAGATTACTATAAATTTAATTTTTATAGATTGGAAATTATATAATATATAAAAATAGCATAACTTCTCTTACTACCTTACGGATCATGATATACAAAACCTAAGTTTAACTCTATTATTCCGTAGAAATATTTTCTAAAAAAGCCTAAAACATAAAAACAAAAAGGCAGAATATCAAAAACTTAGGAAACAAAATTGACCGTGGCAAGAACCAAGGCAACAACTAACTCCTACAAAACCTTCTCCCTGGAAACTCAAACTCTTCACAATGCAAGCCTAAAAGTTCAAGCACAACCTACAAAAGCTCTAATTATACAAGCGTGAAATGTGGACACATTTCCTCTTCATTACATCAATCTACTTATCAACACTAAACATGAGTCTCCGTCGTTATCTGACGAAAACTCAAACCACATCTCTTTTTGCTGAGGTTCAAGTCTTCACAATATGCACCTTTTTCTTATCACGTGCATGCTTTACACAAAAAGTTCTCGACATTGTACCGACAAACATATCAATCATCTCAGGACATGTCACTTTCTAAGAAAAAGGGAAATTTTTATCAGGACCTCGCCAAAAGGAACATCGTCACCCTCACCTTTTATGGCTAAACCTATGGACAACAGTCCATCAACCATGGCCTTCGTGAAAGTATGCATGCCTAGCACGTTGTATATTTATGATCTACCAACAGAGCAAACTCAAGAATCATGCCAATCTTCTTCCTAAGTTTAACTTTACAGCCTTTTCAACAAAAAATATTGTTCTTAATGTTAGCTCCAAAGCCTTCCTAATATGATTTTTTTTTTTTTTTTTGCCAAGGTTAGTTCCACAATGCTTCCAATATGGAGTGTTGCTCTTAACGTTAGCTTGACAAGCTCCTCAATATGGAATGTTGCTCTTAAACTGTTGCCTAAGTGATTTAAGAAGTGCTCCTACTAGGAATGCTACTACTTTGCAATATGACTCTCAATTACCAAACACAACTGCTTACATTTTACCAAGTACATGAGATTTTATTTTCTTAGTGTTAGAAAAGCAATATTCTCATGCATTAACACCAAAGGAAGGTATGTTTTTTTTTTTTAAAAAGGACCAATAATACTTTTGGCTTTTATAATTTGAGCCACGAAGCTATATTTTTTAATTATTTATTGCAACACAAAATATGAAAATTTATTTTCATGATTTCAATGACTTTTTAAGATGATAATACTAATAATAATAATAAAAGGGTTTGAAAATAACAATCTTAAAGTGATTTTTAACTTAAATATAATTTTAAGACATTTATTTTAATTTCTTTAAAGAGATTAACTATTTATTTTCTAAAAAAACCAGTCAATCTCACAATACATGCTGATAACTCTTTTGTTTTAATAGGTTGTCTCATATTGCCCCTAATTTTGAGTTCGGAATAGTACACGTATCTAGCATGCATGAAATCTACTTAAAACGTCAATTCCATGAACAATAACCATGTATATAAATATTTGATTATCCTCTTTAATGGGATACAACGGAAAAAGCACTCAACGAAAGAAGTGAACAATGTTTTAGCATTTGAAGTGATTTGTGTAGGAACGGTGAATACAATGAACTTTGACATGCCAAGTTTTAGTCAACATTAAATTTTGGAGAAAAGGCATTGAGAATGAATGGAAGCAAGATAGCAGGAATCTTAGTGATGATGACATTGGTCATGTCAATGTTTCTACTATTGCTCGTTGTTCCTCGTGCTTTTCCCGTTTTAGAACTAACCCAGCTCCTAACACGCTTGGCACTTGCCATTGAAGACCAACCGTTCTCTCCATTGCTATTTTGGATAGGGTAACTTCAATGGAAATATTAGACCCGGGAACTGGTGATGTTTGAAAATGATATAAATTGAGAGATGATTTCCATCATTTCTTTGTTTGTCTTCATCATCTTCATTAAATCTTAGATATAAGAAAGGGTCAGAGCATTTGAATTTTCAACGTTTATTATGGTTTTCAATGAAATTAAAGAAGATTAGAAAGTTCTCATTACATGTAACCGCTCCTCTCTAGTGGGGCTTTCAAAACATAAATAGTTATTTTGTTACGGTAATTAAACGTTATAGATTAAAAAAAAATAAGGTATCATGGAGAGATGATAGAGAGAAAGATTGAAACAAACTCTTAAGAATAAGTGCGGTGGTAGATGATAGTTATGAAGATGATAAATGATCAAGGATGGAGAACGTCGTGATGGTTGTAGTGATTAAATTGATTGTAAATGAAAAAATTAAAAAAAGAATGTAGAATGCTCAAGTTAGCCAAAACCTTTGAACCACTATTTGTAGCATTTCTAAGATTATATATATATATATATATATATATCACTCAAGTATATTAGCACACAAGTTGAACTTGAGAATTGATCCCACATTTTGGGGTGGGATGATTACCCTTGATCAATGGGCACAATGTTGATGGTTTTAACACATTTTAATAAATCATAAATTATTTTTTTTTTTATAAATTATAAGAAGAAGGTAAAAATTTTAACAGCAATTCGATTAATACGATTCGAGCCCATAGTATATTTAGAGCAATAAACACCGTAATCTTAAAATCAACACAAATTTTTAACATATTATAAATTTAAGTGCAAGGTACACAATTGCTTTGATGAATTTTTGGAAAGTGCATTCACTTCATCTATTGCACATTTTATGTTTGAAAATAGCATTACTATAAATAGGTGTAATAAATGAAAAATAATTAGTGACTACTTATGTCTGAACAGAGTTGTACTAATTGAGCACATTGATTGACTTTGAATTAGAGTTGATTCAATGTTGCTCTTAAAATACATCCGGCAAGGCAACGGCAGCCACCCTCCTTCTATCCCTCCGGTTGCAGTTGTAGAATTTGATACCAGGCAAAATGGCCAAAAATAAAAGCAAATATATTTCATGGTTTTATTTTTTGGGGGGTTTATGGTTGGAGCACTGATGGGGAGTGGGGTCACCGGAGGTTGAATGTTGTTGAGTTGGTGCGTCCATTCCATACCCCCCCCCCCCTTTCTCTCTCTCTCTCTGGCAAATGAGATGGGTTGACCATTGTACTCGTTTTGGGTCAACTTTTCCTATTTTTCCAACTCTTAATCTTATTTTTAATTCAATTTTAATTTTAATTTTCTCCACTGCTTTCTTTCGTTTCTTCCTATTCCTATTTGTTCTTTTCTTCTCAGCAAAAAAAAAAGCAGAAGAAACCCCATCATCAGCACTTTCAACATCAAGATCCAAACCCTAATACAAATTCTTTCTAAACTCCGCCGATTTTAATCATTTCATGCAAGTCAAACACCTTATGGGAAGAATCCACTTCGCCCCTTTATTCCAACGTCAGCTGCGCTGCGATTTTTCGAACTAGAACTAGAGCTTTGTCAAACGCATCCTTCATATTCCTTTTTCGTCTCTCTTCAAAATCTAAAACAGGGTATGATTCCTTTCTTACCTTCTTTCTTTCTTTAAAACAGCTCTGAGTTGCAGCTGCGGAAGTTGCTGCCTTTCTAATCTAAATTTTTCTCGCTTTATATTTGGATGGGGTTAAGCAGTTGTTACTTTTTTTATTTCCATATTTTTCACTTAGATTCTAATCTAAATTCCTTAAATTCATTTCTCAGTCTACTTACTTAATTCAGATTTGGAAATTGAGCTTTGGGATTTTGTGATGGGATGTTTTCCCCTATATATATGTATTCTGTAATGCTTTATTTCCATGTCTTAATTCTGATACAACCAATTCTAGACAAGCACTTAGTTTCTCCTAGTATCCTGCATCACCTTGCCAAGCTAATGGAGGGTTAATATTGGAATCGTGTTTTTCATACATTCTTTTTCCATATCAAAACATAGTGTTGTCTGTAACTTTGTAGCTGCTTGAATTTGGTTGAACCTTTGAGCTTTGATTTTGCTGTTTCTAATTGTACCCTGCCTGCCTTCTAAAGATTGTTATCTCATTGGTTATTCAGTTTGTTGTTGTCTCTGTTAATAGTGCAAGTTTCTAATAAGCTGATTATTTGTTAAGCAATTTGTATTTTGTGTGGTGACTATATAAGTCAGATGGCTGGGAGCTGGGACGGAAGTTACGACCCTGGCAGTCAGTCAGATGATAGCCATCATTTTGAGAGACTGCACATAGAGCCCCTTTATGATGCATTTGTTTGCCCTTTGACAAAGCAAGTTATGCGTGACCCTGTGACGTTAGAAAATGGCCAAACATTTGAACGTGAAGCAATTGAAAAATGGTTCAAGGAATGCAGGGAAAGTAGAAGGAGGCTGGTTTGCCCTTTGACCCAAAAAGAACTGAAAAGTGCGGATCTAAACCCGAGTATCGCTTTGCGGAACACCATTGAAGAGTGGACTACTAGGAATGAAGCAGCCCAGCTTGATATGGCTCGTAGATCATTAAATATGAACAGTTCAGAAGACGATGTTCTGCTGTCCCTGAGGTTTATCCAACGTATCTGCCAAAAGAACAGATCAAATAAGCATGTTGTACGCAATGCTGATCTGATACCTATGATCGTTGACATGTTAAAGAGCAGCAGCCGTAAAGTTCGGTGCAAAGCATTGGAGACACTCCTTGCAGTGGTCGAGGAAGATGAAGATAATAAGGTTGTTCTATGTTTGGTGTTTTCCTGTTGAGTGACAATGAGATCATTGTAGTTTATGCATCCAGGACTGGATTATTAACTATTGCATTATTTTTCAGGCAATATTGGCTGAGGGGGACACTGTGCGCACAATAGTTAAATTCTTGTCACATGAACAGTCCAAGGAGAGGGAGGAGGCTGTCTCTTTGCTGTATGAACTTTCAAAATCCGAAGCCTTGTGTGAGAAGATTGGTTCTATTAATGGAGCAATTCTTATATTAGTTGGAATGACCAGCAGTAAATCTGAGAACATTTCAACTGTTGAGAAAGCTGATAAAACTCTGGAAAATCTGGAGAAGTGTGAGAACAATGTCCGACAGATGGCTGAAAATGGTAGACTGCAACCTCTTTTGACCCAGATTCTTGAAGGTGCTTTCTCTTTCCTTGACATGTTTATGCTTTTGCCAACTTGCTGCCACCATACCGGTCCTCCATTTTTTTTGGGGGCGGAGTCATGTGCTATTTGGCTGTCTTTGTTTCATTGAAGAATTTGATGCTCCCTTTTTTATTATATCCTACAAACGTGCTCGTCAATACACTATTTGTCCGTTGACTGCAGATCATCTTATGTAACAATGATTGCCTTCTAGTGTTCATATATAGTCCTTAGTTCATTTGTCCTGACCCTGTAACTTGCTAGTTATTTCTTTGCTGCTCACTCTCGGGTGAAATATTTGTTCAGCTGGAAGTATTTCATGTTTGATCTTTGACCTCTGAAATTTTCATGCTAATCATGTACATTGCTATAGTTGATGTAAAATGATATTGCTGCAGGTCAACCTGAAACAAAGCAGTCCATGGCTGCATATCTTGGTGACTTGGTTCTGAATAATGATGTGAAGGTCCATGTTGCAAATACTGTAGGTGAATCTCTAATCAATATCATGAAAAGTGGTAACATGCAATCAAGAGAAGCTGCTCTGAAGGCACTTAACCAGATTTCTTCTTATGATGCAAGCTCGAAGGTGTTGATTGAGGCAGGAATACTTCCCCCCCTTGTCAAAGACCTCTTCACTGTTGGTGCCAATCTGCTTCCCATGCGACTTAAAGAAGTCTCCGCCACAATTCTGTCCAATGTTGTAAACTCAGGATATGATGTTGACTCCATTCCTATTGGGCCGGACCATCAGACTCTTGTTTCTAAAGACAATGTCCATAACTTACTTCATCTAATCAGCAACACTGGTCCACCAATCGAGTGCAAACTTCTTCAAGTTCTTGTTGGACTCACCAATTCTCCAACAACAGTTCTGAATGTTGTTGCTGCAATTAAAAGCTCTGGAGCTACTATCAGTTTGGTTCAGTTTATAGAGGTTCCACAGAAGGATTTGCGGATGGCATCCATAAAACTTCTCCAGAATCTCTCTCCTTACATGGGTCAGGAATTAGCAGATGCACTACGTGGAACAGTTGGTCAGCTCAGCAGCCTAATTAAAGTCATATCAGAAAATACAGGAATTTCTGAAGAACAGGCAGCAGCTGCTGGCCTCTTAGCTGAACTCCCAGAGAGGGATGTGGGCCTCACGAGGCAAATGCTAGATGAAGGTGCTTTTCAGTTGATCATCTCTAGAGTTGTCAAAATCAAGCAAGGAGATATTAGGGGAATTCGCTTCGTAACACCATACCTTGAAGGACTTGTTCGTGTGCTTGCAAGGGTTACATTTGTCTTATCAGATGAGCCTGATGCTGTTGCTCTTTGCCGTGAGTATGGTCTTGCAGCGTTATTCGTTGATTTGCTTCAGACCAATGGTAATGACAATGTCCAGATGGTCTCTGCCGCGGCTCTGGAGAACTTATCTCTAGAATCCAAAAACTTGACAAGATTGCCGGAGATGCCACCACCAGGAATTTGTGCTACTATATTTCCATGTTTCATCAAACAGGCCGTTATAACAGGATTGTGTCGCGTCCACCGGGGAACATGTACACTTCAAGAGAGCTTTTGTCTTTTGGAAGGACAGGCTGTACATAAGTTGGTTGCTCTTTTGGATCACACCAACGCAAAGGTGGTTGAAGCAGCACTTGCTGCACTTTCCACCTTGTTGGATGATGGTGTTGATATTGAGCAAGGTGTGTCCGTTTTGTGCAAGGCAGAGGGGATTAAGCCCATTCTTGACGTGTTACTTGAGAAACAAACAGAGAATTTGAGGAGAAGAGCTGTTTGGGTTGTAGAGAGACTTTTAAGGAATGATGATATAGTCTTTGAAGTTTCTGGAAATCAAAATGTGAGCACCGCGCTTGTTGATGCCTTCCACCATGCTGACTACAGAACCCGACAGATTGCAGAGCACGCCCTGAAGCACGTTGATAAGATCCCAAACTTCTCTGGAATTTTTCCAAGCATGGGATAAGCTTCTTGTATTGGGTGAGTAGCAAGGTGTATGTAGTTTTTATTTATCTTTTCGTCTCCCTACGTGGATAGTTTTGAAAGTAGATATATTGCTGTATATGTGGATGGATTTGCCACTTGTAGAGGGTTTCAAGAAATTGTTCATTTGTTCTTAATAATGCTATTTTCATTGACTTCATTTCTTTATACCAACTACTATTGTTTTTGGCATTGAACGGTATAGGCCTCTTTAGTTTTATTGCCTTTTCATTTTTATTAACACTATGAATGAGGTTGGGATATCCATTTTATTAGAAATTAAATAGAGGTCAGCTCTGCTCCAAGATTAGGGGTGTAATCAAGTCGAGCTGAGCTCGAATACCGTCAAGCTCGAGCTTAACTTAATATTCGACTTGAGCTTGATCAAACGTCTAATTTTAAGCTCAAATTCGACTTGAGATATAATTGAACTACTCAAGTTCGAGTTCAATTAAGTTTGTTTACCAAATTTTATAAATTATAATATGTATTAAAAATAATAATCTAATTTAATAATATAAAATTATGAATAAGAGTCTTATCGAATCAAGTATTATTAAACTTGAATTCGATTCGAACTTAGCTTAATAATATCCGAATCAAATTCGATTCTTCAAGTCACACTCAAATAGCTTGCGAGCGCTACTTGTATCTAAAATGAGTGTCAGCATTCATTCATTTAATGGACGCAGCAACAGTATTTTATGTGATAAGCTCATTCAATCAACCCTTAAGTTCAGCGTTGACATCAGTCGATCAATCCTTAAATTTCTGAATCCAAGAATCATGATACTTATTGATTCTCAATCTCCAAAATAGTACATTTTTTCTATAATTAGAAGTGAGAAATGATGCAACTTAAGCTAAGAAAACACAAGGACAAGAACATTAATGAATGAACGGACAGAAATTTATTACAGATAATGCAACAGAAGCAAGATGAAAAATACATAATCAGTTTCTGAACAATGGTGAAGAAATGACTAGCAAGGCTAAGTACTAGAGGCCAGATGTGGTGGTCGCCATTGTACAAATTGTGGAAATTCCAAGAAATAAATAAGAAAATTCACAGGTAGGAATGCATGCGCAAAATCCCCCAAATGAGCACCTCTCATCTCATGTTCTATAATTTTCTGGTTGAATTACGGTGCATTGGAGCAGAAGACATTATAGATGTAGCACCGCCATTGTCTTAGTCATGCAAGAAGAAGCATCTAATTCATGAGCCATGTGATTCCTAGAAATATGGCTCCAACTCATCTCCACATCAGACACATCACACACTGTGAAGAAATCCAACAACTGACCAAATATTTTAAACATTTCAACTCCAAATATTAAGTTCCTGTCAGCAACAAAAACAGGGTTCCAGTCCATTGGAGCATCAGGGTGTACTGAGACCTCGGTCCATGTAAGATACATCAGATCTAGCTCCCACAATTTTCTCACCGCCTTGTTTCTCCGACCAATTTGCCCATCTCCCTCACACCAAGAGACAGACAACAGAAACAAGCGACCATTACAAGAAACAAATTTTGGATAGTACTCATGAACGTGGGGAGGAAATGCGGAGGTTTGGATTCCAATCCAGAAACCTCTTTCTAAGTCATAACCCGCTAACTTGTCATTCTCAGAGCAAACATAAAACATCCCATTACAAACAACACCAGAACAAACGACCCCAAAGTCTATAGGCAGCTTCTGGATTTCAGCCCATTTATTTGATAAAGAATCATAGATTTCACCAGAATTCAGTGGCTCATCCCAAGATCCTAGACCTCCAACAGCAATCAACACGAACCTTTTACAACCCTTCATATTTGCTTGTTCACTTCTTTGTCTAATAAACTTGAATGATTTTCTATTTGGTAATAATGACGGTTCATTTTCATCAAAAGCATTTCTGTACTGACGTCTGAGTGAAAGCCTGTGAGGATCCTCATAAACATCTGACACCCCACCAACTCGGGATCTGGGAAACTGCCTATCATGTCGATTCTGATGACTTTGAATGACCGAAAAATCTGAACAGACCTCGGATATTCCTAAAATAGGCATTGATCTAGCATACTTCATAGATGAAGCTTTACGCCATGATTTGGTGAGAGGGCTAAAGACCAACACACCTTTGTGTGTCTTGACTGAGCTCCTATCTACCCTCCCAAAGTTGGTTAAGCTTGAACAACCTCCAACAATATAAATATCATCCTGCATACTGGCAACTGAGAACATGAACCTTCCTCTGAGGATATCAGCACTGATCCTGTGCCATTGATCTTGAGACACATCCAGTGCATGTATCTCCCCAGAGCAATAGCCATCCTTAACAGCACCAAAGAGAAACAACCATGGTTTTTGACATGAACCTTCTCGTCTCATCTGCAAAAACCGAGGAGTTGTGGTCAAGTGTCTCCATTTCTTGCACACAAGGCGGGCATTCATAAGACTGGTCAATGGTAGTCTCACCAAGCACATCTCTAGAATGTCATCAGGCAGAAAGATATGCATCCTGCTGTTTCGTACTGATTCCTCAAGATCTAAATCTTTTCTATTGTTTTTCTTCCAAAACTTCTCCCTCACACCATAAGAGAAGCAATCAAAATTATTGTCCTCGATACCACAAATTGACTTGTACACCTTTCCTTCTTCACTGGCACTTGACCTTCTCCTATAACTTGGATCACCAAGTTCCTCACCTGTGTCAGCACCCACTTTGCAACCACCACCTCTACCATATAGAGTTAGACATTTCAAGGAAACCCCTCTCACCTTATCCTCTTCACCTTCAACTCTATGATTTTTTTTCCTCAACTTCTGGCTAACACTCCTCACAAGTCGTTTAGACACAGTCAGCGTCTCCAAATCCTGGCAAAGAGCTTCCTCACTCACACTCTCAGCAAACATTATGGTCTCCACCTCAGGGCATTCAAACTTGCAGACACATTTCTATATTGCCAGCGGCATTTTGGTTAAAACTCTTGCATCTACAGAAAAGCAGACTGATGAGATTGCAGCCACACATACACACAGAACAGGAAAGAAATATTAACATAGAGCATAAGAACTATGAAATAGCAATGCTAAAACAAGAAAGGGTGAAACCCTAGCCTGCCTAGTACTGCTAATGAACATAATATCAGAGAACAGAGTCAAAATAGACAAATATCCAAATATTGAATACAACGACAATAAACATTAATTTGATTAGCAAGAGCTTCTTAAAAGAATCAGAAAAGAACGCAAAGGCAGATGAAAGCAAATTGAAATTAATGATGTAAAAAAAAAAAAACAAGAACAACGATGAATACCATTACATTAAGGTAAAATTTAGCTAAAATCAAAGTTTATCTTTCAGGAATAAATCGTCGTTTACAGATCCATAGACTCCATTTTCGAATTGGAAAGACTCATAGCCCTCATTTGAATCAGACCCTATGAGATCGGCAGATTTCGTTTCCCATTACGTTTCAAAGTAAATAAAGGGCACTAATCTAGTTTAACAAATGACTTAAAGGAGAGATTAATTCTCATAAACCTAAATCTTCAAAAAAACACATAAGATAAAAAAGAAGAAACTTACATTGCAGAAAACGAGAAACAGAGGATTGCGATCAAGAAAAATAATTAAGCAGAAAGGGGTCGTTGATTAGAAATCCATGGAAATTTAATCGAAAAAAAAGGGTTTAGGTTTGTAAAGCGACTCAGCACTGAATGAAAAAAGCGACTCGTGAGCTCAGCTCAGCTCTAACTCAGCTATTCGCTTTACCCTTTTGCCATTATCTGCTGCCTCTCTCTATTTTAATTTTGTAAGCATATTCATCATCTTCCTATGAAGTTTCCATCCACGCCTTTCACAATGTTTATTATTAAGGTGCAAGCCATATCACAGCCGTTGATCCATCGGGCACCAACTTCGAAGATGCGCATTAGTGGGCTCGGCTCTCGATGATCTCGCGGCTGTCAGGTTTCTCAAGGTAACAGACAGTAGTAATATTTTTGTTTCTTCTTTTCCTTTTTATTAATTAAAAAAATCTTTAAAAAGTTAAAATCAAATTATCAAAGAATTTAAAAATTGGTTGGGTTGGGCTCGGCGTTTTAATTACAGCACGTTGGATGCACGCACACAGCCGTGGGTGAGGGTAAGTGAGTGATATAGCGAAAAGCCCGGCGTGAGAGTGGCGGTCTATTTTCTAGGGTAGTTACATGTGCGGACCCCTGTTTCATCCTCCAATTTCCACCTTTGAATCCATCGATTAATAAAATCAAATTAGTATTAATTAAATTGATTAGATTTTTTAATAATTTAATCATTAATCAAATCAAAATTTTTTTTAAAAAATTAATAGAATTAAAATATTTTGATTAATTTAATTAATTAACCGAATTAAATAAAATTTATATATATATATATATTTTGTTAAAACAAATATAATACATATAAAAATTTTTGATAATTTTTATTTGACCGAATTATTCGAATTAACTAAATTAATTAAATTAGTAATAACCTAATACATATAATATATAATGTTATTTATTAAGTTCGGTTAATTACTCAATTCCGAACCGAATTAATCATTAATAAAAATTAAAAAATATTTGACCGACCTCCGATCGAATTAGATCGATTAACTAAATTAGATCGATTTGATTGGTTAATTCAGTTTTAATCAAAATTTGAACACTCTTAATTCTCTCAATAACACTCATATGCTATATATCAGGTAAATTTCTAGAAGAATGAATTTTTTATTTTTTCTTAATCCTCTATAACAATTTTTCATTTATAACAACATTTATAATTATAAAATACGTTATATATCAAATTAGTTCTCTATAATAACATATGGTCTAAATTTTTAAGTAAAATTATAATTATTTCATATAAATAAGCCTATTAATTATCATTTATTAAATGAAAATGATCTTAATTAAACTATTATTTCAATAAATTGATTAAATTTCACTTGAAAAAATATTTATGAATTTTATAATTAATCATGTGAACAAATGTAAAATAAAAAAATTACACAAAACAATAATACATGCACCCGTTATACATTTTTTGATTTTATTGATTTGCTTCCCACCATTTTCTTTTTCTTTTTTAACATAATTCTTATTTTATTTATTTGATGAAAATTTACGATAAAAATAATTACAATTATAAGCATAATCAATATAGATATGAAAAATTGCGATACACAAACAAATATAAAATATTAAAATTATTCAAATATTTAAATTTAACTTTACTATTAAGCCTTCCTAAAAAAAACTTTATCATTAAACCAATATTTCATTAATTTATAAACTTTATTTCAACTTCGTCGCTACATTTACAATTTATAACAATTTTTATAAATAAGAATGTAAATGATAAAGATATTATTATTGACTGTAATTAATATAAATAAAATTTAAATTCTCAATTAAACTTTAACTTAATTGATATTATATTATTATTATAAAAAAACGTAAATTCAAGTATGATAAGACACGTTTTATCTTTTATTTTAATAATTTAAATTTACATTGAATTTGAATTTTACCACTTAAATATTTAAAAATTTGAATAACAAAACAGTGGTGTCTTGAGGTTGGAATTTATTTTAAACATTTTGGAGTATGTTTAAATTTAAGCATAAGATTAAATCTAATGAATGGCTCCAATAATTAAAAGGATATTATTCATTTTAGGAGATTCGGGTCCGAGTATTAGTGTGTGCAAGGTGTATGTTGTTAAAAGATTAAGAAAGTATGAACAAATATTATCATATAATCATACCAGTATAATCAAAAAAAAAATTTTAAGCATGAGATTAAGTTTCATGTTTACTACATATTGATACGATACTACTTATCTTATATGTTACTTAAAAAAATAATTTAAATTTATATAATATTAAAAAATTATAAAAAGTTCATGAATTTTAAAAAAATATATATTGAGTACACATGATCTGTTATGTGAGCTATCATGTTTAAAAATTTAACATTTTAATTAGTATTTAAAAAAACAATTCAACTCATTTTTTCATTTTTTAAAAGGTTAAAAGTCAAATTCAATTTTTTTAAAAGTTAAGAGTCAATTTAACTCAATAAAAAAAGACTTAATTGATAACATATGTAAATATTAAGAGCTAAATTTATCTTTGTCCATTAAATTAAACTGATCAATTTACACTTTAATCTTTTCTCTCAAATTTTTAAGTTGAATACTTGAATTTGAATCAAGTTCGGCTAATACGGGTGGGGTGCAATATAATTTATTAAGTGTAAGTTAAGATAGATGATACGGTACGGTGCGATATAGTATAGTGCATTAATTTATTTTTATCTTGAAATATAATATTATTATAATATTTAATTTCATTGTAACAGTATGTAAAAGCACAATTGATTAAACCCCGAATAATCAATAAGGGCTGTTGGTGGTTGCAAAGAAAAGGCCCGAACCCGGATCTAGGCTTAGCTCCTCAAAATAAGAAACTCAACTCAACGATCGCGGTTCCCGTGCAAAGGGAAAATTCGAGAACATTGAGCAAAGACCAGAGATGGCAGCTCCCATGTTGTGGCTCCTTTCCATCTTCTCCATTTTGTCCATTGCCGCTTGCATCGATGACAAGTGTGCCGCTTGCAATGCCGTCGCGGTAACAATGGAAACCTTTGATCAACATATGCTCTTTCACTCACAATCAAAATTACACCGATCCCATCCTTTTTCCTTTCCCTCTTTATGAAATAAATCAGCTGATTTTTGTTCTCGTTCGATGATTTGCAGGCAGAGCTAGAGATTCAACTATCGAAGGTAAGAAACCTTTGAATCAATGCCGCTTTCTGCAAATTGAGCTGTAATTTGGTAATTATACAATAATTTTTATATGTAGGAAAAGCCCAGGAACCATTTGGATATGAGACATCGTTTGGACTCGAAAGGTCAACGCCAAGGAAAGGTTATTGATTACAGGTAATAATAATTTTCATGGGAAAACCAACATTGCAGATTTGCATGCGCTTGTTAGTCTCGATCAAGCTCTTAATTTTAGAAATTGAATTAAAGGAGCTTCCGGTCTTTCTTTTGGTGTTGGGCTTAGTGTTGAAGAATATATTACGAACATCATGAGACAATAGCAATAAAAATAAGTAAAACATCGACAATGGTAATAAAAGGAAGCATTAGAATTAAGCAAAACATTGAACAATGAGCATAAACTTTTTAACAGGGAAATAGCACCTCCAAAATTTCGTCTGAAAATTGAGAAGAAAGTTGATAATGAACATTATAGCAATGACAAATAGTTGACATTTTGGATATCACCAACGGTTCAGCTCTGACGACAGTTGAAAATTGTATCAGTATGTTTTTGCTAACAAGTATTTACCATTGCCTTAATATAAAATAGGATTATTAATACCAACTTAACTAGCCTTAGCAGGAGTCCCAATGACTTTCTTTAGCAAAATCTAACACAAAATGACAGCTTTTTTGCTATAATATGACTTATTAGTAACATGTTTCAGACGGGAATGTTTTACTAAAGCATGCCTAATTGATGGGTGCCGCATATTTGCTACTGCTTAGTCCTTTGTGATTGATGAAAGATTGCATGGATACCTCGTGCACGGATGCTTACTTTTCATCAATGGTTTATTTTCCCTGGACCCGTACTAGTGATAACTATGCTAATTTTTTTGTCTTTTTCTAATTAGGATGAGTGAGCTTAGAGCTGTTGAGCTATTGGATGGACTTTGTGAAAAGATGCAAGATTACACTCTTGAAAAGGTATCTCATACTTGTACTTGTACGTGGTAGAACACATCTTTAAACATGATATTATGTTTCCCTTAAAATTTCAGATATTTATTATATCTTGTAGCAACTGTGCCGTCAATATAATTATTATCATGTAGCATCAGATACTGAACTTGTGGCAGCATTGGCAAAATATGCAAATTTATAGGTTTCACTTCTGTGTTCTTATGTAAATTGTTCATATTCTCTAATACCTGTTTTATGGTTGATTATGCTTTATGACGTGCCGTATTCAGGCATGCAAGTGCATATATCTTCATATCTTTTTTTTACTTTGCAGTTAGGTTCATCTCGACGGGAGTGGATCAAAGTGAATAATTGGGACATCCTCACTATTGGTACGGATCATTTTATTTTATTTTACTTTGGGAAGTGGCAAGTATAAATAATCTAATTATGGTTGGTGCACAATAAAACTGGCTGGTGAAGTCCTTGATCAATCATAAGCACTATCAGAGACAAACTGAAATCATGTGTTTCTCTGCAGATGTGATTAGTCCCCTAATCTGATTTTGTGCACAAAAATTCAAGGACTTGATCTTTGATTCGCACTTCTGCATATACTTTTAATATATATGATGCAAAAGTTACGTATGCATGTGCATATGCCATCTCTCTGATGGTTTTGCTTGATATCTCTAGGATTTCTGTATTTCTTCCTAGCCATTCACCGAGCCATTGTTTTCTTTACTTTCATGTTACTGGCAGCCTCTATATTTATCATTTTCTTAGAAATGCTGTTAATTTCTTGTTCTTTTTGTTTCCAAAGTCCATTGTTTTCTAAGTTCTAAAGTATTTCCCTATTTCTGCATTTTAATTTATTGATAGATAAGCAAGAAGCTAAGGCATACTCAAAAGATATATCCTCTTATTGTGGACGGTGAGACTGCATGGAGCTTGCACTATTATTTGTATTATGTCTCATTTATGAATTTCTATTTCTTTGCCAGGAGTTTGTTTGGTATAATATAATTTGTGAATGTCAGCTATATTATAATAACCTAGTTTATATTTGTTCTGGTATAGGTTACTGGAGGAAACTGAAGATGAGGTGAATTTTCAATCCTGCTTGTGAGCTTAATGCATATCTGAAATATTGATTCTTACTTTGCTATCAAACCAATGCAGTTAACAGAATTGATAAAGAAAGGATCTGTTAAGCAAGGAGATGTAAGCAAAGTTCTATGCGAGGATTTGAGTGAGCACTGCAGCGGGTCAAGGTATCCTTGGTTTTATTTGTTGTTCTGGCTCTATCCTAAAATTCTATTTTATATTGATTTACAGTCTACTTTTGTTTGATATCAAAAAAAAAAAAACAGCCTACTTTTGTTGCACTTGCACAGACAATCTTTCCTAGGTTTCTGGTGTCCTGACATTGACACTTGTTTGTATGCAGTGATAGCGACTCCGATAATGATGAACTATAACTATTGTGGTTCAGCTGGAGAAGAGATTTTATGGAAAAAAGTTTCCATGTTTGCTGCAGTATTGAAATGCGACTGTTTAATTTAGACTTCTTTCTGTAACTTGAAACCAAATTTTGCTCTATGGACCATATTGAGACTTGTTTCCGTAACTTGAAACAAAGTTTCGCTCTTTGGACCATGTCTTTGTTGCTCAAGTCACTTTCTTTCCTTGCCTTGTTTTTGGTTCTTTAAAGTAAAACCTCTTGGATTCTTCTCGTTAATAGCTTAATAAATTGGTAGTGTATTACTTTTCCTTCTTGTTGGATAGTTTGACACGAAAGCTTAAATTGTAATTGCTGCTGGATTGATATCCACTAAAAAGAACCACACTACAATAGTGTTGCTGTTTTACCCATTGCACAGAGGGTATACTGAGCCTTTAAGACTTGAGATGACACATTGACAATCATGACCTAGTTCTTCGAAACTTGACTCGACGGCCGCTATGTAGCTACTGCTGCCTGCATACTTGTGCATTCCTTGGCTTGGTGAGCTCTGGGATGGTAGTTACGGAAAATCTTCCAACGTAAGAAAATAGGCATGGTACGCAGATAACTATCTAACCATTAATGGTCAATGATATTAAATTATTTGATTTAGTGAAAGACTGCTAGAACATATCTCTCAAGATTCAGTTTATTTACACAGGAGTAAGCAGATGAAGAAAGAAAGAAAGGAAGGAAGAACAATGAATCCTGCAAATCGGAGATACATCATGAGTTATCTCAGGTGTACAGGATTTAAAAACTCAAAAAGAATGATATTCTACATGACAAGGATGTCCCTGAATGAAGGGTGAATGTTAGCCATGGTGTGAAGGGGGCAGCTGCAGCTACTTGGTAGAAAAATGCCACGACCATTTCGCCCTCCAATGCGTTCATGCACAAATCTCGTTCAACCCTCGCTTGTTTCATCAGTTACAGTCCAGCACACCCTTTAGTAAATTCAGCCCTTCTGATGATATGCTCCTCCGAACACGGGATTGTGGTATTTCTATTCGAGGGGGAGGCTCAGCAGAGAAACAAACCACAATCACTGTTAAATTATCACACGTGTTGCGCTTCAATGCCTCCCTGACAAGTTCTCTTGAGCATCTTTCAGGATCATTATGAAGCATCAGCTCTTTCCTCGCCATAGACACGGCACACTGGCTGCTCATAACATCCCACAACCCATCACAGCCCATTATCAAGAATTCATCCTCCTCACAAAGGTCTGTCTCCTGCAGCTCTGGCTCTGCACTTAAAGGACAGGCAGATCCTTTTGGCCCCTTCATGTGCCAGTCTCCAAGTGCGCGTGCCACAGATAATTGCCCATTCAGGTAGCCATCATAAATAACTCCACCAAGTTTCTCAATTCTTAGTCTTTCAGATGTGCAATTAGGTTTGTGGTCCTTGGACATTTCAATTGCTCTACCTCGCCTTCCCAGTACAGCTCGACAATCTCCAGCATTTGCAATTATCAAGGTCCTTTGAAAAGATAACTACTATTAGAGTTTAGAGGTACCCAATTCCTGACTTTCAGAATACAGAACAGTAAAGACTACTAAGAAGACCTTGAGTTCATGTTTGACTAATGCATAACATATCCTGATAACACATTATTTCCAGTTTCAATGCAGTACCAATCACTGAATGCACAGGATTTCAGAGCATCTTACATCAAAACAAAGGCTGCTAGAAGAGGATTTAAGAAAATAACGTAAAAATGGAATATTACCATTGCAGATAAGTGGGTCACTCACCTTCCGAAAATAAGTGCAGTTAATGCAGTGGTGCCAGAGGATATGTCAAGAGAACTAGCATCTGCAAATGCATAATCAGCTTTCAGAAAAGCACTCTTGATTGCCTTCTCCACACAAATTGGAAAGTGAGAGTCTTCAACTATAAATTTAAGGATATTCTCCCTAATAAATATGGCTGCATCTGTTCCTCCATGACCGTCAAAAACCTGTTCACACGTATCGGCAAGGTTCAATTTACAAGTTGGCCAATAAAGATTCCCAAACCACCATGCTAACTGTTTATGTAATAGAACTGACATGTTTAGACACCTTAATCCAAGAAATTAAGTAGCAAGTTATGATGAGGTAGCAGATCTAAGGGAAAAAGGATCTTGTAATGTTCAAAAACTTGCTGGATTGCTACTCTAAACCGGGCTGCAGTTCACAGTATAAGAGACAACTATGTGCTGGTTTCTGCATCTTTTCCCTTTTGGCCTGGATAATATCTCCAGGTTCCGTTTTCTTAGAACATGCTTCAAACACGACATCCAAACCTTCGTCAACACTAACCACACAAAGGTAGATATATTATATGATCTCGGTAGAAGCTATAGCAGGACACGAGTTTTTAACTACAGACAAGCAATCAAGACAGATAGTCAGAAGGAAGTGCATTAACAAAATTTGCTATTTCTAATGAAAATTAAGATGGTTCACCACAAGATTACTTATTAACCACATCTGGCAGGTCATATATGGTAGATTCAAATAAGCATACCCCATAGAAAGCTCCTGGAGAAGAGACCTTTGTAGTTGTCTCCAGATGTCCAATAAGATCATCTATGCAAATGTGTTCATCCTCCATATACTGTTTGGGTCCTATTTCAGCACAGCTTCCTGATTGCAGGACCGGCAAAAACTCAGTCTTTTCATCAGAAGATGACTTGTGGATTACAATACCAACATCCAACTCCTAGAGAAGAGAAAAGTAATTAGTTCAAGCAATTCAGGAAACTACTTTTATAGCATCAAATAAAACAATGTAAAACCTATCTCCAGGTGATGATTTTCAACAAAATATGAACAGGATAATCCTTATTCTATCTAAAAGCGTCAAAAGCCAAAAGGTTATGCAGCACAAATGCAGGTGATAAGAACATATATCATCAGAATCACAAATATTTCAGAGTTTTCATTTTAAACTAATAACTAAGCTGCATTCAGGTTTTATACTAATGAAGAAAGTCCCTAAAGCTCAGGCTCCTCAATTCATAATGATGAAAAGAAGGGTCAGATTAGAAAGGAATTAAACATACCAAATTAGTCTCAGCAATCAGCCTCCCTGAACTCACACAATGTTGCATAATGGAGAGGTGGCGCGGAGGTTTCCCGAGAGAGACTTGTTTTTCATTATCCAATTTTTCATTTTCCATGTCTGATACATTATCCTTAGTGTAACCACCTTCTATGATTGCAAATGGAGGTGAAAAATCCATATGGGCAGCCATATTCCTTTCCCAACCATAAATCAAAGACCTCGAAGAACACTTTCAAGTTAAACAAAAATAAGCCAAACCCCTTTATATAAATTTATTGGAGTAACTTCTGCCAAAACAACCAAATTCTATAGCAACTTCTCAGATATGTGCCGAATAAAAGATTGAATATTCAAAAACTATCCCAACTTATATTTTCTTGAGACAAAATCTAAGGTCCAGGGATAAACAAAATAGCTAATAAAAAATCACCCAAGCAATAAAAAGAATCTGAGAAAACAAGTTGATTGTGGAAAGCTGTGAAAATTTCTAAAATATCCGAATCGAAGTCAACTCCCAGATCAAACTACCCTCACGCAGATAGCATCAAAACAAGAAAAATCCTAACTTAATATTATACCAGTCCCTTAATTACCTTTGATGAAGGTATCCAGCAAACCATCTAAAAATTGGGTTTTTTTTTCTTTTTAATAATAACTTGAAGCAGTTGCGGTAATTTTATGTTTCCAAAAGAACCCCAGATCATAACTCCAAAAACTCTCACCCAAACGAGGAAAACAACATCAGAATATTCATTCAAGGTAACAAAAAAATTTTAAAAAATAACCCAGATGATTCGAGCAATAAACAAGAAGCTCCAAGGATTGGAGTAAAGATGAAAAGGAAAAAAGAAAAAAGCAAAGAAACTCTCACAAAGGGTAGAAAATGATGATGCTTTGGTGCTTTGTCTTTGGGTAATTTGTAAGATGATGATGATGATGATGATGATCCAAGAGAAAGAAAACCCTGAAACAGAGAGAGACAGAGAGGTAGATAGAAAGAGAGAGAAGCAAAAGGCGTCGAAAAGAGAGAATTGGACGATGAAAAAGAAAGTTACTAAAATTAAAATTATAAATTAAAAGGAAAAAGTTGTTGTTGTTCCTTGTTGCTATGTGGTTGGCCACCGGCGATTCCAGGTAATCAGCTGGATCTTGTAAGCTGTCGCGGGCCGAGGATGGTGTTAATCCTCGTGGCTTTCAATTATTGGTGGGAACTATTGGTTGACCGGATGGGTTTCATTTTAGTTAGTTGCCGCCAGTGCTTCCCAGCCGTTGGATCTATCTCTGTCTTGCCTTTTTAACGCCTCTCACAGCTCTGTGGTTAGGTTCGTTAACGTCCGTTAATTAATGGAGCCTCGGATTCCCGGGCTTGACGTGGCTGCCTTTCATTGGTAGGAACTTCTAATTTCGGCTAAGATACTATTACTTATATATACGCAACTAACTAAAACTCTCTTTCTTTTTTCCATTTAATGATATATTATATCATGTATATGTGCTCTTTTTGGGGTTCATTTATTACGTTTATATTTGTTTATGTGATGATGTTTTATGACAAGTATTGTAATTAATGTTATTAATACGTAGTTATCATCGATCCGTTATCTATTTGGATTTTAATTTGTACTTTACATAATTTGTATTTTTTTTATAAAATTATACGATATGAGTTCATATCATCACAAAAATAAACTCACATCGTATAAACATATATTAACTCTAAAATAAAATACGTATAAACGTGCATGATAATTTATTTATTATATTACTTTCATGAATAATAGTCATATCATATATTACAAAGTTTAATTCATCTGAAGGGATATACACAAAAATACTCAACAAGTGTTAAAATAAAAGAAAGAGCAAGCAAGCTCGGTATTGATACCCATAATTATGTATAATTACTATGTGCCATTGTTGATTACCAGCTCTTAATTTTATTTCAACTTATACTAAATGGATTAGAAGTATTAGATATTGTGTTGTGATTGTGCATGATTATAATGTTAATTAATGTTACTTGAATGGTAGTTAGAAATGATGGGTTTCTTAAATCTTAAGCCTTATCCATCCACTTTTTTTTTTTTTTTTATTTAAAAAAAACTTTATTCCTTACTTCATTTCAGCCAATCAAATCAGGGTATCCCTGCCCTCCATTTTTCAATCTGATCATGCAATGCAATGCAATGCACGTGATGTTGCCTGCATTCCCCCATAGCCATAGCCATAGCTAATGTAGGTGAAAGTACTGAGTTCTCATTCTTTGATTTGGCTTTTCGGGCTCCTGATCAGTTTATATCATCTGCCCCTTTCTAATTTATTATAGCTAGCTAAATGATATGCTATTCTTGATGGCTTATTTTGCTATATATATATTGGTTTTGATTGATCCAGGAATCCGATTCTGATTTCCACTACGTTCCTTTGCCTTCATATATATATATATATATATATATTCTTTCTTTTATCTGTCACCTTGATGATGTTCTAGCATGCATATGTTATAGGTATAATCATATATATACTTTCCAATCAATATATAGAAATACAACGAAGAATTGAGGTTAGTAAGTAGATAAGGTTAAACTGATGGTTTTCTTCTTAACCGTAATGAACATGGCTTTTCCATTCTTAATGGGAAGGTATCATGTCCCTCAAGGTTTTATTATTTGATCTTGCGCAGAGTTTAGAAGAAAGACTAAAAGCATCTCCTGGTGCTTGAACAAGCAAAATCCATGACACTGAAGAGTTTCGCGCATTGCATCTTAGACCACCGCTTTTTATTTGTTCTATAAGTAGAGGTAGGTAGCTTCTGAATTTATTAATGGGATACATCTGGGCACTGACCAACTTGGTTTGTAGTTAACTGATATGAATGCATCTCTACCGCGTAATGGATGAAGCATTAAATGATAAAGTTGCAGAGTCTTAGAGCTGAAGGTCTGGTGGACTTGGGGTTCTTTGGAATAAAGTTGGCCAATTCTTTTACTATGGGTTGAGAGTTATATTCTAAAGGATGCTTGAATGCCCTTCAGTTATGGCATGTGGCTCTGCAGCGATGCAATGGTACAAGTTCTTTGGAGTTAATTGAAAATCATTACGTTTATAGCATTAGCAGCATCAAGGGTGGGTTTGACTTTGTAATTCTGACCATTGTCTTTTCTTACAGCACTACATAACAGTGTTGCGAGATCACCATTCATGCGGCATGCACGTCTGGTGAACTCTCCAAATTTAGCGTACTTTTTAAGTTTATTGAATTCTTCATGAATGCGGATAGACCAAATGGTGTACACATCTGTAAATCACTAGGCAAATAATTTTTTGGCAAACTCACAATAAGTGTCAAACTATTTATTTTTTACGAATTAGTAACATCTGGGTTTGAAGAGTTTGTGCAAATTATTTCTTATTTATTAGTATAAAACATTTTATGTTTATTAATATAAAATTTTTGTTGTTTCTTTTCATGTATTAGGAATTTTTACTATTATAAATATTCCTGTTACATTATTCAAATATAATGTGTGTAAAATATATAAAATTTTAGCAGATATTTTTTTTTACTAAAATTATCGTTTTTCTGCAATTCTTTTTTCCTTAACATCGAAATTCCAAAAAAAAAAGAGCAAAATCTTTGCTCACTTCGGATAAATAAAACTTTTTTACTTACAGCATTGCATTAATGCAAGAACCATATCCTGACATGAAATAATTAGCAACTTGTTTGAGATAATTGCATGAGGGAACAAGAAATATCAAGTGAATTTCGATATAATTTTTGTGTTTAATCCGGTCGGAATCGGCCCAAGTTATATATTTTATGTTTCAAAGTTTTAAGTTATGATCGGTTTACAATCTTAAGAACGTCACTCAACCTGAAGTTTCCAATTTTAAAGCTTGGAATTAACATTGGGCTGTATTTAAAGGGCTAATTTTAGGATTTTGTTATGGTATTTATTATTATCGGTTTGTCATTCGATTACTCGATTAAATTTTGATCTCTACTCTATGTTGTTAATATTTTTAGTTCATACATAAAGTGTTTGCATCTTTTTAGGAGATCGCACGATGTGGGTTCGCATCACCATGTAGGTGAACTCACATCTAGAAAATACGTGTTAACCCTATAATAAGATACGTGTTGACATGCATGAGAATTTACTTACGACATTACATATATGAACAATAATCATATTACATAAATACGCAACTTAATTATTTTGAAGGACACTCTAAAATACTCAACGTGCTTAAATTGTTATTTTTATTGTGGGGCTAATATCTAATTATATTATCAATGTGCCTATTAAGTCACATTACTAATCACACTTTAGTAATTTTGTTTATTTTTATGGGTAAAAAACCCTCTTGCTTGGAATAATCTCTATAAAAATAATAAGTATGAGATGTTAACAAACTCTTTTTTAAACAATTCTTTTTTAAAAACTATTTGTGTTCCAAGAGATGTTAGATAAAAAATGATTTATATATCGTATTACTTCATCAAAACAGAAGAAACAAAACAAAAATATTAAAATATTAAATTTTTTTAAATTATTTTCACTCTTGAAATGTTTTGAATAGTTTAATTGGATGGATCAGAGATTTCTTGTAACATTGAATGCTTCTCATTTCCTTAGTGACATGGTGAACTTCTATTCACTCTTCACAATTACCAATAACTTGAAGCTTCTCAAAGAATCAATAATACAACTTCAAGGCAAAGAGTAGTTAATTGCTTCACTAAGAGAAATACTCCTACAGATAACGCAATTCAGGACCAAATTTGCGTCCAAGAATAGAGAATGTAAAAAAATAAAAAAAATAAAAATAGAATAAAGATGTTGATTCTCCATTGTTTCTAGTTGTATTAGACAATTTTATTAGGAATCGTTCTCGAAGTATTTTATCATGATAAATCTGAGATGATGAGGAGGAAGATAGACCATCTGGAACTTAACATTTTGTGCTTTAGTGATACGGCGAGTCTCTTGGAGTTTTTAGTAATTTTTTTTATTGATCAGTATTCATCATCAAGTTAATTTGAAAATGACGATGTTAGGATGTAAATTTCAATGATTTGATAATGTTGATACATCTTTGGTTTGTTTTTGATTTATTCTAATCTTGTAGTTACTGTCAATTTATCCTTTTTTTTGAGATTCTTTTACAAATGTGGTATTTCCGCGTTAGTTTACAGTGATTTATTTATCATTTGTACTATGTGACATGTCTTTATATTATTATTACATTTAATGGTTACTATCAACAATAGTTGTAATACCCAAAATTTTGGTTTTTTTTTTTTTTTTTTGAAAGGATAAGACTGGATTGAAATTAAAAGAGGCCCCAAATAAATGAAGCCCTCAAGACAAACAATACAAAGTTCAAATACAGCAAATAAAAGAAACCCACAAAAACCTAACATACCCAGGTCCAAATAAAGAAAACAAAGCCAAATAACCAAGGAAATTAAAGAGACAGCAGTTTCCTAGAACAAGCAGCAAAACCATCATCCAGTCGAATCATATTCTCTGCAACCCAACCAATTCCCCAGCATCGCAATAAGTGCTGTCGGTTGCCAGATTCCAAGCAGAAACTCTGTAAAGATGAAAAATCGTTTCTTCATTCAAAACCGAGAGAAGATGCTCAGTCAGGGTCACGAACCATCGAAATATCTAGACCAAGAGAATCAGCAGCAAAAGGAGGCACTCTTTCAATCAGGTAGAATTCTTCACCCTTATGCAAAGACTCGGTTGCAATAATATGGGCAGTACGATTGGCTTTTCTGCGGATAAATTTGAAAATAATATCATGAAAATTGTTCCTCTGTTCTTGAATCTCTCTAATGAAAGATCCAATCTCTGATCTGTCGAGAAGGTTACTTTGGCACTTCTTGATCGTCGTTAAAGAATCACCCTCAATTTCCACTTTCTCAAGCCCAAGCTGTAATCCAAGACGGACGGCATGAACACAATCCGAAGCCTCTGAGGCAAAAGGAGTAGCAATCCGATCATCAATAACCGATTTGGAAACTAGAACCGCCCCACTGCTATCACGAACAACAAGCCCAGTCGCTGCCTTGAATTGTTGAGGATTGAATGCAGCATCAAAATTGATTCGTATAAAACCATCAATAGTGGGCTCCCAAATTGATAAAACCGCAGTACTGGTAAGCTTTCGATTGACAATCGCTTTGTTCTCCTCTACCATGGCTAAAACTTGACTTGCTAACTCGCTGCCAGTAATTTTTTTATCTTCATGAATAAGCTTGTTTCTGGCGTTCCAAATGATCCACAACGCATAGCAGAATACCACACAAAGATTATTATTTGCCACAGTAAATACCCAGGTCAGCCAATTCCAATTATCCAAGTCTTGTCTGTTTAACACCCAAACCATGTCTAACCCGTTCCACAATGCTCTTGACTCAGGACAAACACGAAAAACATGAAAGAGCGATTCACCCTCCCTTTTACACTTGGGACAAGATTGATCAGCATGTAGGTGGCGATGGTGGAGATTTGCTAAAGTCGGCAAATAATTCCAGGAACATTTCCATGTAAAAATTTTCTGTTTATTAGGCATATTTAAATTCCAGTTTTTTGTAAAAAGGCAGCAATTCATCTTGTACCTCATTTGTAATGCCATCTGAATCAGAAGCCAGTAGTAATCTGTAAGCACTCCTCGCTGTGAAATCACCTGTAGCCTCTCCTTTCCAGACCATAAAATCAACATGCGCCGTAGGTGCAAGAGGGATACGCACAATTCTATTCACATCTTCTTCAGCAAAAGTAGACAATAAGGTATACACTTTCCATTTTCTATCCACATTATCTATAAAATCAGCAACAGTATGAAGACCAGAATTACGTATAGGGCCACTGACTTGTAATCTATTGATCCAGGGATCCAAGCATCAGAAACAGAAATCCATTCCCCTGTGCCAACACGCCAACATAGTCCATTCTCTAAAGTCTTTCGAGCTGACCATACACTTTGCCAAGTATATGACGGTAAGTTACCCAATCTAGCCCCAAAAATTCCGAGTGTTGATAGTATTTAGCCTTCAATACTCGCACAATCAACGAATTCGGGAAATGTAGTAATTGCCAACCCTGCTTCGCTAGTAACGCTAAATTAAAAGTGGCTAAATTAGGAAACCCAAACCTCCCATCTCCTTCGGAGTACAAACATGTCGCCATTCACACTAGTGGATGCCTCGATGCCCATGTCTTTTTTGGCACCAAAATCTCGAAATAATTCCTTCTAAATCACTGCATAAAGATTTAGGTAACACAAAAAAGAAGAAGCATAGAGTGCGTAGGGATCGCCCGAAGAATAGATTTAATAAAGACATTCCATCCTCCTTGGGAAAGAAAACGGATGCTCCAACTATCAATTTTTTGCTTGAATTTATCTTTAAGAGATTGGAAAGCTAACTTTTTATTCCTCCCTACCATATTTGGCACTCCCGAGTATCTTTCCGGGTTGTTGGAGTAGTGAACACTCAAAGCCTCTGATATTAATTTTCTATCATCTTCCTTAACATTTGCACTAAAAATGGCAGAGGATTTATCATAATTAATCAGCTGCCCAGAACAGCGGCCATATTCCTCCAAAATAGCTTTTAAAGCACCAGCCCCCCTTGTTCTAGCTTTAGCAAACAACAGACAGTCATCAGCAAAGAGCAAATGTGACAATAAAGGGCCCCCTCTGCTGATTTTAATCGCATGAATAAGACCTTCACTAAGTGCCCCAGACATTAAAACTGACGAGCTTTCACTACATATTAGGAACAAAAATGACAAAGTGGGTCTCTTTGTCGAAGGCCCTTACTTGACTTAAACATTTCACCTTTAACCCCATTAATTAAAATTGAATAAGAAGCTGCAGTGATACAGCGCATGATACGATCAATCCAAGAAACCGAAAATCCCATTCGCTCCATCAGTAATTGGATAAATGATCACATCACCCGATCGTAAGCTTTACTCGCTTCATCATTAATTGGATAAATGATCACACCACCCGATCGTAATCTTTACTCGTATTCACCTTAACAGCCATAGACCCCTTTCGACCCACTTGTCTTTGTTTAAAGGAATGTAAGACTTCAAAAGCAATCAAAATGTTATCAGTAATGAGGTGGCCTGGTACAAAGGCACTGTGTCGGATTACTTTTTTCCAAAACCCACTGAAGTCGATTAGTAATTGTTTTTGCAATCAATTTATATATAATAGAACACAAACTAATGGGTTGAAAATCCCTCAAGTTGGAGGGATGAGGGATTTTTGGGATAAGTAAAATGTTTGTATTATTAACAATAGTAGGTACCTTATCACCATTAAGAATGTCTAAGCAAAACTACGCAATCTTGCCCCCAACAATGTGCCAACATCGTTGGTAAAAAAGTGCCGGGAAACCGTCATCACCAGGGGATTTCGTAGGCCTCATTCCTTTCAGCGCCTTATTAATATATTCAGCCGAGAATTGTGCATTAAGCATATCATTATCCTCATAAAAAATGGACCTTCGCCCACCATTCAACAAATATTCAGTAGCCTGAGCATTAGAGGAACGAGAAAGATCATGAAAATACGAACGAGCAATAGATTCCATAGCATCCCCCTCAGTCGCCAAACTGCCATCCGCTTTTTGAAGCCCCTGAATCAGATTGCTCTTCTTCCTTTGAGTAGCATTTTTGTGAAAAAATGCAGTGTTTTTATCACTTAGTCGAAGCCAGTTAACACGAGCCCATTGCTCCCAAAGGATTGCATCCTTATCAATTTCCAGATTTAAGGTAATTTTTGTATCAATCAGATCCTCCATATTCAAGTCATCCTTGATGCAATTCAATAAATCATTTAATCTAGTCATAAGCTTCTTCTTTTTGTTCTTTTTTCTCCTTGAATCCGCTTAGCCCAACACTCTAAACCAGCTTGTACACAATGCAATTTTTGGACAATGTCACCAACCCCATTAGCCCATAGTCTTTTAACAGTTTGCTCAAAATCATCCTCAAGCAACCACCATGCTTCAAAGCAAAAAATATGTGGTTTGTGGAATGATTCCTTCTCTAAATGAATGAGCAGTGGACAGTGATCAGAATGAGAATAAGGTAAATGATGTACTAAAGCATTTGGATAAAGAGACAAAAATTCATCGTTGGCAACTGCCCGATCGAGCCGTTCTCTAATGTTCGTTTTCGGAATATTGCCCCTCTCCAAAGTATACCAAGCACCAGAGTAACCCATATCCACAAGACCACAATGTTTTAATGCCTCGCGGAAAACCTCCATCCTTCTCTCTTCTCGTGGCACACCACCCAATTTCTCAGTTGAGTAATATTTCATTAAAATCACCTCCAACCATCCAAGGAACATTACATGAAGCTTTAAGCGACTTTAATAATCTCCAAGCATCCTCCCTCCCATTGGATAAGGTGCTCCATAAAACCCGGTGAAGCGCAACAACTCATTGGTACTACCATACAAATTTCTTTCCAAGCAATACACAATCCTCCCTTCGATCCTATTGCCGAAATGTCAATTTCGTTCAAAAAACCAAATCTTCGGTGAACCAGTTCCATTCACCTGTTATTCAATTTCGTCTCCATAAAGAAGACTAAATGGGGATTATTTTGTTTCAGCAAATGCCGAACTCTCCTCTTTGTCCGGGGACTTCCCAATCCTCGGACATTTCGACGAAGAATTTTCATTGTTCTCGGTCGGCTTGCCTCTTGGCAGCCATCGATCCTAAGTGTGAAGAAGCCATAGTAAACTCCTCCAAGGCCATGTTCAACTCCCCTTTTTCTGAGAACAACGAAAGTCCATGTCCCAAATTTGTCTTTTTGGACGAAAGATATTCAACATCAGACTCATTTTCAAACACATTCGCCGACGGTCAACCTTTCTTTTTCTGTCGATATTGGCATGCAAATCCGACAAGACTAATAGCTCCCTTGCCAAACATCTCCACCGAACCATTTTAGGAAAATTATTATTACTTTCCTTATGAACAGTACTCCCATTACTTTCAGATACTTTGACTTATCTATGTCATCAAGTGGATCCCCAATTATAGCCGAAATTCCCTCCATATGGTCCTCCAAGTCACTCGCATTAATTCTTTGATCCATTTTCGGGAACAAATTCCCCAAATCATTCCTTTCCAAAAGATGATCATCAATCACCGGTGGAATGGCCGGAGAAGCACCATCACCAACCTGCTTGTCACCCTTCTCATCTATCCCAGTATCTCCTTCATAATAAAATTCAGTCATAGGTTTCTTAGATGAAAACCCATACTTCAAACTCTCTTTGCCAAAAAAGGAAGAATCTGCGCGTAAAGCAACAGAGTAAGGGAAATTTTCCATTGGAGTCTCATTATCATTAACTTGTGCCATTGAACAATCTTTAACCCCATGGCCTAATTTGCCACAGTGAAAACAGAAAATAGGAAGGTTCTCATACTTGAAGGATGGCCACACCTTCGAATGTTCATTTGAAGAGATAAAAATTCCCCTACATAAGGGCTTACGAATATCTAATTTCACCCTCAGCTGACAATACTCCACACCTGTCTCCGCTCCAAGCATTCCTCCAAACGTTGCTCCAACTGCCTGTAACAGATGTCTTGGTCACAATCAGGCGGGCATACACCAATTTTGATCCAAAAAGGGGAGTGCACTAAACTGATTTTATTACGATCTGTAGGGGTGAGTAAACGTTCAAAAACTATAAGTTGTTTCCGGAATAGCCATGGACAACCCTCAAGTACCTTTTCCATATCTTCAGCACAGTAAAAAATGATTAAAAACAGGTTCTGTCTTGCCAATCGGATTTCGAATTTCTTCTTTGTTTTCCAAATAGTTTTCATTTGAGCCCGAAAGCTATCTGGATTGTATGATCTCTTAGACCAAACGGAACAAAGCAGCGTAGGTTTCTCAGTCGGTGTAATTGTCTTACTCTTCACCGATAACTGCAGCAATTCTTCTTCAAGGAGGGAAATCTCTTCCTCCATAGTAGCAAAACTTTTCTCTCCACCACCACCCTATCACCGTCCCAAAACCGAGAAGCCACTGTTTCCTTGGGAGCAAAAGATAAATTTACCATTTGGGAAAAAAAAGGGCGAAACTTTAAATATTTTTTATGAATGTGACATGGAGATATTTTGATATGAGGAGTTGGAAAATTGATATATGGACTAAATTGAATGAAGTGGAAAAGAATAAGGACTAAAGTGCAATTTTCCTACTTTGTGGAGGAGGGAGCTAAATGATTTTTTTTTTTTTCATTTTTAATGATATTTGGAAACAAAATGATGATGTTAAAACACCTAAGCTCATGAGTTGTAAAGTTATAAGGAAAAAAATGTGGTAATTATGGATGAAAAGTGGAGGAATTTAATTGGTTGGTGAAACAAGGATTAAATTGAAAGAAAAGAAAAATATAGAGATTCTAGAGGATAGATAAAGTGGGATGGCAGCAACTTGGACAGAAAAAATAAAAGGGAAAGAAAGAAAATTTTCCATGAATTTTCTTTGATATTCTACCTTAAAATCATAGCCTAATTTCATATCCTAGAATGTTATATGAGATCATTTTTACCATAGAAATCAATTAGTTGAAGGAGAAAGGAAAGGAAAGCATAGGAAAGTGAAGAGAAAGGTTGAGTTTAAGTGAAAAAGAAGAAGAAGATAAGTACTTAATTGATTTCAAGTTTGTTTATTTTATTTTTAATATTTGATTATTTAAAATTTTAATAAATAATATATTATTATGATTATTGAATATTGACTTTGGTATTGAATATGTAAATAAAGGTACGTTGGTAATGTAAGAAACGATAAAGTGATAATTTAGTGATTAGTAAATTTCTTGAAATTAAGGATTAAATTATAAGGAGTGAGAATTTATTTATTTGCCATAAATTGGTAAGTAAATAGATGTAGTATATAGAAGGTGCTATGTGAAACTAATATTGTGATTAAAGACTTAAATGAAGTATTATGTGATAGTAATGAAGTGTAAAGTGATATAATGATTATTAAGTTTTCATGAATTTTTAAGGACTAAATTGCAAAATGCTCAAAAGTTATTATGTGTGCTAAAATAGTGAAATAAAGTATTAAAGTGAAGTGTTATAAGAAAGTAAAGTGATTAATGATGGTGAACTACAATTTAAAGTACTAACTGTTGTGAATATATGTTATGCTTGTATTATTATGAATTGTGAATATGTGAAATAAAAATGTAATGAATGTGTTTATGTGATTTGAAGTGAATAAGTAAAATATGATACAAAGTGATATATGTGTGATATATCAAGTATATTATATAAAAGTGATATTTGAATAAATGTCGTAGTAAACTCAAAGGAAATATGATATATGATAATGAAAAGACGAGTTACCTTCATCTGTGCGGATTGTCCCTACACAAATTCCAATAGTGACACGTGAGTTTTGGTTTCAATTTTATGTTGTGTTTATTGGGTGTCATAGTGATAGATTTAATTTAGAATTTACTCTCGTAGATTCTGATTCAGCTAGACCCGGGGATGGATCTGAGCGTGGGAGATGTTCTTCTTGTCGTTAGAGCTTTTACCTCTTGAGGTGTGTTTCTATCTGTGTCACATCTCTTTGTGTGATATTGTTTGAGTTTAATTCATTGGGTGATATTAATCTGTGATGTATAATGTCATGATCTTGTGATGTATTATGTGTTCGCATGATGATATTGCATGCATACTTATTAGTTTGTGGAATACTTAAATATTGTGTACACTGGGATACATATATTATATCATGAGCCTGAGGTTGAGACTGTGATAAATGTGACATCATGCCATTGTGTGTTCATGGGTTGGGATTGTACGGTGGAAGACGTGGTAATCACCCCTTCAAATGGCTGATATAAAACCACACTGTGATTGGTTACGATTGGTTGGGGAGGGGTTCTGGGGAACCTCTCCACTGTGTTGGTGTGCTGGAGAATGAGTGCATTGCATTATGCTTGACTTTTCATTGCATTTATCTATTAAATGTTCTGTGGTTACTTTTAATGCTATGAATGACTATGATATTGTGACTGTGGATGTATACACTTTAGAGACACACTAGGCTCTTTAGCTCACTCCCCAATAGTTTCTCTTTCAGATACAGTGGACTTAGGTGATTTGGTACTCGGAGGATCTCACGTTTTTTTTATATTTTTATTTCATATTTGGTTTATTATATTATTAAATTATTATGAGATTGTAATGTTAATTTTTAATTTGAGATTTTGGATATTTGTTTAAAGTGTTTAACTAATAATTTTTTAAGTTTAGAATTATTCAAAATTATAGGAAATTAATTATTTTACAATAACTAAATTTATTTACAAATTAAAGTATTTATATATGTTTTAAATGGTTTCTTTTGGGCAAAATTACAATAGTGACCCTCTGGGTCCGATCATATCTTTTAGGTTGGGTTTTGGGGGTTACAATTTCAATGTATGGGATTTGAACCCCACATAGTAAACTATGAGATTTTTTAGTGGAGTTTATATGAACCTAGTTTTCCCGAGCTCAATAGCTAGCTTTTGGAGTGTGATTCTTCAAAGGACTAGTTTTCTCGAGCTCAATAGCTAGCTTTTGGAGTGTGATTCTTCAAAGGACTCTATCAATTGGAATTAGAGCCAATCATTATGTCTTCCAATTGCATTCGTGTAGCTCAGGTGGTGACTCTGACATTGCAGTGTTCACTCAAGGCTAGATTAAGGTAGCACAAAGCCAGCCTGCGTGGGCGCGAGGCTGTGGAGTGTGGTAAACTGTTATGTGTCAATGGCAAGGTATGAGACTTAATCCTACATAAGAAAGTATGATATTTTCTAGTGAGGTTTATATGAACCTAGACTCTCTAACCTCAATAGTAAGCTTTTGAGGTGTGATACTTTAATGATCCGTATCACATTCATGGGCGTTATGGTGGTTCAAGCAAGAAAAGGGACTCTTAAAAATATTTGAATGATAAATTAAAAACAATTAAAATATTAAAGATTGAGAAATGAAGGGAAAAAAAAGGTTATTTTACCTAAATGACTCAAAAAAATAAACAATTACAAAAATGATATAGGTTCAAAAATAATCAACAAAATAACTTAAAATGAATAGTAAAATTGAGTTGGGGGACTTAAGTGGTCGGCACCACATTGATTTTTAACCCAATCATTGTTTGATGATTGTGTTAGATGTTAAAAAAATATTTTTTAGGTGCTAGGGAGTTAATGGTCGACGCAATTGTATTTTTTTTCAAACGGTAGCATATTGGTATACATTTATACCAATATTTAAAAAAAATTTGGATGTTGTACAATAGATGGCCGACACTACTTTTTCCCATTTAAAAAATATTTTTTAGGATGCTAGCACACTGAACCTGACCATTCACAGGCCAAGACTTGATACGCTAGGCTTGACACCGATTATCAACTTTATGAGCCCGTTTCTCTAAGCCTGACAATGTCTCATCTTCTGTTTTTTTTTTCCATAATAAATGAAATTAAACGAATTTAATTAAAGGATAAATGAAATTAAAGTAATAAATTGAAAAGTAAAAAAATGATTTAAAGTTAATAAATAAGATAAATGAATAGGATTTAAATTAAAAAAAATATATGGGACATTATAGGCTTAGAGAAGCGTAAAGTTGATAGTTAACGTCGAGCCTTGACTTGTGTGTAGTCGAGTTTAGACATTTCATCAGATTAATTAAATAGTCAATTAAAAAAATATTTTTATCTGATAAAATGGGTGTCAATCATCAGTGTGTCAGCACCCAAAAAATTAAATGAGAAAAAGTGATGCCGACTATTTATTGTCCAGCACACAAAATTTTCATTCACATATTTTAGAATTGAGATTTATCTATATTCATTCAATGGTTCACATATTTTCATTCTTATAAATTTTTTTGAGGAAATATTTTTTTTATAATGGTTGTCCATTAATCTTAAGTCTTAAATTTTATTTTAATATTATAAAAGCATGATAGTTTATTTAATTTTTTAATTTTATAAGAAAAGTTATTTTAATTTTTCTCTTCTTTTAGTTTTTAAACTTGTGATGTTTATTAAATCATCTTAAAATGGATAAAAAGTTAACGTTTGTTAATTTTGCTGACATGAAATATACGAGGATTACCACATGGACATCACGTTAGCAATTAATTATTTTTTAAAAATAAAATTTCAAAAATATAAAATTTATTAAATTTATTTTAAAAATTATAAAAATATATAGAAATAATTTCTAATATTTAAAAATTAATTAATTGCTAACGTGACATAACATGAATGCCACATTAGCGAAGTTAATAAATATTAACTTTCTCGTCTATTTGGAGATGATTTGATAAATAATATAAATTTAAAAATTAAAAGAGACAGAAAAAATAAAAATAGAGAGTATATTATAGAATGTTGATAAATCAATCAATAAAACCCGTCACTTGTTGCTCCATAGAACTCCTCCATCCATGATTGCTTTCCGTATGTGATCTTCATTTTCCTGTTTTGTGTGGAAGGGCGAAGTAAAAAATATTATAAATTGAAAAATTTTAAGAAATCAAAACAAAAATTTTACTATTTATTAATTAAATATTATCACTATTTAAGGGCCTAAAGAGGCAAATATATTAAGGGAGGCCAAGGTCGTACCAAACCCCCTTGGAACTTCAAATTAAGTTTTACTTAGACATTTATTATTATTAAGGCTATATAAAATATTATATCTTTTTAAAATAATTTTATGAAAATTTATCAAATAAGAAAAAAAGCATTTTATGCAGAATTATCTAAACACTTAAAAGTACTAATATTTAAAAAAAAAATCAATTTATTCTAAAAATTCATTGTCGTACCGATTAAGTTTTAGTTCGATTGGCATGAATATTGTAATAAATGTAGAAAGACGTGGATTTGAATGTGCTGAAACACATTATCCTCTTATTTATGAGTTGGAAAGGGACTATGAGTAGTTCTAAATATTGTGTCAAAAAAAGCAGATTGATCTGAACATATAATAAGATTATTAAAAAAATTCATTTTCGGTTTTGAGTAGGGGTGAATATTCGATTGAATTGAGTAAAAAAATTTTGAGTTAGTCGAGTTGACAAATCCTATTTTAGCATCTGAACTCAATTTGAATTTTTTTCGAATCGAATCGAGTCGAGTTAACGAATCCTATTATTTATACTCAATGTTGTGTTTACATAGACCGATTATTTAACTAGTAGACGAAGTACAAAATTATTTAACTATATAAATAATATAATGTTTTTGTTTTTTAACTTAATGAGTAAACATTTATCAAAATAACATAGTTTTATCTTTTAATTTAATGATTTTGACTTTTAACTTTAGAAAAGGTAAACATTTATCAAAACGATATAGTTTTGTCTTTTTTATTCGAATTTTTGAATCATTTGAATTGTGTAATTAATATTCGAATTAAATCGAAAAACTTAATTTTTTATTCGAATTGATCCGAATCACTTAATTAACTCAAAAAACATCGAACTATTTCATTCAAAATTTAAATTTTCATCAAATTTTTCGAATCGAATCGAATCGAATTTTACTCTTCTTTAATTTTGAGTAAGATAATCGCAGCTTACAAGTTACAAAAACAAAGGAAAGTGGAAATTCTGGGTCCGGCACAGGATGCAATGGCCCATTTTATCAGTCCCCGAGACGGGTCCACAGGCCTAGCCAAGATTCCCGCCCAAGAAAGAGGAAGAGCTTTTCTCTCTGTAGATGAAAAGCCTTTAATGGTGGAGCCTAGCCCTAGTGGCCATGTGCCAATGTCCCACCTTCTTCCCTCAAAAGAAACACCCTTTTTACAATCAAATCAAAATTCAATCAATTCTGCCTTTCGGCGCCCATTAAACCCAAACTCTTTCCATAAGATAATATTGAACTTGGTTCACGTTACATTACTAGAATTTCAAATCCACAATACCAGCAATCAAATACAAAAGAGTTGTGAATCAACCTTGAATCACTGTTGTCGATACCGGCATGTCCCATAACCTGATCAAGGAAGATTAATTGAAAGTTAATGGGGGGGGGGGGGATGAAAGAAAGACTTTAAATGAAAGTAGTATTGGTGTTTTAAATTGTATCAATTTACTTGGATCACTGAAGGTGACTAAGCCAGTACCCTTGAAATCGCAGTTCCAATAATTCCTGCCGTGCATCTGGTAGTAAGCATTCATGGCATATGATGCATGAGCGTGAAGCTTGTCGGGCTCAAAACATGTACCACTTTCATAAACTTCCCTACAGTCAACTCCACCAGGGCCGCAGCAAAAATCCAGCACACTTTGAAGTACTTTCTCATCTGCATGTGGTTTAGCCACGCACCATACTGACGGACCCCTTACTTGGCCGCTTGTCGACATCTTCTCGAATGCACCTCCATTGCTGCAGAACTCGCAGCTCAAGTCCACTTCGTATACCTTAGACCCGTCCCCGTTAAAAATCCCAAAATTTCTCTCACTCGCACCCCCTGGCTTTTTGTTCTCGTTAAACAAAGCAAACACAAATATCTCCATGTTATCCTTAGGTTTCATGGGTGTCCCTTTATTAGACTCTGCACGCTCAATCAACCTGGTATTGTAAGTCTTTGCATTGTTGGGTGTAGCTGCGGTGTCTTCTGGATCTCCTTTTGAGGGCCATCCAGATTCTGACACTGTGATCTTCATTGATAGATTCCCAAAGCCAATGGCATCGATAGCTGACCTAACAGCATCAATCTGGGCGTCCAGCATGTTATGGTAGATGTAACCCTTAGGGTCATGGACCCCTGTCGAGTTCCCTAGCAATGCATACTCTAAATCAACTGCGCTGGGGTTATCCCTGTATGCAAAATAAGGGTAGGCATTGACCATGAAAGGTGCACCAGTATCAGCCAAAAACCCAACAATAGAGCTCATGGTGGGAATAAGCTTTGTGGCAAAGGTTGAAGCCGAGGGTGGAAATGAGGAAGCAAGAACCGCCATGCTATGCGGGGTAGTGACCTTGATCTTACGGTCAAGACCACTCTTTAATAACACAGCATGTAAGTTTTGCATGGCTTGGACCAGTGCATCAGGGTCCGAATTATCATCGGAGGTCAAATATTCGTTGCCTACACAAATGGCTACGATGGAAGTGGCGGGGATGAAGGGCTGCACACGAGTGGCGAACCAGTCGTCGGCTGCGGCTACGTCCTTCCTAATGTTGGCGACATGGTAGTTTTCAACGGCAACAATAAGGTCAATTCCGGTGTTGGAAAAGGCTTCAAGGATATCAGGGTTGGAATCATAGATTTTAACTTTATCAATGAGCGTAGATTGGAGGAGCTGAGCTACTTTCTTTGGAGAAGGGAGGTTGTTTCCTAGAGTGCCATAGTTAATGCCAACGCTAGAGACATAAGGTAATGGGCTAACGAGGAGGAAGAGGAGGAGGTGGAAGAGATGAAGAGCCATTTGGTTGGTGGTTCAAAGGATCAAGGGAGTGAGTCAGTGATGTTCCTAATGAAGTGAAGATATGTGTAGTACCCACAGTTTCCTGGCATGAAATGCCAAATGCATTTGGGCAGAGAAATTGGGAGTATGTCAGATAATGTGGGGACCGAACGTGATGAAATATTCAGCGGAGGAACAGTAGCTTTCCACCTTTGTCAAAAATATTATTACTACTGAAGCTGATCAGTGGGTCCACTCCAACATTAGCAGAGGATCCAACTATATCCCACAACAAAGCAATGTGTTTGCGTTCCCACCTATGAAACGCGTCTCTCACACTTATCCTGAGGGGAGTATATAAATTCATAATTAATAAGAAGACCCTACATTTATTTCTCCAAACTGAAATTTTCTATATATGCCCTTGTTCTAGTCTATAATGATAAGCAGAAGGTTTAAGACTGAGGTTTGTCGGATTAACCCATTATGTATGAAGTATAAGGACTGCTTCATCACGGACTGGGGAATCATACAAGAATCTTTACAGCTTGCTTTTCTTTTACTCTCATTTAAAATAATAAAAATATTCCTTCACCTGTTTCTATGCCAAGCCAACCCTGCTATTTTTGTCGAGATTTTTTTCCACTTTGGCGGTATATGAAGCTGCCAAAGATCTATAAACACACAATGTTCGTTTCATGAACTGCCTTTGTTATCTTAAGGTTAGAAGAGATGAAACTAAAAAATGAAACTTTAGGTTAAATTACAATATATTACATTAATCACTGACACACAAAATTGTTTGTAGTATGATACAATTTCTATATACAGTAAGAACAGCAGTTAAGAGGAGAGGAACAAATTGAAATTAGATTAGATTATACTGCTGTTCATATATTTCAGGAAGAATTTCTCCTCCTTGCAGTGCTTATAGAGTACCTTATAAACCTCAATCAACAGTTTTGGAAATCGACTAGAGAAATAACCATCAAATCCTTCTGGAAGTGGCCCCAATAATTCTTGGATATCTTGAGGAATTTCCCTGTAGTGGTTTTGCTTGTTCCTTATTACCCGCAATAGGTCACGAACACTATCAAATTTGTATCTCCTATAGTGTCCAATGTTATTAAGGAATGCAGGTTCCAGCTTTTCATCCCATTTCCCATCCAAAGCTACTGCTGCAATACTTTCTAATTCATTTAATACTTTTGATTCACTCTGCCTGTCTTCCAATTCTACACGATCACTAGCCTCTCGAAGAAATGAAAGCCTCATCTCAGAACTCCAAAATAACGGATGATGCAAAACACCCTGTGCCTTCGGCCTACCACATATCAAAATATAGTTGTTAGAGGAGACGTATTGCGTACAACACCTGATAAGCTTAAATATTTTCCATCTGTAATGTTTAAGAATGCACTTCACAGGCTTTTCTATGTGCAGATAGACAAGATCTGCATGCTCAAATATTAAACCCAGGGGCATTCAACGAGTGCATAGTTATAGGACCATCAAAATGTGGATGATAGATTACCTCAATTCTGGGTTGGGATCCAAGAGATGAGAGAACAGATCCATTGCTTCTGGTATACTCTCTATTAAGAAGAGGTCCTTTCGGTCATTCACAATATTTACATCACGTTCAATACTATCCCCATAAGGGTGTTTACCACCAGTGATGCAAAAAAATAAAACACAGCCTAAACTAAATAAATCCACAGCGCGTGTCTGGCGTCCTTGACGAAGTTGTTCAGGTGCTTGCCAGCCTGAACTTCCATAACCTACATTTAGCAACATTATAAAGAATTAATTTGACCAATCTTTACACAAGCAATGTATCACGAAAAGTGCATGGTTTAATTGTTGCTGAATGATACCAGGCGTGATTGATAAGCTTACCAGTAGCACCGCGGGTTAAGGAAGACATATCCCCAGTCAAGCGTTTGCTAATGCCCATGTCTGAAAGCTTTGCACATAGAGACTTCTCCATGATTATCAAAACATTTTGAGGCTTTAGATCTCGATGTATGATGCCGAGTTCATGTAAATGGGCAAGCCCAGAGACTATATCTCTACAGAAAAAGATAACAGTGTCAAATTCTGATCAATTTCACACAAAGAAATACACCCCCACGAGCAGAAGAGAAAGAGAAAGCTTAAAGGATATGAAATTTACCTCATTAGTTTCAACAAATGGGGCGAAGGATGCCCATTAGGCTTCCAGAGTTCAACAACCCTGTTATTTTCCATCACACTATGTAATTGAACATTACACTCATTGAAGAATTTTGAATCTTCATCCTTGACAATGGCTTGATTTTGAAAAGATTCAGAGCATACATGGATCATGTCATTTAAGCTACAGGAACAACGCTCTAGAGAGAGATAAACAAAATCCTGATCAAACTCTACCCCATACCAGCGAACAATATTAGGGTGTTGATCAGAAGCAATAAGGTTCTGAATCTCTTTCAAAGCCACATCATGGTGAGTCTGCACAAGACGTTTAACAGCTACAGGACGACCATCATAAATCCCCTCAAGCACAATGGTACCGTTGCTTCCTTTTGCTATTTCTTTGTTGGAAACAAGTAACTTACCAATTCGGCGCCCATCTACACGGCCATCAACAAGATCTGTAAAGTTCAGCAATGATTTGCCTTCATTCCTTTCAATATAAGGAAGTCTGTTGGTATTTCCAACATTATTCTCCTCTGAAACAGGCTTGTTCCTTTTCTCATTATTGCCACTGCTCTTACTATTCCCAACTCTCTTAGGTTTTTTCTTTTTAGGTACTGATTGCAATTTAACTTCCTGATCCTGCTTACTCCCCTTACCTCGTTTTAACCGGTAAAAGGCAAAGACAATGATAGTCAATAGGGTAGCAAAGAAAGCAATGAAAGGTTGTATGCTGGATCCAGCCATGTCAAACCTTGTAGTGATGTTTGTATTAGCGGTATCCAACATAAGAGGGTTTTCCATCGCGGAAGATGGCAAAGCAAACCATGGTTTGTCACTAGGAAGAGCCAGTGGGAATACATCAGCAGGCGGCAAACGAGAATTTTGATTTGAAGCAGGCAATGGGATTATTCCATCAAGCCAGCCAAAGACGGGGAGAGATTCCAACAATTTATGATCACGAACTTGGATAACAACAGGTCTCTTCTGACAAGGCAATTGCAACTCAAAATCATGCATGTAATCAGCAGAAAGTTTTTTCTCTGATCCTTGACATCGAAATTCAGCATCAATTTTAGAAAATGCCACATTCCATAATACTTCAGCAGAGTTTGGAGAATAATACTGGAGGACATAATCTGTCCTCATAATATAGACAAACTGCTTGACTGTTGTTGAGTTAAAAGGGCCAGACTCCACCAGTGCATCAGCATCCTTTGTCCAACGAACTGTTTTGCCTGCATCATTCTGAATATCTAGCGTAGAGGGAGGATCATCTGACCTATAAGTTTGTACTATTCTACCAGAATTTGCATCAACAAGGTAAATAGAGGTCTTCTTTACTCCCAAAGTGATCCCTCCATCCTCTGCTATGTAGGGTGTTCTTCTAACATATTCTTCAGCGCTCAGTTCAAGTTTTTTCTAGAGTGCAAAACCATTGAGATGTAAAAGATGCTATAAGTATGAAAGCAATAAAGCATATAAACAAGACTTCCAAGGTAATCAATCAGTCAAATTTAATAGTTATCATAGACAATAGAATCAATGCCTAAGAAACCCCAAAATTAGTATGGGACAGACAACTGTAAGAAAGAGAAGCAGGACGAGCATTGATACCAGTTTTCCATGGCCCCTGCTATGAACATAGAGTTGCAAATCATCCCCACAATCAACATACAAATCACTGTTGGGTCCAGAGGCATTAAGCTTATCATTGTCCTGGTCAAGGAAGGCCTGATAAGATGAATAAATAGGTCTGCCCGATGCAAACGACCAATGAACTTTCCTTGATACTCTGTCCACTAAATGCATTGTTCCATCCAAAGTAATTACCACTGCTAATTCATCGTCACTAGATAAAGACGCAAAATACAATTTTGAGTAGAACTGATTTCAGGGTTTTAAGCGAACTCCACATAGCTTGCAGCAGCCATTATAGACAGATATAGCAAAACTCGTAATTAAAAAACAAAAATCAAAGATCGGGTTTTTTTTTCTTAAATTCATTAATCCGATGAGAATAAGGAGCTGAAGATACTTACGGAGGAGGGGGAGGCAGGAAACTATTGGAAAGAGCAGTTTGTGAGATCTGAGAGCAGAAGAAGCCGCGTATAGACGGAGAAAATAAGATGGCTAACAGCAAAAGGAAAATCCGAGATCGCCTCATATCGTGCCAGAGTTTGGTAATGAAGGATGCTAAAAATGTTGGACTGTAATTGGGAAATGCAGAATCTAGGGTTATGGAATTGGGAAATTTTGCAGAATACCGCAATAGAAGGGGAAAGGTTAATTAGGGGTGGCACCCTGCCTGCCTAACTTGGCGTATTTTCATTTGATTCGTGTCCAAGTCCAACCCCCGCGTATCCTCCTGGTCCGATCGCTTGCTGTCTTTATCATGCTAACCAATCATATCCACACACATGTCAGCTGAGTTAACTATAAAACTCGTGTTACGACTGCTGTAGATTTAAAACACAGGACAGGATTGTCATGGTCTCTTTGGTTATTTGCATTTTCACAATTCGTTTCAATTGCACTTTACTTTATATGTTTACATGTTAAACTTTTGTTGAAATGATGTCTTAATTAATATCATGTTCTGGGTTTAATTTCTGGACAATGATAAATGCATTGCATGTTTATTTTTTAAAATTTATTAAATAACTAATTAAATGATAATTGGTCTAATTTATAATAAAAATTTATTATTTTTGAAAAATAATTGAAATAATAAAATAATATTTTAAAAGCAATGAAAATAAAAAAAAAGTGAGGGAACAATTTGAAACTAGAGCTCTTGCACGAGCCTATATGGTTCGAACCATAGACGAGGATGATGCTATCGGTGCTGTATCAGGTAGTTTTCTTTTATATTTTGCACATGTTCATGCTTTAATTGACCTTGGCTCTACGCAATCACATGTTTATTTTAGCTTCTTGAAATTGGAAAAATTGAAATTGGAGTTATCAAGCATAGCAATTTTTATTTCAAGTTCTTTAAGATAAATTGTGCAAGCATGGCCCAATATTAGAAATCCAGAATAAATCGTTCTCAGTTAATTTGTTGATCATGTTGTTTGGTGATTTTGATGTAATTTTAGAAATGAATTGATTGACCAAACATAAAATAATTTTAGATTATCCAAACTTTTGAAAGTGATATCATTGAAGTCAATGACATAAGATTGAGTAATTCTACTCATATCATTTCGTCGGTTTGAGCTAACAAGCTTCTGAAGGTTGTGAAATATATTTGACCTATATTATCAACCCGAACTCGGATTAAAGCCAAATGAGCAAGATGCGGATAGTATGCAAGTTTCCGGGTGTAATTTCAAAAGAATTGTCAAGATTACCTCTTGATCGTGAGGATGAATTTGTAATTGAGGTCTACCCGAGTACAACTCCAGTATCTACCGCTCCATATGATATGACATCAACGAAGCTAAAAGAGTTGATAATTCAATTGCAAGATCTTTTAAACTGGAGCTTTATACGTCCTAGTATATTGACTTGGGGAGCTTCGGTACTTTTTGTTAGAAAGAAAAATGGGTCAATAAGACTTTGTATTGATTATCAGAAGCTAAATAAGTTGACAATCAAGAATAGATATTCGTTTCCACATATTAACTATATGTTTGATTAGTTGAAAGGTGCAACAATATTCTCCAAATTTAATCTGAGATTCGGATATTATCAACTGAAAGTGAAAGATAGTGACGTGCCGAAAACAACGTTCTGTACGCAATATTGTCACAATTTCTAATCAATGTTTAAGAAATTCAACATTATAAAGATAATCAATCCTAATTTCTTCAAGGATTTTTTTAATCAACTTCTAAGATGCTAGGGATCTCATACAAAATCAATATCTCAAAATCATTCAATCAATAAAAAACTAAGTCTTGTACAAAAATCCTAATTTATCACAAGAAAAAGTCACGATATTATGTTTTAGAGATTAATTAATAATGCTTGAAAAGAAAAGAATAATTATTACCAAATTAGGGAGACTCGCTTGAAAGAATTGATACAGTGATCACTTTATCTTGTAAAAATTTTAGAGTGTGTGAAAGATTAAAAGAAATTTGTACTTTTGAGTTTTAGTGAGTGGAGAGAGATTAATTAATTTTATATAAAATAAAATTTTGGTGGATTATTTTGTAATTTTTTTTGTGAGGTGAATTTACCAATTATACAGATTAAAAATATATGGCTGCAGCTGAATGAATTGAAATGTTATATGTTCATGTCACTCTGCTGTCATTACAAAATGAGCCTGTTTATTTTTTTTGTTAACATGAACATTGGAAAACCCCTGGCCACCAACTATACCATCTGCAAGTATTTAAGCCTCGTAAACTTTGCATTCCTCATCTGCTGGGTTTGTCTTGCAGTAATCCTCCAAGGGGTCACCGCTTCCAGCTACAGGCTTGCCCGGCCACTTGCTTGCCACCAAGTGTGCCAGATCAACAACCCTTTGGCTACATGTCACATTGTACCAAGTTATTAATCTACAAATTTAAATATAAACATCACTTGCACTGATTTTAGATTGCTTGCTTAAAGCTCACCTGTAGCCCCATTCATTGTCATACCAGGCCACCACCTTGACCATGTCATCTCCCATGACCATGGTCAAGGACGAGTCAATGGTGGAAGAAACATCAGAGCACCTAAAGTCCACTGAGACAAGAGGAACATCGCACACTTCCAAAACACCCTTCAATGGTCCCTCGGCTGCCTTTCTAAAAGCAGCATTCACATCTTCAGCTGAAATGCCCTTCTTCTCAACATTCACAACAAGGTCAACAACTGATACGTTTGGTGTCGGCACACGAAGTGCAATGCCATTCAGCTTTCCCTTGAGTTGAGGAAGCACAAGAGAGACAGCCTTGGCTGCACCTGTGCTTGTTGGTACAATGTTCAATGCTGCAGCCCTGGCTCTCCTCAAGTCACGGTGCGAAGCATCTAATAGCCTCTGGACCATCACCAACAAATAATTTTAGCTTTCTTTGTTTCTCAAGCAATTCAATTGAGTGTGAGCGTTTGTGTTTGGTTAATTAGTATGATCACCTGGTCTCCCGTGTAAGAGTGAGTGGTTGTCATTGTACCCTTCACAATGCCTGCAAATCAGTTTTGGCAAAGTGAGAAAAGGATCATCCTCAAAATGTTCGAGCTTTGAAATGATACACACATATGAGAAATGCTTACCAAATTCTTCATCCATGACTTTCACAAAAGGAGCCAAACAATTTGTGGTGCATGAAGCATTGCTGCAAGTACAAAATGACAATCAAATTCTAGACCACTAGAACAGAAGGAGCAAGGGGAATGATTTTCGTTACTGCTCTATTAGCATGCAACTCTTCATTCAAAACCGACCTGATGATGTTCGCAACCTCGTGGTCGTAATCCCCTTCGTTGACTCCAACAACATAGGTTGGAATGTCTGCACCTTTAGCTGGAGCGGTTATGATAACTTTCTTGGCACCAGCTTGTATGTGCTTTCCAGCTCCAGGGCCATCTACAAAGACTCCAGTTCCCTGTAAAGTGCATGTCAAATGATTCAATTATAATTAATACTCTTTAGAACAAGTTGAACAATAGATTGCAGGATATGTTTAAGGGCACTTAAGGGCAAAGGACCTACCTCGATAACAATGTCGATACCAAGTTCAGCCCAAGGAAGCTTGAGAGGGTCCCTGTTAGAGACGACCTTGATGGGCTTACCATCAACACTGATGGTTTCATTGTCAACTATTTTCACATCAGCTTTGAAAGTTCCCAGCATGGAGTCATATTTTAGCAAGTGTGAAGCCTGTGTTTATATTGAATACCGCAGTTAATGAATGAAACTAATCAAACCAAACCTCATAGGTTAGCTCTTATAAAGCATGACAGGTGAAACTTAAGTTACTTACATTCTTGACACCACCACTGTCATTTACAACAACCACCTCGAGGGGTGAGTCCTTCCTGCCATGCCAGCATCGGAGGAAGTTCCTGCCAATACGTCCGAATCCATTGATTGCAACCTTCAGTTTGGCCACTGTTTCTCCCCTAACAGATGTTGACGGTACACCTACACTCTAAATTTCCAACAGTTTCAAGCCATCGGCACTATCATATGCAACAGTAGTAAGACTAGCAGGACAGTCTTATCTCTTAAAATATAAAGTTATTTAGAAGAGTGAGCAAACCTGGGGAGTAAGTTGGGCAGCCAGCACGTCGAAAAAGGAAGCATCTCTAACATTCTTGGCAAAGGTGACACATGAGCTGGATCGAAGTCCAGAGAATTCAGTCACTTCCAGTCTCTGCACAACAAAACCGAAATGAAAATAAAACCCTGAAGCAAATTAAAGAGCAACAAACAGCAGAAGAAAGAGGGAGACCTTGGAAGAGCATTGAGTGGGGAAACAGTGAGTGGTCTTAGATGGAAGCCTGGTGTTGGCAGGGATTCTTGAAGGAGCTAAAGCAGTGTGTGTTGCCATGGCTGATGGCTGAAATTAAAAACTAAAAGATCAACTCCCCTCTCCACTACTATATATACACTTGAATTTGGTGTTTTGGTTAATATATCATTGGATATAAATTATGGTTGAAAGTGAATTAACGGAACGTGTGGTGAATATGGAGGGTGTGCAAGATATATGTGATAAGATTGTATGGGAGAACTGAAGCTCATAATTTGAGCCACAGCCCCATCCCTTGTCATTTCTCTCAAGTGCATTACCAGTTTTGCACTGTATCGAATGACCACAAAAAAAAAAAATCTGCATGTCGCCAAGAGAGAAAGGACTCGAGCTCAATGGAGCAGTGCCCAAGATGTGTACAAGCAATAATTTTATGGCTACGAGGAGATTATTTTGGATGGTCGTGAACATTTAGATGAAATTATAATATCCATGTCATTGTACGTTTGAAGGATAAACTTAATTTGAGGCTAATAATAATGAAAACCCACATCGGAGACAGAGAAAGGGTATTCTATTTCCAAACAAAGAGATTCGATTAAAAATTTCTTCCAAACATCAAATGAAGGATATTTATTTAAAGTAAGATTGTTCCAAGTATTAAATCATCATTACAAGTAGGAAACACCTCAAATGCTGCTCTGTAAAACTTGTCGCAAACCTTGAGCATCTTACCTTCATGTATTGCAAAAGTTTTAAAAGTATTCATGTTTTTAGCAACAATCACCACATATTAAAATGACAGAGTTACACTGTTTTGTCGAGAAAACAAGAAAATTACAACAAATTCCCTATTATTTCTTAATAACAGACTAGTTGAACCACGGTTTGTAAGGCAATTCATATGGCAGCTTCAATTTCATCAGAGTTTACAGCAACTCCGTTCGGAGCATCTTCAGATCGAAGCTGACTGGAAACATCATCAATGGCAGCGTTCAGCTGAGCAATCTTCTCAGTTAGTACCTTCCGAGTTTTCTACACAATAAAGGTCACTCATTATTCTGCTTTTAAACCTATAAACTTTAGACAACACATAAATGCTTGTCCATCAACTTCAAAGCACACACACTACTCAGGCCATTCCAATATTTAGAGGACAATAATTCTGAGCAGAATAAGTGCTCACCTCCAAAGCTTTTTCTTCATCATATATGAATTTAGGCAGTCTCTTCATTAGGTCCTTACTATCAGCTACAGCTAGTGCCTTGCTGATCTATAGAAGGCAAACAGCATAAGAATCTAATAGTCGGCAATCAGCATCATATAAGTCATGAATAGTAAGTTGTCATAGGAAAAATAATAGTCAAACACAAAATAGTTCCCATAGCTCCGACTGTATGTTTTAGACATCAAAAGGGGGGGGGGGGGAGTTAGTCAATTATGAAACTACAGTTGTTGAGTGTAATCCATTGAAAATTATATGGGAGCATTTTAATTGGTCAAAATAACAAATATACATAAAGGAGAACAAGGAGATAGTTTAGTATAATTTCTACAGCAATTTGCAAAGGTAATTTCACCTGAGGGGCAAACACACAACCAAGTGCACCAACCACGAGCCCTCCCAAAACAAAACCTCCAATAAAGGCATTAGCGCTGCTTGACCTTCCGCCGTCACTGTAAGAACATATGAAGCCGACAACTTGGGTAATAATACATGCTAATGTTCCCAACAGAACATATCAAAACAACACAAAAGAGAGAACAGAATATGCGCGCGCGCGCACAAACCTAAGCATATGGTTGCTAGTACTTCTTTAATTATCTCCCGGTTATAGGAATATTAACAGGAATAATAATTCATTATTAGGCTCAAATTGTCCCAAAGATGATACCTGTACGAAGCTTGAACAGTGAGAGGCCTTCTAGAGGTAGAAATATGCAGTTTCCTTAAATGACTAGAATTGAATGCCAAGTTGGTGGGGCTGGCACTCCCATGAGAGCCTAGCAAACCAAATTGCAGAGAGAAGGTAAGGAACAGCCTTTCAAAGATTTTAAAACTAAATGGATGGTACACTTGCAAATGCACAAAACATAGCTTGGATGGAACAAAAATTAGAGTTAATGATGCTATGATCTCAAAGGTAAAACAATCTTATGATTTCAGAGGATGGAAAATAACATGATGATGCTATGATCTAACAAATTCTAAAATTGAAAATTTGAATTGATGTTAAACCCAGATTCTTGCATCAAAAGATGTAAAATGCTGAACTAAAATGAGAAATAACGAAAAATAAAGCCTAACAATTAATTCCACGGCCAAAGTACTTTCAACAAATCCTATCGGCATCTTTCTTTCGTTTCTAGCTGACAGCACTTGCAGTCAATATTACCTTAGGTTTAATAGCATGCCAAATCAGAAAAAAAAAAAAAAACACAAATATACTAGGAGATATAATAAATTATAGGCTTGAATCTGCAAATAGGAGATTAATTTAGAATCAATAGCCTCAAAGTGCCAATGTTCTAAGACCCATCAACAACTTCAACACTGATATATGAATCCAAGTCCAGGGAAACAGCGAGCATGGATTTATATTTTGCTAAGAAACTTTCTATTTTTTTTCTCAATCATGATGCATTAGACGTTAAATCGTACTCCATTAAAAATAAAAGAAGCTAAAACGATAGAATCAATTACAATGAACGGACAACAATCAAATTATAAATAAAACAATTAAGGGTGAAGAACAACGGAATGTGTAGGGATTGTTACCAGAAAATAGTTGAAGCGGAGCATTTGCCGATAAAACCAAAGAATTTGAAAGGGTAGTCATTTTGTAAGAAATGAAACGAGACAGTTGAACGACGAGGTAAACAAAATAAATAATCCAACCCGGTTGCTACTCCTCCTGAGTCGTGAGTGAGTGAGCGAGCGGACGAGTTAGTTCGATGATACCTATGCTGCCTTTTGCCCTTCAGCCTTGAGCTTGACGACCAAATTTCACCGTGGATCTGTTGCTCTGCTTCTGGCCCAATCTCTAACTTTTTAGATTGCTCTGTTTCCTTCTTCTTATTGGATTGGACCTAGAATAAGAAGTTTTGTATCGAATTGTTTAATTTTTTAGGTCAATTTCTTTTATTAGTCCTTGTACTATGCATAAGTTTTGATTTGGTCTTTTTACTCTAATTTGGTAAATTTTAGTTCCTTTATTTTTTTAATTAAATCTTTTAGCCCAATTTTGTTATTAGTCTCATACTATGTGTAAGTTTTGGATTTAGTCTTTATTCTTCAATTTGATAATTCTTAGTCCTTATACTTTTTGAAGTTTGAAATTGCAGTCCTAACTCAAATGTTAGCCTTTAAATCTATTAGTCTCGTACATTTGTCGCATAAGATTATAAATGGTTATAAATGGCTACCATTTGAACTAGGACTGATATTTCAAATTTCAAAAAGTAAAAGAACTAAAAATTACCAAATTAAAATATAGAGACTGAATTTGCAACTTACACATAATACACGGATAATAGCAAAATTTTGAAATTTTTTTATTTAATTTCAAGGTTAATATTTAATGTAAAAATATTATATAATTTTATGAACGGTTAATTAAGTTTAGTGAATTTAGTTTTAATTTTTTTATATAACGTGTCATCGCCTAATTCACGTATAAAATTATACATTATCAATATATTAACTATAAAAAAAAAGTAATATAAAAATAATTATGTTGGGGCCGGTGGAGCAACGAAATAAAAGAAAATTGAAGGAGTTGTTTGATGGGGTCATCTCTAGCAATGGAAATATGAAGTTGAAGAGCAATGCTATATTCAATACCTTGTAAGAAACAAAAGAATGTTCAAACTTAATTACTAAAAAAATACGAATGCTAACAAGAATTACAAAACAAAATGGACAGCGATATCTATTATATGTTAACAAGGATGGAATATTTATTTATTTATTTATTTATTATATGTTTTGAATCTTTCATTAAACCTCATGTTTAACACCCTACAAATGTACTATTAATAGATATGTCATCAATTAAATTTATTTCATTTTGTTGATACGTAGATAACATATCAATATTTAATTAACTTTTTAAAATTTTAAAATTTCAATAAAAATTATAAAAAAAAAAACTATTTTATAATTTTAAAAATCATTTTTTAAAAAATATAAAAATTATAAAAAATGTTTTTTAATATTTTTAAAATTTTAAAAATTTATTAAATATTGAATATTATATACGTGAAAAATCATATGTAACAAATATTAATTTTTTTATCTAGTTACGGATGATTTGATGAAAATGAAAATTTAAAAGAAAGACGAAAAATTTAAATAAAGAGTTAAAATGAATTTTTTCTAAGTGGTAGGGAAAAAATAATTATGTTTTAGAACTAATAGGACCCATAAATAAATAAATAAATATTGTACTAGTGGAAAGAAGGGGGAGTAGAGAAAGTGGGGGTAAAATTCCGTAAGTACACGTGTTCTAAACTCCCCTCCCTCCAGTGAATGTTCCATACCAATGGATTAAGGTCATATCCATTACTAAATATATGGGATAATATAATATTTGACCTCTTAATTTTGGAATTAGGTTCATTTTGGTACATGCACTCTTTTCTTGTTCATTTTGATACTTGAATTTGACAATTAAATTTAAACTTGAAAAATATAAAAGTTTAAGGATGTGACATTCTGAAATCATTACTTGAAAATTTTAAAATTTATATAAATTTTTAGGTGATGATGTGGTATACAATCTCAAAGTAACTGGATTAGTGATTGAGCAAATCAAACTATCGATTTTCGATTCAAGCAGTTTGATCAATTCGATCACTGGATCAAGAATAATTAAATAAATAATAAAAATTCATAAAAACCTTTAAAAAAAATACTAAATTGGTTGAACCTATTTAACTATTGATTTTTTTTTTTACCAATTTCAAACATTTGTCAAGTTAATTCCTTTGTTCGGACCATTATATCGATCAACTCTCAGTCCGTTCGATCCAATCCTATTTTAAGAACACTGGTCACGTCATCAAATCTGGACAGAAATTAAGTTGAAGTACCAACCCTAAATTCATCATTAGGATTGTAGAATATGTCTACTGCATGCTGATACACGGGAGAAAGTCAGGTTTGAGACAGTCCAACACCTTTCAATCTCAGACAAAATATAATATATATGAGATGGGGGTGTTGATTAATACTAAGTGATAATTGAATATAAATAACCTCCGGTGGATCCCAATATCTGTTTCTTTATTACATTAATTCCCTCCCTTGAATTGGCTGCATTGGCCGGCTTGATTCTCTATTGTCCTAAGCTAGGGGATTGTAAACTTAGATCACCACATTGCTCATCACCAACCTTCCTTTCCTTCCATTCCACATAAAACCATGCAAATTATGACAAACTTTTGTTCATAGAAACCGTGTCTCAAATCCAAACGCGCTGCCCACTTGCATTTCTTCACTCCATTTTTATATACTTTCCGGCTTCTTGTTGTGCTTTTACAGTACTAAGCGTTTTAGTTTTTGCAAAAATGGCTACCTCTAAGGAAAGGTCACTGGAGGAAACGCCAACATGGGCTGTTGCAGTTGTGTGTGCAATATTTGTGGTCATATCTGTACTCATGGAACATGGAATTCATTCTCTGGGAAAGGTACTTAATCTACTAATGAAAACTTCATACTAATGATTATGATTATGATTATGATTATAACCTTTGTTGATGTCATGCAGTGGTTTCAAAAAGGCCAGAAGAAAGCCATGATGGAAGCTTTAGAGAAAATAAAAGCTGGTTAGGTTATATATATGTACATATAATACTTGTTCATCATATTGAAAGCAAACTGCAGTCTAATCCTTAATCAATTAAATTCCATTATAATTCGCAGAGTTGATGCTACTGGGATTCATATCCTTACTACTTACTATAGGAACATATTCCATTCCAGCGATATGTATCCCAGAAAAGATAGGATATACGATGCTTCCATGCAAACGGAAGCCTGGGTCTGCAGGAGATAGTGTTAAAGATAGCAACAAAGCGGGAGGGGGCGGCGGCGGCGGCGATAAAGGTCACCGGAGAAAGTTACTTTCTTATGCTGAAGATATGGTTTGGCGACGAGTCTTGGCTGAATCCAAAGGAAAAGATTCTTGCCCCGAAGTATGCCGCCGGCCCTTTTTTTAATCTATTTTCAACATTGTTGATAATTAACCTGATCTTTGATTTCTGTATGAAATGATAGGGCAAAGTTCCCCTGATTACACAAAGCGGGATGCACGACTTGCACATATTCATATTTGCTCTTGCTGTCTTTCATGTTCTTTATAGTGTGGCCACCATTCTACTGGCTAAGGCCAAAGTAAGTCCTTTTCTTTTCCCCTTGGAATTGATTGATTGGTTTTGGTTGTAGAGCTGATATTGTGGTTGTGGTGAATTGAATTTGAACAGATGAAGAAATGGGAGTCGTGGGAATCAGAAACTAAAACTCTCGAGTATCAGTACAGAAATGGTAAGTCTTTGTACTTTTCACCTTGCCTTTTAGGTCTAAATTGTAAAGGTTGTATTTGTTTGGGTGGGAAAAAAAATGTTAGGAAATGGTGATTGATATTGATACATGCATTTGTATATGTTACACATCAGATCCTTCAAGGTTCAGATTAACCCATCAAACTTCCTTCGTCAAACGTCATTCTGGTTTCTCCAAAATTCCAGGCATGAGATGGATAGTAAGACTCTGCTAATTTCTTACAATTTTTTGATCGACTAAAATGAATTATTTGTAACCTCAACTTTACAAAAAAAAATTATGCAAATAGAGATATCGATAAACTCATAAGAATATAATCCATTTAAACACACTCAATCCTACATCTTTCTATATTGACAATACTCATGCCAATCGAACTAAAACTCGATCAACAATTTTACAATTGTAATATTTGATATATTAATAATGTTTTTTTTTCTTTAACTCAACATATAGAGTTAAAAAAATTTATATATTTACTTTTGATTAGACCTATTCATGGGTTGGGCTACTCGGTCAAGTTCGAAGGTCCGTCCAAAATTTGAGAAGTTTTGAGTAAAAATATTATGCTCGAAAAATTGATTTGGGCAAAAAATTAAGCCCGCTTAAAATATGATTGGGCTTGAATTTGAACATTCAAGACCCAAACCCAACCCATTTTTAGGTTTATTTATTTTTATATATTATGATATTTGGAACATATTAACAAATAAACCTAAATAAAATATATAATAATATTCTAATATAAATATTAAAATAACGTTATAAAAAATTTAAATAAATAAAAAATGTATAAAAGTATTAAATATTAAAATATAAATATTCTTTAAAAAATTTTTAAAATAGTATAAGTGAACCTAAAATAGGTTTGAATTAATCTTTTTCAAATATGGATAGATTTGAACAAAATTTTAAGTTCATATTTTGGGTTGGGCTGAACTTAAATAAATATAAAATATATTAATATTATGTTTAGACCTGACTTCAACCTGACCCGACCCGAACATGTATACTTTTGACTATTTTTGGTTAACTGAAATAATAAAATCTAAAAAATATGATTATAGGTGGCCTTCTTCAGGCAATTCTTTGGTTCGGTGAGCAAGGTGGACTATTTGACCATGCGCAATGGCTTTATCAACGTAAGTAATTGGCCGGCGTACATCATCTAATAATTTGATTACAAGTCGTTTTCTTTACCAAATAGCTCAGCTGGTGAGTTCACTTTGATCACCAAATATTACTGAGAAAGAGATGGTTAATGCAGGCACATTTTTCGGCTAACACAAAATTTGACTTCCATAAATACATCAAAAGATCCATGGAAGACGATTTCAAAGTCGTTGTCGGTATCAGGTCTGTTTAAACCCATTTAAATTAACTTCATATTGCTACTCTGAAATTGATTGGTTGTTGGTTTTCGGGATTTCGCAGCACACCTCTGTGGGCATTTGCTATCATCTTCTTGCTTCTAAACGTTTACAGTGAGTAAATATTCTAACCCTTTTTGATGAGCATATCATAAACTAATAAATGAAGTATTTATAACATAAAATACGTGGTGCATGCAGAATGGCAAACTCTCACCTGGTTGTCTTTACTCCCACTGACTGTAAGCCACCCACATCCTTCATTAAACTTTATATGTTAATGGATTGAGAAATAAAAGTAGAAAGATTTTGTGAATTGTGTAGATACTTGTATTGGTGGGAACAAAGCTTGAACTGATCATAATGGAAATGGCGGAAGAAATCCAGGAAAGGAGTGCAGTGGTAAGAGGGGCACCAGTGGTGGAGCCAAATAACAAGTATTTCTGGTTTAATCGACCCCAGTGGATTCTCTTCTTGATACATTATACATTATTTCAGGTAAACCAATCACGTTTTCCTTAATTACCAGCTTGATATCTATTGGTTTATTAATTGAGTTTGATTGATATTCATGCAGAATGCATTCCAGATGGCATATTTCCTTTGGGTAGCGGTAAGTAGTGTGTTCCTCCATTCAAGATTTATTCTGAAGCTCCATACACAGTGATTCATATGTTTTATGGTGCAGTTTAAGTACAGCCTAGGTTCTTGTCTCCACGAGAAACCGTACTTTGTAGTGGGAAGGGTTGTTCTTGGGCTGTTCCTTCAAATTCTATGCAGCTACATTACCTTCCCCCTATACTCCTTGGTGACGCAAGTGAGTAGTACAACAAGTGTTTATCATTATTTTTCCATGTGATTTGGCTTTACTGAAACTCCCACGAGTTGAGAAGTACATCGATAAGTTCGGTGTTGTTTTCGATCAGGGTTTTATTTTCTGTTCTGTCAAAAGCTTTACAAGTTCACAGAGAGCTTAACTCAATTATATGCTAGAGGTCTTGAGTACTTTAACATTACCAAGATACTACGAGTCACTTTCGCTCTATAAACTTGTGAGGCTCTTGATAGAGTGAAGAGATAAAACCTTGGTCAAGAATTACCGAACTTGTTGATGTATTTAGGGGTGTTCAAACTTCGGTTAAAATCGAATTAACCGGTCGAATCGATCTAATTCGGTTAATCGACCGATTAAAGTTTTTTTGAAATTTCAGTTAAGGATTAATTCGGTTCAAAATCGAGTAATTGACCGAATTAACCAAATTTAATAAATGAGCATTATCAAAAAAAAAATTATATGTTTTATACTTGTTTTAACAAAAATATATATAAATTTTAATTAATTCGATTAGCAGATCGAATTAACCAAAATATTTCGGTTTGGTTAATTTTTTTTGAAAAAAAAAACTGATTCGATTAACAGTTAAAAGATTAAAAAATTCGATTAATATTAATTTGATTCGGTTAACCGTTTGAACATCCCTAAATGTAGTCTTTTGACTTGTGAACTCATCAAACTTTGGGTAATAACATTGATCATTATGATGATGGACTTGTTGTTGAATTATATGTTGGGATGAATGCAGATGGGATCGCACATGAAAATTGCAATATTCGAAGAGCAAACAGCCAAAGCTCTGAAGAATTGGCGGAAGGCTGCCAAGAAGAGAAACAAGCAGAAAGAAAAGGGAGGAGGGATGAGTAGCCCAATGTCGGCGTCAATGAGCGGTAACACCACACCGAGTCGAGGGACATCGCCTTTACACTTGCTGCACAATCACAAACATAAGTCCACCGCCAGTGAGCAAACCGATGGGGTTCTTAATTCCCCCACCCATTCCAACTTCTCTTACCCCTCCGACACTGATCTCTCCGATATTGAAGCTGCCGCACTTTCTCCTCCTCAACATTTAACACAACTTGATGATGATCATCGTCATCATCAACATAATGTTGATTTTTCCTTTGTCAAGCCTTAAGTTAATTCACTACGTCCATTGTAATCCAAACAATATTAAATTGCTTAATTAATTTCTGTGCTAGGATTACTCACCAATAGTTATAATTTATGAAAAATAAATCAACTTTTTTAGATAATTAAAATAAACAATTAAATAATATATTGTGAGATACTTAAAAACGATGCTCATTATTTACAAGTTAATTTATGGATTTATTTTTATACATCCTATGATCTCTCATAATAGTATCATTTATGATATCAAAGTTTTAAGGGCATTACATTCTTCTCCTTAAGAAGTATCGTCCTTGAAATTTACTGTATTAAATAGTTGTAAATGTTGTTGTTTCATCGTATTTTCATTTCCTCATATTGTCTCTTCCACGTCATGATGTCTCCAATAATATCTTTACTAAAGGAATTATTTTATTTTTAAGCTCTTTAATCTCTTGAGTTAGTATTTTCGCAGATTTCTCTTCATAAGTTAAATTAAAATAAATCTCCAACTTCCTCAAAAGTCATAACACGAGATGAGTTTGATCTATATTTTCTTACTTAACATAGAGCTATGAACAACATTATGAATCAGATTCATCTCAAGTAGTAAAACTAATCGATAAACCACTTGACCAATATATTCAAGTAGCTCATAAAGTCCAATGAATATCAAATTCAATTTACTTTTTTTATCAAATCAAAAAATCTTTTTTTAAGACGACACTTTTATAAATACTTTGTCACCACATTATATTTTATATCTTTTTTTTTTCAACTCGTCATTAACTTTTACCTATCAATTACCGTTACCTATCAATTGACCTACAAATTAATTAAATCAAAATAAAAATTGATTAAGTTAATGATTAATTCAAATCTAATATTTTTAAATAATTTATTTAATTAAAATCAAATTGACTATTATACCAAAAATTGATGATGTAACTAGTTTTATGTTATACCTATTACTCATAATTTTAAAAGAAAAAAAAAAAGGTAGGGAAGAGAGTTGGGGAGAAGGGTATAAAAGTAATTGGATGAAAATGGATGGGGTTTGGTGTCTAAAGGTGTAACGACCTTAAGCTTTTAACAGAAGAGAAAAGATGGGTTCAGCTTCAGCCACTATTCTACAGAGATGGATCCTTGATTTTCATAAACCAATCTTCTGCTCCGAATTCACTGCCAATCAAACCCTAAACACAAACCAGCTCGTTGTATCAGTACCCATTTCCAGAAGGAGTGCCATATTGCTCTCTTCAGTGCCTACTCTCACTCTCATTCCACTGCCCCATTTCTCTGAGGCGGGAGCCAGGGAGAGACGCAACAAGAAGACCATCCCCATTGAAGACTATCTCACTACCCGTTAGTTGCTTTTATCATTGTCTTTTCTGCATTGTTTCTTTCAACAATTAATTCCCATTTTTTTGTTGAACCCAACAGCTGAGGGATTGAAGTACTATGATATTGTGGAAGGGAAGGGTCCAGTAGCAGAGAAAGGATCAACTGTACAGGTGTCTTAATTTGTAATTCATGGATTCATGTTCATCACTCTTCCTTGCCTTTTCTTTTGTTTGCTATTTCAGGTGCACTTTGACTGCATATATCGTGGTATTACTGCTATTTCAAGTCGAGAGTCTAAGCTTTTAGCTGGGAATCGCATCATTGCCCAGGTTATACCTCTTGTACACTAGTTTTCTTCAATTAAAAAAAAAAAAAAAACATCATCTTCAAAGTCTAACACTGGTGTTACCTTTTACTCAGCCATATGAATTCAAGGTTGGAGCTACTCCAGGGAAGGAAAGGAAACGGGAATATGTAGATAACCCAAATGGTCTGTTTTCAGCACAAGCCGCACCAAAGCCCCCACCAGCTATGTATTATATCACAGAAGGAATGAAAGTAGGGGGCAAGGTTAGGTTAAAGCATCCTCTGTTTTCAGTCACCTTAATAATTTGGAACCTTTTTCCCTTCTTTTTTTTTTTCTTATCATCACCTCATGGTTTTAGTTTAATTTTCAGAGGACTGTCATTGTTCCTCCAGAGGCAGGCTATGGGCAGAAAGGAATGAATGAGATCCCGGTAATGTCCTAATTATCTTATGCAAAGCTTTGTTATTGGTGAGGCTACCTAATAGTCATTCCCCCATTCATCAAGCACAATTTTACTGTGTCTGCTAATTGGATAGCTTTGAAAAAGAAGAAGAATAGTTAATACACAAGTTAAAATACACAGGCAGATTTGAGGTAAAAGTAACGTGGAGGCTATGGGAGTCAGATTGCATTTTAACTCTTCTACTCGAAAAATGAGTAAATTAATCTTTGTATGTTAGATTAAAGAGCAAACTAATTTTTCTGTTAAAAATTTCATCTCAGTTCTTGCATTTCAAAATGAGGTACATGCGACATGACATATGTATTGGTGTGTCATGATTATTTTAATCTGACTCCTAATACAGAACTTCTATGATTCTTTTACAAAACTTGAATGTAGGAAATCATTCATTTTTTTTTTTCTGTCTGCAGCCAGGAGCCGAATTCGAGCTAAATATTGAGCTTTTGCAAGTGATGCCACCCCAAGAGAATTAAGGCCCACGCTGGTGCATTCCTACTTTTCATTGATCAAAATATTGGACTATACAATTTACATTCGAGTTGCCCTTATTCATAAATTATAGCTAATTAAATCATGTGTATTGGTGTGTCATGATTGTTTTAATGTACAAATAAATATTTTGTGTAATTTTTTTTAAGTTCGTGTATACATCTTGAATTCTTTTTTTTTGTACCATATCGCTTCATATGGTATAATAATAATGTGCTTACCAAATTTACTCTGCTACTGTAAGGACCAATAGACCATGGCTGATGGGTGTAGCCGTGTAGGTAGGTTAAGTTCACTTAAATGTCTACCCTTTTTCTTCTCAAAAATAATTCGGGCAGACTCTTGCATATATAGATTAAGGAAGAAACAATGTTCAACAAAGAATCAAAAGAAGAAAGCACTGAAACAGTGAAACTAAGTGATGCAGCATGGAGGTAAAATTCTGCAGGTTGGACCAAAATATTATTCCTACTTCATATTTCATCAATGAAATCAAGAAGATCTTCAACTTCCTGCCTCAATGCTGTAATTTTCTGTTGCTGCAAAGCAATCCGGTTCTCAACATCCCGGGCCCCTGACTTCTTCTCATAGGCCTCCACCGCTGTAGAGTGCTTCGCCATCAACTTTTCTAGCAATTCTCTCTCCTTAGCCACCAGCTCCTCCACCTATAGAGACAGCACCAAAGTAATCACTTAAACAAAACTGCCTAAAATGCTATTAAAACTAAAATGCAAATCTGAATTTGACATCCACAGCAAACAGAGTTGCAATGAAAATATTGTCACCTATGAAGGCTTAATTAATAAACTTCATCAGAGTAAGACCGAAAATGCAAAAAGACGGACATCAAACTAAACAGCAACAAGTAAAAGACAAGTGAACCTTGGATAATACTTGAGCAGCTGATGGGGAAGATTGCAAGAAAGTCATCAAGGGTTTCAAATCTTTTGACAACTCTTTTAACAAACCATCAGCAGATTTTCGAGCAGCTTTACAAGCTTGCACCTCCCCTGTCCTAGAAAGGTCGCGTAGAGATGCTTCCAGCTTATCATGTGTTGCCAAGCACCGGCATATGATATTATGAACCTGCTGAATCGCTACCTGAACCTGAAATTGCAGAAAGCAAAGTCCATAACCAATGCATTTGTAGATGGTGATTTGCGTGAACCAAATAAATGGCATAGTGACATCCTACTCACCTCTTCCCACTGCTGGTTAGCTAAATAAGAAGGAGAAAACTTGGAGATTGATGTATCAGCATGCATGTAAACAATGCAAGCAACAAAAAAGAAAAAAATTACTGAAATTAACATCAGTGGCTCTCTAAGCATCGATAATTTGTTGAATTTGTAATAGACCTGTAAGGTAAACAAACACAAGAACAAACAGTAAACCATTAAAGTACATAACCCTGTAAAATCTAGGGTTATGCTATATCCTACTATCCAAAATTCTATATATGGAGGCACCAGAGTAGAGGCTTCAAACTAATATGCTAGAACCAGTGTGCATGCCTTTCCAGTTGAACATGGAGAACAAAAGAGCACCTGAAAATATTGATTGTGCTCTGGCACAAGATTGGTCTTTTCCAACACAACTACTGGTCTACCAACAATATCCAAGTGGGAGATTTTGGTCTGCATACAACCATAAGCACATTATACATAAAAGACAACAAACTTCAGATTCGAAATTCAATACAAACATGAGCCCTAGGTTATAAAATAGATAGTCAAATACAAACACAAATCTTAAGCTTTCTAATACCTCTTTCCATTGCTTCATGAAAAATGGAGCTGCTACAGATATGTCACTAGAACCTTCAGGCAACACAACCTATAAAAGTCAAAGTACCAGGTAAAAGTAAGGCTGCTAAGAAAACAACCTTCTTTTTATTCACCAGACTGCAATTCCTATACTACAAATGCAAATGTCTTAATTCTAATGAAGCATAGGTGCCAATTTGAGTACTTGAAGGACAAAGTATTATAATATCCTAGCTGAATAACAGTTGTAATACTACTTAAATACACTTTTTAAGTCAAAGTTTTAGCCAAGGTTGGGAAGGACATTTCCCATCATTTCTTTGCACCATAATTCTGAGGCCTAAGGAAAGACATGCTACCAACCTTCACAATGAGAGTATCAATAGCCAACTCAATCATTGGGCTACTAAGTGTAATGTTAAGAAAGCGACTCCCCTCTGATTCATACAAACTGTCCTGAAGTGCCAAGCCATATCCAATGGTGAAAGCTGTTTTCCAGCCACCAAACATGGGAAACCTTGGTTCAATCAATAATTCTGTCTGCAAAGACGAGTAGCACTTCAGTAAAAAATGAAATATCAGGTAATAGATACTATTTAAATCCTAATCTGCAATATAACCTTTTTGGAGTCACCCCGCAGATGGGACGTAGATATATTGCCAATTGCATCCCTGTAGTAAACAGAATGAGCCCTTGGAGGCAAATGTGCAACAAGATAAGTAACGGCTGAAGCACCTTGAACATTTTCTGTGGCTTGGGAATCAAGCCTGTAATGTCAAGGTAATACATCAGAGACGAATCTCCAACCTAGACTGGCATCCACCATAAACTGTTAAGGAAAACATATGAAAGTAACCTGGAAAATTCACCCATGATTTGCGAACCACCATGGATGAGCTTGTAATGCTCAGTGACCAGAACATTACCCCAATGGGATATTTCTATTTCTCTCACCAATTCCTGAGCAATAGCAAAGGGCAGATTGTTTTCGAAATGAACTGTTATAGGTGAGAATGAGAATACAGGGAGATTCTCATAAGGACCATATTTGATTTCTGAACCCTGGACCTCTGTGCTATCCAGTGTTGTATAGAATTCAATTCTAGAATCAGGCAGCTTAAGACTTAGAGACTGGACCTTGACAACATAAGGAGACACATAGTATGCACTATCCTCGTACAGTACAAGCTGAGTATCAGCCTGAGTGATTTGCTCGGGCATGGGTCGCAAGGCATGGGTAAATACAGCCAAGACATCAAAAGTGAAACTAGCGCCCTCGATTAATCCCTGTGGCAATGATACCGAATAGAATGTTACATCAGGAGGCATATCTTCTTCTGGTTTGACGACATCAATAGGGAAAGCAACAGCAGAGACTTTGGCTTTCCCTTTGGCTTCATGTGGGGAAGCGATCAAAAATGCCAAGTTTTGGGCTTGAAAGTCAAGAAAAGCCAACAAAACCTTAGACACAGTCTCAGGACCTGCATTCTCCACCTACAAACAATATAACAGCACATTGTAAGAGAAGCAAAGTTTAAGAATAGGATATAGTGATTTAAACAATGAATCAAAAAGAGATAACTTTAGGATATATTGATGAAGCACCTCTAAAGTTGAAGAAATTCGAACAATGTGGGATGTCAAATAAATCTGCAAGACCACAACAAACGAAGTTAGCATAAAAAGTACAGTTTGAAGCGATGGAAGAGACACACCTACGGAAGCATTTCGATCAACCCAGGATATTAAGTTTGAGAAACAGGAAAATGGAGATAGGCAGTGAATAAATCAGAGAACCGAACTCACGTAATCATCATAAATAAATCCAAGAAAGGAAGAGAAATGAAAATTGAATTGAGAAGATGGAAACTCACACGTCGATCGACTTTGGAGATAACCAGATCGGAGAGTGCCGGGGAAGCCAGCATTGAGATCGTAAACACGAGTAAAACAAACCTCGAAAACCCCATTGTCGACCAGCCAGAATGCACTTCACTTCACGCCTCTGCGGCTTCACAGCAGTATTTACGCTTGTTTGTTTTTGATCGAGACTCTGTCATCTCTTCGCTTCACTTGTGTTTATAAGTTTCGGAATTGAATTTGAACTGACGTGGTTAGACGAATGAATGGGTCGAGTACTGTCTCTGAAAATGGGTCTAGCATTAGCCCACCTCAAATTCATCCAAATCCAATCAATGATCAGGCATTTTGCATTTGGACTCTACCCTCCATCAAACAAATAAATAAAGTAATCATTTTTCCGAAACCCATTTGCAGTTGGCACGTTGTTTCTCAAAATCCTTGAGCTTTTTGGACTTTGATTCTTTCAACTTTTATCGTCGACCACATTAAATGTCATTGTTCATTACTGTACTAGATTGTTATAACTTTTTTCACTCAGTTGATTCTTTCCAGCTTTTTGGCTTTTGTGAATCATTATCTTTCACACTCCTCTCTTATGCTTTCTGCCTGCTGGCTTAATTTAATTGCGTAACCAAGTTTTAGAACAATTCCTGGGAGCCTTTTCTTTCTTAGTTTTCTAATTTGTTACTGAAAATTCCTCTTTCAGGTTCGTTTCATTTGGGAAAATGATTGGATTGGACCCTCAAATCTCAATTAATATGCTGATCTGATGGAACCCTTTTGAATAGACAGTGAATTCTCGTACAAAACATTTAACTCTTTTTTTTATATCACATTATAGTAATTAATTTCACGAAAATAAACCTAACGCACTTAGCAATGATAGGTAGATTTAGTTGATTAAGTACTCATTAACAAATATTAAAATTCAAGTCTCATCAATAATCTTATTCGTCAGTAACTGGATACATCATTGGGTTAAGAGAGGAGCGTAGGTGTTAGATAGGGATTTGAGTTTGAAGCAAAGATTTGATAGATGATGATGTGAAGGTATAAGAGGCAGAATCTTGAGGAAGGAGGAAGATGAGATTCATATACGCAGTATTGCTGAAACTGAAAGAGGGAATTCAGGAGGAAGAGGCGTGTCATCATCTCCTTCCACTTTCCACTTAAATGATAATTTTGCTTTGCTTAAGCCCCACGAATCAAGGAAGAGGAGCATGTATCACTACTAGGGTTGCAATGGTAGACAGGGTCAAACAACAGGACCATGTCCATCACTGTGCTCATAACAATTACAGGATATTTTACTCAAATGACTCAAAAATTTTCATTATTTATAAAAATATTCAAATTTAAAAATATATAACAAAATAAATTGAAATAAACAGTAAAAATTGATATTAGTCATTTAATGACCGATACCATTTGCCCGATGATTGGTGTCAGACATAAAAATTTGTGTTTTTTGGTGTTGGTCATGCAATGACCTATAACTATGTATTTTTTTAATACGATATTTTATTAATATACGAAAATATGAAAATTTGAAAAAAATTTGGTGTTGGCCATGTAATGGCCGACACCCCCTTTTTTATCTGACAAAAATTTTTTTTGGTGTTGGCTATTGCATGGTCAACACTCCCTTTTAATCTGATAAAAAAATCAAATTTTTTGGTGTTCGTCATGCAATGGTCGACACTTCCTTTTTGTCAAATAAAAAATTCAATTTTTTTTGTGTTGGCCATGCAATGGCCGACATCCCTATTTATATGATAAAAAAATCAAATTTTTGGGTATTAGTCATGCAATGGTCAACACCCCTTTTTTCCAGATAAAAAAATTTTAAAATTTTTTTGTGTTAGCCATTGCATGGTCGACACCCCTTTTTATCTGAATAAAAAATCAAATTTTTGGGTGTTGGTCATGTCATGGCCGATATCCCCATATTGTCAGATAAAAAATTCGAATTTTTTTGTGTTGATCATGTCATGGCCTATAACCTTTTTATCTGATAAAAAATTAATTTTTTTGTATTTGTCATGCAATGGCCGACACCCTTTTTTTTCAAATAAAAAATTCAAATTTTTTTGGTGTCGGCCATTCCCTTTTTGCATGGCCGACACCAACTTCCCCTCATTCTCTATAAATAGGGTTTAGTTTTTTTTATTTTGAAATTGTAAGTAAGAAATATTTCTCTTAAAATAACAAGAAAATGAGAGTGTTTTATTATTTATCATTAGATGAGTGTTTTGTTTTGAGGGATAGTTGTGAAGTGTACAATCGAATTTCGGGATTGAACTATATACTGTCATGTATTGTTGGACTTGAATTATATACTGTCATATGAAGCAGAAAAGATATGTCTTCAATGGTAAGATGATTTTCTGCGCCATTGAAGACTATACAAGATGCCCAACGCAAATGGACATTATCTACGTTGGAATAATTTGTTATTACAGAAAATACTGTTGAATAGCTAATCCAACGTAGATATATTATTGCTTTATGTAGGCGTTGTGGTAAGGCCGTAAAGGTTATGCTGTCAAAGGTCGGATGATTTTCTCCGTCATTTAATAGGTAACCGAGACCGATTGCATTGTGTCTTACGAACTGAAAAAATGGTAAGCCGAGCAAGTTTCTCAGTACTAATGTTTGCAGGTCGGTGTTTAAGCAGATGGACATTATTTATATTTGTATTTTGTTATATTTATAAAAAAAATTTAAATTTCGTGTATTGATATTAACAAATAATTGTAATTTATTGTATTTGTAAATTTAATTTGTTGCTTAATAATATTCAACAATGTTTGTATTTTCTTGTATTAAAAAATTTTCGAATTATATATAAAAATATTAAATATGTTGTTGTGTTGTGAAAATGTAGGGAAATAAATATTATTGAAAAAGATGATATAAATTTTCAAAAAATAATAATTAGAAATGAAATTTAAAAGACAAACGAAATTAGAAATTAAAATAAAAATATACAGGAAATTAAAAATTAAATTTAAAATAAAATCGAAATTACAAATTGAATTTAAAAAGTTAAAAAAAAAATCAAAATTGAGTAGATCCCGACGATGTCCCCGATGCTGGTGTGTAACAGTTCGACTTCCTCCGGGCTCGACGAGGTCGAGGACGTAGTACAGTTTGTTCAAGAGGCGTTACATCGGTGTTCGTCGGCTCATCCTCGATGGTGTCAACGTTGGGTGTCCCGATCAGCATATGTAAAAAGGTGGTAAAATCGTATGTATCATCAATGTAATCGGAAGTAGGTTGAGTGACCTGAGGTGCCGAGCTAAAAATATCCTCCATTGTCGGTGTACGTTCTTCCGGATGGATCTCCGGTTGATATGAGGAAGAACTGAAGTAACATGAACGTTGAAGGTTGAGGTCGACGCCAAAAATCTCCTCCATGGAACGATGATAATAATAGTGTAGCAAAAAAGGCGAAGAGCCGGATGTTTGATATTGGGGATCAGGTTGGTGCTCCGACTGGTACTCGAGTTAATCCTGAGCCTCGTAATCTAGCTGGTAATCGGGCTTGTCCACGGGCTCGTCATTAGGCTCATCCTTGGGCTCAGAATCTGAACCGGGGATCCTACCACGACGTCCATATACGTTATTCGTCGGACCCCATCGATTGGCTTCCGAAATAAGTCTCTTTGGCGTATACTCCTCGAGATCAGCCGCCGGCATCCTGTATGCTATATACCATTGCTTGTAATATGGGGTATCGAAATAATCCCCGTTACACAAATACAAGGTTGAACACCTATTTGTCCGGTCATTCTAAATCATGATATATGCTTGAAGATCATAAGCCCAATTTATTCTGTTTTTACCATGTCCCTTTTTGTCGAGTTGGTGGACCTTTTCGAGTTGGAAGGGAGGGTTCGGGATATGTTGTATAACATCGAATTGTCATAAAACCCGATCCCCAGCGTGCCATTCCACCATATGAAAATTGAATATTGACACATTACACGAGAAGAGTTGGTAATTGTGTTGGTAAACAAATGATGGAATGAAATATGTAATTTCGTCTAAGATATAAATGCCACACGAATGCACAATATAAAAACATGAATTTAGTTAAAAAAATTTCGAAAATCTAAAACATATCATATTTGTTTTTGTAAAAAAAATATTTCTAAAATGTATTTTTATATTTCAAAAATGTAAAAAAATATTTGTAAAAAATATCAGATTTTTATTTTTTTAAAAATTCGAAAATATAAAAAATATTTCGAAAATAGAAAAAATATTATAAAAAATTCGAAAATATAAAAAATATTTCGAAAATAAAAAAAATATTATAAAAAATTCGAAAATATATCTTACATCATCTCCTCCATGTTTGTCTAATCAGCGACATAAATGGAGACATTTTTCGTGTCGCCCAAGTCCTGGAACTAAATGTCATCTGAAAAATTGAAAAATAATTAGAATAAAAATAATAATTAATAAAATTTTAAAAAATATAAAATCAAGACATCGAGTCACCTATTAACTAGTGGCATCGAATATGGCATGTGTCCGAGGTTGGCGATGGAAGGTAATACGTATAATATCCATGATTGGAATAGATACGTGCAGCCGCCCATGACATGAACTGCAGGATTTGTCAGTCGACAAAGCTCTCGGTACAATATCGCCAACACTGTCGAGCCCTAACTTAATTTCCTCGTTGCCTTGAAATCATCCAACAATGGGAGGTAGACGATTTTTTAGGTAGACGATGCTTATTCTATTTTGGCTAGTATCCAAAATAAGGATACCGCCTAGTAATTGTAAAAGAAAAGTGCGAGCATGGTAGATAATATCCAGCTGCGTTGGATTTTGAGGGAGATGTCGAAAGTTATCATACAGCCACGTAAATTTTAAAAACGATAATTTTTCATTTTAAGTGTCAGAGGGCACCTTGCCAAGTAACCGGTAGCAAGTGCCACAAGGATCGTCTACTATACCCAGACCCGTTACTACATCACCCTCAACGGGTAGCCCAAGCTGGATTGCAACGTCTTCTAATGTAATTGTTGCCTACCCATACGGGAGGTGAAACGTGTGAGTCTCGGGACGCCATATTTTGACTAAGATCGTTATTAAATCAGCCCAGATATTCATGTTTTTAATACGAGCAGCAATCCCGAACCCCGCATCTTCTATATATTGTTGAGCCAATCTATGGGACTTATAGCCTGTATAATGATGCCGGGATCTAAACAGCCTATAGAATTTTGGATCTGCTCGAATTGCGCCGACACGGTGGTTGTCATGACTACGAAGAATGACGTTCGGATCTATAATGTGATGGACGGTACTCGGTCAACGGCGGACAAAGTCGATCAATGGTGGTAAACGGCGATTAATGACTGTCAACAATGATCAACGGTGAAATTGGGGTGTGGGTGAGCTAGAATTTCGGCTTTCCTGAGTTGGAATTTCGATTTAGGTGAGCTGGAATTTGGGTGGTCCAATGCTATTTATAATAGGGGACCATTGATGGCATTTTTGTAATTTTAATGTCAATTAAGATTATTTTGGTTAATAAATTTAAAATTTGATAAAAATTGTAATATAATAATAATTTTTTATTTAAATATTTAAAATTAGTAAATAATGTATTGTCAAATTAACACATTATTTGATAAAAATTGTAATATAATAATAATTTTTATCAAAATATTTAAATTTAGTAAATAATGTATTGTCAAATCAACATATTATTTGATAAAAATTGTAATATAATAATAATTTTTATTTAAATAATTAAATTTAGTAAATAATGTATTGTCAAATTAACACACTATTTAATAAAAATTGTAATATAATAATAATTTGTAATTTAAATATGAAAATTTGATAAATAATGTATTGTCAAATGAATACAATATTTGATATAAATTAAAATATAATAATAATCTTTTTTATTTAAATAATGTTAACTTAATTTTAAATGTAATTTAAATTTCAACTTCAAATTTAAAGTAGAATTTTAAATTCAAACTTATATAATTATGAAGTTTAAAATATTTAAATTTAAACATGTACATCAATTTTCAAATTAATTTCAACTTAAATTAATTTTCAAATTAGTTTTTACACAAATATTCTTCATGTATACTAGTGGACATGCGCTCATTCTTTGTTGGACAATCCGAAATTACGAGAGGATTGACCGAAAATATAGACACGATGTGGGCAAGTGGATCTGTTATGGCCAAGCCTTCGGTAAACATTGCACAATTTCGATTCCCCCGTCTCACTAATGTCTATATCAGAGCGAATCCTCGTCGAAGGTGGTCGACCTCTAGGCTTTCTACAGAGACTATGGTCCGGCAACATCTCAAAAGCAACCTGTAGAACTTCCCAGTTCAATACATCAGGCATTACGGGAAATTCATTCTCTCATATACGCAATGTGCGTTGCAGCGTGTACACCTCGTCTATAAATTGTTCGACATTTAAATTTGTAGTCACACACGCTGCATGAACATGCACACACGGATATCGGAGAGCTTGAAATCTAAAGCACTCACATCGCTTGTTTGTCAGGTCAACTGCGTACGACCTCGGTGGAACACCTGAGCGACAACCGGTGTACTCTGAAACTCGAAAAATCTCTAACTCCAGCGAATAAATTTTTGCGTTCATCGCTCGAGCTCTCTGACTGTTTGTTGCGATGACCCTTCGAATTTCCTCAACGTACACGTGTCCGGCCTCTATCTACGCCACTTGTCGCTGTCCCATCGTAGGTATCAATGTGGCCAACACATAGAAGGTTGTCGAGAAAACAGCAACAATTTGTAGATGTCGTGTTCCCCTCAAGATAGAGTTAACCGACTCGACCAAGTTGGTCATCATCTGTTCATACCGAGCCCCCTCATCATAACATTGTGTCCATTGATATGTCTGGACGCTACCCAACCACCCACAAAGATTTTTGCCATTTGGTAAATGTTTCATTTTAGCTTCAAGCTTTGCAAACTTTTGCCTGAATCTCTGCGTTTCAAATTGATGAGCTGCATATGCATATGAAATTTCGAATAAGTATTTTTATATTTCACAAACTGATAAAATTTAAAATTAAATTGAATAAAAAAATACAAACAATAATTATTACCCATTTTCACGAGTTTTGCTTTCCATCCTTTATTTTTACAATCACTATGAAAGTTTGCTGACATGTGTCAGATGCAATAAACGGAGACCCACGGAACCTCAGATCGCCTTATTGCAACAAGTAGTCCCTTCGATCTGTCTGATATAAGGCAAACGTTGTCTTGCCTAACAACGTGCCTCCTCAGATTTTTTAAGAAAAATTCTCACGACTCGAAGCACTTTTTCTCGACTATGGCGAATGCGATTGGAAGTACATTTTGGTTGTCGTCTTGTGCAACAACAATCAGTAGTATTTACGTGTATTTATCGTATAGCCAGGTTCTATCAACTTGCACTATCGGTTTGTAGTGAGGGAATGCCTTAACACACGGGTCAAACGTCCAAAATAATCGGTGAAAATGTCGTTTTCCCGGATCAATCACCCCCTCCGAACCTTCATACGGCAGTGTTTGTAAATTAGTTACTGTCCTCGGCACATACTCTCGCATCGCGGCTATCCACCCTTGAAGCTCGTTGTATGACGCATCCCAGTCACCATACAACTCCGCATCGCCATTTGCTTCGCCCACCATGCCTTCCAGTACGAAACCTTATAATTGAAGCGAGCTTGCATGGCTGAAATATAGACCGATACCTTATTCAATGGGGTCACTTTCACCATAAGCATGATGCAGTTGCATATGGTCTTTGCATCTAACTTTCGATGGTCTTGCGTCATATGAGCCATGGTGCATGTGTGCGGACCTTCCATTTTTCATATTGTCCACAGCTGAGTCCGCTGCATTAACGCGGCTCGGATACACCACTTACACCCACTCTCGACTTTCCAACATTCTCTGATGTACAAAGACTACGACGACTTTGTTACTTTATAATCCACAGCTAACTTTAAGCTGTATTGTTTTATTGCATTTAAGCAGTCCTTCTTGTTCTCAAATTGTTGTCCTACGAACAATTATTCTTCGTCGGTTTGTTCGTCGAGTAGGTGAGTCGGAACTATGTTTCTATATTCCGAAAACTCACGAGCTCGACCCGCATCTGGGTCTATGTCGCTCATTAAGGCCCCCAGATTATTCCTAATAACTATCCTCGGGCTCGTATTTCCTCCTAAATGGGTGTTAACATCATCACCCTCCACCGACCCCTCCTCATCTAAGTCTTCGGGGATGTCATCTAAATCGGGGTCTTCCAAAGCTTTATTTTCATCATCATCTTCTATTGGGGCCAACATTTCCGGATGAAATTGTAGACAATGACACGTGTTTTGGATGTTATACGAACATCCATCGGTGTTTGGATTTTTTAGAGTGGACCTTCCATAACCTGATTGATCTTCTCAGCATACATTAATATCAATATCTATTCCAGAACGTTGGCTTATTGGATTTAACACTTGAATTGGTTCAGGGTGTGATATCTCCGCGTACAACTTAATGGGGCATGAATTTTCGATCTCAGATGGGCAATAATTTCAATCATTGTCCCTAGATCATCATTATCAACAAGCTTCATTTCGGAGAACTTGATCGGATCTGATGAAACCGAAAATTTGTAAAACAGTCTCAACATTTGCTTCCCGCAACGAGTAACTATCTTTGTACTGATCTTTCATTTCAATTCCTCCAGCGAAACACGCTCGTTCAGTCTCATTCTGATTTTTTCTCGGCTTTTAAATACACAATATTCATCATCTGTATTGATAATTTTTCCATCAAAATGAACATAAACAAAGAAATTGTTGTACTGTTAATGAGAACAAAAAACTCAAATTTTTAGTACTGACGGTTATATATATATATCTGGTGCTGGAGTTAAAAGTCGGTCTCGGTCATTAACTATACTAGTGTTCTTTTCTTTTGATTATTTTCGTTTATTTCTTAAAACTAATTTTAATTAATATTTTTAATTTGTCGATAATATTTATTCCTTAACATTTTCACAACAAAATATTTAATAATTTTTAATAAATCAAAATTATATTAATACGATAAAATATAAATCTTGTTGAATATTACAACAATACAAATTATATTTACAGATAAAATAAATTATAAATAATTGTTAATATTAATACACGAAATTTTAAATTTTGAACAATAATACAAAATAACCTACAATACTTTAAACTTGCGCAACTCGTCTCGGTTAGGTAATGTCTGTCTGCTTGAATATCTGGCCAATTTCAATAAATTCTTCTAACCCTCAAGCAATACGGGTCCATATTGACTGGATACCCGGTCAAGTCATCTCGATCGGTCGTTCAATGACAGAGTTCCGTTAACCAACCTTTGATAGCATAACCTTTACGGTTATACCACATAGTTACATTTAGCGACAATTATATCATCTACATTTAGGATATTCTTCAATGGCTCAAAAAATCATTTGACCACTGAAGACATATATTTGCCTCTTCATATGACAATATATAATTCAACTCCGGCAATACATGACAGTATATAGCTTAACCTCGAAATTTGATTGTACACTTCATAACTATCCCCAAAAACAAAACACTCATTTAATTATAAATAAAAAAAAACTCTCATTTTGTTGTTATTTTAAGAGAAATATTTCTTACTTACAATTTCAAAATAAAAAAACTAAACTCTATATATAAAGAATGAGGAAAAATTGGTGTTGGCTATTGCATGGCCAACACAAAAAAAATTATTTTTTTTACCAGATAAAAAAGGGGGTGTCGCCATGGCATGACCAATACAAAAAAAATTCGATTTTTTTATCTGACAAAAAGAGGATGTCGGCTATGGCATGACCAACACCCAAAAATTTGATTTTTTATTCGGATAAAAAGGGGTGTCGGTCATGCAATGACCAACACCCAAAAATTTAATTTTTTTATCTGATAAATAGGCAATGGCCGACACCAAAAAATTAAATTTTTTATCTGACAAAAATGGGGTGTTGGCCATGCAAAAATTTAATGTTTTTATCAGATTAAAAGAGAGTGTCGGTCATGCAATGGCCAACACCAAATTTTTTTTCAAATTCTCGTATTTTCGTATATCAATAAAATACCGTATTAAAAGAATACATAGGTGTCGGCTATTGCATGGGCAACATAAAAAAACACAAATTTTTATGTCTGACATCAAACATTGGCCAGGTGGTGTTAGCTATTAGATTATCAATATAAATTTTTACTGTTTATTTTAGGTAATTTTAGTTTATATTTTTTAACTTGAATCATTTTTATAAATAATAAAAAATTTTGGGTTACTTGGATAAATTACTTCAATTACTGGCTATTATTCTCATTATTAAACCCCCTCTGTATTTCTAGGATCATATTGAAATCAAAGAATAAAGTGGGAAAAAGAAAATAGACACATCGAGTGAGGGTCCGAACTCTATAATCTAAAATCTAAAATTTTTAGTTTAAAGACCTTATTTATTTTTATCATGATCTAAGAGAATAAATTGTACTTTTTTTTATCTTATTGTAGAAAATTTTAAATTTCTTTTTTTAATATTGAAATTTTAAATTTCAAAACATTAAAATAAATTAAATAAATTTTGAAAATCTTTTATCTCTTAATAATATCAACTGATTTGTTATTATAATATTGAAAATCATTAATTTAGTTTCCTTTTAAATTTTAAAATTTTATTTTATATTTCCAAATTATCTTTAATGAAATCAACTCAAACAACTCATATATAATAATTCCCTACGAAATTTAAGTTTCTTTTTATTATATAATCTCAAATATTCCATGTTAAGCTAAAAGTAAAGAGAAAAAATCCTTATAATTGATTGTTATTTGTTTGGGTAAAAAAGTGATGAAAATAATTATAAGCATAGAAGATTTAAGATCATATAGTCAAAAGAAGTTGTTGTTTCGTAAACATTTATTAAAGGCGAGTTATTTGAGTTGATTTTAATTAATTTCAATATTATAATAACAAATCGACTAACTCTTTCATGGGATAAAAATTTTAAATAATTTATTTAATTTATTTTGATAATTTTCAATATTGAAAAAAATTAGAACTTTTTGAAATGGAGTAAATAAGTACAATTTAATAATTTTTAATGCATTATTTTAGTTTCTATTGTTTTTCACTTTAATTCTTAATGTTTTTTTACCCCGATCAATGCTTAAAAAATATATTTTTTGGGTAATCAAAATGAAAACAACCTAAAAGTTAAGTGATCAAAATGAAAATGTAAACATGATGTGATGTGTACAGTTAACTCCCATTAGAGATTTATGTTTGAATGACTAAAATGAAAACACTCTAAAAATTGGGTGACTGACTAGATAGTTTACCCATTTAGTTGTTTTAAACTTATCTTTAAATAAACTTCTAATTGGATTAGATTTATTGTTAATTGGCTAAAGATAAAAGGTAAATCTTTTAATTGCATTGGGAAAATTCATTTTGATAATTCATATTTTGATACAATTGTTTATAATTATGTAAAGTTGACATATTTGAGTAATTATTGTAATTGGTGGGTTCTGTCGAATTGGATGAAATTGGAGTATTTCATTAATATTAATGATGTAAATTTTATTCGATTTTTTTTTAATCGAATCGAGTTTTGCTCATTACTAATTTTAATGATGCAAATTTAAATTCGGATACTGATTACCTTGATCAAGGACTAACAGATGATGATAAGAAACATATGTTAAATATTACAAAGAGAATAACTCAACAAATATACAGTAGAACAATTAGATAAAATTGCACATTATATTTATTTTTCTTACTATTTTTATTAATAATCATATTATCAACTATTTTTAATACTAAGATAATACATATGATAATTTGATTTAATATTTTTACTTAGCAATTATTTTTATTACACTATGTTTTTATAATAATTAATATTTAAAAAATATAAATTATATGATTATGTATTTACAATTTGTACCACCCTAATAATTATACTATATCACGATTTAAAAATATTATCATAATTATACTTTATTACGATGTAATAATTATACTAATGTTTTTACTCAATATCGTAATTTTACAGAAAATACTAATGTTTTCAATTAGGTTTTTTATTTAACTTCTATTTAGGGTTTATATGTTAAATTTCAGCTGCAAATTTAATTTAGGGTAAATTACAAAAACAATCGTTTTTGTTTGTCTCAAATTGCATTTTAGTCATTTATATTTAAAATGTTATATTTTAGTCATTTATGTTTAACATGTTACATTTTAGTCATTTATATTATCGTTTTGTTACGAAATGATCACTCTGTCGTTAAGTTCTATTACTTTCCTAACGACAGTCCTACGTGATAGTCTAAATGGATTTTAAATGCCAATTTGGATGTCCAACTAGGATGAGAATAGATTTTTAATTAATTAAATTTATTTAATTAAAAATTTAAAATTAATTATACCTTAAACTAGAAAATAAAATCGTTAAGTTTTATTTTCCATTTTGATTGAAAAATTATTCTCATACCAGTCAGACATCTAAGTTGACGTTTAAAACGGAGCTTAACGATAAAGTGACTACTTCATAACAAAAACGAAACGTAAGTGATTAAAATGTAATATTTCAAACATAAGTAACTAACATGTAATATAAGACAAATAAAAGTGACTATTTTGAAGTTTACTTTTTAATTTAAACCACTACACAAAGTTTAAATTCCTCTGTAAAAACACATTTCTAGTCCCTCTCAATTTTGATATTGAGTAAATTGATTTCTCTTAGAAAATTTGAAGCAATTTAATCTCTATCAATTCAAAAATTAGCAACTAAAAACAATTAGTCACATCAATTAATATTTTTCATTAATTGTACATAATTTTAGTTGATGTAATAACAAATTAAACTCTCAATATTTACATATCGTGTCAACTTGATCCCTTTTTTTAAAAAATAACTCAAAAAATTTTAAAAATTTTAAAAATAATATATATATTATTTAAAAAATATATATATACACACAAAATGTTTAAAATTTACGAACTAAATTTATCTCAACCAAAATTATGTAAAATTGATAAAAAAGTTCATTTTCGAAATTAATAAAATTCTATTACTAAAATTTTTAAAAATAATGAATTAACTTAAGAGATTGGAAAGGTATTTTTATTAAATTCCTTATGGGTAGTTGACTTTGCCTGTAAAAACAAAAGCTAATTATTATTTTTTTAAATATATTGATATGATTATATGGTAGTATTTGTTCATACTTTTTTAATCTTTTGACAACGCACACACATTTTGCACACACAAGTGCTCGAACCCGAGACCCCTAGGATGAACAACATCCTCTTTATCATTGGAACCACTTGTTGGATTCCGAAAGCTAACTATTAATCGTACATAAAATTTTCATCAAATATAACACAAATCTCTTATTCTTAGTTTTCTTTCATATAATTTTATTTTATATTCTAACTTACTTCATTTATTGGTGTTTTTATAAAAATAATATTAAAAATAGTTTTTTTACTTGATAATATTAAAAATAGTTAAATTCAAAAATAAAGTTAAGAACAAATTAATTACGAAAATGAGGTGTTTGCTATAGTGTTTTTTAATGTCACTTGACTGGTCGACAACACTACTCAACTTTGTCTCTAATCATGCTACAATTATGACGTTTTTTTTTAATTTATTGATGTCGTCTGACACAGTGACAATATAAGTATATATTTTTAAAAATATTTGTATTTTTATATTTTATACATAATAATTTTAAAATACGAAAAAAAATATTTTTTATTGATGTCGTTGACACACCGACGACACCGCTTTAATTTTAAAAAGAATGACTGATAAAAAAAATGATGAAAAGAAAAAGGAAAAAGTGCCTCAGTTGTACCGAGGCGTAATTGATTGGTCACATCAACGATAGGCATCAGGCTGGTTTCGTCTGACCGTCAAATAAAGCGATCATATCTTTTAAATAAAACGGTGTTGTAAATGTGTCAAACAACACTAATAAAAATATTTATTCTCGTGTTTTAATCCATTGTGTATGCCTGTGAAAATACAAATATTTTAAAAAATATATATTGGTATCACTACAGTGTCAGGCAACACCAATAAAAAATTAGATTTTTTTAAAACGTCATGACTGGAAAAAAAAAGTTAAGTAAATTGACGACATCGATATAAACCGTAACGAGCAATTTATTTCCGTAATTTAATTATTCTTTTAATTAAAAAAAAAAAACCTTATTTACACATTATTAATATATTAAATATAGATTCGCAAAAATTAAAACCCAATATTTAACTTAATGGATAACATGAAATTAGCAATATTGGGAAAGAAAGTGGTATGGCCGACAATTGCAAACCGATTATAATAAATATGTGCAGTAATTCCATTCTCCATGGCTGAATTTAAAAAAAAATGGCGGTCCATAATTCATGGTGGTGAGCGGTGGTCAATAAAGTTGGACCATATTACATATGATATGTATAAATTCTTTCAACACTAACCCAAGCAGCATCAACCTTTAATCATTTTTATTTTTATTTTATTCACTCTAAATATTCCTCCAAACCACCTTTTGTTTTAACTAATTCGTCTATATTATTTAAATTTAATAAAAACTCACCACCAATAATGCCATGCCATTTGTATCGTAAGAAGAAAACTTGGACACAAATTCTTCAACCAACCGCTTTCCTCTATTTTCTAAACAATGTATTTTAACTATTGTAATTAGTTTTTAATTTATTATTATTGAACATACTTAAAATAAATTAACCTATTTAACGAAAATTTTTAAATCATAATTAAAAATGTGATAAATCTCATAAATAATAAAAATATTGTAAGTGATAAATTCAATAATATAATGAACAAAAAATAGTCATATTGGTCAATTTAAGATTTTTTCAAACCTCCCGCTTTTATATTAAGCTCTTTGCTTTTATTCCTCCCTTCTAAAAAAAGCATTACGCTTTGATGTTGTTTGATAAATTAAAAAAATAAGTGTTGAAAAATTAATTATTGAATTTAAGCTATAAAATCTATTTGGTATATTACTTAAAATTAAATATAAAATATAATCATTATTAATGGGAAAAATTATTAAATTGAACAAAAAATAGGTAGAAATAAAAAAGAAGTCGAGAGAGGAGTTCATAAAAAGCAAAGGAAAAATTATTAATGGGAGAAATTGAGCTTATGGAAAATTTCGATCCAAAAGTAGAATGGATTCTACCAAAATTTGGAAGTTGCCCAATTCCAAGTTTGAATTTAAAATTTATGAGTAAAGATAATAACAAGAGGGATTCAATTGTAAAGATTAATAAAATATTAAAGATAGAAAATAAATGAAAAGAACGAAACGTCTCCTAACTTATCTTTCTTTTACAAAATCTTGACTTTACTTAGTTCAACTCGTCGCCTCAAAAATATATCAACAAATCAATTAATTGTTATGATTTTAATTGAAATAACATTTTTCATATGCACGAATTATATAAAATCTTTCTTTTTATTTTTTTAATATACATGCAGATCCTTTGATTATAGCTTTTATAATGAGAAAGCTATATGCAATTATAATTAAAATTGGATGTTTTGTTTATGATAATTGCGGTGAAGAACTTAGAAGTAAAATGATTGGATATTTAATTGTGATTCATTGATATAAAGGGATCAAATGTTGATCTCATGCACTTGCTATGAAACCAAGCAACGATGAATGGAAACAAAATCCTCAAATCATTTATGGAAAAGTTATCAATAACATGGGTCATTGACTCGTTCATAAAGAAGTAAGAACCAATAATGTCAATTGGAACAAAATGATGGTCTAGGATGTTCACTGTCTTAGATGTGGTTTGAGTTCGAGTCGCGCTAGTCGCGTTTGTTGTTCGGGTTTTGCCAAATAAGACCAAATTGTAAAGTTTCAAAATCTTAGGACCGACATTGTGATGTCGTCAAATAATTTGTCACCTCGTGACCTCAAGCCACTCAACACCGCGATGTGACCCACGATCGATTGACATTGCGACAAGGAAGATTGCTTGTGGGATGTCGACTCTGTTTTTGGTAAAAGTTGAGTCATTTGATACCTATTTCAAAATTACCATATAACCTTCACATTTTGAGCTCAATTGGCTAGTTTTCCTACACTAAAACATTCCGTGCACATATCAGAACAAGTACAAATAACCACATTCACCCTCACATCACCTTATAACATCTAAATAACTTTTAGACATATCGTTTCTTTATCAATATATACATGTTAAACCATTAGCCAAATACCATCTTTGTTACTATCAATTCACATCCAACAATACCATTTCAATTGCCATATACCCATTTACCAAAAGCATACCGTCTCAACAAGCATTACCATTATTCATAGTTATGCATAAAATAGATTTCAAGCCATGTCATCATTCAAGGTTAACAAATACATAACACCTATGTACATGCCATAAAATCGAGTTTTAAAGCAATTGAAAAACTATCAAATCAATAATGACATAATGTGAGCTTCTCGGTGATCCACTTGACACGTTTCGCAACTTGGCAATCTACAAGGAAAAGGAAGGCAATAGAGTAAGCATATTGAATGCTCAGTAAGTCCATCTGAAATTTACTTAACTTACCTCGACAATTTAAATAAGTAAACATTTACCAACTAACAATCTATATGGCATCCTTTGGCCTATCTTAAGGTAACTATCAAACAATATCATGTATATACGTCACAAATTGGTTAGTTCATAACTTTGCATATCATGATGATTAACAAGAAATCATATTCAAATAGGCAACTTATGTATAGTTCAATTCATATTCAATCCATTTCAATAATTCTATTTCCGTTAAGTTACATTTTCTCTCAAAAGAACCTTAGTAAATTGAATTCGGATACACGAGACTATATTGCTCACATAAGTTGGCAGTGATCAAGGTTACTCATACAAGTTGACATCGTATTGACCAAAAATTTCAAGCTATACTTTTATTCTAAATTTTAAGCTTACCATAAAACTTGTATATTCTATGAAACATATATAGGATATATCTTTTAATTTACTCATCTATGGATAATTTTATACTAGATTTTGAGTTAATTGCACCAGACATCCTAAACTACGACCCTCATTCTTTAAAACATTCTAATCACATGTTGATATTATATCAATCAAGTCCTTTTGTTATTAAAATTGTTAAATGATATGTCAAATCTTATACAACTAATTTTAAAATGAAAATTTTAAAGAAAAATAGAACGTTATCGTATAACTTTTAAAGGTAAAAACTACAAAAAAAAAAAAAAAAAAAAAAGAGTGAACAATAAACCTTTTGTAAAAGCTTAAAAACCTCAAAGCTAATATTTTTACAACATTCATTTTTTCTTAGAATTTTCATTTTAAATTATGTTACATAATATCTTACATGTTATTTAATAGTTAAATTAATGGTTTTAGTGACTGAAGGACCTAATTTACATAACCTCAATAGCTTGGAGATGTAATTAGAATGATTTGAAGTTTAAGGACTAATTTAAAATAAGAGTTATAGTTTAAGGATGTTTGGTATAATTAACTCCTAGATCTTATTAAACATCTATACTTATTATTTAAGCTTTTAAGTTTAAAGAAATTAGTAAAAATATATCATACGGTGAGATTTAAACTCATACCGCTTGCATTAGTAAAACTTCTAATTTATCATTCAGCTATAATTTTATTTCAATATATTTATACATTTTAATTTTATCATGCACGTCTTATTAATAATGTATTTTTTTTTTTAATAACATACATTTGTATTCTAAATTTATGATTTCGATAAGCATACACGTATGATAATATTATGCTATCATTGGCTGGGTTTGCTTTAATTCATCGATCGGTTAAAATATTTGACACCGAAGTTAGAAATTGAAGGAACAAAGAAAAATAAAATCAAAGAAAGCATGGAATAAATTCGCTCTTGGTTATTGGGACTACATGATTGATTTTGGAAAAAGGAAGTGGCTTGAATTCAATTTTTGTCGGGTTTTTATAGGAAAAGAGTGGTTCAAAAGAACTAAATTAAATAATTTAGCTGTGACGTAATGAGATGAGTCGGGCTGATTGTTTTTACAGCGACTGGTGGGTGAGTGGAATTAATTAATTATGTAGCTTTTAGATCGATCGATCTATCTCTCTATCTATTCTCCTATTTTTCTATTCAATTTCTCTGCCTTTTGAATTCATACCTAAAAGCCGAGTTAATTACTCCTTCCTTATGATGCCACAAAAGATAAAACACCATTTAACCTTTTTAGTGGACTCTCAATAGTCAACACTCCTGTTGACCCAACCCTCAAATTTGGTCATTTTTTGTGAAATGAAATGAAATTCATCAAACTTTATTAATTCAAAAAAAAATTAGTTTACATAGAATCTTTAAAATATAATTGAAGTAATTTAATGACTTCAACTAAAAACACCCATTTAATTTTATATATATTAATTCGAATGAATTGTAATTCGATTGATGTTGATATTGTTATTAATGCGAGAAGATATGAGTTCAAGTGCATTGAAACACGTTTTTTTTTTTTATGAATAATTTTAAATATTGTGTAAAAGATATCAGATATCGAGATTATTAAAAAAAGATTATATACACTAAAATGGATAAATAAAATAAAGAAATGAAATGAAAGGAAGGGAAGGGAGAATTATTATAAATGACGAGATAGACGGAGAAAAAGGTTAGAACTAACACAAGACAAACGCAGTCTTTGGTACATTTTACATACACTTGAACCAAAATCACTTCTCTCTCTCTCTCTCTCTTCACATGACTCGTCCTTTTAGGCTCCTTGGCTCCGCCAACTCCTCGGCCACTACTGAGCCGCCACCTGAAGAAGCGGCAACCGTCGACTCCGACTTCGTCGTTATCCTTGCAGCTCTCCTATGTGCCCTTATTTGCGTCCTCGGTCTCATTGCTGTCGCTCGTTGCGCCTGGCTTCGCCGTCTCTCCGGTGCCTTTGCTCCCACTCCCTCTGCTTCATCACGTCCCACCCCTCCTGCTAACAAGGGCCTCAAGAAGAAGATCCTCAAGGCCCTCCCTAAGGCGACCTTCTCACCTGATTTCTCCGCCAAATTCTCCGATTGCGCGATTTGCCTCACGGAGTTCGCCGCAGGGGACGAAATCCGGGTGCTTCCACAGTGCGGCCATGGCTTCCACGTCGTCTGCATCGACACCTGGCTGGGCTCCCATTCTTCATGCCCTTCCTGCCGTCAGATTCTGGTTGCCAGGTGCCAAAAGTGTGGGGGTTTACCCGGTCCGGGGGCTTCAACTTCCGGAACTAACACTGAGGCTAGATTGAAAGCGCGTGAAGATGATGTGAATAGATTCCTGCCCTAGCCACCTTCTGGGTTCCTCCATTTTTTTTTCTTCTTCTTTCTTTTCCAAGTTAAATCATGTTAGGTTAGGTTTTTCATTAGCTAATTACCTCCGCCGATTATTGTTACGAATCCCACTACTATTACTAATAGTAACATTTAGGTTTTGATTTATTTGAATTGTATTTAATAGTCTTTGATTTGGTGTATTATGTATGTAAAGTTGAACATAATATATATATTTGTGAAATATAATTATAGGCTGAAAATCAGAATGTGAAATTCCTATAAGACGAATGCTTTATATTGATCTCCTCTCTGTTCCCTTCCATTTTTCACTTTACCTGCAACTGAGCCTGAATCATACCCACCATCAAAGCATTGCAATTCAGTCATTTATCGATATTATGGCTTGTTCTTCGCTTTGATGTGGTCCTTCCTAGTGAATCCGGTTTCAGGCCGATGGACTGGGGCTGCTTCTGCCTGGAATAGAAATAATAAAAGGTAAAAAGGGGCCATGTGATGAAGAGAAAATATTTGGAAACAGTAGGTGATAAGAGTCCATCTTTTTTGTTTTTCTTCGTCACTTTTAGACTATCTGATTAGCAAAGTATAAAGTAGGTAGCTCAACGTTAAACAAGTGGTTTATGCTTTATTTTTGGCTTTTGGGGAAGGGGGGGCTCTGTTATCCTCCCTTGTTTGGTGGCTGTGGGGCTGGGCAGGGGCATCAAGATTCTTGTTCCACCTCCACTTTCCCCTCACTCACTACAGGTTAAAAAGTACCTAAAAATAAAATCATTCCTCTTGGGTTGGATATGTTACTATATTCAGCATTGAAAAAAACTTTCACTTTCTACATGGGTTAAAAATAGGTCAAAATTAATGAAAACCCAACTTCCTCCCAAGTCCATTGAGTGATATGATGATGATGATGGTGAGCAAAAGGTTTCATTAATTTATTAATTCCAGGATTTAGGAAGATGGGAGGAAAGCAAGCATTTGTTTCCATTATGAGTAAATGTAACTGGTTTTGGCAACTTCTGAAAGGTGGGGGTGGGTGGTGCTCAAACTTTGAATGCCAGCATCACTAACGATCAGACTTGTATTTATTATTATACCCAGGGTCAGGGTGATAGATAAAAGTGAATATGACCCAGTATAGAATTAACTTGACCTAACAAAGATAGTATATTCCAGTCCACTCTTTTTTATGCCTGTTACTCTGAAACTTTCACTTCATTGGTAAAACATGTAATATATGCCTTCGATTTCAAGCCGTCCATTAAAATAAGGTGGATGGTCCACTCATGGAGCAGAATAACCCATCAACTGAGATACGATGGGATTGGAAGCCCTGCCTCTCTGTGACCGTCTCTTATTTTATTATCAATAAGAGAACCCTGCTGGCCTAGTCGTCTAGGCGGCAGGACGTATATGCCACATACATATATAATATACGTCGTTGAAATCAAACTTAAAAGGGTGGTTCACAGTAAGTAAACTCAATTTGTAGTGGGAAAATTTTATAATTTTTATGTTTGAATAAGAGGGTCCCTCATTTTCAAAGCAACAGGAAGGAGCAAAAATGATGAAAGCTTAACAGATGAAATTGAACAAAGAATTTGATACCATTGAAAGCAGTGTGACTTCACTCATTCTTTGTAGCACCAGCTTGTCTTGCACCAACAACAAAGAACTCGGTAATGACTTCAAGTGGCATTCCTTTGGTCTCTGGTACTTTCAAGAACACAAACACCCAAGATATCACACATACAACAGCATATATCCCGAAGATGCCGGCTAGGCCTATAGAACTGAGCATCACTGGCAGTGTGTAAGTAACAATGATGTCTCCAATCCAATAAACCAAAGCACAGATTGCAATACAAAGCCCCCGGACCCTTGTTGGAAAGATCTCAGAGCAGAGGATATTTGGTATTGGTCCATAGCCCATCACAAAGCAGCAGAAGTAAACAATAACACATGCAGTTGAGATGGCAGCATTCACAATTGTGCCCAAATCCACAAGTTCACTAAAAACTAGAATGATCAGTGACACTATAAGCACCGGGATCGTGGTGAGTAGCAGCCGCCTGCAAACGATACAAGTATTAGTTTCTTTCCATTCTCAAGGATAAAAAAAAGGAAGGGGTGTTAGGGAGAGTATTAAGAAAACTGAGATTACCTTCTGCCTGATATATCCATGAGTTTCATGGCTACACCTATACAGGGCAGCATCAGCAAGGTTGTAAATGCACTAATAAGAAATGATGCAGAATCTGAACTAAGGCCCAAGTTTGAAAGAAGCACTTCAACACCTGCCTCTTCAAGAATTTGAGGAGTGTAGTAGAGAACTCCATTAATGCCGGAGAACTACATGTGAAGTTCGAAAATTAGTTTAACGTACCATGGGAATCATATTGTAATTAGCCTCAACTGATAAATACAAGATTCAAACTTCTCTGTTTAAAGTACAAATTCACATTGTATGTAACAAGCTGCCACTGCTATTTAAAATCTATAAACTATGTAGAGAAAATGAAGAAGTCCAAAAATATAACTGCTGAGTACCTGCTGAAGTATCTGAATCCCAATCCCAACTAATAAAGCACGTTTGACTCCCGGGTCAAGGAGAGCAGTCCAAACTGGTCCTTTTGAGGCAGTTTCAGCTGGATGGACCATTGCTGGTCCAACAGGATGCTGATCCATAAGCTCCTTGGAATAAAGAGCAGGTTGGCTCACTAGTGCAGCTGCCTGGATAAACTCACCTTCTGCAGGCATATCATTACCTGGAAGTGATACAAGAGAGCCACGTCGAGATCCTGGGATTCCCTCCTCATGCAAATAAATCCTTTTAAACCCTCCTTCCTTCTTTCCATCCTCACCTTCTCGCTCAGACCATTTCCATGCCAACTGCCAACCACCTCCAATTCCTGTACCACCAACTGATTCTGTACCATCTTGCACAAGAGTGCTATGACGTCTCATGCTTAGAGAACTGATATGGGAAGCTGGGGGAACCATGTCCTTTTCCAAGCTTGTTGTTTGACGTGACATTAATGGGCTATGCAAATTGTCATCCGAGTCTCCTCCTGCAGCATCTGATGCGTAGTCCTCACCTTCTCTCTGCAAGCTCTCCTCATCCCATTGTTCATTTCTAGCATGAGGCTCTGTTGTACTAAACATGCTTCCAAAATTCGGAAAAAGCATACTACGCGTGCTCCCTGTCTCGGGAAGCTTTTCATGAACACTACCAAATAATGTCACAAGAGGGTCCATAAAGGGTATACTTTGGTTCACCATGCTTCCGGGGCGAGAGGCAATACTAAGAATGCTTTGTCCAGCGACAGGCTTGGCAACCCAAGACAGGCCCTCTTCTGGTCCATATAGTCTGATTTTGTCTTTATCAGCACCGGGTTCCTGACTTTCATCAAGTTCATCAGCTGGACCTATTATGTACTCTTCTATAGAGGTTTCACCTCCAATGCCAAGGCCCTCAATCAGCAAAGCCATCTCTCCTGTAGATTAATGAAGTCCCAGTAAGATCCACACCTTCAATTAGTCTAAAACTAGTTAAATAGGAGGACACAGGCATTTCTGTCATTTTCAATAACCAAAAGGAGACGCTATGGAGGCTTCTTTGTTATTACTTATCAGGCATAAAGATTAGGTAAGTGCGTGCCGTGAAAGGACTTAATAGACAGGAATGGAGAAGATTTTCCTCTCTTTCTTGCCCCCAACATCTATTCTGCACATTATGCCTACCTCACTAATACTCGTGAAAAGGATGCCAACGAAATTAGGAGAAAAGCACTCAAAAAGCATTATATTGATGCGAACACCCCAAGGTCAGAAAACCTTCCCAAAAATACAGATAAAACCAACTAACTTTCCAATCCCTTGTATAGTCTACCAATATATGAATCAGACCTGCTCAAGTTTCCGATGACCGACATGTATGCATCATGCCTTTTTCTTTAGATCTTAATGAATAAAAATATCAATAACAAGTGGAGCTTATGCTCATTCATGATTTATGAAACACCTCTCAGTGGATCCAGTAGAGCAAGCAAACAAGTTTTACTATTAGCTCCTAGTAGTGTATCTAACCATTCAACATCCAAGTCCCCTATATTTTCAACATGTTCAAAGGAAAGGGGAGAAAAATAAGGAAAAAAAAACCTGAAACATCTTCTCTGCCACGTAATCTCTGAAGAACCTGTTTAGCTTCAAGCATTCTTCCTTTACTCACAAGCCACCGAGGAGATTCAGGCAAATAAAAAACAGTAAAGGCAAAATAGAGGAGAGAAGGGATGGATAGAACCCCAAGCATCAACCTCCAACTTGGTGAGTCCATCAATGACATCCCAAAAACCATACAATAAGATAAAAACATTCCCCCGGAACCAGTGAATTGTGGTAACGTATTTAACAATCCCCTTATCTCAGATGGGGCAGTCTCAGATATATAGACTGGGACAAGAGTCACGGCTAAACCAATTCCAAATCCATCTACTAGCCTGGCTAGGCACAAAATATAGACATTAGGAGACCAAAACATTACCAAACCACTAACAAAATAAAGCATTGAAGATAGTATCAGCATTGGACGCCGACCAAGCCAATCTGATATAGCTCCTGAGCATGTTGTAATAGCTGTTGCTCCTATCAGTGACATAGCCACCACTAGACCTTCAACGCTAGTTCCTAGATTGAGGTCATTCTTAATGTACACAATTGCTCCTGAAATCACAAATGAATAAAACAAGTGCTAGATATTGATTGTTGGAAGCATAGAAACACCATGATGCTGAGAAGAAATAAGCAGGTAACAAATATAAATGTGAAAGAAGGAAGTACCAGCAATGGTAGCATTATCCCATCCCTGCAAAAAGTTACCAATTGAAGCAGCAATGGCTACAAAAGCAGCACCCCTCATCTCTTTTCAACAATGAATCAAACACCTTGCCTGGAACTTATCTGCAAGCAGAGAAGAAACCTGGATCACAAATCAACCATTCCTCCATCTTTATTTGAAAGACAACAAACATTGATTGCATTTAATCAACCCACCTAGACTCTACCCCAACATCATCACAATAGCACATCACCCCGCCCCCCAAATACTCAAAAATGAAACAAAACTATTCATTGCACCAACAATATTTACATCTTTTAGTAGCTGTGAGTGACCTTGTATTGTATGAGCCAAAAAGGAGAAGTGAACCTTTAGAGACAAAGAATCTGAAGTACAGAAGATGGAAATCTATATATTAGAGAGATAGTCTGAAAAAGAAAACTTTTACTTAAAATTATTGTGAGACAGAGGAAGGGATGGATGTTGTAATTAGATACTAGCACTAGTACCAGAGAAGAGAAGAAAATAATCCTTCCTGTAGTAGCTAGTAAATGAGATTTTGGGGTCTTGAAGTCAAATGCACAACCACCATTCTTCACCATATTGTCAAACAGAAACCACTCAGCCAATCACTACTAGAGAATCATATAGTAATATGCACACTATATTCTTAATACTTAATCTATGACTACCCAAGCTGAAGGAGCTGGGTGAAGGTGGTGAAGAGAGATAAGGATTATCTTGTACCTAATAGCTAGCATATGTGAGATATTATTTTAATAAATAAAAACACTTATTATATTCCATGGTAACACCAAGACAGTAACGTCGGCAACTTGGTTGTGAATATTTATTGGTTCTCACCGCTCCACCTTTAAGTGATAATAATTGATAAAGATGCTGCTGCTTCTGCTCAGACTCAGTGGACCTCAGCTAGTACAGATGGTTTGCTAAGTTTTGGCTTGATTGTACTGTCTTTCTGATAGAAAGGTAATAATGGGGGAAAAGGCAATCTGAACATCAAACTCTGACATATATCTATAATAACTAATAATGAAATGAGTAGGATGGGAATAATAAGAGTGCAAATCAAGATGTATGAAAAGAAGAACGTAGGTTGGGAGTAAGGGCGGAAGGTGCAAGACTCTTGGAATAGAAAGTAGAAAGACTATTAGTTATCTGTTTAGTAGTAAATCAGTAGCAGAGTGAGAGTGTTGGAGGGTGCACATGCTCGCCATGTGGCTGTGGGGCTGCCTTTAGTCACGTTGAGTCTACAGCTGCTACATATTACCCCTTGTTTGTTTCCCATTTTCAACTTCTAATTGCACCTAATGTTGTTAAACTACCCACATATATTCTTCCCTAAAACTTCAAAATGTTTTTAAGAATTTGAATTTGATGCAAATATTTGGGGAAGGAATGATAATAAATAATAATTTATTTATAATTAAAATACTCTTAATTGTATTGATTTTATAAAATTATTTTTTTAGCTCTCCCTTATGTTTTTGTGTAAACTAGCTTCTAATATCACATACGTCACGTGTGATTTTGTGCATTTAATATTTAATTAATTTTTAAAAATTTTATATTTTTAATTACAATAATTAACACAAAATGATATTTTTTATTTGAATTATTGAATATAATAAAATATATAAAATTTTCAATTCAAATATTATAATTAAAAATGCAAATAATAATTAAAGCATTTTTAACATATTCAACCTACATTATATAATTTTATTTTCTGTAATTAATGCAAAGTAGCATTACTCTGAATAATAACTAATTAAAATAGACAACTTTAATATTTAATTAAGTGATAATTAAGATACTTAAAATCCTATTCGAATAATAACTCTATTTTACATAAAAAAAAAATTAGCACAACTTTTGTTTATATCAACTAATAATTCTAGATTAAATATTATAATCATTTTTAAATGTGAAATTAGTAATATGATGAAAAATAATGGATATTCTCGTTAGTTTAAAAGTTTATTCAAACTCGTGTTTTTATATATATTATAGATTAATAGAGACATAATTATTTTTATATTAATTTAATTTAATTTAAATAATTTATTAAAATATATTTTTTACTTAATTTTTATTTACATTATTTAATTGAGATTATTTTCTTTTATATTTTCATTTAATATTTTTGTTTTTAAAATTAAATTAGTGGCAATAAAATTTATACTAACTGATTTAAAATATTACCTAATTCTCCTTGTATTTATTTATAAACCAATAAAAATGAAAAATAAAATATAGAAAGGAAAATTACAATAAATATTAATTTAGTTGTCAATAAAAATTTATTTTTTATTTATTTGTATTTTAGAAAATAAAAAACAAATTGCCAAAAGAATAAAGGAACAAAAGAATGCGAAGAAAGAAAAAAATATTATTAAAATATAAGTGTCAATTAATTCAATATTTTATAATATATATTTTAAATATTAAATTAAATTATAATATATATTATTTATTTTATGTATTTATATACATAAAACAAAAATGAAAAGCTGAAATATTTTGGATAAATTATATCATTATGGGTAAGATTTCGTTTTGATCACTTAACTAAAAATAATTACAATTTGATAATTGAATTATTCAAAAGTTTACCTCAATCTAATTGTTCATTTATATTATCTTAGGAATTCTACATTGCTCCCAAGTGAACTATAGGATATTATAAAAGTTACATATGTGTAATTTGGAGATCATAACCCTAATATATAACTTTTGTACATTAACCTTAATTTCTAATCAGCCCATCATCAATTAAAAATTAGTTATCAGAATATTTATACATATTTGGCTCATACTTTTAATTTGAGTTAATCTTTTATGATAGTAAATAATAATATGTAATTATTATTATTATATATGTGATGTCCATATTTTCCAGTGATCTCCCACTTGGACTATCATTATATAACATTATGAGCTCAAAACTTTACTATCATATCTAAAAGGTATTCCAAATAATCTCGTCCATTAATTATGTTAGCTTAGAACCAAGACGACTTTCATTACATATATCGTAACTAAATCAATCACTAATCACGTATATTAACATAATCAAATGACGGGTTTTTTATCCAAATATTATAAAAAAAATAATTAATAACCAAAATGGTACCCTCAAATTATTATTTACCAAAATGGTATGTTTAGTTAGGTGGAGGGATTCTAAGTGACGGCATTAGGGAGTTTTCCTAACACGAATTTATTATTATTATTTACATATTTAAAAATAAAAAAATATTATTTTATTGGTGGAGCAACTTGAAGTGGGGGGCACTAGAGTTTTTTTTTACACGAGAAAAATACGAAAAAAATACCTGACACCCTAATGGAAGGACACAAAGTGGCGGCATTAAAGGAGGAACTTCAAGTGGCAGCACTAAGGGGTGTTTTGCCACTTGGCAGCACCCCATTGTGCCATGTGTGTGTATGTGTAGAAGATTTAAGAGGTGAAAATTAATTTGGGTGGTTGAAAATTTTTGGTAGGTGATAAAAATTAAATAAATTAGAACTTTTGTTATAAAATAAGTGGGGAGGAGGGGATCAACGTGATTTGAAGGAAAAAAGAAAGAAAAAAAAGAAAGAAAGAAGGAGGAAGAAGGAAGAATGAGAAGAATGAGAAGGAAAAAAGGTAATGTATTTATTTTTAAATTTAATTTTAAAATATTTTAATTTGTTAGTTAGTAATAACAAATCAATCACATTACTACTACTAACTAACAAATTAAAATATTTTAAAATTAAATTTAAAAATAAATATATTATCTTTTTCTCCTTCACCTTCTTCTCATTCTTCTTTCTTTCTTTTTTTCTTTCTTTATTTTTTCATTCAAATCACATTGGTCCCCTCTCCCCACCTATTTTATAACAAAAATTCTAATTTATTTAATTTTTATCACCTATCAAAAATCTCCAACTATCCAAATTAATTTTCACCTCTTAAATATTTTACACACACACACACACACGACACAATGGGGTGCTGCCAAGTGGCAAAACACCCCCTAGTGCCACCACTTGAAGTTCCTCCTTCAGTGCCGCCACTTTGTGTCCCTCCATTAGGGTATCAGGTATTTTTTTCGTATTTTTCTCGTGTACAAAAAAAAAACCCTAGTGCCGCCACTTCAAGTTCCTCCACCAATAAAATAATATTTTTTATTTTTAAATATATAAAAATAATAAAAAATAATAAAATTCGTGTTAGAAAAACCCTTAGTGCCGCCACTTAGAGTCTCTCTATCTAACTAAATATACCATTTTGGTAAATAATAATTTGGGGGTACAATTTTGGTTATTAATTTTTTTTATTTATAATATTTGGGTAAAAAACCCTCAAATGACATAGATCAAGTATGGATGTGTAGCATGAAAATTACATGCAATATGATCCAAACATGTCTATTTCCAACTGATCCTCCTTAACTTCAGTGAGATAAAACTTTACCAAAATTAGAGTGTGAATAAATTAAATAAATATTATTTTTGCATAAAATAACCTAAAATTCGTAAACTAAAATAACTAAAAATGTGTCTATAAAAAATATTTAAAGTTATAAACATCCACTAAAATTGAATATCCTGAAATTATATTACACTCATATGAGCAGTGTGCCCATAAAAATCTTGGGTAGTAGTCTCTTAGTAATTGGATTTGCAATTATGGAGTTTGTCTCAATATGTTTTATAGACACCTGATCACTTTGAACTCTTACATTAACAATAAAAAAATTAAAGTTTATGTATTTTGACTTTGTGTAACACCCAATAACCAGCCTAGAAGATGTAGCTATGAAAAGAACGTCATCACATCAATAAACCAACAGGAGAAGCAACATACTTTTATATATTGAAATAGTCTAACATGTTCAATACCACCCTAGAAAGTATCATTACGAATATGAAATTGTCTACATAAGTTCCTGGTTTAGTTTCAAGTTATTAGTCCTAAATCCTATAAGTCCTAGAGATGACCGAGCTCCTCATCTGCCAACCATCAGGTTCGAGAAGGGCCTGGACATCGGAATAATAGTTAGTACAAGTCACAATGTTGTAATGTAAAGAAAGATAACAATACTAGCATTATAAATTTTAGTAGCCATTGGGACTTCCCACATGCCACATTAAGAAACAGTTATACAGTACTCAATATCGACCTAGTAGTGTTTATAGTGTCACCACCCGTTCGATCTGGTATTACGGTGTTTACAGTGTCACTATCAATTCAGTATTGCATTACGACATTCACAGTGTTACCGTTAGTTTAATATCTTATTACGGTATTTTCAGTGTTACCGTTAGTTCAGTATCTCATTGTAGTGATTACAGTGTCACTACCAGTTCGATAACTTTCGAAAGCTCACAACCACACACGCGAAAATACATTACACGCAACCCATCACATAGTCGTGTACTGGCCTGTGGTTGGCACACGGCCTGGCCCACACCCGTGTGTCTAAATCGTGTAACTCACTGTTTCCTAATTTAAAGTTTATCCTGTTTACACGGTCTGGCACACGTCCGTGGGTCTAGACCGTGTAACTTACTGTTTTTAATTTCCCGTTACAAGTGTTCCCAAGGTCTGGACTCACGCCTGTGTGCCCAGATCGTGTAACTCACTATTTTTTATTTTGTGAAACAAGCACGCGCACAGTTTGACCCACGCCCGTGTGTCCAAGCCGTGTAACTCACTGTTTCTCTTTTATAAGATACACGGTCTGGACACACACCCGTGTGCCGTCGAACAATAGTAAACCTAGTACATTTGTGTAGAAAATGAATGGCACAACTCAAGGGAAACATATACCCTACCTTTGGTTGACGAAGTTTCGCTACTCAAGTGCTTTCATAGCTTAAACCAACACAAAACCACTATATATGCAATTAATTCCTCAACAATGCATGATTCACAAGTAAATTTCCCCTTTTAGAGAAAACATTAACATAGTCAAAACACATCCAATACCTTCTCCAATGATTCACTCTTTCCGTACGCTAGAAGAATCGTGCACAACAAGGCGCTCACCTAAAACAAACGCAATTAGTTATTGTGAGAATTCTAGTCGTTTTCCAAAAATCCAACAAAGTTCAATCATGAAAACGGTCTCAGTTATACATTAACAATAACAACAATTCACTGTTCTTACCATCAATAACACGGCGTTAACAATCTCGAGTAAAAAGAAAACCAACGAACAACAAAATAACAACCGAAAGCAAAAAAGACAAAATCTCAATTGTGTGCAAAATGTTCTGTTTTTCTTTTGAGGAAGACGACCTCCAAGCAAATAAACAGATACCAAACCATTGAACCATTAAGCTCATCGTTGTCACAACTCAATTAGAAAAACTTAAATTTTTGAGGTGTCACACTTTGATGTGCTCCTATTATTATTGAAATAAAAGAATGCAATTTGTTTTCACAATTTGCACCTTAGTGACAAAATATTGTATGCATATTTCATCAAAATCGGAGTCTGTATACCTGATGATTTCTAACTTATCAGACCTCCGATATATGAGCATGTAATGTTTTGTTTTCTGAAAATAAAGTAGGAATTATTTGGTAGTTTTCCATTGATTCATACCCTAATTACTCAAATATCTACACAACATCCCAACAATGTAGGCAACATTCGAACACGTACAAGCCCGAACATACATTAGACTCCTCACTCCTAAGACGTAGGGAATCTTATGCATTTCCTTAATCTCAAAATCATTCTTGGGGCATTGGTTGAGACTTAACTTATTATTGACAAGCAATATGTTATTAACATATAAAACCAAAGATAGAACCTTACTCCCACTAAACTTGTGGTATATACAACTATCAACAAAATTCATCTTTAAACCGAATGAGATAATCATTTAATAAATATTGTAATACCACTAATGAGAGGTTAGCTTAAACGTATAGATGGGTTTCTTTAATTTGTAAACTATTAATTTTACATCACCGAACACAAAATTTTCTGAGTATATTTTTTAATAAGTGTCGAATCATTTTTGAAACGCGTCTTGACTTTTATATTTTTTAAAATCGAAAATGGGAGTCACCACCAATCTTTTATTCGATGTGATTGGATCACCAGAAAACGTTAAAAATCTATTTTGAAAATTATTTTGGTCTTCGAAAATCCAAAAAACGGGTTCGGGAGTCGGTTACGTGTAAAGAAGGATTAGCACCCTCACACGCCCAAAATTGGTACCATATCGATTATTTTAAAGTCTTTGTTTGTTAAAACTTTGAAAAGCGAAGTTTAAAATATGATCTTTTTACACAATTCATTTCACATGATTTTCTAAAATTAGATTTGAAGGAAAATACCCGTGTGTTTCAAATTTTTCGGAGAATTGAAGTCGTGTCCAACACGTTAGGGCACGACGTTCTCGGAATCTCGAAATTAAAGGTCATTTGAAAAGTTTGGAAGAGGATATTTGATTGTGCAGATTATACGAAAAATCACACTCAACACGTTAGGGCATGATTTTTTCGAGATTTCCACATGAAAAGAATATTGCCTCGGTTTTAAAGATTTATTTGTATGTAAAAATAATTTTGAAAACGAACGTGTAAATTAAATATGAATGGGCAGTTAATAGTAAAAATAATACGAAACAAAATAATTAAGCAAATGAATAAATGCACAAAAATTAAACATACAATTAATAGAATACAAAATACGAAAGAATGATAATTAAATTCTTTGTATGAACATTAAAGAGAAAAGAAAAAAAATAAACGGGGTCAAAAATAGAGTTTCGAAGAACTCAGGATGAAAATAAAATTTTAGAGAAGTTTGAGGGTCAAAATGTGATTTTGAAAAAGTTTGAGGGTTAAAATATGATTTTGGAAAAGTTTAAGGGTTAAAATATAATTTTGAAAAAGTTTAAGGGTCAAAATATGATTTTGGAAAAATTTAGGGGTTAAAATGTAATTTTAAGAAAAGTTTAAGGGTCAAAATATGATTTTGGAAAAGTTTGGGAGTCAAAATGTAATTTTGGGGAAAGTTTGAAAGTCAAATGTAATTTCAAAAAAGTTTAAGGGATAAAATGTTATTTTGGAAAAGTTTAGTGGTTAAAATATAATTTTAGAAAAGTTTAGGGTCTAAATGTAATCTTGAAAAAGTTTAAGGGTCAAATGTAGTTTTTGAAAAGTTTGGGGACCTCTCAAGCAATAAATCCTAAAAAGGGTAACACGTGGCAGCTCTCAGGCTTTCAAAAGTGAAAGGACCAAATTGAAAATATTTAAAATTACTAGGCAAATTTAAAATAAATCAAAATTTGAATTAAGGATGAAATTGAAACAAACTAAATAAACCAAAAAAGGAAATGTGGCAGCTTCCTGGGCTTCAAAAAGGTTTAAGGACTAAATTGAAAATGAAATGAAATTAATGGCCAATTTTAAAATAAATTAAAAAATGTGAAAATGATGAAATTGTAAAAATAAAAAAGTACGGAAGGACCGAATGGAGAAATAACCTATTTTTTAAAAAATCTGATTTTTAGGCCTTATGCCTAAGATAAAGGCAACCCATGTCTTGGGAACCTAAAAGCCACGAGACCAATATTAAAGTAGACATAAAAATTAGAGATTTTAAAATGAAAGATAAAAAAAAACCTAAATTAAAATGAATTTATTTAATCAAGATTTGAATTAAAAAACAATAACATGTTTTCAAATCCAAAGTTTGTGGGTCAAAGTGGCTGAAACGGTTTCATATTAGGGTTGGTATTTAAATCAGAAACCTCCTGAAAAAAAAATCAATTTTCATTTCTATTTTTCAAAAATAGTCTTATTTCTCTCCTTCTCTCTTTGACTTCTTTTAAAAAGCCTTCGTGACCTACCCATCGTCTGTCATACAATCCATTGCGCCTCTGTTGCTTCAGGCATCGACGCGCCACCATGCGCGACTTCCAGGTATGAAACGAATCTCTTTTATTGTTTTTCCTTTTTAAAACTCAGATCTAGGTTCAAATCGCATGAAATCGAACCCAGATCTAAAAACGTTTTTTGTTTTAAAAATAAGAAATCTGTTTATTTTGTTCATTTTTTTGTATTTTAAATTTAAAATTTTGATGTTAATTTTTATTCGTTTCGAATCTAAAATTTTTGTAGGATCCGAGTACTAGAGTCCCTCACGGATATGGACAATTCCGGAGCGACTCCGTCCATGGTGGTGACGGCGGCAACGAGATTAAGGTAAGGCTCCTCGACTTCTCCTTTTTTATTATCTTTATTTTTCTTTATTTTTTTAAAAAAGGGGTTTGAAATAAATTAAAATAATAACTATCAATAAATGAAATAATAAATAAATATGTTAATATTTATTTAAAGTGTAAAACGTTTTGAAATTTGAATAATACATGAACAGTAATATGTATTTGAAACGTATACCTTGCGATATTAAGAACTCTATGAATCTGATTTTCGAACTGTTTTTTTTTATTTATTGCTTGTGAAAAATCCCCTCCCCTTACAAATCTGATTGAGGCTCTTTATATCCCAAAATTTTACATAAACTACAGTTCTTTTGTTGTTGTTTTTCTTCTTCTTGTTTGTAGGTTTTCAATGGTGGCAGCCATGGTAACAAAGGTTGTCATTTCGGTACAAAGGGGAGCAGAAGAGAAGGCCTTGGTTTGTGTACCAACTGATATGGCATGGAAGGAGTGGTGACAGAGCTTGAGAAATTAGGATTTTTTTTTTTTTTTATGAATTGGGCTTGTTGGGTCATGCTTGTGTTTGGGTTATGTAAAAGGGTTTGGGTAGCTTTAGGATTTTTTATAAATGGACTTTTGTATCATGGACATTAAAATGAATTTTAATTATTTTATTTTATTTGGGTTTTTAATTTCCACCAGATAAAATTGGGCCTCTATAACTGCCCCTCTTTGCTCATTATCGTAAAACGGGAATGAAACAAAGACTAAAAGAAGGACCAATTTTGTCCGATCTTGCTGAACCTCGGTCCTACTCTCCCAAACCATCGATCACTCCAACTGCACTGCATCTGCTTCTTTGTAATTTTGGGAAGATGGGAATTGATGTTGTGATTTTATCCTACCCCAAGGTAATCTTCAAACTGACAAATTTTGCTACTATAGTTTCACTCCATTCCACTGCAACTTCAGGGAGATTGAGATTCGCTATTGTAGTCGTTATTCAATCCACTAACACTTTAGGGATAAGAATTTTGGTGTTGAAGCTTCACTCCATTCCACTACAACTTCAAGGAGATTGAGATCCGCTACTGTAGTTTTAATCAAACTTCGTTGTAACTTTAGGAAGATAGGATTTGATGTCGAAGCTTCATCTTGCTCTTACTGCAACTTCAAAGAGATAAAGACTTGCTACTGTAGTCTTGATATGATCCATTATGACTTCGAGGTAGAAGTTTCACCGTCGTGGGTTTTATATTTCTTGTCATGTTTCTAAGGTACTTGGTCACCGTTGCGGTCGTAACCTTTCCCTCCATATCTTCGTGGTATTGGATTCGCCTTTACGGCTTAAATCTTTCCCTTCATGCTTTCGAGGTACAAGGTTCGTCGTTGCGACTTAAACCTTTCTCTCCATATCCTTGTGGTACTGGATTCGTCGTTGCAGCTTAAATCTTTCCCTTCATGCTTCTAAGGTACAAGGTTTATCGTTGCGACTTAAACATTTCCCTCCATATCTTTGTGATACTAGATTCGCCGTTGCGGCTTAAATCTTTCCCTTCATGCTTTCGAGGTACAAGGTTCCCCATTGCGACTTAAACAGTTCCCTCCATATCTTCGTGGTTCTGGATTCGCCGTTGCGACTTAAATTTTTCCCTTCATGTTTCTAAGGTACAAGGTTCGCCGTTGTGACTTAAACCCTTCCTTCTATATCCTTGTGGTATTGGATTCGCCGTTGCGGCTTAAATCTTTCTCTTCATTCTTCTAAGGTACAAGGTTCGCCGTTGTGACTTACACCATTTCCTCCATATCCTCGTGGTACTAAACTCGTCGTTACGGCTTAAATTCTTCCCTTCATGCTTCTAAGGTACAAGGTTCGTCGTTGCGACTTAAACCATTCCCTCCATGTCCTCATGGTATTGGATTCGCCGTTGCGGCTTAAATCTTTCCCTTCATGCTTCTGAGGTACAAGGTTCATCGTTGCGACTTAAACCTTTCCCTCCATGTCCACGTGGTACTAGATTCGTCGTTGCGGCTTAAATCTTTCCCTTCATGCTTTTGAGGTACAAGGTTCGTCGTTGCGACTTAAACCTTTGCCTCCATGTCCTCGTGGTACTGGATTTGCCGTTGCGACTTAAATTCTTCCCTTCATGCTTTTGAGGTACAAGGTTCGCCGTTACGACTTAAACCATTCCTTCCAAGTCCTCGTGGTACTGGATTCGCCGTTACGGCTTAAATCTTTCCTTTCACACTTCTAAGGTACAAGGTTCACCGTTGCAACTTAAACCTTTCCCTCCATGTCCTCGTGGTACTAGATTCGCCTTTGCGGCTTAAATCTTTCCCTTCATGCTTCTTAGGTACAAGGTTCGCAGTTGCAGTTAAACTTTTCCCTCCATGTCCTCGTGGTACTAAATTCGCCGTTACGGCTTAAATCTTTCCCTTCATGTTTCAGAGGTACAATGTTCACCATTGCGACTTAAACCTTTCCCTCATATCTTCGTGGTACTAGATTCACCGTTGCGGCTTAAATCTTTCCCATCTCATCTTCATGGAATCGAATTCACCGTTGTGACCTCAATCTTTCCCATAATATCTGCTAAGGTATCGGGTCCGCCGTTGCGGCCTCGACCTTTCCCTTCATATCTTCGTGGTAATGAAACCTGTAGAATATGCTTTAATAGGTCTCTATGTGGGCCAAATTGTTTAGGATGTCATGATCAGGATGAGTCAAATGCTCTTAAATAGATGTGTACGAATGATGAATGGAAAATGTCATCTTTGAGAAATGATTTTATTTTTAGTCTTTGGCTAACATCGTTCATCGTTTGTCTAAGTCCTATCACTGATGTGTTATCATGTTTTTCTTTTGGTATGGTATCTTTGACATGAAACCTAAAGAGGTAATCGTAATTTGAACTATTTGCTTCAAAACCCCTCTAGCCCTCGAGTTTTTGTTTTCAACTAGTGGTCTTGTTTCAGGTTCTTGTAATATTTAGAAATTTTTCAGAATGATATACAAAAATCTTTTTATTCCTTACATCGTTTAGACCACTAACCATTATTTCAAATGCAAAAATGCTTGAATTAAGGTTGTAAGGTGGATGAAATTGAATTCGATTGAAGGCAAAGCTCGAATGAATGAAAAGATCATTGGTTCAAAAAAATGCTTGAACATGATCGCAAGGCAAATAGAATTGAATTTCTTGGAGGCAAAGCTCACAAAAATGATTAAAAATGACCTGTATTGGTCAAAAGTTGCAAAACTTAAGGTGAACAAAGAATGGAGTTAGATGCCCCAGATATCCAAGTATGAGCTTTAATGAGCAAACTTGATAAGGATCATTCTGAGCTTAACATGTACCCATGAAACTTGGAGTACTTTGTTAATGCGTCGAGGTGTAAAGTTTCTCCACTTTGCTATTTTTAAGAGAGAAGGTCACTTCATGTCTCTTTCTTTTATTTAAAATTGAGCCGCCCTTTCAGGTTTTCAACTCAAATCTCCTTAGGTTTCGAGATGCCCTTTACGAGTTTTCACCTCGACTTCTCCCTTTTTTTTGAGTGAAATTTGAGCTCATGAGATTAGACAGGTCTTTTGCCATTTATTTCGATCAAGATCAAAGCTTTTCCACAAAACTTTCTTTATCTCACGAGATCTTTCCAAATTCGACATTCATTTTCCTTGAGAGTCTTTTGTAAGGAGGATCCTTTTCAAAACTAGAGTTCCCTTGTAAAATTCTTTAGAGTGGATCTTCTTTTGTTGTAAATCCTTATTATCTGATCATGACAGATGACTTTAATGTTTTTTCTTCAGTTAAGTTTAGCTGACTGCACCTAGATTGGATCTAATCTGCTTCATCAGTTCTAACAAAATCTGTAAGGAAAGAAAACTCGACTCCAATGGATGAGAATGCTTCTACTTCGTAAATCATCGGGAAAGGTGTTACCCAGTAAAATCTTGGTTGATGTTCAAGAAAGCAAATGATAACTTCTCATGCCCATCTTTGTAGGTCTTTGTTACTTTACAATGAATTTTTTTATGTTCTTATTGGTCAGCTTCAATGCCCCATTCTTTTTGACGATGTGGTGCTAAGTCGTGATACTTGTTCTTGAATTGGCTGTAGACTTTTGCTATTGTGCTGCCGCTCAAATTCAAGTCATCATTAGATACGATCCTTTTTGGTATTCTAAATCAACATATTATCTTTCCTTTTCAAGAATCCATTTAAACGTTAATTAGCATAAGAAACAGCTTCTACCCATTTGGTGAAGTAATGAATTGATGCCCCTTGGAAGCTTTTGATGAATTTGGCTCAGTAACGTCCATGCCTCACGTAAAAAGAAACCATGACGTGAAGAGGTGAAGGAGATATATAGATTTTTCAATATGCCTTTTACAGGTTTTCATCTTGACTTTTTTTTTCTTCCTTTTTCTTTTCTTCTTTTTTATTTTCTTTTCTTTTTTTTTTTAAAAAAAAAGATGCGCTTTGCGGCTTTTTATCTTTCACCTTTTCTTTCATTTTTTTTTCTTTTAATAGTGTGACAGGCCTTATTCTTTGAAGTTTCCATTAAATTGGAGTATGTTCTTCTTTTATGGGGGCCTGTGTGTCACGACATCAGTTTTTTAAACTCGACATGCTTTGATAGGACCATGCCAAGACCTTTCTTAAAGTAGCTTTACGGGATCTCGCTTTATTTTTGGAGAGATATATGTCCTAATTTTCACCTTTTTATCTCATTTTCATCTTTATTCCTAAACTCGCAATTTTTGCTGATTCTTTGTGAGGTAATATTTGATCATTGTCTTGCTTGAACGTAGCAAATCTGGAGACAAGTTACATCCTTGATTATCTTCGAAGTCTTGAAGTTTTTCTGGACATGTGTCCTTCTCAAAAGGGCTCTGAGTCAACAGCAGTGTCGCTCGTATCCTTAATATCAAGAGACCCGGTATAAAAACAAAAGAAGATTAAAAGAAAATTTGAATCAAAGAATGGTTAATTGTGGTATGACTGAATGAGAAGAATGGTAAGGTGTTTTTCCAAATGGGACAAAGCAATGCATCATTTTTATTGAAATAACAGATGGTGATCATGTGTCCTTTATAAAAGGATCCCTATTACTCTCGGGCTTAGAGTGATAAGTGTATTCTGAACATGTTCCTGGAAAAGTCCTAAAAATAACAGGAAACTCCTCCACAGTCTGGCTATCCAAAACACTTCTAAGGGCGTGGGGACGAAGACTCAATGGGTTCCATTTTCCACATGACTTTTGCCCAAATTTTTAGCATTCCCTATCTTGACTTATCATGTTTCCTCTCAGACTTTATTTAGGGTTAGTGACTCTCACACAAACGAATATTTCAGATATGTGGAATCTTATTATAATTTAATGCATGAAGTGCAATGATAAAATGCATGCAACAAAGCATTTGTTCTTGATTCCATTCCATTAGACAACTTTACTGGAAAATGAATTTCTATACATGAGGCAGATTCATGTATGGTCGTGCCCTAATACTTAAAGTCCTAAGCTTCCAAGCTAATTTTTGCTCTGGTTTGCCCCTGATTTCAAGTTCAAAACATCGGTCTCGAATGACTAAAGTCTACAAGTGGTTAGTCGTTTCTCGCACTTAGGTCAAATCTTGCTTGCAACATGGTCTTTTATTTCAGGTTTGCCCTTAAGAATGTTGGAGTTATTTCTCGTTTATTTCCAATTTCCTTTAGCGATATCATCTTGTTTTTAGACAGCCATAAATTCCTTCAACGGAGAATAATCCTTAAAGAATACTCGGTAAGAGACTTTTTAGACTTTCCAAATATGGCTAAGGAACTATACTAGTAAAAGTTGTGCACCAATACACCCTCTTTTGCCCTTTCTTCTACAGACGTTTAATGGCTAAGATTGCTAGAACATTAGTGATTCTTTTGTTAAGTCGGTCGAACAAATCTGCAACTACGTCCTTTACGTGCCCCAAATACTTTAAGGAAGATGACTAACTCATATGTGTCTAAGGTGAAGATGTCGACATTCCTTCTTGCATCTAAGTGTACTATGTCTTGCAGGGTTTTCAAAGCAATACACTTGTTATCCCTTTTCTCCTTGATCAGGGTTGCAACCTAATGCTCGCTCCTCTAGAGTAGGCCTTATCAACTTGAGTTCTTGGGCAATGGAGCAACGTAGTGTATTCTTCTACAGTATGTCCATGTTTCTGAAAGTGAAGCAACTAAGCTGGATCTCGATGTTGTGTTAGGGTTCGGAAAAGGTGCGCATCTTCTTTAACCTTGAGTAAGTAAGGACGATCACCATGTTCAAAGTAGGCTTTATTATTTTGAATCCTTAGGCAACAGGGTGGAGTGATGTACTCTTCTTTCGTAGATATCATGTCCTCCTTTCCAAATGTGAAACCATTAGAAGTTGGACTCTAATACTAAGTGAGAGCTCGAAATTGATGCCTATTCCTTCTGACATCGAGTAAGCCAACATATTCGTGATTAGATATCTGCCTCATTTTGTCTTCCGTACTTTGCGAACTGTTATGGATTTCATTTATTTTGGTGTAATCCCAAAACTCTTATATGTGCCCCTTTTAACAGGCCATCTCCTTTGGTTGTTTTTCTTTGACCACATACGCATGACCACGTTAACTTTTACCTTATCAATGAATTCGTTTTCTTATGACTATTTCTTTATTTAGCAATAGAACATGAATCAAAATCTTTTTGATGAAAATGTAATGCAAACAAATTCAAATTAAGTTGGTGTAATTAATACATGAACAAAACTTGAAAACAAATTACAAAGCAAAAAAATGAGACCATAACCGTATCTCTTACCTTATTCGAGTAACCACTAAAGGTTTTGGCACAGTTCTACTTAAGGTAGGCTCTCATGGAGTTAGATGCTAATTAATAAAATGTGCAGCTTATGAATGCATGTATGCGTAAGAAAAGCATTGACTCATAGCTCAATTATATTAGAAAACTTTACTAGAAAAAGAATCTCTTTACATAAGATAGATACGCATATGATCGTGCCTTAGTGTTCAAAAGCTTTTAATCTTCGTAAGGCATCATCCAATTTTGTCCTGGTTCATCCTTGATTTTTGGTCCAAAATGTCAGCTTGGATGATTAAGTGATCGGTCACTTTTCGTAATTGGGTCAAAGTTTGATTCGTTGTACGGTCTTTGTTTCCATCTGACTTATCTGGCAAATCATCGGTTTTTCGTCTTTCTTTTTTACCATATGCGCACGACCATATTGTTTTCCACCTTATAAAGGAACTCGTTTTCTTATGACCAATTTTCTATTTAGTAATTGAGCTTAAATCCACACTTTTCCTTGTATGAAGATGTAATGCAAGCAATAAAAAAAGCAAAAGAACACAAGTACGATAACAAAATACGAATATAAAACAGAGAACCTAGACTTGGGAGACTGCTAACAATTTGGTGTAATTCTATCCTAAGGTAAGCAACTAGGATTCACTATATATGGTTCAAGTTCTAGAGTTGAGGTACCCAAATCAGCAAATTCCTCGACCATCATCCATTATAGGTTCATACAAACGAGTTTGATTTAGGGGGACAAATTTCCCATATGTTTGCACGAAAGTGAAAACATCACGAAAACATAGGTACGGATGTAATCCGAAAGTTATTCACTATCCTACACTGAGATGAAAACCTCACGAAGGAGTAGCTTCCCACTTTCACTTAAAAGGCGTAGTAACATATGTAAATGAATGTGAACTTATACTAGCAATAATATTGTCATGGTATTTCACATAAAATGCAAAGGATCATACATAAACTTAAACCGAGTTTTTGAAAAAAAAAGACCCGAAAATAATCGACTTTTGGCTTGACTCTCTTATTGTCCCTAGTGGAGTTGCCAAGTTGTCGAAACGTTTTTGAAACGCATCTCGACTTTTATATTTTTTAAAATCGAAAATGAGAGTCACCACCAATCTTCTATTCGGTGTGATTGGATCACCACAAAAAGTTAAAATCTGTTTTGAAAATTATTTTGGTCTTCGAAAATCTAGAAAACGGGTTCGGGAGTCGGTTACATGTAAGGAAGGATTAGCACCCTCACACGCCCAAAATTGGTATAAAATCCATTACTTTCGGGTCTTTGTTTGTTAAAACTTTGAAATCTCAAGCGAAGTTTAAAATATGATCTTTTTACACATAATTCATTTCACATGATTTTCTAAAATTAGATTTGCAGGAAAATATTTGTGTGTTTCGAATTTCTCGAAGAATTAAAGTCGTGTCCAACACGTTAGGGCATGACATTCTTGGAATCTCGAAATTAAGGGTCATTTGAAAAGTTTGGAAGAGGATATTTGATTGTGCAGATTATACGAAAAATCACACCTAACACGTTAGGGCACGATTTTTCTGAGATTTCAACATGAAAAGAATATTGCCTCGGTTTTAAAGATTTATTTATATGTAAAAATAATTTTGAAAACGAACGTATAAATTAAATATGAATGGGCAGTTAATAGCAAAAATAATACGAAACAAAATAATTAAGCAAATGAATAAATGCACAAAAATTAAACATAAAATTAATAGAATACAAAATACAAAAGAATGATAATTAAATTCTGTGTATGAACATGAAGAGAAAAGAAACAAAAAAAAACAGGGTCAAAAATAGAGTTTCGAAGAACTCGGAATGAAAATGAAATTTTAGAGAAGTTCGAGGGTTAAAATATGATTTTGGAAAAGTTTAGGGGTTAAAATATGATTTTGGAAAAGTTTAAGGGTTAAAATGTAATTTTAGAATAGTTTAGTGGTCAAAATATGATTTTGGAAAAGTTTAGAGGTCAAAATGTAATTTTGGGAAAGTTTAGGGTTAAAATATGATTTTAGAAAAGTTTAGTGGTTAAAATGTAATTTTAGAAAAGTTTAGGGGTCAAAATGTAATTTTAGAAAAATTTAAGGGTTAAAATATAATTATGAACAAGTTTAGGGTTTAAATATAATTTTGGAAAAGTTTAGGGTTAAAATGTGATTTTAGAAAAGTTTAGGGGTTAAAATGTAATTTTGGAAAAGTTTGAGGACCGCTCGAGCAATAAATCTTAAAAGGGGTGACATGTGGCAGCTTCTCATGCTTTTAGAAGTGAAAGGACCAAATTGAAAATATTTAAAATTACTAGATAAATTAAAATAAATCAAAATTTAAATTAAGGATGAAATTGAAACAAAATAAAGAAAAGGAAGGACCAATTGATAAATAAACCAAAAAGGACATGTGGCAACTTCATGAGCTTCAAAAAGGTTTAAAGACTAAATTGAAAATGAAATTAAATTAATGAGTAATTTTAAAATAAATTAAAAAATGTGAAAAGGATGAAATTGTAGAAATAAAAAAAAAAGCGAAAGGACCGAATAGGAAAATAACTCTTTTTTTAAAAAAATCTTATTCTTAAGCTTTATACCTAAGATAAAGGAACCTAAAAGCCAAAGGACCAATATTCAAGTAGACATAAAAATTATAGATTTTAAAAGGAAAGATAAAAAAAAAAAATTAAAATGAATTTATTTAATCAAGATTTGAATTAAAAAAATAACATGTTTTCAAATCCAAAGTCTATGGGTCAAAGTGGTTGAAACGATGTCGTATGGGGGAGGTATTTAAATCAGAAACCTCCTAAAAAAATCAGTTTTCAATTTATTTTTCAAAAATAGTCTTATTTCTCTCATTTTCTCTCTGACTTCTCTAAAAAAGCCTTTATGATCGACCCATCGTCTGTCATATGATCCACCGCGCCGTTGTTGCTTCAGGCGTCAACACGCCATCGTGCGCGACTTTTAGGTATGAAACGAATCCCTTTTTTTGTTTTTCCTTTTTAAAACTCATATCTTGGTTCAAATCGCATGAAATCAAACCTAGATCTGAAAACGTTTCGATTTTTGTTTTAAAAACAAGAAATCTGTTTATTTTGTTCATTTTTTTGTATTTTAAATTAAAAAATTTGATGTTAATTTTTATTTGTTTCGAATTTAAAATTTTTTTAGGATCCAAGTACTAGAGTCCCTCACAAATATGGGCAAATCCAGAGCGACTCCTTCCATGGTGGTGACGACGACAACGAGATTAAGGTACGGCTCCTCGACTTCTCCTTTTTTATTATATTTATTTTTCTTTATTTTTTTTAAAAAGAGGGTTCGAAATAAATGAAAATAATAACTATTAATAAATGAAATAATAAATAAATATGTTAATATATATTTAGAATGTAAAACGTTTTGAAATTTGAATAATACATGAACAGTAATATGTATTTGAAACGTATACCTTGCGATATTAAGAACTCTAGGAGTTTGATTTTTGAACTGTTTTTTTTTTTCTGATTTATTGCTTGTGAAAAATCCCCTCCCCTTACAAATTTGATTGGGGCTCTTTATATCTCGAAATTTTATATAAACTACTATTCTTTTGCTACTGTTTTTCTTCTTCTTCTTTGTAGGTTTTCAATGGTGGCAGCCATGGTGACAAAAGTTGCCATTTCAGTACAAAGGGGAGTAGAAGAGTAGGCCTCGAGGCGTGGGTGCCTTGGTTTGTATGCCAGTTGATATGGCATGGAAGGAGTGGTGACAAAAGCTTGAGAAATTAGGGTTTCATCATTTTTTTTGTGAATTGGACTTGTTGGGTTATGCTTGTGTTTGAGTTATGTAAAAGGGTTTGGATAGCTTTGGGATTTTTTATAAATGAACTTTTGTATTATGAACATTAAAATGGATTTTAATTATTTTATTTTATTTGAGTTTTTATTTTTCAAGCCTAGATAAAATTAGGCCTTTACAATAGGAGCTACAATCACATGGGAGAGAGCACAAAATGGGTAAGTGGTGATTGATTGTTTTATTATTTCGAAAGGGTTTGCACACCACCTACATCTTTATCTCTTTATCATCTGCATCACCAATGTCTTCGATACTGACCAACCCTTGTTCTTTCTACATTCCTAGCCTTCTGCATTTTACACTCTGGTAAAGAGGAGGACTAAAGCAAAACAACACCCAACACCCACAATAATTTTCCTTGGGAAAAACACTTCCACACTCTCAAAATTGATATTTCCATTGATTTAGTGAAAACCAAGACATATTGGGCGGGTGTTCGTCTTTGTATTGGGTGAAATGTCATCTAACTTATCATATTTTTAGATGTTTAATGAAATTTTAGGCTTATGGGGTCTCAAGCCCCATGCTAGCTCTCTTAACCTCTTCTCTTTACCTGGTTTTTTTTTTCCTAAATGATCAAAAAAATAATAATAATTTAAATCCCTAAATAACGCAGGTTAAAAAAACATTTACCTAGATGATCTGAAATTAACAGTAGAAATTAATTTTAAACATCTAATGGTCGGCATCCCCTCCAAATTATACCCAATCATTGTCTGACTTTTGTGTCAGACATTAAAACATGAATTTTTTGAGTTCTTGACAACCAATAGCCGACACTCGAGTATTTTTTTTTTTGACTTTGTATTATATTGATATATGAATATACCAGATTTTAAAAAAAAAAAAATTGAATGTTTGGCAACGAGAACTTTTTTTTTTCTAGTTTTAATATATATTTTTTAAAATTACATAAATTTGAATTTTATTATAAGTTTTAATATATTTTAAAATAAAAAAATAAAAATATATAATTTAAATTCAAATTTCAATTTTTGTTTGGGATTGATGGGACTTATCACTAAAATATATTTTAAAATAAAAACAATAAAAAATATATAATTCAAATTTCAAATTATCTAAAGTTGAAATGAAATGAGATTGTAATGAAGATGAAATTATTTTAATTATAAAAAATCTAAATATTAAGAAAAATAATAAATTGATATTATATAAATTCTATTTTAATTATAATTTTAATATATATATTAATAATATACAAATTAAAATGCAATAATATATATATTTTTTTTTAAAAATTAAATTTTTAATAGATCTATGTCAAGCCTGCATTATAGGCCTCCATCATAGGCTCGAAAAAGTAAAAGAAACACATCAATGGCCGACAACAGATGATTAAAATGCAGAAATAATTTAACCCAACAAAAAGAAATGGAAATATGCACAATTAAACTAGATTTTTTTTTATAAAATTAGAACCCGCTTTAATGATTTTCATCTTTTATAAAAATTCAAATAAATGTTGTTAAATTATTTTTTTATTTTAAAAAATAACGTGTAATATATTTATAAATTTAGAAACAATTAAATAGTAAAGTTTTAATTTTAATTTTAAATAGACTTAAAAATATATTACACTTTGTTGGCCATTTATTGCAATATTTAGAAACAAGGAGGTGTTAAATAAACTTGAAAAATAAAAAAAAATGGAAAACAAAGGGGTTTAATGTTGCAATATTTTCATCCCCTTTTGTTGGGTGAGTTTGGCCTTTTGTTGGCTGACACTAACACTCAAAAATGATATTTTTTTAATCAGATAAAAGGGTGTCGATCATCAATGTGCCAGCATTTTAAATTATTTTTTTAAAATGTATGATTGTCAGTCATTTAGTGTTTAAAACCTCAAAAATTATTTTTTTTAATAAAAAATAGTGGTGTCCGCCAATAGGTGTCAAAAACTCAAAAAAATTATTCATTTTTTTATGCCGATCACTAGCTGTCAAACACCTACAAATAAAATATTTTTTTATTTGTGTTTTTTGGTACTGGCCATTAGCTACCAAAGACCCAAATTTTTGTTTTCAAAATTTGATATATTCGTATACTAATATAATACGTGGTTAAAAAATATACCTTAATATCGGTCATTGGTTGTCAAAAACCCAAAAAATTGATTTTTTTTAATCTCTGACACAAAAGTCAAACAATGATTCGATATAAATTTAAAGGGGTGTCGATCATTGAGTGTCCAAAATTAATTTTTACTATTCATTTAGTGTCATTTAGGTGAATTTTTTTAACTTGAATAATTTATATAATTAAATTATTTTTTGGGTCATTTAGAGAAAAAGCCCCCTCTACATAATATATAAATTTTATTATAAAGTTCAATTTAATGCAATAACACTTTATATATCTATTAAATTATGTAACACCCAATGTGGATCAACGATAACAAACATAGTTATAAAAATGTATATCAACTTATTTTGCTCTCTAATTTAAAAAATAAGTCATTTTAATCCTCATTTATTTTTTTCATTTTTTTAGTGTTTGATAATTTTTTTTACATTGTATACACGTAGATTGACATATGAATATCACATCATGAATTAATTATATATTTTTTAATTTTTAAAAAATTAAAAAATTTAAAATTATTAAAAAAGTATAAAATATTTTGTTTGATATTTTAATTTTTTAAAAACTAATTAATTGTTTATGTAGCATACATGTGGACTATCACATGGTTGCCACAAAGTTAATAGATATTAATTTTTCATTTATTTTGAAATTTGACAAACAATACAAGTTCAAAGATTAAAAAATACAAAAAATTAAATAAAAAATTAAAATAATGTATTTTTATAAAATTAAAAAGCAAAATAAATCATTATACTTTATAGAAATGATAGTTCAGTCATGATGTCTCAACATCTCTATAAGCCTAAAGCAAAAGTGTAAAGTGAGGCTTTTTAAATTAGTTATGTAATTATTAGAAAACTATAATTTTTTTATTTAAATTTTAGATTCCTAGGTTTTAGAGATTCAAAATTATCTATTAAACTATTATAATCAGTTTTTTTAACATTTATTTTTAATTGAATAGATATTTGATTAATTTATGACACTACTTTAATTAGAAAATTTAATATATAATTAAATTTATTTAAAAATAATTGAAATTGGAAAATTTAATAAAAACATGATATCATGAGTTCAAATATCATGATTCTCATTATATATATATATTTTTAAATTTATAAAAAAATAAAAAAGATACATAAATTTTTTTTAGTGTAAATGACATAGATCAAACCTGTTCATAGGTCGAGTAATCTATCGAAGCTTAAAGATTCGCCCAAATTTGTAAAAGTTTCGATAAAAATATTATATCTAGAAAATGGGCTTGGACAAAAAAATTAAAACCGTTTAAAATATGAGTCAAGTCTGGACTTGAGCCTGACTCGTTTTTAAGTTTATAATACTTTATATTATGTAATTTAGAATACATTAAAAATAAATCTATACAAAATATATAATATTATTTTAATATAAACATTAAAATAATGTTAAGATGACTATATAAAAAAATTCAACAAATAAAAAAGGTATAAAATTATTAAACATTAAAATGATTTTAAATAAATATTTTGAAAAAACTAAAAAATAATATGGACGGACCTAAAATGAGTTTGGGTTAATCTTTTATAAATATGAACAGGTTTGGATAAAATTTTAAATTCATATTTCGAGTAATGCTTGAACAAATATAAAATATGTTAATATCATATTTAATCCCAATTCGACTAATAAATACCTCAAACACAGATACCGAGGTGAGGAGCAAACTGAGAGGCCCAAATAAAAGTGGAGCGAGGAGAAACTTGGAAAGGATAAAAGCCCAATCCAAAACTAGATTGAAGTGATATCACTTGTCCTCACAAAACAATCACAACATCAGCCAGCCGCCGGAGAAACTTCGACAACCCACAAACAAACAGAAAAAGAAATGGTGCTGCTAAAGGGACAGCCTTTGGTCGCAAGACTGGCTGCTTTTTCCAAATACGTAGTCCTTCCTGGATCCATGGTTGCTGCTATTATTTACTCCCCTCCCAACTATGATTCTCCCAAGAAGGGCAAATCCCCCAATTAATTTTTCTCTCCTGGTTTGTATTTTTTACCCCCTTTTTCTTTTCTGGGAAAACAAAAAGTTGATTCTGCTCTGGTTAGGGTTTTACCTTTTGTATTTATGATTACTTGCGTTTCGGCTCTTAATTACTGTCTTTGATTATTGTGAGAATTGATTTGATTGCGATTTGATAACAGTTATATCGCCCCGCTTACTCTGCAAATTCAATTTGCATATCGCCTTTCCTTAATCTATTTTCCTTTTAGCCTAGGTCTGGGACAGCAAAGACCCCCCTCTTTTAATCTGAAATCTTGACCATCCTAAAGTGTCATAAAACTTTGTTGACTGGATTGATTTTCCCTACTCTTTACCATTGGTTGATTATTGGGTGCTGAGTCATCCTGCCTGCCATTCCTGAGGCTTTAATCCCTTTCCTCTGGATCTTTTCCTTGGGAAGTTACTATATGATTTCTGCCTATGTTCCCGGGAACGTGAATCACTGCTTATGTGAAACCTAATTCGATAGGAGTAGTATTCTTCGGTTCGTTTAGTAGGAACAAAAAACAATTTACTTGAATCATAGTTTTCGTGTTTATATAAATATATAATTCTGAATAAATGAATAAATTCTTAAGTTTGTTTTATTCAGTAATTTTATAATAAACCATATATGCTAATTGGACTGCTAGGCTTTTTGATTGGGATCATGCATACCAATTAGAAAATTGCTAGGTAGAAAGCAATTTCTGGTTACAAAGTTTCTGTTGAGTGATTCATTTCTTTCAAAGACTCTTGTATTGCTCTATACAATAACACATGTACCAGAGAACAAATTCAGACATATTCCTTATGTTTTGTGCATTTTGCAACTGGGATTTTACGATACCTTTTAGTTGGTTAACTCACGCTGCAATTCTAATGGTTCGCCCCACCGATAGCTGGGTAGGCTGTATGATCTAGATTTATTCATTATTGACAACACATTTTGTAAACAGGCCATTGCTTTTATTTATCTGATTGTTGTTGCTTTTAGCCGAATTTGTTGTTTCCTCCTGTGGAACAACTGTAAGGTCGTCCAACCTGTAAGTATATATAGAAGGTTATTTGAAATGCATCTAGGACTAATTTGTTTTAATTACAAGCTTAATGAGTAGAAGTTATTTTGGGAAGAAAACTTTGAAGCATTGTAGAACTGTCTAAAGTGCTATGTTTTCAAGGGATAAGTGAATACACTCTTGGATGCTCACTGACTATTTACATAATTTTCTTGATGCAGGTATCTATTTCAATGAATGGGGTTTTCTGCAAGATGTCTGCATATTGTTTCTAGGTTTAGAAGAACTTTTCTGTTATGAACTTGCCTTCTTCTCAGACTTTGTCAAAAGAATAAGATGTTATGTAATGAATACAAGAGTGCCCCCATTAATAACCCTGTCGAATAATTTGGATTATTATGTTGTTAATTGGTCCTCTGTGCTATACTATCGATTCAAGCATGCCTTATTGAGCTGACTTGAACATGAAATTTGCTATTATATGCTCACATTCAGCCGGAAATTGCAAATACTCTGCAATGTTGCTCTTTTTTTATGTGAAGAGCATAAACGAATTTGGTAAAACGTGACTTCTAATTTAACTAGCTCTCATCAGTACGAGCTGTGACTTTGAGAGTGGATCCTTTTTAGTCTTGAACAGAATGTTTGTTTTCAACCGAAATAAATCATTATCTCGTAACCTAAAACGCTTTACTTGCAGTCTGTTCAAGTTGTTGGTATATTTGGGTGTTCTCCTTGCGTGAGGGATCAAAGAAGTTTTACATATATATTTACGTATTTCTTTAACTATTTATTGTCATAGACCATGTATATTGAGTATGGGTTTGGATCAACAGTGTGGTCTGTTTAGTTTTTTCTTTTTTCTCACGTGTTACAATATAATTATAATATTTAATTTCATCGTCATCATTGTTTTTACATTAATTATATATACGTCCATCAAATCCCAAACTAAGTTTGACTTAAATTTTATGTTAAAAAAAGAAGAAGATAAAACATACCGTGAGTGATTGAACTATGGTCAAGTTTTTATTTTGGTCATTTAATCAAACAAAGTTACAATTTCGTTATTGAATTATTTAAAAATTTTCATTTAAGTTATTAAATTATTTTGAAATTTTTTATTTAAAATTATTGAGCTGCTAAGGTTTTGTTATTCTTAAAAGTCTCACTAGCGAGCTTCAACAACGATCGACCAATGAATCAATATTCCATCGATGAGTAGAATATATTTTAGATTCAAGTCGATACGACGACTAGTATTGGAAATCAAAGAAAAAGTTGTTGAAGTTTTATTTCTTTTTAAGTTTTTTTAAAAAATTAATTAGGTCCTCTCAAATTTTTGAAAATTCACATTAATATCATAAAAATTAATTAGATTCCTAATTTTTAGCTTATAACATCAATTTTAACAGCCAATGAATTAAATGAAAATCTTTTAATGATTTAGTGACTAAATTGTAACTTTTTTTAATTAAATATCCAAAACAAAAACTTACTCATAATTATAATTTAGTGATTAATGATGTAGTTTATAAAAAAAAAAGTGTTTAATATATCCAAAATATATAAAGCTGATGACTAAGAGATTTTAACATTGAACATCCCAAATTGATATGGATGATCCTCTGAGTTTTATGATGGTATTGGGTAGAACATTGAAGTGGCGCAAATGCACTGCAACTTACCTCACCTCACGCTCCGTCCCAATATTCCTCGCATCAAAGCAGCCAAACGAATATCGAAGAAAGGCAGGCTTTATTTTCAGCACGGTCTTGCCTGGCCTGGCCTGGCTTTGGACGAGGATTTCAAGAAAAACAGTTGACAGAGGTGTAGGAAGAAGCTTGTGTAATTACAAGTAAATATATACATATGGCCCACAAACATTATAATAATACAGAATCAGTTGAATTAGGTGCAGGAATTTCTGCAATCCTACAAAGTTATGTGCATGGATTGGGTTCAGAGTTTTTGTAGGATACTCATTTACATTCTACACCAAACAAACACTTGAGATAAAAGAAAGTCATGGACATAGGGATAGGGTCCTAACACTAACAATATGACTAACAATCTTAATCTAGAAAGCAATTGAAGTGACCCCAGGCCTCAATCGCAACACCTGACCTTCAGAGTTCAGCGAACCCCAACACACTATTATTATAATCCATGTCGAAAAACATGGGATCTTGACAAGGGTTGGGATGCATCTTCTCCATCCAACTCAAGGTGGCATCAGGCAGCTGGAAATTGGAAAAGTTGGCCTCTGTCTTGCACTGTTTGGGAATAGTAGCACTAGCAGCTGCTTGTTCCCTCAAAACGCATTCTTGATGTGAGAGGAGGGACTTGAAGAGCATCGATGCGGCTGCTGATGAGTTGCTGCTGGCGATCTTGTCGGGTGTACTACTAAAGGTGGTGGGAGTGGCTGTAAAGGAGGGTTGGAACCCATTAGCTGGATACACAACCGGGTTTATTAAGCTTTTCAGGTCATTTTCCAGAAAAGAGTCATGGGCAGCCTGCATTGAAGTTTGGGTTTGAGATTCTAACAACGGAGTTGGGGTTTCAAGCAGTGGACGGAAGCAATTTGTTGTTTTTGTTGTTGAAGATAATGAAGAAAGTTCCAAGATATAGCCTAGCCCTTGCGCAGCAGCTACCCCAATTTTCTTCTCACCTGTTTTGTGTACTATTCTGCAAATCACCCATTCTTCCTGCAAAAAATAACACCATTTCGATATTATACTATGAGTAGTATTTGACAATTCAGTATTACATGCTCATGCTTTTAGCCTTTTCCAAATCCTGTTTAAACTGTGCATGAACAATAAACATGTAACTAGTAAGTGAAATGACGGCAATCACATCAGAAATTACTCTACAGTTTCATCATTTCATTGTTATTATTAGCATTCAGCTGAGCGGAATATGTCAACCCAGAAAGCGACAAAAAGGAAAAAAAAAATAAAAAGAGGGTAGGGGGTGTCTGGTGGGATTCCCACCGGTGCACGTGTACCAACCTTGCACGTGTGGCGGCAGGAGAAGTCACCGTCTAAACGGTACTCATGCATGACCCACATGGTCTTCACTCCACGGGGTGCTCTGCCTTTGTAGAAAACAAGGGTTTTTTTCATGCCAAGTAAAGCTCCGGTGGAGGCACTGCACACTTCCCTATCTTTTCCGGTGGCTTTCCAGTACCCAGCTCCAGTCGCTCTATTTGTTCTGACCCCCGTCGGGTATTTCCTGTCCCTCAGGCTGAAGAAGTACCACTCCCTTGCCCCCATTTTCGCCACATCTTATCCATTTACCATCACCAACAATACACTAAATAGTTAGACCCACTATACACATTTACACAATGACACACTAATAATATTGAGTATTCATTTATTATATACCTGGAAGCTCCCAAGGTTCACATCGGTTAAGGTCAACCTCAGCAATGTCCACTCCACAGAAGCTTCCATTGAATACCTTTGAAGCCAAATAAAATGTTATGAGTTCTTCATCGGTGGGGTGAAACCTAAACCCCGGCGGCAACCCTTGCTCGTTCACTTCTTCCCCACCAAGTTCACTTAAAACTTCCTCCACTGCTAACATCTTGTTGAGAGTAAAGGCTAGTTGTTGTGACTGGAATGAATGGAGGAACATGCAAATATTTGAACAAGATAAAGAGGTATTTGGGGAGGGTTGAATCGAGGCCTTGAAAGGCTAGGGAAGAGCTACCAAAAAGAAAAAAAGAGAGATTGGAATATGGGGTGTAAATGTAATAGAGAGAGAGGGAGGAGGGTAGTAAATGCAAAGTCGGTTGCAGAAGACAGAGATTTATGCGTGCGTATGTGAGCATATTGAAAAAGAGAGAGAAAAGAGAGATGAGTCAGTAAGGTACGTTCCATGATGGATGGATAACCACGGGAGGGAGAGAGGGATAGCTCACTCACAGGACACAACACAACACAACACAACAGTGAGATCATCATCATCACTCAATTCTTCACTTCTCTTTTTCCTAGACAAATTTTAACATTAGTTTAGTTGTACAACAATTAGATCGCCAAATCTGGAATACGGGTCATTCTTTCCCTTTCTTGTCATTTCTTTATATATAATATAATATAACACATACGTAATCTTGGTCCATTTAATGCTAGATATAACAGCCTTATACAAATAACACGAGCTCTATCTGTTTGAGATTAACAAGACTAAACTCAAACGTATGTAATGATTCAAATAAGTTGGAAACGGAAAATTAGTATAGTAGTTAAAATGGAGGTGATGCCTGGGAATGGGAGTCGAGCCATGTTACCCGCAAACCTAGCTACCTGATGATTGATGAAGGTGTTTTAATTGATTAATTAATGGGGGGTGCAGCTGAGCTCTAGAAAATGTCGGCGCGCGTTGCACGTGTAGCATGAGCAGGTAATTTAAAGGGTATCGTAGGCTGCTACTGTTCCTCTCTCTCTCTCTCTCTCTCTCTCTCTCTCTCTCTCTATTATTCTCTGGTTACTACGTATGCGTAACATAAACATAGATCATGGTGAGTAGGCCAAGTAAAAGATAACACCACCCAGCAACAGGATATCCTTCCTGACTCCTGACTTTTGCACGTATCTCGTAGTAATTAGGCCTTAATCAACATCTTTATGTTCTATACATTATATGCATGCATGCATATACTTTGGGTTATGTATATGTAAGATACATAAATGATAAAACACCTCCTCTCCTTTCACACGGTGGTGCTACCCAGCTATGTAGGTAGGTAGCTAGATCCCTAGTGAGTAGGTGTTATGGCTACTTTTTCAACGTGTTTTCTTTTTCGTTTCTCTCTGGTCTAGCCAGCTAAGCTAGCTCTGATTATTGAGCACCTTTTTGGCTCCTCGTGGGGGGAAAACTAAGAGGGAGCATGTAGGGTCGAATTTCAACTAACCAATCAAAGGAGAGTGGCCCAGTCAACTCTGCTAGGCCTGGCCATTCTAAGACTTGAAACACTCCATCTCCATCCATCCCCTACATTACATCTACAAACCACATTTACATTTACATCTACACCTACGTCTACGTCTACATCTACATCTACAGACATGTTTTTATTTTATTTCAGGATCCACCGGAGCCTGCCGTGGTGTGTTTTGCTGCTTTCTCCGCTAAAATAGCTAAGCTATCTGTACCCATATATGCAATAATTTCTTTGCATCGAGAAAAGATTACATGAAATTGTGATTCCACATCATTCCTATTCTTTTTCAATAGAAAAATGACAAATTAAATCATACAATACCCTCTAATTTATCATTCTCCTACTGAAAAGAGATAAAGATCTCGTACAATCATTTCTCCTCCACAATTTATTTCCGAACAATATATATGCAATTAAAGATGTACATGGATCATATTAGGTTGGATTTAAGTGTATATTAACACATTTAGATTTGTTTAAGTTCATTTTAAGTTCGTCCATATTATTTTTTTTTTTTAAATTTAAAATATATATTTTTAATTTTCAATTCAATATTTAATTATTTTATATATTTTTTATTTATTAAAATTTTATATATAATCATAACCTTTATTAATGTCTACATTATATTAGTATTATATATTACCGTAGATTTAATTTTTATGTGTTATAAATTACATAATATATAAAAATAACACGATATACAACATTACAAATTTAAAAAATGAGTCAGACCGAGATCAAACCTTGAAGCCGGACTCATATTTTAAATGGGACTGATTCTTTGCTCAAATCTTCTCAAATTTTGAGCGGATTTTCGAGGTTAGATAAGTAACCTGATCTATAGACAATTCTAGATTTTGTAAGTATATAGATAGTTATGTTTTTTTTTTTAGCTAACGATCCTACAATCAAGTTCCTAACTAACCATTTCCTGTTTTATAAAGAATCTAAAAAGAAAAATCATACAATTGGATCTATGAAATCAAGGCTCAAATATTGCTATACCCCTTAAGTTGGTGCATTGAACCACACATGGCTAAGTTGCCTATAAACTTGGAGAAATTTTGACTTGACAGTACCTTAGTAAGAACAAGGGCGAGCTGATCCTTTGGCTTAATTATTGGCAACTCTGGTATTGTTTTCATCCAGTTTCTGTTTGATGAAGAATCTATCAACTTCCATATGCATGGTGCGATCACGTTGCATCGAATTATGAGCAATATCATAAGATAATTCAGCCTTCGCACTCCACCATGCAACAACATATGTTTCCTGATTCTCTAAGTGACAAAGGTAAAATAACCAGAAGTGGACCTTCTATCATCGGCATCAATATATGCTTTTACACTCGAATCATTTGCTTTTTTTCATGAACAAAATTTCCATCCCTAGAGCTTATTGAAATACCTCAGAATCGCATAGCTGTCTTCAAGTGTTGCTCTCTGTTAGGATAATTACCATCATCGACCCAAAACCCAAATTGGTTTGGGTCAGATTCTAACGAGCTCGCAGATCGAGCTTGCTCCCCTACAAAGTTACACGTGCGTGCATAGAGCCGTGTAAGCACGTGTTAAGTATAGAGTAGGATACGTGTCTATAAGCATGAAGCCTATCTAATATGTCATATCAGTGAACAATACTCATATCATATGAATAGATAAATATCACCATCTAAAGAGGACAGAGAGAAATACACTCAACACTCTCCAAGATTAAGGCTTACAATACTTAATGCATAAGCAAGGTGTAGGCATGTGTGTGCTAGATACATCAAAGTTCCTACAAGTCTTTTGTCGACTGAAACTTGGTTTGGTTCAACAAATAACTTGAACCCCTCTTCAATAAAAGCATCAATTGGCTGATAAGTTGCCATATCTACCAGTTTCTTGAAACAAGAGATAAAAAATTTCCTTTACTTCAATTTTGAGGACCAAAGTCCTTCATTTCAATTTCTTGAAACAATTAGGTTTGAAGTGCTTTCCTTTCATCCAGATCATTTCCTATTATTCCCACCATGTCATCAATGTATACAGTGAGTGCAGTAATTTTACCTTGTCGTTTCTTTATGAATAGAGTGTGATCAGCGATTGCTTTGATTATAACCGAAAGCCTTCATAGATTGCTCTCTTGGAGAGGTCTTTCATGACTAGGTTAATGGGGAATAATAAAATAGAAGAATATGTTTATAATTAAAAAAAAAAAAATAACATTCAACTTTTTTTGAAATCTTTTAGTTAAAAATTTTCCAAGTGTCTTAAAATGATTTGGTACACTTTGCTCCATCATCCGTTCCACTCTAATATGGATGTATACTCTTGAAATCTATTATCATCTTTATGGATGTTGGATGTATCCATCTCCATTCCATCTTACTCTACTTCAATTTAATTTTTATTACTTGTTTTTAATATTTTTAAAACCAAGTAAATATTTAAATATAATTCTTCAAAAAATTATTATATGAATTTTTTTTATAATATATCATTATATTTTTTTACTTTTTTAATAGTTATCTAAATAAAAATAAAAATGATAATTCTATATAATAAATCAAGATGAAAATTGATAAACAATTACCATAACCATTTTATTCAGAATGTTTAAAAGAAAAATCATCCACTCTTGAAAAGGAAAAAGTTGATTTCCTATAAAACGAAATTGATGAGACGATTGAAGTTGTTATCATCCTTACTTTTATATGTATATATATATTCTTTGACTGCATGACCTATGCCAGTATTATTATTATTCAAAAGAGTGAATGTGATTGCATTCCCATGAACCCAATAAAAAAAAAAAGGTGATAGCATTTTCATTTATATATTTATATTACAATAATGTAGTGCAGGTAACACAAATGCAAATGTAGTCAAACAAGAGCAACACCAATGCAGAGCAGAGCGTACCACACATGACATTGTGATTGGACGTTGGAGTGACACCCTCGCATGCTCCCTTTTTCACTAATTTCTTTATATATTTCATTCAATTTAAGTCCATCTCCTTCAATCCATGTGAATTTATCCTCTTATTTATACTATAATTAACAGGCAGAACAATATTATAAAAAATCAATTTAATTCTTTATTTATTTTTTTTTATCATTTTTAACAAATTATTCTAAAATAATAATAAAAAATTAACACTTTTTAATTTTATTGACGTATATGAATTGTCACATTAATGACAAGTCGTAATTTAATTAATTTTTTAAAGTTTAAAATTTTTAAATATATATAAAACATATTTTCAGAAATTAAAATCATTAAAAGATATAATAATATTTTATAATAATTTTAAAATGTTAAAAATTAATTAAATGCTAATGTATTATTCATGTGGTAATCCATATCTATACCACTTCTACGAAGTTAACAAATGTCAATTTTTCCATTTATTTGGAATGATATGATAAAAAATACAAATTCAAAGGTTAAAAATGAAAAATGAAATGCAATGCTAAAATATTTTTTTTTGTAAAATCATTATGCCTGACTAAACATTTCAGTGTATCATTTTTCCTATCTATGCTGGACTACACTTATGGCTGGCATCCAAGATGAAAGTTGTACAGTGAAGTTGGTTTTTTAATATAATTTTCAGGGAATAGCAGTTGATAGAATCTGTAATATTCATTCACTTGTACTGGCATCTACTGTTTCTTGACTAATCCTTAATCTCATTTCTACTATCAAAGTCTGGTTATTATAAGATAAAAACACGTTGGGAGAGAGTAATGTCCATTCCATTCAACCACTTCATTCTTAATACTGTTTTCTGTGTCTCAAAACAAACTTCAAGCCCAAATGCCTTTTCCTAAACTTGATGATTTGATGCTGGAGCTGGAGCTTAATTTCAGCGCAAGGATCTCAAGAAGGTGGAGCCCAGGCATCCACTGGATCACTTAGCTTCCTGTATCTCATGACCACCACTTCCAGAATGCCATCAGGACGGAACTTGGGAGAAAACAGTCGCGGATCAACTGGTCCAGGCAGATTAAACGAAATGGTGAATGGCCCAAAAGTGCTTAACTTCTCAACTTTCATCTGGCACACACTCGATAATCCCTGCAGCACTTCACTGCCTTGTGCTACCATACCCTGGATCAGAACCTTTCCATCACGTTGGATCTCACATTTTAACTTACCTGGTGGGACAAACATTACATACTCAGTCATCTACTCATCTTTCATTTATATTTTCTGTTCAACAGGATAGCAAGGGTTCATACCACATGGCTATTCTGATTGCAGCAGCCTAATAATGTCATTGCTAGTTAAAGAAAAGAAACTCTAAACAAACTATACAGGTTCATTGCATTTTACATGCCATTAATAACATAATCAAAGACAAGGGAACTTACTTTGATCGCTCCTGACGCCTGGCAATGCAACTCGGAAAAGGAAGGCACTTTGACTGACACCAATGTCTATAACACCCATAGATGGCCCGTTACTACTTTCTTTTGCAGATCCGGTTATAACAACAGATGGCTTCAACTTTGACTCTGCATAATCTTGAACGCCCATAGCAGCAACTTCCCTTTATGCACGACAGCCACAAGATTTTTACCTAAAAGTCCAGATTGGAATTGATGAACTGAAATGCAAAAAATCTCTTTCATTTGTTTATTTTTCCTCACAATTAAAGACTAGTATTTTGAAAAATAATGAGGAGCTCCACAGTTGTGAAAGAACTTTATTTTACTAATACCGACAGCTAATGGAGAATGGCAAGAAATGGAGTAAGTTATTTGTTTAAGAGCTGCGAATTGCGATCTTAATAAACATCAGGTTCGGCAAAAGTGCAAATAATTTCTTTCTAAAATGAGAAACAAATAGGTAATACAAAATCTTTATCGACCAACTAGCATCAGCATCGTCACTAAAGGACTTGTCAATGATTAGACCCTTAAACATTGACAAGAGATATGCCTCCAGAAACTTAGTACTTTAGTTTTAACATCTATAAACTGCTTTAAATCTAGTTAGATCAAGAAACTGCATGGCGTAGAACACAAAAGACAGGCCAAGTAGAAAAAGGAAGCCAACCTTCCTCCTCTGATCAGAGTAATCCATATATCATTAGATACAAGAGATGGCTGCGTGTGTGCATACACGAATTCGTATTTGAAAGGAAAAAGAGAACAATATAGCTCATGGTGAATAAATAAAAAACAGGGAAAGTTTAACATATGTACTCGATGCATGATATAAAAAGGAAAAGTTCAAATCATTTTTATGAGTTCCCATTGTGAACAAAATTCGATTTCTCCCCAGCTGTCAACAGATCCATTCGAAAGCCTTTTGGGGGAAAATCATCCATATTAAACTCAGCAAAGGTTTGCAAAACTCTGAAGTTGAATAATATGGCAAGCTTAATGAACGAACCACTGCAAAGATAATTCTATACAAGTAGATGGGGAAACTCAAATTCAAAGCTAAAATTATTAGAGCGTGAAAAACATATCATAAAAACCGCTTAGAAGGAAGGGCATTTGAGAAAATAGGGGAAGGATTAGAGGCAGACGGGCTTAAACCCTATTCCTATCCCAATCTAGAGGTGTAGATAAAGGAAACGCAGTAATCCTGGGGTGGGGTTAGTCATAAACTGATTAGAGATCAAAACAAGGTTAAGCTTTGAAACATAAAGCGATAGCAGCAACAGAAAGCGAAAAGAGACAGCCCAAGAAGATGCAGAAAGTAAATCAAACCAATTAATTATACAAGGAACTGAATCAAGCAAGTCAACAACGAACAAGAACAACATAAAAGAAGAAAATTAAATTAAATGCAAGTAAAATAGGGAGATTCAGAAGCAAAAATGATACCTTTAGAAGAAAACTGGGGAGGAGGAAAGGACGGTGCGTCGGCTAGCTCGCAAACAAAGCGCTTCTAATGAAATCACTTCTCTGTCTGACCGTTTCATTTCATACTTTTGTTATCATTTCAATGACAGATTTATCCTTGTAATTCCGATGAAATTAATCTTCTATTATTAAATCATTTAAAGGCTTAAATGGTAAAATGAAAAATCAATTAAGCACTAAAAAAGGGAACACCAGTTTTTATTCACCTAAAAACCATATATTATCTCTAAATGTATAGGATTGAAAAGAAGAATGATTGCTAAGAGTATAAAGGATTTTGAATACTTTGGGTTATCGTTAAAGGTATTGTACGTCAAGATTATTAGTTATTATGTTAGTTACGTTTTAACGAAAAGGTTATGAAAGAAATAAATGAATTAACTAAGTATATATAAAAATTAGTGGATTTTAATATATATTTTTTTACAACTGTAAACAATATATAAAAGTAGTTTTGAAAGTGTGTGACACGTGACAAATTTCACTATAAGAACATGGGTCTTATATATTATGATATAGGCTTGGGACGGAAAGGGGGAGAGAGAGAGAGATATATCTTTTTTCTTCCATTAAAAATGTCATTGTTGATTTGCTTTGGAGTTGAGTATAAATCTTTTTCCTTAAGTTGAGACTAAGGTTTCGAGTTCACGTAAAAAATTGTTTTATATCTTGGATAAGTATTATGTTCTTGTATGACTTCTAAAAGAGTAAATCTATTTTAAGTGCATGAGCAGTAGGATGAAGAAGTAAGGTTTTGCATTGGCTTTACAACTATGAGTAATATTTATTTTGTAATTTTTTTGGGTAGGGTTACAATTAGATCTGTTCATAAGTCAGATTACTTGTCCAGACCCGAAGGCCCGTCTAAAATTTGAGAGAGTTTGGATAAAAATATTAGACCTGAAAAATGAGTTTGGATTAAAAAATATGCCCATTTAAATTATGGGTAAAGCTGAAGCTTTAATGTTCAAGCTTGAGCTCGGCCCAATTCGTTTTTAAGTTTATAATACTTTATATTATTTTATTTTTACATATTATGTAATTTAGAACACATTAAAAAAATAAACATATACTAAATATATAATAATATTCTAATGTAAGCATTAAAATAATGCTAAGATGATTATATAAAAAATTTAATAAATAAAAAGTATAAAATTATTAAATAATTAAAAAAATTTAAAAATAATATAAGTGAGTCTAAAATGAGTTTGGATTAATCTTTTGCAAATATGAGCGGGTTTAGGTAAAATTTTAAGTTCATATTTCTAATCGAACCAGACTTGAACAAGTATAATATATGTTAATATCATGTTTAAATTCAAGTCAAATCGAACCGATCCAAACCATAAACACCTCTAATAAGTCCATAGATGTAATGAACATGATCGAGGTAGCTCCTAGAGAATGAGTATTGAAATAATTGATGATGTAAAAATTTTGGTAGATAGGGATCCCGTAAAAACTTTTTTCAAGGAATGGGCTAGGCCAGGCCATTTCTCAAGAACAATAGCTAAGGGACTTGATACTACCACTTGGATCTGGAACCTACATACCGATGCTCACGATTTCGATAGCCATACCAGTGATTTGGAGGAGATCTCTCGCAAAATATTTAGTGCCCATTTCGACCAACTCTCCATCATCTTTCTTTGGCTGAGCGGCATGTATTTCCACGATGCTTGTTTTTCCAATTATGAAGCATGGCTCAACGATCCTACTCACATTGGACTTAGCGCCCAGGTGGTTTGTCCAATAGTGGGTCAAGGAATCTTGAATGGCGATGTGGGTGGGGGTTTTCGAGGAATACAAATAACCTCTGGTTTTTTTCAGATTTGGCGGGGATGTGAGTTCCGTGAGTTTTGATTTGGTGCGGGCAACCCATACGCATCACAACATTCCACTACTACCTATAACATAAGATTGAAATGGAAGATTTATTATTTATTGTACCTTTTATTCATCTAATTCATCTTTAATTTTTGGCTTAATATAATATTTGATACTTGTTGGAGATCGACCCGATTAAGCAACGAACAAGTTAAAAATAGCGGTAGAAATTGAGAAATTGAACACACAAATTTAACATGGAAAAACCCCTCCGAAGAGGATAAAAAAAACACGGGCAAAGATAATTTTACTATAATGGCAAAAAACGAAGAGTACAAAAGATGAAGATAAAAAGTAAACCCCAAAAACCCGAAAATAGAGAACCTTCAAAACGTAAACACTAAATTCTCCAAAAGTGTTAGGAGTTCTAAACTATTATGGGTAAGTCTAAATGGGTGTATTTTCTAAGGTTGTAAAAGATCTTATTTATAGGCTAAATTATTAGGTCAAATAATAATAAAATAATCTAGACTAATAAGAGTTTGACTCAAACAACTAAACAGAGTTTAATTGAAACAAATAAACAGAGTTTAACTGAAAGATTATTTCTCAAATTTGACTTGAAATAGGAGTCATAATTCAACAATACTTGAACTTGATACTTTTTTTTAATTTGGTACCTAGACATTTTTTATCCAATTTGGTATCTGAACTTGACATTTTTTTCCTAATTTGGTATCTAACCTTTTTTTAGATTCATTTTGATACTTAAATTTATTAAATATTATAAAAATTACGCAAAAAACATAACGATGTTGATTTTGTTTTGTTATGTTACAAAAATATTGTCAGTTTTAGAAAAAATTCATATTAAAAATAAGTATTGAGTTATGCTTAATGAATTAATATTAAAAAAAATTAGGTACCAAATCAAGAAAAATAATCAAGTTCAAGTATAAAAAAAATTAAGTACCAAATTAGGAAAAATAGTCAAGTTCAGGTATCAAATTGGATCACAAAAAGCTTAAAGTATCAACTTAAAAAAGTGTCAAGTTTAAGTACCAAATTAAAAAAAAAAAGTTGAAGTACCAAATTGGATAAAAAGAAATTTAGATACTAAATTAAGAAAAAATGTCAAATCCAGATACAAAATGTTATATTAAGTCTTAATTTTTTTGTACCCAAATTTGCTTTTTCTTTATCGGCCTCCTTGTTAAACGGGCTGAAATTGAAGAAATAGGTTTTAATTTCTAAGTGGGTTCGGGATGAATAAAATAATTCGTCGTTGAAATGAATATATTATATTATATTATATAGGTAAAATGATTTATTTGGTTCTTCAACTTAAAAAAAAATCATTTTAGTTAGTTATTTATTTATTTTTATCTCTTTTAATATTTGAATTTGTATTATTTGTTAAATTATTTTAAAATAAATTGAAAAATTATTGTTAAATTATACGACATTCATGTGACAGTCCACGCCACATTAACATTTCATTTTTTTTTAATTTTAAAAACTAATTAATTGCTGTAGTAGAATCTACATGATAATTCACTTATATGTCACCTCAATAAAATTAAGACATTAATTTTCTTATTATCTTATAGACAAAAAACATTAAATATGTCTAATTTAACAAGCAAATGTCTCTAAAATAGTAATAAAGTTAATAATGAAACAAGAGTTATACAATATCCAAACAATAACAACAAATAGTAACAATATAATAGTGAAATGACAACAAAACAACGGCAAAACAACAATTTTTTTTTTGCAAATTCGAGCTAGGATCAGGCCAAAAAAAACATTATTAAAGGCTTGACTCGTTTTCTAAATAGGTCTTATTTTTTACTCAAATTTATTTTTCGAATCCATATTTTTACTATAATTCTCTCACTTTTTGAACGAATTTTTGAATCAAACTGAATAACCCGGACTATGATCGAATCTAATCTTAAACAATAATTTTAAAAAATAAAACATCAAATAATTCATTATTACTTTATTTTTAATGTGAGGAAAGGCAATAGACGTATGCAGCACCGTTTTGACTAAAATTGCGCCAACGCCAACTGCAGTGATTGTCTCCATCCATCGATCACCGTCCCTATCCCTGTACTTATTCACCAAATTACCCTAGCATCCAATCCAGCTACAACAACAAAATGCACTTGAGCGAAAATGAAGGCATCGAAGGCAACACCTTCGTGGTCACCGGTGGTCTGGGCTTCGTCGGCTCTGCCCTCTGCTTGGAGCTCATCCGCAGAGGTGCTCGCCAAGTTCGCTCCTTTGACCTCCGCCATCATTCCCCCTGGTCCTCCCAACTAACCAACCACGGCGTCCGCTGCCTCCAAGGTTTCCCTTTTCTTATTCTTCTGCTACTACTATTATTTTCTTTCTGATGATCGGAAGAGAGTAATAGAAACTTTAAAGTTTTCAACTTATCTTTCTTAGATGGATTGAACCATAAAGTTTGTGCTGTGTATTTTTTTTTTAATATGCGGGGGAGGCCTTCAATTTCCCATTTTGAGATGCCTATACCCATTGCCCTAAATTGTGTGGCTGCAACAGGCGATCTTACCTCTAAGAAAGATGTTGAAAATACTCTTCGTGGTGCGAATTGCGTTTTTCACCTGGCTTCCTACGGCATATCAGGGAAAGAAATGCTTCAGTTTTCTCGTGTTGACCAGGTGAATATCAATGGAACCTGCCATGTCTTGGAGGCTTGCCTTGAATTTGGGATCACTAGGCTTGTTTATGTCAGCACATATAATGTTGTGTTTGGTGGAAAGGAAATTGTCAATGGCAATGAGGCCTTGCCCTATTTCCCTATTGATGATCATGTTGATCCCTATGGTCGAAGTAAATCAATTGCCGAGCAGTTGGTTCTTAAGTACAACGGCCGCCCTTTAAAGTAAGTAAATCAAATTGCCAGAATCCTCATGTTTGGTAATCTTTTCTGCTACTATAGGCTTGAATAAAATGGTACAAGATAGTATTAGTTTATATGTATGTGGAATAGTATGATAGTATTAGTTATGTAAAAATAAAAAAATTCCTCCACATTAAAAATCCAAGACTTGATCGGTACTATTAAATTTAGTCAGTTACACTTGAGTGGGTTTTGGCTTGAACGGAAACTCTTCCCACTCAAGTTCAAGATCGACCTGAAGGAGATGTATGATCACCCTTGAATGTTGTTCTGGAATCAGTCTCAACCTTGGTTCCATCGGGAGGCGTCATTAATAGTATGGCCTTACCCTTAATTAACTGCCCAAGTTGAATGAGTTGAGTACTAACAGCTTCCATTTGATGCTTCATATCAGTTGTTGTTTGATGCTGAATAGAAACTGTGGATTGAAGGGAGTCTAGGGATTTAGTTTGTTGAGCAAGAGCTTGAGATTGTAGTTGACAATCATCCTGAAGCATAGCCACAACCAGATCTAAGTTTGCCAATCGAGTACCATCAACCATGGTGGAGGAGAGTTAGAGCAACGAAAGCACCAAAAATGGAACAACCTGCAACCTCAAAATGAATCCCAAACAATACAAACATCTATAATAAGGAGTAGAGACGGAAAGAGGAGGAAGAAGAAATAGGAGAGGATGGTGAACTCAAGAAAAGAAATGGATTAGTACAAAAAACTAATCCAAGCAAGGAGGCAGTAGCAGTCACGCTCTAGACAATTCCTTTATACTTTCCTTAGGTCATTTCTACTTATTTGTAATAGATAGATTGTACTACCCTTTTTTTAGAAAATATCCCCTGCCCTTAGGTCACATAATTCTTAAGAATAACAGATTTGGTTTTCTTGCGTGGGGTCCTCCTGATGGCTAACGGCATGTGGTTGGGCTCTCCTTTTGCTGCTTCTACCACATCAGCTCATGGGGTCATCACAGAATATACTTGAATGACAAGATCTACTCTAGCATATTGGATAATCTAGATTAAATTTTTACTGAAGTTTGCCATTGAACATGCCTTCTCTTCACCCTTTTCTGCTCCAAAGAGAAATGAGTTACACGGGGAATTCTTTGCTGTGCAGGAATAATATTGGAAAATGTCTTTATACCTGTACTATTCGTCCAGCTGCTATATATGGACCAGGTGAAGAGCGACACCTTCCTAGGATAGTATCTATGGTAAAATTAGGCTTGGTGCCATTCAAAATAGGTAATGCTAATGTGAAAACAGACTGGGTTTATGTGGATAACCTGGTACTCGCTCTACTATTGGCAAGCATGGGACTTTTAGATGACATTCCTGGAAAAGAAGGGCGTCCAGTTGCAGCTGGCCAGCCATACTTCATATCTGATGGTAATGAATACTGATCAATGCTTTTCTTGTTTTCTGCATTAGGCATGCAAAACTATTTGCAGTAGCAGTTTTACCCATTTTTACTATTTACTGGATGAAGCTGACAATGTATCTCAAGGGTATTTTTCTCTTATGACTTTTTTCAGGGTCTCCAATCAACACTTTTGAATTCATCCAACCACTTTTAAAAAGTTTAGAGTATGACTTGCCAAAGTCCTGGCTCGCTGTTCCTCATGCTCTTAATCTAGCTAAGATTTTCTGGGCTGTATACTCAATGTTATATCCCTTATTGAATCGGTGGTGGCTTCCTCAGCCCTTCATTCTTCCTGCTGAAGTATATAAGGTTTGTCTAATAACTCGTTCCCCCTTTCCCTGGTCTGAGCCATGTCTGTGATTCAGAACTTTCACATAAAGCACCAAAAATAAATACTTCATCATCTGTTCTGATTTTGATCGGGTAAAATGTTGGTGTTACATATTGTGATGATAGGTTGTTGAGGTGGTATGACAATTTTACTAGTAAAATATCGTGTTTAGTGAACCTGATGCATGTTGGCAGGTTGGTGTTACCAATTACTTCTCATACCTTAAAGCACAGCAAGAGCTTGAGTATGTTCCAATGGTGAGTCCTCGGGAAGGCATGGCAGCAACTATATCATACTGGCAGGACAGGAAAAACCAAAGTTTGGACGGACCTACAATATTTGTATGGGGAATTATTTTGATTGGAATGATTTCACTTTTTGCTAGTGGTTGGTTCCCACCCATGGGACCAGTGCCACTCCTTAGATCTATCGGACTTATGTTATTCCGGTCGATGTTTGGAATACGGCTAGCATTTTACTTAGCTACTGCAGCACATATCGGAGAAGGCATGTACGCATGGTGGTTGGCAAAAAGAGTGGATCCTGATAATGCAACAGGATGGTTCTGGCAGACTTTTGCACTTGGGTTTCCCTCTTTGAGGCTATTGTTGAAGAGAGTCAAAAAAGTTGCGTGAGCATTGCATTTGTGTTGGTGTACTTTAATTCACTTTACTGTGGAATGGTTTGTTAATGGCCACAAAATGGGGAAAATTAAACATACAACTTTGTGAAATGACTTTACCCCCTTACCCAAGGCCCCACCTCCCAAACAAACAAAATTGGAGTACTTCATCCCATCTAATGTAACGAGTACTCACCTCATTTCCATAATAACTTAACAAACAAAATTGGAGTACTTCATCCCATCTAATGTAACGAGTACTCACCTCATTTCCATAATAACTTATGCTTCATGGCAATGACTGTCACACGATTTACCTTGTACAGACAGAAATGTAAACGTCAAATTCTTTTCCATTTATATTCTAATTTGATCAATTTTAATCTCTATATTTTCTGAATTTAAAAGATTTTATCATGATTAAATGGTAACAATTAAGTTTTGTACCATGCATAAGGTTATAAATTTAATCTATATTTTTCAATTGAATCATATTTAATTATTATATATTTTAAATTTCAAAATTTCAACTTTATTGCGAACGGTAATATGTGAATAGCAAGTTGAAATAACATTATACAATACAAAAAAGTAAAAACAATTAAATTAAAATACATAAATCCAACAACTTAATAATAGCAGAATTAGCCAAAATGTAAACAAAATGAAAGCAATGGGTTGAATGATAGATGGGGCGTTGGGATTTGGCAAGAATACATGCAAAAATAAATAAGACGTAAAACACAGCTAATTTCAACATGAGCATCATCATCATCATCTTCATCAATATCACCCTTCCACTAACGTAACTGTAATTGGCAACAAACTCAAACTCAGCATCTCAGTCTGAAACACAACACCTAAAAGACTAGAACACAACCGCTTTCTCTCTGGCGTCTAACTTACACCTTTACCTTACAAATGCATCACACTAACAACACTCCTAAGCCAAGACCTGTCGGCCGTTTCTAGCTTAGCAACCAAGTTCCAAGTTCAACAAAAAAACCAAATCCTGTACTCTTAATTCTACTTCAGTTACACGATGCTTAAATTACAAAATGGCTCCCACTACAACATTGGCTGACCCACTACAGACTACACAGTTGAAAGCAAGACTTTACTTCCATAGAAAGTTTGACATGCCTTGTGGGTTATTATTGCAGGTTCCCATGCTCTGGTTAACCGGGCTACCAGGCCCACCTGAGGATTCACTTAGAGTACCATGTGAAGGTGAGCTGGTAACCCCTGGAACAACCTTTGCTGGGGCAGATAGGCCTTCCATCTGGTTTGTTGACTTTGCTTCCTTTCGATTGTCTGTAATAAAACTACCCACAACCACCTGCAAGCAACATTGTAGCTCACTTTCAGTACCATAGGCATGTGAAGTACATTACTTAAACTGAGATGGGCAATAATGTATAGAACCAAAAGCCAATAGCAGCACTATTTCTCATGTCAGCTTTACATAATTCTTCTAAAATATATCTAAATATTTGCAAAAAGGAGAGACAGAGCTCACTGATAAATGCTAGGGGAGGCAGAGGCCATTTCTCCATCCTCCAAGCGCTCCAATGTTACAAGGTTAACAGTTGTCATATGGTAAACATCATCAAACCTAAAGGCCTAAAACCTATGTTGCTCTAGCTCTTCATTAAGGAAAAATATTTGGTATACTGTCAGTGGATTTTAAAAATTCCACAAGGTTGAGTTGATGACAAAGTGTGAATAGTGTATACTAAAAAATAAAACACACACACACACACACATATATATATATAAGAAATGAGAAATGTGGCAAATTTATAACTCTGTTTGGGAGTTAAAAACATGCACTGCTAGTGTACCAAATACTCACCCTTTAAAATTTACATTTTTCACAGTATTAACATTAAATGGAGTTTTTTTATTGAAATTAAATGGATTATTAATAATAACATCAGAAAATATTTATCACTTTTGTTAGGTGGTAGAACTTCTAACATCATATTTCACTAGAGTTAAATCTAGAGAAACTTTTACTTCTCGTAGAGTGATTTTGGTTCATCCCGGTATACCACAAGATTCTGAAAAGATTGAAAATATATGCTATCTGAAAGATACTAGAACAAAAGAACAATGCAGTAAAATATCAAATGAGAAAAGGAATTAAACCTGAACAGGAGATGCAGCTGTTAGAAGGCCAGCTACCCCACCACCTAAAACACGACCATCTGGGCCAGACAATGACACACTTAACCCTCCAGTTCTGCTCCGCTGACCACCATTTTCTGACAGAAGAAATGAACCAGACAGTGACAGAATTTCAAATCGCCCCTGCACCATCAATGGAAAAGAAACATAATGCCATTAAATTAGACATTCGTAGCAAACCGGTGCTTTCTCTTTATAGGTTGTGGAATAAATTTGATATAACTGATTTTCATTATAAAGTTCACTTCTGACACATATTTTGTGGTATAACAATGCTTCCAGAAGCAGAATAATCATCCCTAGAATATAGTAACTTCTGCTATATGCTGACAATAAATCCACTTTTGCATATTTCTTCCCATCAGCTCCAGCTTTATGCTTAAGCATTGAGATTTCCTATTCAAACATCTTTAAATTCCCATGCTGCATTTAATACAGATAGATGATTCTAACAAGCATCACAAAATTCTATTTCACTCTGAAACTTATGCAGCCATCATCCATTGGGAGTACATCATATAAATGGCGGCATGCATTAATAGATGTTATATAAGATGTTTGCTTAGTTTAATATTTATAGTTTAAACAGGATACAGCCATCCATCTATTAGGTTGATGCTAAACCTAACAATATCAGACATGGCACAAAAAGATAACTAAAACATGATATAACATAGGATAGATAAATACAACATGAATAAATGAATGTTTTGACATCTATATAATGTGAATTAGCGTATTGAATTTTACATAAATATGAAATATTTTAACTACAATTATGACACTATAATATACATGAACATGATACAGAAATTGCATGATCAAATTGATACTCAAGAATCTTGATGCCAATATGCACCTCCTCACAGAACCATAATATTACTAGTGAAGATAAAAATAATATTTTGCCTTTTTGAAATTCCAGAGCAAAGCTGTAGAGATTTCAATTCCTAAAGCAGTTTATAAGAACAAATTTAAATCCTAAAACAGAAGGAAACAACAATAAGAATACTAATACTTTGGCATATCACAAACCTCATAAGTTACAGTTCCACCAGATGTTGCTGGTTGGCAAAGAGTTACATTTGATATGGCTCCATTTGCTGAGAGGATGCAAACAGCTCTGGGACCATGCTGAGAAAATGACATTATTTTTGACGATACATCCTAGAACCAGGTAAATACATAAAATTTTAGCTTCAGATTACCCAATTAACTTCAACTATTATATCACCGAGAGAACAACTCCATTGCATACACATATTTGTATAAAGAAGCACAGTGAAATTTAGAGCGATGGATAGTTCAAAAGATGAAAATACTTCATATTGAGAAATAAAAGTATTAATAAAAGGGAAGGTATCTCCAAATGCCCCCTAGTTGTATGTGCAGTATATTTATAAAATTAACAGGAAAGACATATATCTTAAACCAAATAAGGGAATGGAGTTCATAAAAATATTCATCAAGATAATGTTATTCATTCACATAACTTCACTCTAAGTTGTGTATACATTTTGAAGTTGCAAAATCACAAGCATTATCAAAATTTTAATTTACTCCATTAGTTCTTTGCTGTTCTCATTGATTTTTGTTGTCAAAAGAGGAATTTCGGTAAGTAATCCATTTCCCCAATTTGACCTTTCATTTCATCACATGCAAAATGCAAAAAACTAATGACATCACACTTTTCTCCAGAGTCAATATGGTTCTAAAGACAACAATTGAATAAAAATCTTTACGAAGAAAATTAAATGAAAGAAGTTTCGGCAACTCATGACAGGCATATTTGCATCAAGCAAGAAGGTGAACATGCCATTTATTAATAAATGGAATAAAAATGAATTTTCAAAATGGTTGACTCTAGCAAATAAGAGTAATAAGAAAAAGTTTTCCACATAAACCAGGAAAAGTGGTAAGGGAAGTAAAAAGGACAAAGAGAAACCTCTCCCACTTTAACAGTGATAACATGGGGCGTAAATCCAACTCTGGATGATCCTGCAAAAAGGGAACAATTTAATGAAATATGTCAGCTTAGTGACCAAGTATAAAGATAGCTCAGGCTTCTAAGAATCTTCTTTAAAAAATAAAATAAAATAAAATAAAGAGCCATAGAATGACTATGCTTCATATTGAAAAAGTAATTTAAGGGAAAAAAAGGAACAGAAATCTTGTAATCCTTCAGTATTATTCAAGAATGTTTATGTAAATATTATATATATTTATAAAAACACTCTTAGTAGATGTTAATTGCTAGCTAGCTGCTATTTACATAAGAGAGTGAAGATATAGAAAAACAAGAAAGGGGACACAGAAAAATGAAGCAAGGGCATGCATATAAGTGATTTGGGCAAGATAAGAATCTGAAGTCTGAAGTCTAAAGTCAGATAGAACAGATTCCAAGTTTTAAGTTAGAAGTCTAAGTTACAATACAGAATACAGATGCAGATGTGATTCCACAGCATCACAGGTATATACGTGTTGATATTTGGAATATTAGTTTGATTATACTTATATAATCTCTTTAATACTTCCAGTCTTCTACTAATTAGTGGTAAATACTACAGTACTATTAATATTTATTATTACTCAGCAGAGCATGTTGGGTTCCGTCCTGTCAGAAATCAGAACCCAGAATCGACACTACTCCCTACAAATCATCACCAACACCAAAAACATAAACATAAATAAAACTAAAACCATCACTCCTTTATTATTTTTACCGCACTGCCCATTTGTTCTCCTCACCTGCCATCCACATCCCACCCACGTGTGTATGTCTATATATAACACAAAACAGAGTAAAAATGGAAAAGCAGGGAAATCAAATCCTTCCTCTTAGATCTTAATTCCTAAGTATAGTGGCATTTCGAGAACAAGGTAGAAAACAGAAAATGTCGTGGTTACCAATCCAAAGCAAAAAAGACATTCATCAAATTAAACGATTAAAATGCTTTATTTGCGTATCAACTATCAAGAGAAAAGAGTACCCAGAGCTTCAAGTTGATGCTTCTTATTGCAGGAACCAGGCGGTCTTCCCCTAGCTTTCTTTCCTGAAGTTGGTGAAGAGGCTGATCCTCCTGAAGGAGGTGGCGGGGGAGTTGGTGAGGGGAATCCTCCTCCACTATTAGATTGGGTTACGCTGACAGAGGAAGGAGCTGGTATAAGAGCCAACGGCATGGTACTTTCCGGTCCATACTTCCTGGGCCTCCCCCTCTTCCTCTTCAAGGGTTCGCTCCCCATACTCATGCTCATGTTCAGAGCTTGCCCTTGTCCTTGAGGGACGGCAAGTCCACCTGTGGACCCCTCCGCCCCACCACCGCCGGAAGCTGGCTGATATGTGAGTGAGGCGGAAGTGATGGGCTTGTACATAGCTGTTCCGTCAGCGCTAAAGGCTAAACGCATGTTCTGTATCACCGGTTGTGACGCCACCGGACTCTTCTGTTGCATGCCCAAGCTGTAGGGCTCTCTACTCGCCATCATTCCCGTCTCAGATCCCGACATTCTTCTCCTTTTCTGTTCGGGGTTCTAAAATTGAATTATATATGCTATTTCAGTTCTTTCCTTTGCTCGTATCTAAGTAATTCATTAGATCATGAAGCAGCAGCAGCAGCAGAAGAAGAAGAAGAAGAACCTAATTTTTTAAACAGCAAAATATAATAATCTCAAACATGAAATGTTATACTCATGCTGAATTTTAAGAATTATTGTTGAAAAGAACTCACTCACTGTTTGGTGCACTGAACTCTCACTACTTGAACTCGAACTCGAGAAGTGCAGATTTTCGAAAATATTTGTATAAATTAAAATGGATTCAACATGAGCGAGGAACTGTCAGTTGATCAACCTTTAAAAATTCACTGAAAAAAAAACCTTGCCCTTAAATCCCAGGGTGAAAAATCTGTATGCAAAAATGTAGAATTTACTCGTTGCCAAATTAAAACCCTAATAACTGTTGCAATCCTTTCAGTTTTAGTCCCCAAATCTACTCAATTTCATTTTTCTTACAAAGATGAAGCTCCAATTTTTTTTAATAATGGCTAAAAAACCCTGGAATTTCTGACCAAATTTACGGACAATTTTCAAAATTTTCGAAAATTTACAGTTTTATAACAAATATATAATCTATTATCCAAAAAAAAAAACAGAAAATAGAGAAAAAAATACAAAAAAATGCCAATAACTTACCAATAAATAGGAAAATTTCAGAGAGTAAGAGACGGATGAGAAAAAAAACTTAGGGATTCCGAAGGGAAAAAGGCAAAGTACCAGCAAACAACTTTTTCCAAAGAAATGTTGAGAAATCTGAAATATTTAGGCGCTGTATTTACTATTTAGCAGTATATTTTATTTCAGATATTTTTATTTTAATTATTTTAGTTTTTCCTCTTTCTTTTTTTTTAAGTAATTTTTTTTGTTCTCTCTCTCTGTGTTTTGTTCTATTTTTCTTTTTTCTTTTTATTACATAAAGCGCTTTTATTTAAAAAGTATACAATTGATAAATAATTTTCAATTCAAAAAATAATATACTAAATCATTCTATTTGTTATAGTCATAGTTAAGTAAACAGAAATTTATACATTAAATTGATAAAAATAAATTCATTAAAAATACCAAAAAAAAAATTGTAAGTTCAGTATTAGTAGAGTAAAAATATTTACACAATTTAGTTTTTAATATTTTAAAAAAAATTGGGAATGTAATTTTACTACAACTGTATAAGCTTTAACTTGCATTTACTCCAAGTCTCCCACGCCTTGATTAGAATTTAGAACGGTAACGCGCTCGTCCCTTCTGTTGTAAACTAAATACTTCTTCACCTACTCGCTTCTTTCAAATTACCACGTAATTTACGGCTTTAAAGATCCCCAACTTTCTTAGTTGTAAAGCAAACCAAGTACTTCCGGTTACGTTACATTCTCATCTAATATTTTAAAATCATGTTTTCTTATTTGAATTTTGAATCTTATCGGATTGATCAGTCATTTTTTCTCAAACACTTTCATTTCGTCATTTAAATTGATATTTTAACTATTCAACCGTTAACCTATAAAAAAAAATATGATTTGACACACCAAATCTCAGTATAAAATACTTCTTCGACCAGATCAAACTTGTTTGCCAATCAAAGTTTTCTTCCAATTTTCCTTTTTGTTTATTTTGGGTCATATTTATTCTTCTTCTTCCCTCTCATGCCCCTGCTTCCAACATATAGATTTGTTGGGCCAAGTACAATTACGATGGTCATTTAAATAATAAACATTCGAATTCACGCATGTAGGCGTCGATTTTATTAGAACCTCTTTGGTTTTGGCACAAGGCTACCTTGGAAAGTTTCTCCCTTCATGCTTGTTGTCGGTAGAGAGCACATACAGTTTTTGTGCAAAGTTTCGGATCCTTGCCAAAGGCCACGAGCATCTCCCATTCAAATTTTCGATTCGACTTATGATTCCTTTTACTTTTGAGTTGAGAGAGAATCATATCGAAATCCACTTCATCACTTGAGGTATCTTGTTGTTTTTTTTAGTATTATTGCATTCGGAATATTTTGGCGACCCACAACAACTATCGTCACAATTGGTAATGTCGAAGCCCTCAACGATAAAATCATTAGGACTATCATCGTCACTCTCATTGTCTGATCTAATCTTATTTAAACCGTCATCTTCAACAATCCTTAATTATAGGGGTTCGTTTGCAGAATTTACTTTCATCGTTCTTCCTCGAAGAATTTTTTTTTTTATGTCTTCTCCTTTAAATTATCTAAGTTGCTTTTGAGGAATTAAGAAAGCACCAATCTCTCTCTGGCCTGTTTAACACATGAATCATTTAGCATGTTGTAATTGTTGGGTGTATTTTGTTTTGGGATTTGAAACTTTTATGCTTTAATACATTTTTTCATAAACTCTAGATTTTCTGGGCTTTCAAAATTTTTGGGTGTTAGAAGCAGGGAAGGAAAAAAGTCGGTTAGGGTAGAAGAAAATGAATGATGAAATATGACCCAAAATAAAAGAGAATGAAAATGAAAGAATTTTGATTGGTGGAGAAGTTTGATTTGGTCAAAGAAGTACTGTATAGTGGATTTGGTGTGTTAAGTTGGATGGTTAGGTGATTAAAATGATTTTTTTAAAGATGATAAATTATAATTATTTTTATTTAGGTGACGAAAATAAAATTGTTTAAAAAGTTGGGTGACCATTTAAATAGTTTACCTTATTTTTTATTAGTTTTTTTACCGAGTGGTTGTTATATTTATTTCATAAAAATATATTAAATAGTTTGTTTCGTTTTATATTTATTTCATAAAATATATTAAATATTTTGTTTCGTTTAGTAATGTTCTTAGTCTAATCGAAAATGAAAAATCAATTAAAAATTAATATGGCATTTATCAAGTTTAATTGGGAAAATGTTTTGTCTTGAACATCAGAGCAAATAACTTCTAAAAGATAGAGACGTAAATGTGACTGACTAGATTGACAGTGCATCGGACAAGACTCAAGCAGAATAGAACCTAAATTTGTTCATGGATTTATTCACTTGTGACGTTTATAGTGTGGCATACCTAAATCCTGAATGGATGGTCGACTACTTATGCGTGACTTATACACTTTAATGTAAGTAAGTCTAAGTTCAAATAGATAAGAAATCGAAAGCTAGTGCATTGGGTGTACGACTTCTGTAGTTTGTAGCGTCATTCACAACAATGAATTCATAGCCCAAAACATGGATAAATGATATCCTCTCACTGGCATTACATGGTTGATGAAAAGTAAACGTGGTCACGGGTCGTCCGTATTTGTGATGGATGACTTGATCACTTTTTAATAGTGATTAACTTTTTATTAAAGAATATGTAATGGTTACCATGATATAAAATATGATCATATTAGAAGAACGAATATTATTCCAAAGAGATCAAGAATATCTTATAAGGGTAACACATTGATGACAAGGTCATTGGACGAGCACTGAGTAGTTGCTTCCATAATGGTATGTTGTTGGAGAAAGCTCAGTCACGATTCTATAGTGAAATGACTTTGTAACTAAATGAGTTTATAATTAATAAGCGAAAAGTCGAAACTTAATTATAAATTATTTGAACCTCAACTACATATGCCTAATCGGTCCCTCTGTTAGTTCGTTGAAACCATAAATGAATTGTACATTTGAATATAAATGAACAGAATGAATAGAAAAAGAGAAATGAGAAACATTCAGAAATGATTATGATTTTCCCTAAAATGGATAAATGAAATCATTTGCAAATAAATGTAGGTTTTCAAAAGTGAAAATGAAAATAGAAATTGTAATATTATATAAGATTACTTTAAAAAATGATGGAAAAATAAGTTTATGCTTTTGGACTGTTTTGAAGCTCGAAAATGAAAATAAAATATTTGGTCATAATAAACATATTGAGTTGTGACATACTGAACGGATTTTCTCGAAATTTTGTTAGGGTAAAAGCGTCAAAATTTTACTGGGATAAAAAAATTATTAAATATGTAAATATTAAAGTTTATTTTGGGAAGTAGAAAAACTCAATCGGATTATCATATTATAGTGTACTGAGTCAAAAAAACTTAAAAAATACTCATAATTAAACCTAACGTGAAAAAACCCAAAACCCCTCATATAAGGAGGTGAGATGACAAAACACTATCATCATTAACTAGGATTGCAACCTCCTATATACTAAATAAACCAGGATATCATTTTTTTTAGTGGAAAGAAACTTTTACTAACTTTATAAGAGTTCTAGCTTCTTTCCTTATAATTAGATGGTATCGGTAGAGCTATGGACACAACTTTTGAGAGATTGTTATTCTGTTGAAAGATAGAAAGAATTTTTTTTTAACTTTTTAAATATATATTTTTCATAATAACAAATTTATCGATTTCTATCAAAGAAGAGAAAATTTTTGTTCACTCCAAAAGGAATTTTTTTTCTAGTTCTGTGTTTTGAATCAATTGGTTCGAGCCGACACTCGAATCAGTTCGTGGTACGATAATAGTGGAGAAGATCGTTTAGTTGAAAGTCGGAAAACATTAAGGACCCGCTTATCTGAAAACAAAACTACGTATTCAGTTAAGATTTATTGTTATAAATATCAAAAACTGAACCGATTTTTAAATTTTTAATTTTTTGCGGTGCAAAAAAATCATTTTCAAATCGAGTTTTTTCCTAACAATTGATATCAAGAGCTAAGTTGTGTTACATTTATGATGTAAACCAAAACCGAATCTCTCTTCATCTTATTTGATTAATATTTGATAAGATGTGATATTATTTAATCTTTCTATTCCTATCTATCAGTGTCTAGGAGTGCGTTTTTTTTCACCTTCAGTTTAAGCTGAATTTAATATTATTTTTGAAAGTGAGCTTGAAAGGATGGAAGGCGAAAGTTGAATACCACAAGTCAGTGTGGTGTAGATAGAAGATCAAAACTGTGAATAAAAATGCCAACTATCAGCTTTGGTGGCAACACTTCCTCCAATTTTACAATTCTACATTCTTCCATCATTTCTCACTTTAGAAAAAAAGGAGGCGGCCAGGTGGTTTGGACACTTAATACTTTTTTTTTTTTTTCTTTTATTTCGTAAACAGTTTGGGATTTATATTTTGTGTGGCTTTTTTCAAGTTTATATGTAACATGAATCTTGAAGCACTCAAATTTTTTTATTCTTACTAGTTTTGATTTTCAAATGTTTCAATATAACAAAATTAATTCTAAATTCTCTTTATCGAATTTGAACATATTACTTTGATCATATTTAAATATATTTTCAGTGCTACAAATTAAAAAAATAATAAAGTTACAATTTTTGAGTATCCTTAAGTTCTTTAAAAGCCTTTATTTTAAGTTTTTCTAGCAATGTCTCGAGACAAAATCATTTGTCTCGAGATTCAAGTACTTCGAATACAAAATTTGTTCAGGAGAGTATTGTCTCGAAATAATTTGTGTCGAGTTTCTAGACAATAAGTCATTTCTCATGACACAAATTTGTCTTGAGATGGATCAATATCAAAGCTAAGGGTGTGCTTAACAAGAACCCTATCTCGAGACAAGAAAACATCTAAGCTAAGGGTTGCTTAAGGGAGTCATGTCTTGAGACAATCATGTATTTGTCTTGAGACATATTTGTTGTGTCTCGAGACAGCATGCTCCAACAATGAAGTTTTGTTCTTCTAGTCTCTATGTCTTGAGACATATACTTGCAGGCTACATTAAATGTGCGAAATATTTACTCTCAATGGTTAGAAATTCCATTCAACAACTCCAAACATCTGAAAATCAATGAGATGGTATTCATATGATTCAAGGATACTCATATTTCTAAATAATTAATTTTTTATTGAGTGATAAGTATTTAATATTAATTATTTATGAAATTTAATTAAAATATATAAACTATATTTTAAATATTTAAATATAATCACAAGCTTCAAGTTTAGATGAAGCACAAAAAATGTGATAAAATTACTAACATTTCCTCAGAAATTTATAATCTAATTTTACTCCAATTTATTTTCCTTCCTCTTTCAACCCATAAATATATTTTATTTACAAGTTTTATGGATAAGGAGGGACTGCGAGAGCAAAGCCAAAGAGGTGGTTTCTTCCCTACAACAATAATGGTTGAATTCGGCATGGTTCGCTCCACGGACGAAGCGATGGAGTAGATCATGAGAATTCACAGATCTCTACTGTCGCGCCCTATTGTCGACAAGGTTCTAGCTATCAAGGCTCTCATTCGAAATGTCAAGAAGGAAGACCAAGCTAGATTGGAAGCCATTACTCTCCAGACCAAGAGCCCTAATGTCCTTAAGGAGCTCTTCCTTATCCTCCTCGAGATGCAAAAGAACTGTGTTTACTTCCAAAGCAAGGAGCAGAAAAGGGAGGCCTACAAATTGCTGGAACTCGAGTCTGTCCATGTTGTGTTCGATGAATTTATCCAGAACACATTCAACTGCCTTTCGTCTTCCTCCTCCAAACTCAATGATAAGACCACCCTTTCAAACGTCTTGCCCCACACCACCGCCACTTTGGAAGAATGGAAGGAAATAAAAGAGAACCAGAGAGATTCTCTGGAAGAAAAAATAAGAAGAAATTGAGGATAAAAAAATAATTAGTCAGCCAAAATCACTTTTGACTTAGAAAAAGCTAAAATTTTCAATTTTTTCAATAGAGGAAAAAAAGTTAAAAAAAGCACACAATGCTTCTAAGTCCAAAGGCACTTTTTGAGAAGCACAATTGAATGGATCTTATCTCTCAAAATGTTTCAAATTAATGAATTTGGAAATTTTTTATTTTTGGTAAGTTAAGATGGCGGAGATAAATAATTGGAGCTAAAAAACTCTAAATTTTTGTGCTGTTTTTATTTGTCGTATTCCTTCCAATTTTTCGAATGCCAATTTAGTCTCTTGGTGTATTGAGCTTAACAATTTTGAGCATATGAATGGCGATCAATATTTAGAGAACTCATTATTAATTCGAGGATCTAACTTATATATATGATTCCTATTTTTTGGTTTGCCTCGTGTTAAAGCCTTCAATTCTTTACAATTAGCTCTTTAATTTCGTTCTGCACTAAAACATTTATGTCATTGGGTCTAACCCGAAGTTAATGGGAAAAGTGCTCAATCATTTGCGATTGAGTCTAACCCGAAGTTAATGGGAAAAGTGCTCAATCATTTGCGATTGATTTGGTTGATTACTGAAATGAGCCTTAGCTTCACTAACTCAGAAGTGTTATGGTTAAATGCCAATCCGGAAGGATCACTTAGTCATTGTCACTCAGCGGACCACAACGCCTAATCAACCATGCGAGAGCAATGTTTAGCTCAAATCCATACTCGGAGCCTAATTTGAGTCGAGAGAGCACTCCACTAGCTGCTAACTTGTAACTGCTAACATTTCCCATACTACTACTTCTTGCTCTTGCTATCAAGTTTCTATTTACTTCATTAGTGCATTTACATTTCCTTCATATTTAATCTTAAATCATTTCTTTTGCGTTAGATACTCAATAATATACTTTTCCATTCATACACTTTCAAGCTATCACAAAGTATTTTTAAAAAGCTAAAGTTTTCAATTTATTTTGAATTACATTCGAGTGCGACAAGCTATCTATAAACATTGGCTCCTCTCTCCATACGGGATGGTGTGTGCCTACCGGAGAAGGAACCGAAGATAGACAAAAAATAAAACACAGTTTTATATCAGGCGCTCAGCTAAGCAAGCAAGCTTGAAGAATGATTAAAAAAGAAAGTTGGTTGGTCAAAGAAACTATTTTGCGAAAATATTCGTGAAAACAAAGCTTACTTAAAGTTGCTACCAAAACTTCTTACCCTTGGCTAGTGAAGAGCATAATCCGTGGAAGAGGTTTATGCACCTAGCGACTTAATTGCCACATATGGACCGTCCTTGGCTGAGAAAAAAAAACGGTTGATATGAGGTGAAATGAGTAGTGTCCTCTTCAATCCAGGCTTGAATCATATTTGGTGAGATGGTATTGGGTTTTTCATCAACACCGTGAAGAGTCAGGTTATGAGTTATTGCATAGCTTTCGGGTACAACGAATCTAAGAATCATAGTATAATCAATGGTACTCCTTGGAATAAGTCTGCTTGGACATCCTTTTGGAAACCTCAAGCTGCCTTCCAAAATCATTCGGTCTCTATGGGGAAAAAAGAGAGGGGGAGAGAGAGAGAGAGAGAGAGAGAGAGAGAGAGAGAGAGAGAGAGAGAGAGAATGCAACATATTGATGACTCCTGCCCATTTTGTCATCATTCCAATGCTGAAACTTATGATCATCTCTTCTCTACAGCTGTCTGGTTTGGCCGTATGGACAGAGCACAGGGCTCCAAAGGAACGAAGTAAGCTTCAACAGGGGTCCAGCCAATCCTAGGGGCAAAACTCTGTTTTGTCAGTCGAATGCTTGGTCTTCTTAGGGAGCTTTTGTGGGAATCGGCATTAAAATTTCGATATGCTCCTCCAACTTCAACAACCTCATTATCCTTCTGGAATGACAACCACACCAGTTTCCATTGCCAATACTTTAATAACCCACCTACTTATCTCTGATATCAAACATCTGACGGGATGCAGGGTCTATGTCTCAAATGAAGCCACCACCTCGTCCAATCAACAATTTCTGTATTCATTTTTCCTACTGTTTACTCTTTATTTACTTCTAATTCATCTTACAGTTTGGTTAATGCATGCTAATTAATATAAACAAGGATATTTATCTTGTATTATTACTATTATTATTTAAGTAATATAGAGAAATAAATAAATAGAAAAAGAATACTTTGTACACAAGGGAATATCTTTTTTTTTTTCTTTTTGAAGGTCACTTCAGTTGAAAGAAAATGCATCCGAGAGCTTCCTCCATGTTGTGAAATCAGGCTCTCATAATCATTCATGAAATGCAGACTACTACTGCTAATACTACTAATTCTACTAATATGCACAAAACTAGAACCAACCGACCGACCGGCCAACCATGTCTGCAAACAAACGCAGGACTCCACCAGACAGACACCAGAGAGACTATCTATACACCCAAATGCTGGGACTACTACACTGACTTCTACACTATAAAAAAGAATCATATGTTGATTCTAAACATGTATCTTCCTTTTACTTTTTACACCATTTTTATTCCTATGTGGTTGCTAGAAACCCTTTCCAGCATCCATCAATCCCATGACTGCTGGCCACCTGACCAGCTGTATGATAATAATGTTCTCTACAAATACCAGGTTAAAAAACACCACCACCAAGGAATACCTTTCAGCTTCCTCCATATTGCTTCTCCACCATCTGAAGCGACTCAGACAACATTGACTTCTCTGGTGAGCATGACTACGTATGACCTGCACAAAGATAAAACACAGTAAGTCCTTTGCATTGCTCATCCCAAAACACACCCTTATAATTTTAACATTCCCATGCATTCAATCTCATGCGTGTCTCCTGAGCACACATGAATACTTCCATTCCATTCTACTCTCTTTGGTTCTTTAAACAATCCTTATGATACTTCTAGCAGTCATGATCTTCATATGAAGCTCATTTTGTCAATTTCAGAACAAGCATATTTGAGCCATTTTGATAGAAAAACACATCAATACATCTGGACTAATATGTGATGATCTAGCATTACAAGCTCAAAGAAAACATATTTGAAAGAAATATGAAGAAAAATACATAACCCTCTCGAAATGATATTCAAATAAACTGTTAGCAATTATGAACTGAATAATAAAGCCACACCAGGACTGATCCCTATAATGGGTGTGACTATTATTTCATTTGTTTACTCTTCATTATCGGCCTTTTTTTTTTTGGGTTTTTGAACAGTACTGCAGGAAAGAAAATTAATGTATCAGTGGGATGAGAAAACTCAGTACCTGTAGAATGCAAAATAAATAACTTGCAAGGCTAGATCCGAAGCCCGCCACTCAAGTAGCAGTTCCGCTGCTCTTAGTCCTGCTGCAATCTAAGGATACCTGAATAAATAAAAAAAGGATACCAGTCACAGTTACTTCCAAAGCAAGATGAACATGACACCTAAGAACTTCATGCCCCAAGATGTGAATACTTACCTTGATCAACTCCTCACCCGGTTGTTTGGTCAGAACCACTACCTTGCATAAACTGAGGAGTAGTAACAATAAATTGTGGCTGTGCTGGAACAGATGCTGCTATACCTAATAAACAAACACACCTAAATGATAAGGTCTTCTTTGCATTGAAAAACTTAAAACAACTGGGCCTACTTTAAGGTTCTCAGAGGTAACCTTCAAGTTTGATCAAAACATAAAGGACTGTGAAATTCATTCATGATGGTGCATCAAATTCTGTAAGCTTAACCAAAAAGTCCATTTTCTATATAATTTTCAGTTCATAAATAATCATTAATGGATATTTTCTTAGAATGCCTAGCAAAATTAAATTAGATCAAAGAAATATAAAGATGAGTATGTAGTGGTCAAGATATTGAAGAGGGTAGTAATCATTGGCATAAAGAGTCAGGGGAAAAAAGCAAAGCCAGTAATGTAAGCAAGCACAATAAGAAGATTTTCACATTGATATTAACCTCCAGGATATGGTGTTTGGATTGTGGCCATTGGAGAAGTTGTTATTGCATTAGCAACGGCTCCACCAAACTGCACCATTTGATGGCTTGGCATTGCATATCCCTGTACAGCTGTATAACCATGTCCACTAGGAACAGTCTGACCCAATTGCCCATAAGGATAGATAGCTGGATTAACTGCTCCAGGTACTCCATATATCTGAAGATAGTGCTGAGCCACATAGGGGTTGTAAGCACCCTGTCCAGAGAAACAAGAATAAATCAGCATCAGGACACAAGCATTACTTGCCCCAATTTTTTCACAACATTGCACTTTGAAATGCCAATAACCTGAGGATAGACATATTCAGGTCCATATGTTGCATACCTGCACAGATAAACATATATCAAAGATCTCAAAACAGTCAGCATGAATTAGGAGTTCGGCATTAAATTTTATACTGTAAATGAATTTATAGCAAGGGCATTAACACGATACTATGTATCACGTCAGAACAACCAAGTTTTCCAAGTGAAATACCAGCGTGCTACTACCAACAAGCCCATACCAGGGCCCAAAAACTTCATCAGTAAATTCATAAGCCTAACTATTCAGCCCATGAGAATAATCACATCCCCCCTTCTCCCAACATTTCTTTTTCCCTTTGATCCTTATCAAATCACAATCATGATCTTGCCTGTTCAATAAACATTGAGCTCGGGCACATATCCTCTGCAACTACCACTTTTGCATTCCTGCAATTACCAATCACACCATGTCATATGACTGTACTTTAGACTATTTAATCCTGAATTCTAAGGTAAAGACTAAATACTCCTTGGCCAATTTTGCATGCTGTGATCGGTTTGAACTGCAAGGAGAATAATTAAAAGAGAAAGTAGCTGCAAAAAGGAGATGCACCCAATTGAACTCTGATTAGCAAGCTTTCCGTAATGACCCAACCACGCTGCTGGTTGACGAGGCATGTACAGCACACAACCATATTTATGCTAAGGCTAGAACCTATTCCTCATTAATAATGAAAGAATATATGTTCCTTTCCTAATGTTTATGCTTGTGTGGAAACGTCTCAATCCATACATTATAAAATTTTAAATGAAGAAAAAGCTTAACACAAAGTAGCCTAGAGATCTACAATGGAGTTTACCGAGACAAAAAAAAATTAAGAAAAAATACTTGATTCTAAATTTTGTGTGCCCATCCTTTCAATTCCAAGCAGAAAATCCTAGGAAATTATCACATTAGACTTCAGAGACACATAAAAAGGTGTCTGTCAAGCACTTTATCAAAGTCAATTGTAGGCAAAATCCCCAAAAAGAAACCTAATGCTCCATTTGGAAACATGAATTTAAAAGTTTGGATTTGAAGTTTATTTACTATGTAAATGGTAATAACAAAATGCATGTATTATGGACAATTTAATCGGAATTCCAAATAATATATATTTGACTGGTATAAAAACATGAATTTGTCAAATTCAAAAATGTTTTAGTAATTTCAAATTCGCTACTAAATAGAAGCCAACAAACTCCATGGATTTGAGAAATAATTATGAATGTTACATTTCTAAATATTTTACTTCTCAATATACACTATTTTTAAAATCCAAATCAAAATTCTAAAATCTAAGTTCCCAAACACTCTAAAATAAATTTTATTAGGCACTTAATAAAACAAAACTTGATAAATTGTAAGTATAAAGGATAAAAGCTAGAATTTGACGTTCAGCCAAGCAAAGCTCAATTGAATCATGATTCGAGCAACCAAAATAGTCAGAAACCCTTGAATCAGAAGCATAACTCACCCATAAGAAGGGTACATCAAACCTTGTTGATAATTGTAAGGAAGTGGTGGCTGATAGCCAATACTTCCAACATAAGCCCCTCGTGGCACACCTCCAATATATGGAGAAGCTGGTCTCAAACGTCCTATTAGAAAGACAACAAGGGATAAATAATTAGCCTGATCACCAACGTTAACAGAAATGGGCACACATTCAGAACTAACTGAAAAAAAAATTGAAAAATTAGTTCAGCTATAAGTATAATAGCATCAGGTTGAAAGAGTTGAATGGAAACAAAATGAAATCACCCTACAAATTGCTACTAGAAGCAGAGATTTGAGCAAGATAAACAAGAAGAGACACTTTTGGCATAGGAAGACAGTTTTAAATGAAAGGACAATTTCAACACCTGTGGTAAGAAGGCAAACAGAAACCAAATTCAACATCTATGTTACTCGGACTCGGGTGTGGGTGTCCAATACAGATGTGTAATGGACATAGGTGTATGGATAGATTTTTTCTATGCTTTTTCATTTATTTAGAGGATGAGAATCTTGGAGGCCATATGCCTGTAACCATGTGTCAGACACGAATACTTGAAATCGAAGGAGAAGCCGGGAAATCGAAGAAAAGGGAATAGAATTTTTTTTGGGTGCACTGGAATAGCAGCAAATATTGGTACAGAAAATGTCACATGTTGAAAACGATAATGGTGTTAGTCAGACTAACCGGACAGATTAGAGATGATACCGTAAGGAAAAGGAGGTCGAGGACGGCCAAGAGAAGCCAAATTACAATTAGCACGCCTGCCATCAATAATTGGGGTCGGATCAGCACAGGCTCTCCTAGCAGACTCTGGATCCCGGAAAGTTACCTACACCCTCCATGCAAACCCAACAAGAAGCCAAGTCACTCTAAAGTCAATAAAACCCCTTTAACTTACTACACATTGCTTCAGCATCAAAGCCTTGCAGCCACCCTTGATTTAGTACCAGTTCTATTTACATAATAACAAGGACGGCCAAATGCAAAGTAGCATCTTATCATCATCAAACAGCAGCAAAGACAAAGAAATCTTTAAAATTTAAAAAAAAAAAACATTAACACTCACAAAACCATATCCTTTTGAACGGCCAGTGTTCTTATCAGTGATGACAACGGCTTCCACAATTTCACCAAACTGCTCGAAATAGCGGCGCATGGTTTCGCTTTGAGTTTCCCAAGCGAGTCCCCCAACAAAGACCTTGGTGTATGTGGTATCTCCAAAAGGGGAATTCATGTATTGGAAGCCAGAACTCGAACTCGACCCCGAGCTCGGACCCGGAATTTGCTGAAACGCCATGACCACAGATGACCCGATTCAAATCCAGGGATACTAAGGAAAGGATCCAAGATTGATTGAAGTTGATCGACAAATCAAGTAAGAATGAGGTTAACCCCAGAACAGAGAGACTAAAGATATAATTTTTTTCCTTAAAAGAATGATAAAACCCTGGAAAAACCCTAGAATTGGAAGGAAATATATATACGCAGAAGCGTTTGGGATTTAAGGGAATAAAGGAGAAAAGGCAGAAAACCCTAGATGGGCCAAGAAGAGGGGTGAAGTGGAAAGTGGTGGGATGGGATGAAACATGCACTTCGGGGCTCTATACACAGAGACAGTGAGGAACACAGAAAAGCAAAGCAAAGCAAAGTGAAGGCTTGACAAAGTGAGGAATAGCTTACTATGTATGACAGGAAGAAAAAAAAAAAAAGGAAGAGAAGAAAACAGGAGGTGGATGAGGATTGATTGATGGGTAGCAAACAGAGTGAATAATCAAATTATAATACCAGAATAAGAAGAAGATCAGAGGCCCCCCAAGAAAACCCAGTAAGGTGAAGGGAAATAATAAGAAATCAACTCAGTTCATTGTTGTTGAGAGATGGAGGAGGAAGAAATAGAAGAGTGGTCATCATCATCAAGGAAGACCAATAAAGGGGGAAAAGAAAGAAAAAAAAAAAAAAAAAAAGAAGAAGAAGAAAGGAAGAAAAGGAGCAAAGAGAAGAGAGGAGAGGCTTTAGTGCTGGAGAGTTCTGAAACAAAGCAATGGCAATTAGCATAGACAGCTTGGTTGGGGTGGGGACTAGGGACCTACTACCCCCTATTTCAATGGCTAATCCAGTTGCCTGTATCTCTCTCTCTCTCTTCTCTATTCACTGATCTCGCTCTTCTTTTCAGTCTACTAACTCCAAAACGTGGATTAAATTTTTAAACATAAAAATTTAATATTTATTTTTTCATTCATAAAATTCCAACATTTTTTTTGATTAAAAAATTCTAACATTTTTATTAAATAAACATTCAACTCTCGATAATTAAACAGACAAATCTTGCACGACTGCTACTGATTTTGTCTGACTTGAAATTCACTCTTCTTCAATCAAAATCACTTGCGGTAACAAATGGGAATAAGAAGTCTCCAATTCTCTACTCAGTAAACCATTCTTAATCCCATTTTGATTGGTAATTTGTGCAGCTTTTTTGTTTTTTTAATAATAATAATTTGCCCAGTGTTCATAACATGGTGAGATGGACAATTTAGTTCCTGAATAGTAGTATACATGTGCTGTAATGTACATATATATTAATAATAATAAAGAGTTGGGTTGGGGTGGAAATGGATAAAGCTGAAGGAGCTGTCCAAGTAAAGTCAGTAAATTGAAAGGGACCCTCAGGAAAAGGGATGATGCTGCTTGCGACAATCATGCATTATTGTTTTTCCTTCATTGAACCCGGTAGGTGTATATTTTTTGCAAATAAAACCTTATTAATATATTGTAAGAAAAAACATCCCAAATATTGTGACCCATTCATCTCCTCTAAGACCCCTGAGTTGAAAACAAAAAATAGTCGAACAAACCCGCGATTCAAGTGCTTGGATTAGAGATGCCATCAAACAGATCACACCAGGAATAAATGAAAAAAAGGGGGGAGGGGAAAAGAACAGTGCATAAAGATGCTATAATGATGCAAAAGAAGAAACGAGGAGAAGAAGAGAGGGTAATCGTTTTGTAGGTGAAAGAAACCAAGAATCAACAAAATCATCGGCATGAAAAAACATAGTGTTACTACTAATAATATTTATAAGAATGATGTGTGGGGACACAGAGGCCATAACATGTGCTGGCTGCCTTGCCTAGCATCAACCTAGACTAGGATATCACATCTGGCAGCTTATATTCTTAATTTTCTGACAACATTCTTAAACAGGAAAGTTTTTTCTCTTTTTGGCTTCTTAATTCATGATGGGTGTATCTTCCAATGGGGAATGGGCTACATGCTACTCTAAATTCTGCAGTGATCTCCCAGATAGACTCAATTTACTGTCATAGTAAGCATGTTGAGACTTTCAATAGCGTATGCTATATACATCATTCATCAGAAGCAGTCAATAGGCGGTCCTGAAGGTGCCAGGTCAAGTGTCATTCACATCGCACTGCTGCTGCTATCTTCGGGTTACACTTACTGCATACATGACGATGGTGACGATGATACATTTACAAATGCTAGCCACCCACCCTAACTCCTCCATTTCTATCATCACACTGACAGCGACTGATATATAGTGTTGAGTTGGGGGAAAACATTATGATTTAAATACAAAAAATATGGTGAATGGTGTAGGCCCAAACCGATCGACCATGAGCAACATCAAGTCATTTTACTCTAACCAGATTAACAACGATTAATCAAATTTGATTTGACTCCAGTTGGTACTCAATTTGTATAACTATTAACCAAACAAAAGGAATAAATGAAATGAAGGTTATACAGTTAGCATACTTCCAGAAAACAACAGAGCTCATGTTTGATTGGTTGAGTTTTTTAAGTGATAGATATCCAGTTGCTATGATAACAAAATCAGGAAAGCCTATGTACCGTTAATTAATATTAAAAGGTAACTTTTGAACTTCGAATTCCTATAATATCATTAATCAATTATTCCAACCAGAATGTTGAGAAAAAAAGTCACGTCAGTATTTCAACCGACTGATTAATGATACTTTGGAAGCAGAAACCCCAAATGATTCCAAAAAAAAAATTAAAATATAAGGACTAATTCCCAAAATTGAATTAGTAAAGGGACCAAAATCATAAATTGACCAAACACAAGTCTTTATCTTGCATTAATTTACCAAATCTCCACTCACCTTTTATGATTTGATTTTGAGGAGATTTTTAACTTCCTTTTTTCCCCTTCACAAAGGGCTTTTTCAACTAGTTCAGCGTTGATGAATAAAATCAAGCACAAGGAAAATTACAACTAATCCAACAATACCATACCATAGTTTACTCCTAATTACATTAATCCTACAATGACTGTGGCCAACCAATCTAAACTAAATAACACGATGAGGAGGTTCAAGCTGTCGATCCCTGCTCGTAAGGGACACGAACAAAGAGTCGACCATGCAAGCTCACAACAGCAGTTGTCAGAAGCGGATCAATTCTCGATGGTAAGCTCACTACCTGTACAAACCACACCAAATTAAGGTCAGGGTCAGCTCAAGAAATATCTTTCTTTTGCTCCAATTTTATTTTCTGCTTCTTCCTAAAACATTTTCATCTCGAATACAATGATAAACTTGGAGGAAACTGAACAGAATTAAGAATATCGATGCCCATCAAAGATAAGGTTAATTCCTCCTATATTCTCACTGCTACTATAAGCTTTTTTATTTTCTCGGCTTAGAAATTAAAATAAATACCTTCTTAAAGGGCGTGATACCCCAAGGATTGTCAACTTGCTCTGGTTGGCCGGTGATAACCACACGTCCAGCAGGATCTGATTGAACTCGTACCTAGATCCACAAAAAATCAAGTCCAGTCTTACATCCAGGGGAATTCATAGAGACTAAAGAAGGGAGGAGTTATGAAACACCAAACAAATTTTCCAATACAAACATGTGAAAATCATAGTAACAAATTTAAAAAGGACTGAAGACTTTCACGCATTTGAAAGCAGAAAAGCGGCTGAAATTTTGTTGAGAAGGGACCAATGTCCCCCACAAATAACTATTAAATTCTTACTGCTCCCCAAAGCTTAGGAAGAACATAGAAATCCAAGATATTTTGAGATATCAATCAGACAATCTACAAAACTTGGAACTAATAAGACATATTAGTAGATCGACCCTTTATTGATACTGGGATCAGTAAATTACTAGAAAATACAACACGCAAATTTTTTGCATACTTATCAATGTGATCAACTGCAAATACGAGAGACTACCGGTTGCAATGCCTATTGTCAAGGATCATACCAATTGTTTACTAATTTGCATAAAGTCATTTGAAAAGGATTTCGGGAAAACTGCATACCTCCTCACGCAGAAGCCCAGGGACCAGAGCATATACCTCAAAGCAATCCTGCTGTGCATATTAAGGCCAGTGAAACTACTCAGAACTCAAAATCCCAAAACAAGCTACTCTGCCTGTGCATTGGGTAGGAAACAAGGATACTTACAGTTTCACGGACATTGATCTTCACCCAATCAGCAGGGGTTCCAACATCAACAATTTCAGTGATCAGTCTACATCAAGAAAATTTGCATCAATCAGGAAATATAATAAAACAATGCATCAATAATATTTGCATCAATCAGAAAATAGAATAAAACAACAATCAGGTTAGTCTGAGCAAGTTTAAGATTTCTTCACTTCTTCCTGAGCCCAACATCCCTCCACTTTCCCTTTTCTAGCGGGATGATGGGATAGGGCTAATGCTGACTATGGCCTTAAAGGATATATTAAATATTAAAGCATTAAATAAGCCCACTATGACAGGGTTCTTAAACCTTCTACAGATTAGGGAGACAAGGACTAGTGCTTAAAGTTACATTGAACATTTAAATTAGGAGCATGCCACTGTTGACACACGCTTTGCACTGGCTCATTTATTTCAAGTAAGGTGTTCCTAGCAGCAACAGGACCAATAAGAATATGGTTCTTTGAATTGATTCAATTATGCATGCAGTAAATCATTCATATATTTCCTTTTTTGATGGAAGAATCATTTATAAATTAATCAAAGCTCGTCTGCATCTTAATTTAAACTTCAGATTACGTAGAATGTCAATGAAGATGGATAAAATAAAACCCTACGTAAAAGTAATGCATAGCTAAGAGATTAGCGTATATTAACTGCTTATCATTTTTCTCAAGCTCTGAGCTTGTTGGCATCTTCTGCTTCGGCAAACCTGGAAAGAAACCAAAAACAATATGAAAATTCATGGTAATAACGGCAGAAATTTGCGAAAGAGATATCTACATGCGGCAGCATACCAATACTTTTGAGATGTCTTTCACGTTTCGGAGCAGAACCCATGATCTTCTCCTGTACAGAGGAACTTTTGTTTTCAGAATCTTGCAAAAAAGAAATGCTCCAAAAACAGAAATACAATAATATAGAAAATTAGAGATGATAAAAAGGTTTAAATATTCAACAGACCTTCACAATGGGCTCGGTAATCTCACCATATCCAACAGAACGTTGAGCATGCCAACCCTGCATGGCACGAGCTGCAGCATCCCTGCGTGCCCTACCTGACCCCAAGGCTAGGAGACCACTTGACTGCACAGACACTCGGAGAACATTAGAAAAAGAATGTTTTAGCACAAATAGTGAGAGGAAACAAATGATTAGTATAAGCATCCAAAGGTCATTAGTTTACTTGTACAAAATTCATCTAGTTCACATCAGCATAAGGAATGGAAGATGGAAATTCAAGAATCACACTGTTGTATAATATGAAGAAACAAAACCTACCTCCTTTTCACCACTTGCATGAGGGAGTGAAGAAGCAGGAAGTTGAATCTCACCATTCTCTCTCTTATACTTTTCATACTCCAACAGTGCCTGCTCAACCATTAAATAATCAGGAAATAGGAAGCACAGCCTGAAATCATACAAGTATTGTTACCCAAAAAATGAGTAAATCAATAAACTTTCCTTCACATTTATTTACTTATTTATAAGCTGACAGGAAAAAGGCTTGTTACCCTATCAAGTGGTTAAACAGATCATGCGATATATTGGCACTGCTATCATTTTCCTCACATGCATATTATTTAGTTTGGTTTGGATAAGCACGCCTTTGAAAACTTTCACTATGATTCTGATTATATCAACTAAAAACTATGCTAGTTTCATTGAGTGGTATGTTGTGCTCAAAACAACCCCCAAAATCATTCCCAAAACTGGAAGAATGTGATGTGCCATGCATCATTTATGCTTCCTGCAATCCAAAACAGGTTGCTAAAAGAAAAGGTATAGGCATTGCTATTTGTTTTCTTTCCTTCTTTTTTTTTTTTTTCTTTTTTTGCTTTTTAAAGTTTAAATCTAATTAAATGTATCAAATAAGTGTTTTAGAAGAAAAATAAGGCTAGTCTATATGACTTAGGCTTTGTTTAGTAGTGCTTTTTAAAAGCACTTTTGACATAAAAAACACTTTTGAACCAAAAGCAATGCTAAACAAGCAACTTTTGAAGGAAATTTTTGGCTTTTCAAAAGCACTTTTCCTCGTATGGAGAAGTTAAAATTTTTAGCTTTTCCATCCCAAAAGCATTTTTGACTGCTCAATTACATTTTCACCCCTCCAACACATGATACTTTCCCTTCTTTGATTAATTACTTAAAAAATATTTAAAATTTATATTTCATATATTAAAATATTAATAACAAAATATAATAAATTATTTTCTATATTCTTATTAAAATATCATAATATTAACTAATTTGAACATTATTTAAATGTTTATTTATTACTTTATAACACATGTTTAAAATTGACCTTTTATTTATCAAAAGCACTTTTTGACAGCTATACTAGACACTTAAATCTTAAACCAAGCTTTTCAAAAGTACTTTTCAAAATCACTTTTCCAAAGCACTTTCTAAAAGCACTTCTCAAAAGCAATGCTAAACTAGCCCTTAGAGGTCACAATTCTAAGCCATGAAAACAGCCTCTCCTCATTGCAAGGGTAAAGTTACATGCACTATGCCCACACTCCATATAATGTGGTAGCTAGCTAATTGTCCTAGCCAAAGAAGCATACCTTCTCGTAAAATATGCGGAATGTCCATGATACAGTTGTGCAGGTCCTGGGCGAAAGAAAGAGAAACCAAAGTCAATCAAGAGAATAATATACGCTTTCATAAAAACCATGTCCATATAACTGTGTTGAGGTCAAATGCAACCCAAAGCCATAGAGATAGGGACATAACTTTACATCAAAAAGCACATGGAAAGAAAAAAGAACCATCTATATTTCTACTTACTTTGGGGGGTGGAAAGACTCTCCCACTTGCCGCCATAACTTCGATGCAGTCACCTATAAGCATCCATCATGAAAAAGTAAATTTATATATATTGATGGTGTAAAAGAAGGTGATTTCCAATTTGGACACATAAGAGAAGTCCCAACACAAACATTCTGAATCCAACAACATGAAAATCCGACTTAATCTTCTGCCAACCTTTAAATATTCAAAATTAAGCCTCACAGATCATGACTCGGAGTTTAGAGCAAAACATATAATAACCAGGTTAAATTGTTAAAAAAGAAATCAGGACATGAAGAATTTTTTTGCCAAAATGTAATCCTAAAGGATAAAAAACTCTTATTTATGGAAAACAGGACTGGAAGAGTAAAGAGCTGTTCAGTCTATAAACAAATTGCGGATACTATGGCATACACAATCACTCCCTAAAACTCAAATTGTGTCTCTATGTTTGACTTGGCATGTATATAAAGAAAAAAACTCAAATGTTTTTTACATCATAGGATTAAAACTTTTTAGTCATATTGTTCAATGGCCTTTTGAAAGTTTTTAGAAAATACAAAAAAAAAAAAAGTTAATATGGAAAATTTAGAAAAAAAAAAAGCTTAGGTGCTACAAGAAACAAAGGAGGACATGGGAAAGAGGCTGGTCAATCGCATACCTATTATCATATACAATATTTTCTCTAATCAACCTTCTGTAGACTTAAAATATGCTTATGTGCCAACCCATTTAAAGACACAAGGTTAAAGTTCAAGACTGGATACAACTTGATATAGTTGATAAATAGACACTGAAGTTTCTAAGAATGTTTGCAGATCATGCACTCTGTAATCCAACTCCAAATGGAATAATCTACAGCTATGATACCCTGCAAGCACACTCAAACTTATCCACCTTCAAATGCACGCCTCTTGCATTATATTCATGGGCCCATTTAGGCCTTAATTATTAATGCCTCTCTAGAAGCCAATTTAAGTATATTACTAAATGCTTGCCCACGAACGACAGAACCGCTTTACAAAGAATCACAATTAAAGGAGATATCCAACTCTCATACTTTTTAAAGCAACAAACTTGGTAAATTAGTAGGCAAACTAAACCTCTTGGCCAATGGCAAGATACTGGTATTATATGGAGTCAAAGCTTGGGTTCAATCTCGAGAATCCCTACCCCATCCCCAATTATCAAGTGTATCAAAATAAAAATAAAAATAACTAAGTAAAACCCAATATTATACCGCTAAATAAAAGGTTGTGATTAAGCCCCTACAAAACCAAGGTGTAGAAGAAGAGAACCAAGAACACTAATATAATACTGCATTTTTAAGATATAGCCTATATATAAAAACATGGATATGACAAATAAGATCAGCAACTACGATAATCTTTTAGAAATGAGGATACGGTAAATAAACCTCTAGGCTAGTGGCAATATACTCGTGTTGTATGGCATCAGAACTTGGATTAACATAGCATGTCTACACCCATCCCCCAAAAATCAAGTGTATCAAAATAAAATTAACACAGTAAACCCCGAAAAATATACCACTAAATAAAAAGTTGTGATTATGCCCACACAAATCAAGGTTTACAAGAAGTGAACCGAGAATACTCATATGATAAGACATTTTTAAGTTAAAGCTTATATATCAGAACATGGGTGTGACAGATTTATAAAAATGTGGATACGGCAATAAGAAAACATAAATGTAATATTTTTCCCAATAACCATTTCCTTTTTTCTCCCCTTACCAGCAACCTTAATAAGAAAAAGATAACTAAATCTCAGACTTCGCCTCACCAAATAAATTAAAACAGAAAGAGTGTTGCTTCATATTCCCTAGTCCTATTCATTGATTCATGTCATTACCTTTCAAACCTTGATTTCTAACATATTTCATAGACAAAGAAAATCTCATATGTTGAAAAGTAAGATTTATATTTTTTTAAGGTATCACCTAAATTAACTATATCTATATTTCAATTCTTATTTCCATCTTAATTCAATAATAACTATTAAAAGATGCCAAAGATTTTTCAGGTAATATCCATTTTCCCAAAGAAAAGATATAAGACATCTCGATGCAATGGCATCTCAATACAACCAAGAATGGCCAAAACAAACTCTTAAGGAATAAAAAAAAAAACCCTAACCATACAGGAAAAAGGGCATTTTTCTTCCAAGTGTCATATGGAATCTTGTTTGAGAGACTTTGAAGTCAGATAGTACAGAATTTATTTGTACATATAGGGAAAAATATGAGCTCATCAACTTTGTGCCCAACTTTGTGCCCAAAACAGAAGCAGTTATGTGACGGCATAATGGTAACTCTAGATATAGTGTAACACGCGTGTCATCGTCATGTTGATTGGCATTTCCAACTTTGGATACTTCACACAAATTCTTCTTCATTCGTGGAATAAAAAGAGAGAGAGAGAAACCCAACGAATTAACTACCAAAGTTAGATGATACGGTTTTGTTATAGAAACTGCCTTAGCTATTGTGCATCTTTAATAACAAAAATAACCAAATTAATGCCTAGCTAGAATTTAATCTTATTTACCTTCCTAAACAAGAAACAGATCCAAACCACTTTACACGTAGAAAAAATCCGGTGGTTTGTAACGTTTTACTTGTTGACACGTAAAGCTGTTAGCTTGGATAAAGTATTAGATAAGAATGTTGAAATTCCAAACGGAAAAATAAATGCATCATTATACGCAATAATAAAACCAGACTGAACGCCGCCTCTGATTTGTCAATGATTGCTACGTAAATTAAACAGGAATATAGGATGATTTAAGGGTTCAGAGAAAAGGTTAAAAACATCAATTAAAGGTTCCAGAATATGCAAGCATACCACTTCGTAGCCACCCAATTTAATAACTGCTCTCCACAACCTACATTGGAAGCGAACATGCACCAAAAGAAAAGCACAAATTAGACTCTGAGAAACGACAGACTCATAACCTAGAAAGTCCAGATCAATGATCAGTGCAAACTCACTTAAGGCAGTTTAGCGGTTCTCCATAAAATTTAGGGGGCTTGAATTCCAATGACCTATCCTTATAGAAACTTTCCAGCTCCTTCATGAATGCTGCTCGCTCCTCTGGTGTTCCAGCTTCATCAGCCTCCCCCATCTATAAGCCAAACAAGTCAAAGTGAGTTAAAAATAGGATAAACAGAATTATTGACACTTTATTTTTTAATGTCAGAACTTATAGGACGTTTCTTTTATGTACCTCAGGATCAAGCAACCAACTCTTTGATTTCTCCACCTTCTCAGGTCCAGATTCAGGCGCAAGAGAGCGAAGGGGAATAGCATCTCCATTGACTTTCTGCTCCAGTGGCTCAGCAGGAGGAGCATCAGAAGGATCAGTATTAGCATCATTGGAAGATATGTTATCAGGTTTATCGGGCATAGGAGGATTATCAGTCATGTTAACATCAGTGGGCAAGGTTGAAGTTGTATCAGCAATTGTTTCATTGGCATTTTGATCCTTAATGGGGGGTGAGGACTGTTCTTCTTGGACAGCAGTATCAACAAGGTTAACTTGGGAAGCCTCAGGCAGCTGCTGTTCCAACATTTCGGAATCTTCCATCTTGCTTGTACAGATTCTGCTGTCCACATCAACAGTTAAATTAGTGATTTTTTTAAGAGAAAAAAAAAAGATGAAAAACAAAAACGAAAAACAAAACCCTAACTCCTACTTGGTTTTTCAAAATCATATATAAATAACAAGAAAATTATGAAAAAAAAAAAAAAAGCGTTAAAAGAAATTAAAGAGAGCAAAATCAGCGTGCCCTAAAACCTAATGAATTAAAGATAGTTGGGAAAAAAAAAAGAGTGAAAAAGTGATGGTGGAAGAAGAAACTAGCCTGGAGCGACGAAGGAAGGGGGGAGAGGGGAGAAGAGAGAAATGCAGTTAGGGCTTTGAGAGAGAATGCAAATGCCAAAGAATTGCAATAGCTATAAATAGGGAGAGCAGCAACAGCATCCGAGTGGCATTGACATAGAAAGTATCTGGCAGGGAACTTACACAATTCAACGGTTCCACCTTACCTGCTCTGCCTGAGCTGGGATTGTAGATTTCTGATTGGGATTTTTTCGGCTCTGCCAACTTAGCTACCAAATAAGAACTCTCCTTCCTTTTTTAGCGTCGCTCGTTTCGGCTCGGCTTGGATTTGCTTGGCTTGGCTGCTCAGGTCTTCTTCCTTCTTTAGCATAATAATAAATTATACCAAAAAAAAAAAAAACCCAGTGAGTGAATGGTGTGTTTCTCTTTCTCTTTTTTTCCCCCAAGCGGTGTGGTGACGAGTTGAAACCAAACGGAAGCGTCTGCAGGCCTTGGACCTAAGAGCGAAGTGCTGTATGGGCTGTTTTAATTTCCCAACAGCCAATAGGCCTGGCCTTCTTTCAACTTTAATTCCCACTACTCTCCAGGTCCATCTTAACCCAGTTTCTGTATCTCCCATTAGGGTGGTTGTTATACTTCTTTTTCTTAAGCCCAAATCCAACAACATAACCCCAAAAACTAATTGAAAAGCCCATCTGCCCTTGTGCATCAATCAAACTTTATTTGGTGTTTATGGTTCGATTTCGTCATCTATCCATGCTCCTAAAAAAAAGTTTTTGGAATAAAAAGTATTTTCGAAATAAAAATATTGTCAAAAAAGATGTTTTCGAGCTTTTCAAAAATGTTTTCAAGGAAAAAAATATTTTGTAAAAAAATTTTTTTAGCCAAAATCAGGAACAGAAAACTTTAACTTTTGCTTAAAAGTATTTTTTGATCTAAAAGTACTTTTGAGAAGCAATACTAAACGAAATCTAATAAAATTAATGTCACCCATTAATCAAGTCTTAAATCAATTGTAAAACTATCAAAAGATTTTTTTTTATAAATGTTATTTTCATAAATAAAAATATATATCATCATATTAATATTGTGAAACCAACACCTATAGCATAAAACCATAAAGTCATGAATCCTGTGCAACCTTGACAAACACCTATACACCCTTCATAACCATAAAACTACAAACACAAGACACTTGTACTAATAATAAAGCACTACTATTAATATTCTAGTCAAATACAAAAGAGAAAAGTAATATAGTTCTCCTCCACTTGACCAAAATTTAACTGGAAAAAGCTTGTAAGGTGTTGGAAAACCATCTTTATCCAAGATGTTGGAAAAGTTGTTACTGTTCCATGTCTTGTTATAATGAAATTGTTTTTCTATTTGAATCTGTGATTTTGAGCTTTGAATAGGTTTCATTTGTGCTGAATTCAGTCTACCTAAGTTGCATATTTGATAAAATACGAAGCATGATTCGATTAGGATTTTAAATACTCAAGATAATTACAACTTTTAAATAGAAGTTTAAAGCCTATCAAAACATTGTTGATTGACCACTTGAAGAGGCCTATACATAGATTGTTCGTGGTGTCACTTATAGAGCAGTTTTTGGAGTGTCTTTGATGACAACTTTGTTGTGTTCTTATATAAAATCATTCACTAGACGAGGCTCCACAGACGTAAGATCGTTGTGTCTGAACTGCGTTAACAAAGATCGATTGTGCCGACTCTTTTCTACTATAATTTATCATATTTGTAGACTAATTATTTTTCAATTGATATCAAAGTAGGCTTCGAGAATTGTTCGAAGGATATCCTAAACCACAATTTGCAATAATGAAGTCTAAGAAAAAAAGGTCATTCAATCCTTGTCCGCCTTTAGTGGTTGAAGCATCAAATTCAAAAAATGATATTTATGAGGATGTGTTCAGCCATATGTTGAAGAACTTAGTAAGAAACCTACATCTCCTATGAATTTTATTAAATTTAATGAGATGGTTGCTACTTCTTCCTTTTAGACGGGTAAAAAGAAGAATGGAAAACATGTTTGTTACTATTCTAGAAAGATCAGACATGTTAGATCTCATTATTACAAGTTGATGAATGATCAAAGGAGGAGAAGTACAAGGAACACTCAATCTAATGTTGCAACAGTAAATGGAAGAACATCTAGATAGCAATATATATGTAATAAGGAAAAAGGAGAGTTCGTATGTCATTATTGTGATAAAAACAAGTTTTAGGGTTTAAAAGAAAGTAAAAAAATTTGGGGAGTTTGAAGGAAGTAAAAGTTTTTGAGGAAAAATTAAAGGAAAAAAAAATTTAGGCTTTAGATTAAGTAAAAGTTTTTAGGGAGAAATGAAATTAAAAAAATTTTGGGGTTTGAGGGGAATTAAAAAAATTTTGGGGGAAGTAAAAGGATTTAAGGGATTAGGGGTTGGGGGAAGAGAAGTAAAAGGGTTTGATATTTAATTTATTTGAATTATTCGAGTTATTTTAATTCGAAAATTCAACTTGATTCAAACTCGAAATTCGAAAAAAATTGAGTTGATTTGATTAACTCGTTTAACTTGATTAATTCGATTCGAATAATTTGAAATTCAAAATTTTTTCGATTTTTTCGAGTCAAATTAAATTTTGCTCATCCCTATTCAAAAGGTCTAGTCGGCTATGTAGATTCAGATTATGCCAAAAACCTATATAAAAGAAGATCTCTCACAAGTTATCTTTTGACCTTTGAAAACTGCACTATTAGTTAGAAATCCACTCTTCAAGCTACAGTGACTCTATTGACTACCGAAGCTAAATATATAGCCATCATAGAGGCTGTGAAAGAAGCCATTTGGTTGAGAAGTGTATCCGAGGAGCTAGTTGATAAAAACGATAAAACTGTTGTATATTGTGATAGTGAAAGTGTCATACAACTCACGAAAAATCAGATGCATCACGAAAGAACAAAACATATTGATATTCAATATCACTTTGTTCGAGAAGTGATTGCTCAAGGAGATATTTTGGAAAAACGAGTCAACCATTGCTTAGACCTGATGAGTATTCGACAAAAATCGAGTTAGGCCCTTGGCGGGGCTCGACAAAGAAGACATTTCAGAGATACGAGTCAATGTGGAGATTTGTGGAGTGTGCCTCGCATTTATAGCTGAAACAAAGGTAACGTCCCAACAAGGAAGAAGCGTTGTCTCGACGACGCGACCACCGACGTCACGGCAAGAAGATTTTCCACATCCCAATGACGCGATAAAGGCCTCATAGCAACCTTAGAGTAGGCTAAGCATAACACAACAAAATTAAGAGAGTTTGTGAGAAATTTAGAAAAAACTTTATATTTCAGGTTTGAGGTTTAATTGTTCCTCCATCTTGTACTCCATTCTTTCGATTTTGTCATTTTAGTGAAGTTTCTTTTTTTCCCATTGTTTTTTATTCTCTTCGGGGGGTTTTCACATTTAATATTTGTGTCCATTTTTCTCATTTTTCATTCGTGTTCATTGCAAAAATGGGGTTCAACCCAACACAATTAGTGTTTGTCCAATATACTTGTCATAAGTGTGTTACCCTCATAGGATATAATGTATCTCTTTAGGTTAAATTCGTTCACTCAATATGATCTTATTTTATCTCATGAAAACTATTACATCATTCTTCATAAAAAAATCAATTATTAAAAAATAGTAATTAAATCATTTATCCTAGATAAATGATCCGTGATCACATTACTTTCTATCTATCATGTAATGCCAATAAATTCGTTCACCCAATATGATCTTATTTTATCTCATGAAAATTATTACATCATTCTTCATAAAAAAATCAATTACTAAAAAATAGTAATTAAATCATTTATCCTAGATAAATAATCCGTGATCACATTACTTTCTATCTATCATGTAATGCCAATAAAAAATATCATTAACCGACCTGGGCTATGAATTCCTCTACTATAGTTGAAGTTATCTCATGCAGAAGTCGTATATCAAATGTATCAACTTTTGGCTCTTTAGTTATTTGAACTTAAGCTTTTAATATATCAAAGTATACGAGTCAACATACACATAGTCAATGGCTTACTCACGATTAAGGTAAGTCATACTATGAACATAAAAAATGAATTAATCTATAAACGAGTCTAGGAATAATTTAACTTGGTTATTATCCGACGTATTGTCAATCATGAAAATCATATCTATGTCTCTATATTCGAAAATCAATTGTTTCGATTCCCAAGATAAAGTATATCCAAAATTGGATTTAATAGATAACATAATAGTTTTTTAATTGATTCGCTCAATTTCAATTCATCTTATGAACTTTTTAGATTTCTTACTAATACAAGATGTCTTCTTGTATCACGATCAGACCAAATAATTTATTATTTGTAGTTTGTACTTATAATTTTTCGAATAGATTGATTTGATAAAATTTTTTCGTTCACATCATTATCGTTTGCATTTGTCCTCCGACAATTTTTGCAAGCAAAGCAAACTGTAAGCAAATATTGGCTCATTGTGAGGAGCTTGGATTGAAAATTATGTCCTTAAAGGAAGAAATATCATGTTGAAATCCCTTCGGAGCAGAGTTAGAGCTGGTGCTTGAAGAAAATACTGGAAATGAGAGGTAGATTCACCAAAAGCATGCAACTACAAGATAGTCAGTCCTCATGGAGCTAGAATGGATCCAAGTATGTGGCGGCTGCAATATGAAATTTACTTAGACTAATGTGAAGTCTAGTGGCACAAAATGGTATGGTGTCCGTTACGTATTGCTTTAGCCTTAAACATGTTGAGTTGGCCAAGTTCACATTTGAACGAAAAACTCAAATTCACAGTTAATCGGTGCTGCCTGGTTTGGAGAATGAGATACATACATACCCAACCCAACCGATCATTCATTGCTCAAGTATTCTTAAACCAAAGTAGATTTTAGAAAACAAGGAATTTGAGGGATAAACTAATAAGTCATATTTCAGAATTCAACAAATCATAAAAGACACTACTAGTAGTTCTAGTTATCCAATACTAGATGCTTGAGAGAAGCAGATAGGTTTCTACTACGAAACTCCTGTTATCCCCTGTGCTGTTCAAAGATATGCCTTGTTCAGATCTGCAAAGTAGGGATGTTCCATAGCTTTTTTGGCTGAAATACGCTTTGAGGGATCATATTGCAGCATTTCCTGCGCCAACAGAACATGTCAATATTAGCAGTTGTTTACAGAAGATGATGGTTTCAATTCTTGTAGTGTTGTGAGATAAGGTAAGGCAGAATTACCGATAACAGGTGTAGCCCATCACTATCCAAATTAGGAACAACTGATGCCAGGCTCTGGGCGCTCCACTGGGGATACTCATGCCAGTTTGGTAGTGAGCTCACTTCGGGCCACACTTGTTCATTTGGAGTACCCAACAACCTGCAACGATGCAATTAGAAATTATTAAATGGGAAGCAGACGCCAAAATGATTGATTTAAAGGGGCATCAGAACGGACCTGAAAATATGAAGGAGCTGCTGCAGCTCAGAATCTCCAGGGAATAGAGCCTGTTTGGTGACCAGCTCCGCTAGAATAAATAAGGAAATTGCTCAGTGAATCTTGTAGCATGAATATGATCATACATAGGTGAATAATAATAATAAAATGCAGAGATGGTATGTATGTAGTACCAAAGATGCAGGCCACAGACCACATATCCACAGCAGTTGAGTAATGAGTAGCCCCCAAAAGGACTTCTGGTGCTCTATACCATAGTGTTAATATCTCGTGAGTGTACTTCTTAATGGGAAGAGTAAAAGCTCGAGCTAGGCCGAGATCAGCTATTTTAAGGGTCATGGTCTTTCTATCCATGAGGAGATTGTGAGGCTTAAGGTCCCTGTGTCAATTAAAGGGAAAAGAGAGGATTAAATTGGTATCGAATATCCTAAAAGATTGGTGAAGAAAATAGAGCAAAAAAAAAAGGCAAGGGTTTTAAAATAACCTGTGTAAAACCCCATGACCGTGGCAGAAGGCAACACCTTTGCACAGTTGGTACATCAAGCTCTGTTAACAAAAATCGCAAGCATCAATGAATACAGAACAAAGAAATGATGACTCTGCTTACTACGTATTCACAAGCTCACAACAAACGCGCTAAATAATTGTATGAAAGAGTCCGAGAGAGAGACCTTGACAGTGTTAACAGGAATGTTCTCCCCAGTTTGGCGAAAGGAGCGGATGTATTTCTTGAGATCAGTATCCATGTACTCAAAAACCAAGTAAAGAACCGTCTTTCCTTCTTTGTTTTGTCCTTGTTTAACATCCATCAATCTGAATATGAATGAAAATGCTTTTTTGATTAAATTAAAAAATGAAATCCCCTTGACAAGAAAACAAGAAGAAAGAAAGAGAGAGAGACCTGACGACATGAGGATCCCGAGAGAGCATGCGCAAGATGGAGACCTCGCGGAGAGTGGTGGGAGGAACGCCTTCATCGTCCTCGTGGAGACGAGTCTTCTTTAAGGCTACGATCTTCCCCGTTGCTCTCTCTCTTGCTCTGTACACCTTTCCGTAGGTTCCCTCTCCCACCTTCTCCAATTTCTCGAATGCCTCCATTGCTGAGATTTGCCTTGGCTTCTCCATTCCTTCTTCGATTCTCTCTCAAATCAAAATCAAAACCAAACCCTTCTTTGTTCTTGTACTATCACATCACACTCATCTGTTTCTTCGTTTATATATAACCGTTCCCTTTAAAAATTTAAAAAGGAAAAGAAATGAAGTCGTTGCTCTCAACGGAAACTTAACTTTTTTGAATTTCAAATTTCCAGATCCAAGCGCTCTCAACCTCCTTTTCCATGTTTGCCCCTAGCCCAACTCCAAGCGTATGACGGGTCGGACGTATGACCCGAGTCTATTCTTCAGACCGGCCCAGTCCAAGTGTATGACGCAAATTCCTTGTCTCTCTCTTTTTTATTAAAGTATTTTTTTATTGGCAGCAAGTGAATATAAATATATAGTGCCCTGAAAATATGAGAGAAATTTTATAATTATAATGATTATTATATTATTTTTTGTGATAATTAGGGAGGAAAATAAGATTATTTGAGATCAAATCAACCTATCATACCTTAAATATAATGCTTTTGACATTAAATTAAGAAATTGTTCGCGATTATTATATTATTTTATTTTAAGTTACCAAATAAAACATGCTTATCTTAATAAAAAATAAAACAGTAGCCAAAAAGAAAAAGGTCAAATTCTGTTGTTAGATCTTGAACTTTGTGTAATTTATGGATTTAGTACGTATATTTTAGTTTGATCAATTTTAGTCTTTATACTTTTCAAATATTGAAATTTTAGTCTTAACTATACAGTAGCAGTTATATATGTTTGTTTAAATTTTACTATATGTCTTATATAATGTTTTAAGTTATAGATTTAGTCCATGTTCTTCGACTGAACCATTCTTACTATATTTTTTGAATTTTTAAATTTCAATCTTAATTCAAACCAGGGGCAAAGCCAGGGGGCTGGCAGGGAACCTGGCCTCCCCTAAAATGAAAAATTTTCTATTTAGATCTTTAAAATTTTTTAAAATTTTTAATTAGTAAAGGTAAAATTGTACTTTAGCCTCTTAAAATGATAAAATTTTAATTTAATCCATTAAAAATTACACTTTTACTATCGTAAAAATTACAATTTAACTTCGACCCCCCCTAAAAATTTTTTCTAACTTTGTCCCTGATTCAAACAACAGTCGATAAATCTATTAACTAGCTTTTTTTGTGAGTAGTATGTAGAAATTGTAAGTTGACATTATATTATAAATGTGATAATATGTTTGACGTATTAAAATTTGAAAATAATTATCATTTGGTCAAGAGTAAAATTTTAAAATTCTAAAAATATAGGGATTGAAAATAACTAAATTAAAACACATATACTAAATTCATAATTTACACAAAATACAAGATATAATAGCATAATTTGACCGGAAGAAAATACTCCTTGGATTAGACTTCAAGTGATCTCTGGATCGTGCGCTTTATGCCAGCAAGGCCGCGTGCTGCTGCTGCATAATTACAAAACTGCGATTACAAATCACATTTAATTTATTATTAAAGGTGTACATTTATTATCTATATTAAAATAGTAAAAATAAATTTAATAAATTTAAAAATCGATCAATAGAACCAATTCTCACAGATGGAATTTGGTTTGATTTGTGTATTTTTTTATATACCGTTGAAAATTATTCATAATTTTTTTTTGATTTATAAATAAGAGGATAATATATTTTAACATATGCTCGAATTTACGTTCTATTATATTAATAATAATATCTATATCGATCAAGTTAAAGCTCAACATCATCTTTATCACATTGATGCATCTTTAGAATCCAGTGATATACATCAGAAAGCTTCCCTAAACAACACCCCTCTTCTTCTCTCCTACCTTTATGAAACCAGACATTTCCTCATTCCTTGCATTCATAATATGGAGGCCGAACTGCTCCTTATCAATGAAGTTGGTTGCTGATTCCAACCAGTCCACGCCATTGTTGGTTTCAGATTCTACAATCTCGATGGGGAACTTGCTGGCAAGAATGTTAATTTGGAATAGTAGCAGTCCCTCAAGGCATGCATCTCTTGCGCCACAACGTTACAACAAGTTTCAGGGCTGTTCAAACGTCTTGCAACATTGGCAGCTGTAGGAAGGATTCCATTGCATAGCCTCCAGGCAAAGAGACGCACTCTTGGCGGTAAGAAGGACCTTCAGATTTTTCTATAAGCACTCTTGGCAGAGTATCTTCCATCACAACTTGGATGCCAGATAAGTTTATCTTCCCGATTACCATTGAAAAGCTGAATGTTAAGGATTGCTTCAGCTTCGTCCACGCTAAATTCGTTTCGTATGACATCCCCTTTCCATCTCCCCATTGTAAAGTCAAGGGAGATGGATTCAGAAAGAACTTGTAAGGTGATGGGAATCCCACTGTCTCCCATTGCCAACTCTCCATCTTGCTCCGACCTCAATCACTCTTTTTGACTCCGTTGAAAATAAATTTACGAAAATTTAAAGGGTTGATCCATTTCATAAAAATTGGATAGTACTTAAAAGAAAAAAGAAGCCCAAACATTAAACTTTGTTTATAATGAATCCCAACCCATAAAATAAATTTGGAGTTTTCCTTTGTTTTTTTTTTTGGATGAGTTTCATTTCTTTACTGTTTTGACTTTTGTTCTTCTATCTCAAGTTTGGTGTTTCTACGACTTTTGGCTGCTCTTATACGTGTGTAAAAAGCTCGTAACCAAAAGTTTTAAAAAAGTGAGAGAATTTTGATAAAAATATAAATTCAGAAAATGAGTTTTGATAAAAAGTAAGATTCGTTTTCTAAACAGGTCGAATATCGAGTAAATTTTTTTTTTGCTTAGGTCAATTGTTTCGTTGTTGTTTTGTTATTATTTCGTTATTTTATTGTTATTATTTAGATATTGTATAATTTTTGTTTTATTATAAATTTTGTTACTATTTTAGAGGCATTTGCTTACTTGTAATAATATAAATACTTTTTTAATGTATTTTCAATTTGTTGGGAAAATTTAATTTTAATGTTTTTAGTGACTTTGATGTATTTATTATATTTTTAAATTTATTTTTATATAAAAATAATCTTAAAAAAATTAATACGGACAGGTCGAATCTGGTTCAAGTTTAGCATTTTTAATTTGGGTCAAATTTTGTTAAAATTTTAGTCTTATGTTTTAGATCGAGTCGGGTTCGGACCTAAAATTTTTGCATCAATTTGCCCTGACTCGATCCATGATAGATCTACACCTACTTGATCATTTCAAAGAGGGAAAAAGTTTAAATTTTCTTTATTTCAAAATCCAAATTTGAAATAAATTCAAGTTTTTAAAAATAATGGAATACCGATTTATCCGATTTTTAATCCAATTTAATCGAGTTTTTTTCAATTTTTTACTGTTCAAAAACTTTTTAATTTTATTAAAATAATCAAACTATTAAATTAATTGATTTTTAATTCAATTAATTCATCCAATTATGTTTCGAGAACACCGAAGGAAAGTAAGGGAATTGAGTGTCGCTTCCTTAAATTTCACTTTTTTATTTACCCAAATTTTAGAGGCAAAACACCCAATTTGGGAAAAAGTTCGGAAAATAAAAGGAAAACAAAATTTTAAAACATAAAATTTTTCTTTTTCTTTTATTTCTTTTATAAATAATTATATGAAAAATTATAATTACAAAAATTCATTATAATTAACCCATTACTTTCTTTTTGTATTACTCCCAAACAAAATTTGTTAAAATCATTTTACTTTCATTTATTTTACTAATTTTAATTATCCAAACAAGATAATATGTAATTGTTTACTTTCCTTAGTTTTCCCTTTATTTTTAGGGAGTATTTGATTTGTTGAATTACAACTCATAATATTACATTCTAAAATGAGATTACATGTTTAGATTATCAAAATTCTGACCATCTCATAGTTTCACATTACAGAATAGTATCAAAATATCATAATATAACATATAATCTCGTTATGGCCCGTGCTTTAACTTATCTTCGATTAGGAAGTAATCTTAAATCTTGAACTAAATTACTTTTTATTTTATTATTTTAATCAATTTAGATTTTTTTCTTAAATAAAGATTAAGAGTAATTAAAAATAAAAAATTAATAATGAAGGAGTAAATGTCATACATTACAATTATAATTATTATATTTTATTTAATAATATCCTTATTAATATATTAATTATGATTATATTAAAATAGAACAAAAGATATTTAGTGATTTTTTTAAAAATTTCAAGTGAAAATGTGACACATCATCGTACCTTAATGTAATCCAAGGTTCGAGACTAATGTGGACCAAAAAAATTAGGGACTAAATATTATCTTATCCCAAAATAAAATACACATATATAATTTCTTTAGCCTTCTCATTCTTTTAATTTTTATCTATTTACCCAAATATAGTGGTAATTTCAAATAGTTCAATAACTTAAATAAAAATTTTAGAATAATTCAGTGATTATTTTATAATTTTCTAAAATTGAGTAATAAAACGTAAATTTATTAATTAGTTAAATGATATTTAATGTAGTTTACCCTATTCTAAACGGTATTTTGGTGGTGAGGGAAAAAAATTACCTTCATTCCCCTCCCTTCATTCGAGAAAATCATTATAAGGCCACAAAAAGGAATAGACAAAGCACGCCATGCAAATTGCCATGGGCCTCTGACCCATTCATTTAAATCTTTATCGGACGGAGGAGTTAGGCCCAACCCGTTACCCTTTTAAGTCTTTACTAAAGGTGTTTATGGGCCGGGTCGGATTTAATGTTTGCTCAAGTCCGGCCCGGCTCGAGACATGGGCTTAAAATTTTGACCAAATTCATCCATATTTGCAAAAGATTAACTCAACTCATTTTAGCTTGCTCATATTAATTTTAATTTTTTTAAAAAAAATTTATATTGTTTTATTTTAATATTTAATAATTTAATAAATTTTTTATTTATTGAAAATTTTTATATAGTTTTCTTAATAATTTTTTAATGTTTACATTAGAGTAGTATTATATATTTAGTATATGTTTTAAATAACATATTATAAAATATTATAAACCTAAAATGGGTCGGGTCGGACCGGATTCGGGCCTTGAATGTTTAAGCCCGAACTCGATCCATATTTCAAACAGGCCTAATTTTTTGCCCAAGCTCATTTTTTGGATCTAATATTTTTATCCAAATCCTCCCAAATTTCGGGCGGGTCTTCGAGCATGAACAAATAACCCAACCCATGAACAGATCTAATCTTTACTTTTTTATCAAGTTTGAAGAAAATTTTATCCTCTCTTAAAGATCTATTCACTGAGTAAATTTTGAATAAAAGACCATTGTATACTTCTTATTATTTATATATGAATATTCTATTTCATTTATTCACTTTTTTAGTTTTAATTAGAAAATAATGAAAATGCAATTATATATTGAAATACTATGAAGTTTTAAATTTATATATTAACCTTAACTTGAATTTATTAATTTTTTATGTAAAATTAATTAATTACCATTCTTTAAAAAGTTATAATAGACAATATTTGGATTAAAATAAAAAATAATTCATCTTAAAATTAATACATACAATTGAAATTTTAATAGAAATTTTGGAGGTCGAAAATTTTAAGGCATCTTCAAGTGATCAATCCTCTGAATGCATGACTTACCGTATGTATACGAAGGAGGAACAAAACTACTAACTTATCTTTGATGGCTTCTCTGATGAGCTCTTTAAGTTGATAACACTTTCAAAGTCCTTTAATAGCTTTGATTTCACCAACATTTTGAAGAGTTTGATGTTGATTTTTATTGGAAGAAGTTTGGTTGCTTTCACTTAGATGTTGAATTTAAGCCATCATGAAAACGATTTTATCATTTATTCTTTTAATGCTTGTAGTAAGACTCTACTTTCTTTGTTAAAGACATCACTTATTCTTTCAAGGTTGTAACATCAGCTGTCTTGACATTCATCCCTCCAAAATTTGGATTTGGGGGACATGTTGGAATGGAGTTGTCATTTGATTGAATATCTTTCTCCTTGAATGATAATCTATACGTGATTTACGAGCAGAAATCTCTTCAAAGTCAAGTATAAGGACATCGGTACTTGACAATGAAGTCGAAAGGACTGCAGATTAGATTTAACGAGTTTGTGAGTTGGATTGTTGTTGTTGATGATCGTCTTTGAAGCTACTGCAACTTTGAACTTTGACTTTTCAAAAGAAAAGATGAAAGAAAGAGATTGTCTCACGAGACATGCTAGAAATTTGTACACACAAATTTCAAGTCAAATATTAACTTGAAAATTTGGAGTCAAACTTCATTTATCAACTTTAAAAAGAAGCTACAATCTCTAGATTTCTTTATTACAAAGAAAACTCTTTTGATTCTTCTTTTGTATATAGCTTTGATTTAAGGGTCATTTATACTTGATTTTGGAAGGATGCAGTTTGCTTCAAGGGTCGTCAAGATTTGATCTTGAAGCTAGAATCAATGAGATGCTTGCTTGAGAATTTGATTTGGTTTGGATTTAAGGGTTGTTGAGACTTGATCTTGAATCAATGATGTCCGCTTCAAGGGCCTTTTAAACTTGATCTTGAAAAATGAGTTTAGCCTCATTTATGTGGATTGAACATGATCAAAATGTTATTTTCTTCTAAAACGAATTTTGACTCCCCCTCTTTAGTCGAATTGGATTAGAATATGGCTTTTCTTTATAATTGACGCAATGCTTGTCAAAATTTTTTTAAGTTCTTCAGTTTCTTCAGAAATTTCTTGAACTTTTGAACCTATGAACGTGTGTTGAATGATTTGAAAGTGACATTCTTTTATAGTGTCAGGCAGTTAAAAAAAAGAGAATTCTCATAGAATTTAACTTTTTTCACTTGTATGTTCTTCAAGAATTAAACTCATTTATTATTTATCTCTAAATTAGAGATAAAATAATCCTAAGAATATAATTTTTTTATAAAAAAGTTTTAAAACGATTTAGTAATTGATTCTTAATTTAGTAAATATAATCACGAATCATTTATTTTTATGATAAATAATTTAATTATTATTTAATATTAATTGATTTTTCATCGAAGAAGATTTTATGGGAACATAGGATCATATAAAAATGAATTTTTTTTATTTTTTAGATATTTTTATTAAAAATTCCTTTTAAGGGCGGAAGTTTGATGGAGCAAGTGTAGGAATAGTGAAATATTTGTGGGTGGAAAATTGAAAAGAAAGTGGTATGGAAAAGTCACCACCAGTTGAGAGAGAGCAGCAAATAGAGCAAAAGCAAAGCGACCAGATGCATCGTACCGTACGAACTAATTTAAACAAAACAGCTGGTTCCCACACGTCTCTGTCCTGCATTTGCATGTGGTGTATCCAGGACCAAGGACGATTCCCTTCCCAAGACAGTTACCCTTTTAACCTTTAAGCCTGTATAATAATAAACACATTATCCATAACAGTTACCCTTCCCCTGCTTCTCTATTTACCTTTTTAACCCCATATCTCCATTTTCTTTAATAATGCACACATTATCCATATATAATTAAGCTGTGCAGTCCTGTGTTAATGTTGGTGTGAAAATCTGAAGTTGTTGGTGCGAGGATAATTGCGTGAAGCCGACGACACCCCTTACGCGCTTCGCGTCGGAAAATTTGGCTACCATATTTCCATTTTGTTGACGAATCCACCCCACCCCATCAGCAATGCTAGACCAAACATATGCATACATTCATACACATATGCTATGCTGGCTGGACCATTTCTTTCTTTAATCTTTGCATTTTGCTCTTTGTCTTATTCACTTATACTGAATTCCGCATATGCTCTTTTTTGGCAATAATTTTATTCCGGACCGAAGACAGAAATTTTTTTTAGGAAGGACGGAATTAAATTATAATTTTTATGATAGTAAAAATATAATTTTTAAAGGATTAAATTGAAATTTTATCATTTTTAGAGGGTCAAAGTGAAATTTTACCTTTACTAATTTAAATTATAATTTTTAAAGAATTAAATCAAAATTTTACCATTTTAGGGGGGTCAAAGTATAATTTTACCTTTACTAATTTAAAATTTTCAAAAAATTAAAAACCTAAATAAAAAAATTTCTATTTTAGGGAGGCTGCTAACCTCTAGATTCACCCTTGATTTTATTGGTGTCACTTGTCCCAATTCACATATATATAAATGGTGAAACTTAATCATGGAATTTGGTATGCTGATTGTTTACTCCATCCTTTAATTATGAGATTGGGGGTTCAATTGTACTCACGGAATTGGAGCACGTTTTATGACTAGTAGTTTATTTCATTGAAAAACACTTGCGACGAGAGAATTAATCACTATTATCGATGATGAACACCCTAATTTCGATCAAATTAAATTTGGGCTCGCTCAAGTTTATCCAATTTAAATAATTATTTTGATAAAAATACATATTTTAATTAAATTAATTTTGTAGCTCAATTCAATCATCATCGTTTTATAAATTTAAAATTTCTTTGTAGCTCAATCTTTAAAAATTAATTGACATCTAAAATTATAATGCTATCTGATACTTTGTATTATGTAATTATTACGACATCAAAATGTCAAATGATAATTTTTTGGCAAAAAAAATAAGATAAATCTTAAAATTAAACATGAACCTTGATTCAATGTACAAGTTGATATATAAATTTTGATTTGATGTAATTATACGCATGAAACTTTGGTTGTGATTCATATGTACATATGAAACTTTAAATTTGATTCAGTCATACACATTAAAGAAATAAATACATCAATCTATTTTTATATTGGATAAATATAATCATATGTGTATGCAATATATAAACATAAAAATGATGCTATATCAATAATTGTATTAATAATTTACGAGAATTAAATAAAATTAAAATTTTATGTATAAAATTACACAAATTTAAAATTTATGTATAATTTTAAGACTTATCCAAAAAAAATCCATATAATAATTCCATGTCACTATAATTAAATGACATGATTTTTTTAATAGCCCTTTAAGGTTAATTGATTTTTTTGAAAAATATTAAGATTAATTATTTTATATATACAAAGGCGATCATGAATAAAAAAACATGAACAAAATTCAACTGAAGTCAAAATCCATCCATAAGCCAAAAAAAAGGAAAAAAAAATAAAAAATCTCAAAAAGCAAGCACGATAACATTAATAGAGATATGAGAAAGGATTTATGAAACGGTAATTTCGCGTAATTTCTATTTTTTTTAATAATGGAATAATAAATTATATTTTTTTTTTTTTCAATTTTTTCTTTTTAAAAAAATTTAAATCTAACTAAATATGTTAAACACCGTAGATCTGTGCATTCAAGCTAGCTTCCATCCCAATTCAGTTTTAAGGACACGATCATATTAAACACACAAAATAGGTTGAGGTGTGAAGGTATTATCATAAATGCAGTGAATCACGGGACAATTAAGTGATACATATATGTGTACGAATAATATTTGCATCTTCACTATTAAGTACTTTGCAATTTGATTTCAAACTTTTCAACTCTCTTTTTTAATCATGTGTACAGATACTATTATATAATCACATTAGTATATTAAAAAAAATTGGAATTAATGGACACATAGCTTAATTTTATTGACCAAATACGGATGGATATTAAATCAAGTGGTAAGAAGTTTGATGTTTTTTAAGTAAAATTTAGGATTCGAGTTTTGTAGATAGAAAAAATGAAATGAGAGAATGAAAAAGTAAAAAAAAAAATAAAAATTAAATGTGTTTGGTAGAGAGAAAATAAAATAAAAGTGATTATTATTTTTTATCTTAATACATAAAAGTAAATCATCTCAAATTGGAATCATAAAAAGAGAGAAAATGGTAGAGTGATGTTTGTTAGTTCAAAATATGCATTTTTTAAAATTATTTTATTTTTATTTTTCAATCTAATATACAATATGCAATTTTTTCATCTTTCTTACTGAATATACATGTGGAAAGAAAAATTATACTTTTATCACACTATTTTTCTACTCTCTCAATTTTTTATCTTTTCACTCTACGAAGTAAAGGCTAAGAGAACTAGCTTTGTCTCCCGTTTAAAGGTTTAACCTGATTCAACTCTAAGTTTAGTTAAAATCCAATATGATTAATAAATATAGAAGGTCTTAAATCATACCAATAAAAATATAAAAGAATAAATATTAAGAGGTACATAACTACATATGAAATGTCGTGAAAATGTTAAAACATGAATGAACTATTAGAAGAATGAATAATTTTTTTAATATATTGGTGTGATTATATGGTAGTATTTGTTCATTCTTTTTTAACCCTTTGACAACGCACACACACTTTGCACTCACGGGTGCTTGAACTCGGGTCTCTTAGGATGAACAACATCCTCTTAACCACTGGAGCTACTCGTTGGGTTCAAAAGAATGAATAATTAGATCTTCTCTTTCTTTAAAAACCAAAAGTCTCCAGCTTCTCTTTAGAAATTGTAACACCCCTTGCCGATCCGATCGCCAAATCCGAATTACAGGATGCCACGTTCTTTGTATGAGCAACTATGATTAAATCAAATACAATTTTCATCATCAAGCATATAAACATAAGAATTATGACAAACAATACCATAGTTAATCACTAACGATTCTTATACGAGCTTATGAAAGCTTAAAAGTTAGTCTGAGATCAAATCAGGATTGAATTGTAAAGAAATAAAATTATCGGACCAGCATCGTGATGTGAGGAAATTCCTCGTCACGACGTGACAAACTTTTAAATCACGTCGAGACGATGGGGTTCCTCATCGCGCTGTGGTATGGAATCCAACCCTTGTCACGACGACCAATGATTGTCGTTGCGACGTCACATACTATACCTGCAAAATCAGTGTGCATAAAACTTGAAATTCTTCCATACAAGCATCTTACCCTTTTTCACATAGACCAAACATCTCAAGCAGCAATAAAACACCGAGTTAAGTATTACCACACTCTTAATCAACAAAGTATACGACATAACACTTAAAACCTATCTAATTAGTATCTTACTTTCAAACCATAAAACTCATTCACTCAATTCATCTAAGTTATAGATAGCTACTTATTTCTAATGTTTATCAAACAGCATTTTAAGATCATATACATAATACATTTTATCAGCGGGCATAAAACATGTTCTTGTACTGAAATTGACCAAACCTAGGTACATGCCATTTAATTAATTAAAGAAGGTACACAAACATCGTCAAGTCCAAGATCTTTAACTGGATGCTGAAGTCGGTGCTTGGGAAACTCGAATTGAACCTAACTTGCACACGTAAAATGAACCATACGTTGATTAAAACACTCGGTGGTAAATTTATGATTTAAAACAACAAAATTATATTATGTATATGCACGCAGTCCATTCATACTCAATATTATGTCATATTATAATATGTACTTTCATTTATTTATACATATTGCTTAGAATCAATATTTCATATCAATTTACTAAGTTAATACCAAAACTTTTACCATTTCTCTTTCATTGAATATAAGACTCATTCATCTACTTTCATCCCTATATAAATTCACATGTATTCCATTCATATCAACATTTCACCCATTTCTGAGCCTATTGGATATAATTTACTCACTCGACCCTCAAGGCTCATTTCACATAATCTTTTGCATAATGATCTATATCACATATATAAATTATATTCCATTCATATACTATATAGCCAAATCATATTTTATAATCCTATTAACCAAACATGGACTCTATACGAATACACAAATTCGTCACCCCGGATTGCCTGGAAACAATGACTTTCACTACCTATATTCACTATATCATCTCGAGTGGCCCGACAATAATTGTTTGCACTATACAATATATTACCATCCCAGATGGCCCCGACAACGATGGTTTATTCCATTTCAAGACTCTACCATCCGAATGGCCTGACAATGACGGCTTTTACTAATCTTGTAATTTTACCATCTCGAATGGTCCAACAACGATGGCATTCAATATCTAAACATTCTACCATCCTGGATGGCTCGACAACGATGGTTTTCAACCTAAAGCATGCCAACTAATTCGTCGTTACTTAGGACTGTTATTAGGGTAACACCGAATCAATATATATTGTAACCATATATCAATTTCATACATTGCACACCATTCATCATTTTATATCGTACTCATTTTCCCTATATAGTCAACTAGTGCGCAATTTTGGCATTCAATAACGTTACGTACTTCAATTCAATACATACTCTCAATCACATTCACAGTCACAATCCAATTCATTATAAAAATTGTATAAACATCATATAACAACTCAATTTCAAACCAATTATCACATATCAATCAATTCATGCCACTTTTTGTTATATTCAATTTAGTCTTTGTCTCGATATTCAATCTAAACAAGTAACAAAACCTAAAATTAAATCATTGTATATACTATATTAGTCCAAAAAATAATTCAACAACATGATTACTAATACAATTAATAAGATGCACTTTTATCTAATTAGTCTAGCATCCCATATTGGTTAAGTTATTATCTCTATTCTCTTTTCAACAGTAAACATATATACTCATTATTATCGATTGGCCCTTGACCAAATATATATAATTAACAATAAATATTATGTAGTTTATTTGGCAGGTCAATATGTATAGGAAATTATAACTCGTCAATAAAATTTTCAGATTATTTAAACGAGATTAGTAAAATAACATATCTTTATATTTCAAAAAAATAAAATATATATCCTAAAATTAAATATTATTATAGTATAAAAATAATTTTTCAACTTAAGTCAGGTTTGAAAAGCCCTAAGATAATTGGATTTGAATATAATTGTTTGTAATTACTTACATAATTATTTTGGTTACAGTCAAATTATGTAGTATTTGGAAAGTTACCTAATAATTGAATTTAGGTGTAAGCGCTTATAATACACAAGATTGGTATACTTGGGTAACCATTGTAATTGATGGGTTCTACTAAATTGGGTGTAATTGCAACACTCCAATTACACTTTTCAATTATTAAGGAGGATCATGAAAATTAAAGTAATTAGATCCAAATTCAATTTTTAAAAAAAAATATTTTTATACAAGTTATAAAATTATAATATAAGCATGACATGTATGAGTATTTGAGACGGTTATGGTCAAATTTTTTATTATTTTAAATTCTTAAAAATTATATTATAAAAATAAGTTATGTATTATATATATATATTCTAAAAAGTTTATGAACCTATGGTAAAAAAAATTTATTATAAAAAATAATTTATATGTTATAGAAGTTTTATAATATATTTATTTATAAAATTTTATGGTAAATTATAGATATAATTTATTTATTTGTTCATGCTATATATCATAAAAATAATATATTTGTTTACAAAAAAATGTTATAGTTTTTTTTATCAATTTATAAAAAATAAATTTTAAAAATAATGATAAAATATATTATTTATAAGAAGTGTTATAAAAGTTTTGGACAATTTATAAAACTTTTTTATAAAGTTAAATATTATAAAATTTATATTATTTTGACTTGATTTACATATTATAAAAAAAATATAAATTAATATAAGTCTTTCTTCAAATTAAATTTATATAAGTTTTTATAATAAAAGTTATAAGTTATTTGAACTGTGAACCTAAATATGCACTAGAACAATTAGATAAAATTGCATATATATTTATTTTTCTTATTGTTTTTATTAGTAATCGTATTATCAACTACTTTTTTAGATTAACATAATTTATATGATGATTTGATTGTCATTTTTGTTACTTGTTTAAAAATTATTTTTATCATACTAATAATTTTTAAAATATAAATTATGTAACGGTGTAATTGCAATTTGTACTACCAAACAAGATATACGGGATTACGATATAATTACACTCTATCAACCAAACATACGTAGAAAATTACAACTCTTTGTAATTACTAGCCTAATAATTACACTTCCATTCAATTATATTGTGCTTTCTAAATAAACCTTCAATAAAACTAACACATTACAGTACTCATCCAAACATACCATAAATATATAATTACAAAACAATATTTACACCCAAATCTAATTATTCCATCTATATATTTTGTTGTATAAAAATAGGGTCAATTACAATTAAGCAGCATCAACATTAGAATTAGATAATATAGAAATATTATTTAATCGAATATGATATGCAACACAAATAAGGGCAACATGAAACACATGGGGTTTTGTAACACCCCTATACCCGATTCACACGTATAAATTCGGTATAAAAGTATTACATACAGTATCAAAGATTTTAACACAAGTATAATAAAATTTTTCTTTCAAACAATGTGTTTTAAAGTTATTTTATTCAAAACTCATCATTTCAATTCATCAACTCGTAGTAATCCAAAACAACATTTATAACCATCCATTGGAGACACATAATAGTACCATTTGTACATGCCATTTTTACCAGAAGTAATGTACCTAAACTGAAGTCTTCCAATAGTGATGTGATGTGATGAGAGGTCTCTTAGCTTGACTTCAACTTCTCGTAGCTTTTGTACCTACGCGTTAAGCCGATGAAGGCTTAGTAAGCACTACAAAAGTAATGAATGATCATTTAAGTACTCATGCATATAAACTTCTTGCCTTACTTACATGCAACCTGTAACTTACCACAATGACACAATTTACACTTTTATCCACTTTCTGTAGCTTAGCCCATAGTAGACTTTCATAGAACCGTTAGGATATACGGAACAAACAGAGAGTACCAAAGTACTAACAGAGAGCGCATAAGTGCTGGGCAACAGAGAACGCACACAGTGCTAAACAGAGAGTACACAAAGTGCTAATTAGAGAGCACACAAAGTGCTGATCAGAGGGCACGAAACGTGCTAAACAGAGAGCGCGATAGTGTTCCTTAATGGCATGCCACTAATATCACAATGGTTCTAATTTGTCTACTTGGGCACAATCTCAATTAGCATAATTTCTCATAAATAATATATCTCACGTAAATACATCATCAAATACTTCACATTTATATTTTCAACACTGTTCACTTGTGTCATAGTCACTAAATTATTTATATCTCGAGCTACAAAATTTAAAATTATAATCCGCTTGATATTTCTGAAACTAGACTCAATCATCTTTTTACCATAAAATTTTTAGAATTTTTAATTTAGCCAATTTGTACAGTAAATTATTTCAATTTACCCTTTCACTGCTGCCTGACAGCTTCGACCTTTCTTCATTAAAATTATCTATCTTTTATTATAGAGATCAAATGATGTTCCCGTTTGTTTCTATTAAAAATAGACTCATTAAGGATTCAGACATATAAATTTCAGTCTCTAATAATTTTTCTATATTTTTCTATGATTTTTCAAAGTCAGAACAAGGGAACTCGAACCTCCTCTGAACTTGTTATACAAAAACTAGTATATCTCGAAATATACAATTCCTTTTCTTTCACTGTTTCTTCCATGTGAAACTACACTCAATAAGATTTAATTACACCCTTAACTCATTATATACAATTTTTTGTGAATTTTTGAAGTTAATCCTCTATTCTGTCCAAACTGTTTTACTAAATCACACATTAATCCCTTCATTTTATCATTGTAAACATTCAAATTATGTACCTATATAACAATTTTTATACTAATAATTCACGTACCATTATAGAAATTAAACTATAATTCAAAACTCTTGTAGTACTTACAACAAAAAAACTGATTTCCTTTTCTTTTCACTCTTTGCCCTTCCCTTTTCCTTTGTCTTCAATTTGATCCTTGCCTCTCTTCTCTTTCTCTTCAATTTCACATAAACACATATAATCTATAAGTTATAATTAAATAATATTCATGCTAAATAATAGTAAAATACATGTATGTCATGAGAATTTAACCATTTCTTACCTTAACCCTTGAATTTAAAATTTCTTAATTTAGTCTCTATGCTCTCTAACACCTCAAAATGAATTCTATAAGAAGTTTGAGGTGTCTACTAACCCCCTTCTATACTTTTGTTTAAGAAATTTCAAAGAAAATAGGAGATTTTGGAGCTTGGAGGGCTTAAAAAATGATGGAAGGACCTATTTGAAATAAAATCAAAAGTTGGATGGAAGAGAGAATGGCATGAATGGTTGAACTATGAAAGGAGCTGATATTTTTGCCTTTTAATTGATTTTTAACCTTTCTCAAATTCTCTAGAAATCTCACTTAAAATATCTCACTTAATAAAAATGGTAAAATTGCACTTTTAGTCCCTAGACCTTCCAACTTTAGACCTTGGCCCAACACTTTGCCTCCAAAAAATATCTTCCACCAAATTACTCTTTTGCCCCTCCTCAATCAATCTAATTCCCATGATGACTCAAAATTCAATTTGGATAATTCGTTATTTAGTCCCCCATATTTTCTCTCCTTTACTATTTCATCCTTAAAATTTTCTAACTTTCTTACTTCAACTAAACATTTCTAATTCTCAATTCTATTTTATCACTCAAATTCGGTTCAAGAACGCGGATGTTACAGGTTCAAACAGAAACTCTTTCATTAAACCTGTCAGGATATGAGGAGCAAAATTCGCTTCTCTTAGAATCTACTTGATGATCACCGACTAATCACATTTATATAATTCTTGAATACATAATATAAACTCTTTATTTATTTGTTTTTTAAAACTCCCATGAATACTTTTAATAATTCAGTAATCAATTTTAAGAAAAAACAATATATTGTAATATATGCTTTGGTTATCCTTTGTAATATGATTTTGTGACCTCTTTGAATGAAAGACATCTCCGATAAGATTTTGATGTTCTTTTTTCTTAAAAACAATATTAGATGAAACTTGATAATGACGTGTAATGTGGCGTTATTGATTAATTGGTATCTACTTTTGCTTTGGTTTCTGCTTCTTGTTATCCAAAACGTTAGAAAACGTTAGGCGTCAGCTGAATTTCTTGATTTTGGTCGTAACCAAAATATTAATCATGGATAGTAATAATCGTTAAGAATGCTCTCTGAAAAAATAAATGGTTGATTATTAAATTTACGTTAAATTATTAAAATAATTTTTTTATTTGTTTTAGATTATATTTTAATCATTTATGTTTGAAATGTTACGTTTTAATCACTTATATTATCATTTTGTTACGAAATGGTCACTCTACCATTAAAATCTATCACCTCTCAAATAATAGTCCGACTTGACAGTTAAAATGAATTTAAAAATTTTGACCTAAAAATCAATTTTCTCTAGTTTAAAAAGAAGCAACAGTTGAATTTTTTTTGTTACCATCAGAGAAGAGAAGAGAAAACTCAACTGTTGCTTCTTTTTAAACCGGAGAAAATTGTGTTTTAGAGCAAATTTTGTAGTTTATTTTCATAAAAAAATTTTAAACTGGACATCCACGTTAGCATTTAAAACTCATTTTAACTGTTACGTCTGACTGCCGTTTGAGAGGTAACAGATATTAATGACAGAATGACCATTTCATAACAAAAAGTTAACATAAATGACTAAAACATAATCTAAGCCAAACAAAAGTTATTATTTTGATAATTTACTTTAAAATTTATTTTAAATAAAAATTAAACCTTTAATATAGTGTAGAAAGTAAAAATATAATATATATGGTGACAGTTATAGAAATGCATGCACAATTGAAAGGGATATGGTAGGGTTATGGTAATATTTTTGTTGGTTGCTTCATAAATTTGCAAGGCTACTTAATTTCAATATTAACTACATGTTTTAGTGTAAATGTGTATGATTCAAAGTTGGATTTTAGATTCGAACTTCGTGTGTTTAGTTTAATGGTTAAAATTATTTATTATCTTAAATGTAATTTGAATTACGTTAATCGTATTGTTGTTAGATTTTTACCTTTCTTTTATAAATTAAAAAAAAAAAAAAGTTGGATTTTAGATTTGAAATGAATGGTTTGTTTTTTTAATAATCTTAATGCTGCATCTCTAGGATAAGTTGTGTATTGGTTTGACAAATCAATGTTAAATGGATAAAATATTTTAAATTTAATGTTGAAATTATGGGTTGACAAATTAAACAAGGAAAAATTAAGAAAACGGTGCTTTCAAGTTTTTGATGTTGACCTTTTGGATGAAATAATTTATTGTTCTCCTCTACTTAAAACTTTTATTTAAAAGTATATATAATTTTTTATACTAATTTTCACCAACTTTTTTTTTATAGTAATATCATACACTTAAAAAATTAGTTCAAATCGATTGAGTCTTAACTCGATTGTTATCAATATTGTTGTTAGTTTTAATTAAAATTACTAATTGGTTGATAACGAGAATTTAAAGATTTAAGGCTAGAAAAATGAGTGGAATCAATGTGAGAAAAATTAAATATATAATTTAAGATAAAAGAGGTCTTTAATTTATAATAAATCCAAACCCGTTATACCAAAATTCCTATTTTAAAAATTCGAGTATCATCTTACATAAATATCTAAATTCATTATCAATAGTAATTAAACACAAAATTCAAGAACTAATTGAACCATTATAAGACATTGTGTACAACTCAACAACAACAATGAACGTGCTACTTACACTAATGAGTAATGACTAAACTAGACAAGTTAAGAACAAGGAAAGGAAGAGTCTTGGATTCTTCGTTGCTCCGTGGCCGGGCCTAAATTATGAATATAACCTCAATCCAGCTTCAATTTACGGTTTATGGCAACACCCAACCCCTAAAATTAAACAAATGATAAGATAAATAAAATAGGGCAAAGGCAAAGGCAAAGGCAAAGGCAGTCGCAGCGAAAAAGTAAAAAATTTAGAAATGGAATACCAGCCTACTAACTAGTCTGCTACCAAGTTTTACTTTTTGCTGCTTCTTCTTCTTCTTCTTATTTTTGGTTTTTCTTTAGAGAGAGACAACCAAAAAGTAAACCAAAGTTGTGGAGCCAAACCCAAGTTCCCAGTTGTTTCATCTTCATCTTCTCGGATCTGACTACGTTTACTTGCTGTTCTACCTTTGATTCCTTGTTTTTTTTTTTTTTTAAATTACAAAGAGAGAGACACAAGTCCAAGTCTGATGGTTGGTATCTGGGAGAAAGGAGAATTCAGATCTGCGATTACCATGAAGTAAAAGGCTGAAAAGGTTGAAGGCGGTGGTTGCTTTCACTTCTTTTTAATTTTTTTATTTGCTTTTACGAGATGATGAAGCGTTAAGCTGGGATTTGGGATTTGGTTAAGGTATCTTATTTATTTATGCGCCTATGTTTGCTATTTGCTTGTGTTGTATCATTCAACTGGCTTTTTTTAATTTAATTTTTTTTACATGTCTCCAGTAGTTCCCAATCTTTGTCTGATCTGATAATCAGCCGTGAAATCCTCAAGCTGAGGTTTTTGTGAAAGGTATGTTTCAATTCTTCTTTATTTACTTATGCGCATATATTTACTATTTATTTGTGTAACTGTTATCATTCATCTTGCTATTTTTTAGATTTTAATTTGATTTCTACATGCCTCATCGTTGAATATGATTTTATCCAAGTCTCAATCTTTGTCTGATCTGATAATCTGCCCTGAAAATTATGATCCGGAGTGTTTATTCTCAAGGCTTATCATCCCCTATAAGATTTGACTATTCATCTTTCTCCTCTTTCTCTTATGTGACTAGTTATAGATTCTCAAAAATAACTTGTTAAAATAGCCTTTTCTTTTGTCCAGAGATCATTTGGTGTCAAGAAAACCAATTTATTTTCAGACCCATGGAGGATGCAGGCGCGCAAGTAGCTCCTCCCCGTTATATTCACCAGGCCCTTGCCAACCGCTTCTGTGATCCGCCTTCCTTACCCAGGAAACGTGACCTTTCTTATCAGGCCTCTGACTTTCTGTACCAAAACCCTTCGCAGCAGCGTATTGCCAACCCCAGGGACAACTGGAACCCAAAGCAATGGGAGTGGGATGCTGTGAGATTCATTGCCAAACCCTTAAACACCGAGATTCTTCAGGCAGGGACTGCTACAGCAGAACAGACAAAGAAAGGTAATGTTAATGGGAATGAAAACTCTATACCATTCAAAAAGGCCACTGCAGCAAATGATGATGATGAGAGACTGCAACTGAATCTAGGTGGGGGATTGAATTCTCTGGAAGAGCCTGTGTCCAGGCCTAACAAAAAGGTCCGCGGTGGATCGCCTGGGAGTACCAGCTACCCCATGTGTCAGGTTGATAATTGTAAGGAAGATCTTTCTAATGCAAAGGATTATCACCGTCGGCATAAAGTGTGTGAGATTCATAGTAAAGCGACTAAAACTCTTGTTGAGAAGCAGATGCAGAGGTTCTGCCAGCAGTGTAGCAGGTTTTATTAAAATTTTCACCCTTGGCATCAAGATTTTTAGCTATTGGTTGAACCCACATCACCTTTGTAATGCTTATGTGCAGGTTTCACCCTCTTTCTGAGTTTGACGAGGGGAAGAGAAGTTGTAGGCGTAGGCTTGCTGGGCATAATCGCCGTAGAAGGAAGACCCAACCTGAAGATGTGACCTCACGGCTTTTACTCCCTGTAAACAGTGATAATGCTGGGAATGGAAGTTTAGATATCGTCAACTTGCTGACTCTTTTGGCTAGGACACAAGGCAAGAAATTTTTTCTAAATAAGTAAATTTTCAAATTATACTTTTTAAGTTGAAGCTGATGTTTGTGCGCTTAACATATAGGAAAAACTGAGGACAAAAGCATTAATCCCTCACCGGTGCCAAATAGAGATCAACTCCTTCAGATTCTTAGTAAGATTAATTCATTACCTTTGCCAATGGACCTGGCTGCAAAGTTGCCCAATGTTGGAGTTTTGAACACGAAGAGCCAGGAGCAACCTTCGCTAGGCAATCAAAACCAATTGAATGGGAAAAACACATCTTCTCCATCTACAGTAGATTTGCTTGCTGCCCTTTCAGCTACATTGACGTCCTCTTCTTCTGATGCCCTTGCAATGTTATCTCAAAGAAGCAGCCAGAGCAGTGATAGCCAGAAGACCAAGTCGATCTGTCCTGATAATGTAGCTGCTTCCAGCTCGTTAAACAGAGCTCCTCTGGAGTTTACTTCAGTAGGAGGAGAAAGAAGCAGTACCAGTTATCAATCTCCTGTTGAAGATTCAGAATTCCAGATTCAAGAAACTCGAGCTAATTTACCATTGCAGCTATTTAGCTCCTCACCTGAGGATGATAGGCCACCAAAGCTAGCATCATCTAGGAAATATTTCTCTTCTGACAGTAGCAATCCAATGGAGGAAAGATCTCCATCTTCATCTCCAGTTGTACAAAAATTCTTCCCAATGCATACCGCACCTGAAGCAGTCAAATATGAGAAATTGCCCATTGGCAGACGTGCTAATACAAATGCTGAGACAAGCAGGGCTCATGGTTCTATTATACCTCTTGAGCTCTTTAGTGGGTCAAAGAGAGGAACAGGACACGGTTCATTTCAACATTTCCCTTCTCAAGCAGGGTATACGTCTTCTTCTGGGTCAGATCATTCCCCCCCTAGCTTGAACTCTGATGCTCAGGTATCATATAAGTAGTACCTATTCTAATTTTTATTTAGGTTATACTTCATTTTGCTTTCTTTTACCATGCATCATGCTTGTGCTTGTTATGTGTGTTACATTAACATTTCTAATGGTTGAATGGTTTCTAAGCAGGATCGTACTGGGCGAATAAGTTTTAAGCTATTTGACAAGGACCCCAGCCACTTCCCCGGTACACTACGGACCCAGGTGAGGAGTTGTTTTCCGAATTTGGCTTTCTTATTACATATAATCGGAAGTGGAGATTCTATAATGTTCTTGTAGGGATTAATGGTGATTCTGATCACTTGTTTTGCAGATTTATAATTGGCTTTCAAATAGTCCGTCTGAAATGGAGAGCTATATAAGGCCTGGATGTGTGGTTCTGTCAGTTTATGTGTCAATGCCAGCTGCTGCCTGGGAGCAAGTGAGTGTGCTACTACATTTTGCATTTGTAACTTCCCCTTTGTGCAACATTGAACTGACCATTTTCAGGGCGTGTTTAAATTTTCAGCTTGAAGGAAACCTGCTTCGGTATGTCAATTGTTTGTTGCAAGACTCTGATTCAGATTTTTGGAGAAAGGCAAGGTTTTTAGTTCATGCAGGGAACCGTCAGTTAGCGTCACATAAAGATGGTAAGTACTGATGGAAATTTGTTTTTTTTTTTATATTTTTTATTTTTTGCTCAGCTTCAAACTGTTCTACATGATACAAAACATCATAATTTATTTTGATACTTCTTGGGAGTCTTTATTATTGCTAACTATGTTAAGATGACTTCAAATATATTCTTTTTTGTTGATTGATTGGAGTCTGCAGTTGTATTACACTGCTTTGATTATTAACGGTTCTTTTTCTCCCACAGGAAAGATCTGTCTGTGCAAATCCTCGCGATCATGGAGTTCACCTGAGTTGATCTCAGTTTCTCCTTTGGCTGTTGTGAGTGGGCAAGAAACCTCTCTTTTAGTGAGGGGTAGAAATCTGACTAATCCTGGCACCGAGTAAGCAAAATGATCATTTTAAGTGGGAACTTTGAATTTCTTGATTCTTTGTATTTCAGAAATGTTGATTTGAAAACTGTGCAGGATTCATTGTGCATACATGGGTGGATACTCGTCAATGCAAATTAATGAGTCAACATATAAGGGAGCCTCGTATGATGAGGTAAACATGGGCGGTTTTAAGATTCAGGTTCCATCACCAAAAGCACTAGGTCGTTGCTTCATTGAGGTAAGACTTCATGTCAAACAATTGCTATGTTTTGACTATTTGGGTCATCCTCAGTATTCTGGACGGTTCTGAAGCAGTTGCGTTTTTTTATTTTTCCCCAAATTTTGAGCAGGTGGAGAATGGATTCAAGGGAAACAGTTTTCCAATAATAATAGCTGATGCTGCCATTTGTAAAGAATTGAGACTTCTGGAATCTGAACTTGACGCAGAAGCTAAAGCTTCTGATATTATTTCTGAAGAGCATGCTTATGATTCTCACCGTCCAAGGTCAAGGGAGGAAGTGCTGCACTTTCTGAATGAACTTGGATGGTTATTCCAGAGGAGCACTGCTCCCTTGCCCAAGAGTTCTGATCATTCCCTTCACCGTTTCAAATTTTTGCTCATGTTCTCTGTTGAGAGTGACTATTGTGCTTTGGTCAAGGTACTTCTTGACATGCTGGTAGAAAGTAACTTGGATGTGGATGACCTATCCAAGGAGTCGCTGGCCATGCTTTCTGAGATTCAGCTCTTAACCCGAGCAGTGAAAAGAAGGTGTAGGAAGATGGCTGACTTGCTCATACATTATTCTATCAGTAGTAGTGATGTAAACTTGAAAAAGTTTATCTTTCCACCGAATCTTAAGGGTGCTGGTGGAATCACACCTTTACATTTGGCTGCATGTACATCTGGTTCAGATGATATGGTAGATGTGCTGACGAATGATCCTCAGGAGGTATGAGTTTTACAGTGTCATATTATTATTTATGAGCTGGTTTTTTATGTTTAATGTAAGGAATTTAAATTTCTCCGTGAAAGTCCTTATTAAGACTATTTTAGTTAAATATACAGTCCATTTCTTGCAACCTAGATTATAAGTTCTTTACTGAGACACTGCTGATCTTATCCTGGCCCTAAATGAGAAAACAATGTTTGGACCTGTCTCTCAATTTGTGAAAGGAGATGGGAAGGTGGTGGGCGCTTTATTTCTATATATCTTGGTCGGATGTCTCAAATTCATTTTTTGCAAGCAAGTTTTTGAAGTTATCAATTTTTTTTGTAGATTGGGTTGACCTGCTGGAGTTCCCTTCTGGATGCAAATGGGCAGTCTCCGTATGCCTATGCTATGACGAGAAACAACCATTCTTACAACAAATTGGTGGCTGGTAAATATGCTGACAGAAGGAATGGTCAAGTTTCTTTGACTATTGGTGTTGAGGATCAGCACTCAGGAGTATCTGCTGTGCAGTTAAACAAGATAAGTTCACGGTTCAAACAAGATCGTAGTTCTTGTGCCAAGTGTGCAGTTGTGGCAACAAGATATAACAATAGGTTTCCGGGTTCACAAGGTTTGCTTCAACGTCCATATGTTCATTCAATGCTTGCCATTGCTGCCGTCTGTGTTTGTGTCTGCTTATTCCTGCGAGGCTCGCCAGACATTGGCCGCGTTTCTCCCTTCAAGTGGGAAAATTTGGATTTTGGCACAATTTAGTTGGTATGGGTAAAAATAATTTTGAAGCAAGTAACAAACTAGGGGCAAATTGTGCATGGTTCGTTGTACTGGAAAATTGGATTGAGCCCAAGGGAATTTGATGGATAAAAGTGGGTGGTATAGGGGCAGACTCCATATGCTGCCTGATTGCTTGTGAGCAAAACCTGAGATTTGGGAAATCCTTTAGGCTATGCCCCTCGTTTTGGCCTATGTATGATGGATTGTGGTAAATTTCCAGATCCTAAGACCATTCAAAGGCTGATTTTATTTGTTGGATGAGATGAGAGGAGAGGTGAGGTGAAGATGTTGTACGTACAGCCAAAAGGCTTGAATGAATGTTGCTACTGCTAAAATTTTGGGATGGAAGTGAGAAAGTGTTGGCAGAGAAGATGTAAGCAATCAGAGAATGAATAGTAATGTGCTTTGTATTGTATGTTTCACTTGAATTTGATTCCTTGAGTAATTTAGAGAAAGAAGTTATTATGGCTTGTATTAGTATCATTGTAAAGTTGATGAAACAGGCTGTAGCATTGATTATAGTATACCATGTTGTACTTTTGATTTAATGAATGTACCATTACCTGATACACATGCAAAGGCCCTTCACCACACAAACTATGGATGTTTTCCTTCTGTTTCATGGTTGGAATCCAATGACTAATAAAATGTTAATTTGTTTCAATTTTTTACCAAAAAAATTCTAAAATTTTCTAGCATGAACCCGAGACCTTTGGATTTTTGTAAAAACCCAAATGTTTATCAAAATTATAATTATGCCAAAAATTCTAAATTTTTTAAAACCTCCATGGACTAAAATTTTTACAAATTCCTAAAATTCTAAAATGAAAAAAATATTAAAAATATAAATTTCCAAAATGTTCTTTAAAACATATTTAACATTCAGAAAATTCCAAAACAAATCTAAAAAGTTGAAAACTTTCATAAAATCCTATAAAGAAAATTCTGAGAGTCCAAAACCCTAAGTATACACATCTTTTGTTTGAAGGAAAAACAACTTTTTCACAAAAGCAACGAATATGTTCAAGCCATGATTTTTGTCAAAATACAAATCAAATCATAAATCACAATGAATTCGGACATATACATGTCCATTTTCATCCCATCTTCCCCCACGCCATCACAGGTACCTAAGTATGAGATGAGGAGCTTGAACTTGCATATGCCCATGATTTGGATTTTAGGCAAAAATCATTTGGCTTTAGATTCTTCCCCGAATTTTAAATAACATCTTTTTTATTTTATGAAAATTTTATTTCTTTTAGAACTTTCTGAAATTTTTTGTATTTCTATAATTTCAAAAAAAAAATCTAAATATTTTATATTCTTTTGGAAGTTTATAATTTTTAATAATTTATGTTTTTTTTTAATAGAAACTTCCACATAATTATAATTTTAAAATATTTTAATAATTTCAAAAAACAAATTAAGAATTTTCTTTTTTAGAAGCTTTTTTTTTTTTTTTTTATACTTTTAAAAAATTTGCAAGTTTTTTTAGAATTATCATTGAAAGAAATTCTTAAAACACTAAAACGATGTTTTAGTTATAGTTCAATCACCAATTTAGGTATTTAGCTTAAATAATATTGAGTTAAAAGCTTTGTTTTCAAAATCGAATTGATGGTCGAACCGATTAGACCATCAATTTTTAATCCAATTGATTTAACTGCAACTTTTTTTTCAAAAAAGAAAATATAAATACAAATACGTAACAATAATGGCATAAAGATGAATTAAACATTCTAAATTCAATTAAAATATTAACATTATCATTCCTGAATCATAATTGAAGCATTAAAAAATTAAATTTTAACCACCGAAACGAACATTAACAATATAAATTCTAGTATATAACATCACTAATGTCTAGGTTTAATTCAATACGAATACAGAATATAATATCATCCAACTAATTAAAATCATTTCAAGTAAAAAACACATTAACAAAATCCGCAACTAATTAAAAAAAGACAAATACCTACATACATATTAAAAGTGTGTAAATTTTCGATCTATAGCTCAAACAAAAGTACTATTTTTTTTTTTTTTTGTGAAATTTTTAAATCACCTAAAATTTTAGACATATAAATATGTTACTCGATTAATAAATACAATAAATTGATTCAACTAATTTCGATCCTGAAAATTCGATTCAGTGTCTCCATTTGGATCAATACAACTATTATTTTTCAGTTCAATCGGTTAGACAGGTAGGTTCGGTTCACTTCCAACAACATTAGTTAAAAGGAACATACCATACCATCATTTGTTATTGAGTTAATGAATGAATGATAGAAAAAACAAAGTTAATAATATTAACAAATAATACTCGAAATGAAAAATTAGTAAATTGTTGAATGACCAAATATGCAACTTAATTATATGCAAAAACGGGTATAGCTTGTTTAAAATGACAAATAAATTATGATTTAATCCCTTTAAAATCTATATAATTATAAGTTAATATATAATAAAATTAATCTAAAAATATAGAATTTCAATTTAATACTATCAAATCATAATAAAATTAGATTTTAATTTTCATAAAAATGTAGTTTTAAATTTCCACCCTTTCGCCTATTACGTTGGTATTTTCTAGGAGCTATGAAAATTTCTTCGGGCGTACGCAACTATTGCGTTATAGTTGCCGTGTTCAGACGGTGGTGGTCCGTGTTGTTTGATTTGCTTAATCAACTCGAGAATATGTATGATTGGTTGAGAAAGTGGGATGGATGACGCGCACGTACGTCTGGTCCATTAGCGGCAGGCAGGTCTCGCATGCGTGGACGAGTCTCATCGTCGGATAAATCCAGGAGTAGAATATATTTGTATAAAAGATTTGGACAAATGGTTGCTATTATTATATTGGGAGTTCGTTAAGGAAAGAATGAGGGATTGAATATTGATGATAAGGCCACCCTGACGTCCGGAAAGCGATAGTTTAGGATGGGCCCAGTCCAAGATGCCGGTGGTAGTGCATGTCCATATCCATGCCCTTGTGCATGTGGTGCTAAGCTCTTCAAACATTTGCATCATTCTGATTCACACATGTCTTGTCTCGTCTTGTCTTCTTTTCTTTTTCTCCACCCTACCCTTTTTGTATTGTACATTTTTAGTTCCTTTTGAAATATTTAGAGTTTATTTAGATATTTTTAAAGAATTTAATTAAATCATTATTGTAATTTTTAATTTTATTATTTCTGTTTATTTAATTATGCTTTAATATATATATATATATTAACTCTTAACCTTTTTTTTTTTTGCCAGAAACTCGGTGTTCATGGGTCAAGTTAATTATGATATTAAAACACTTTATGTTTGTTCAAGTCTATCTTGAGTTGAAATATGGGCCAAAAATTTTGTCCGAGCCAATTCATATTTGAAAACGGCTAACACAAGTCCATTTTAGGCTCGCCCATAATATTTTTCATTTATTAAAATCTTATATATAGGCATCTTAACAATTTTTAATGCTTTCCTCAAAAAATTATTTTTTTATGTGTTATAAATTACATAATATTTAAAAAAATAACACAATATGCTTAGAAAAATGGGTTGGTCCAAATTCGAGCCTTGAACTCATATTTTAAGCAGGGTGTAACGTCTTGATTTTTAGTGGTATTGGAAATAGGATTTCAAAATCCTATTTTCGTAAATCGAGCTCATAAATATAAAATAGAAATATTTACGAAGTTAATATAGAAATATATTGAAGAATGATCAAGTAATTTAGCCAATAGAATAGTTAATTAAGCCTTAGGGACTAAATTATAAAATCCAATCGCTGTTGACTTTTAATTAAAGAAAGACTTAAGGACTTAAATAACAATTAATCAAATGATCAAAATGGTTATTAAACCATTTTCCCTGGATGTTGATGATGTTTGCACTTAGATTGGTTAATAATTAAAATTTAATTAAGTTAAATTAATTAAGCCTTAATCAATATATATATACTAAGCTAGTGGATGGAAAGTGTCATTTCTATTCCAACCATCCACGCTTAGAAAAACCTAAGGAAGAAAACCATTTTTGATGTTTTTTAGACATGATCATGGGTCGGGCCACTTGATCTGATTTAAAGGCCCGTTCGAAAAATAGGAGGGTTTGAAAATATTAGCCCCAAAAATGAGCTTAGACAAAAAATAAAGTTCATTTTCTAAACGCGTCAGGCCTTGAGTATAAGTTTTTTTCCTTTAGCCCGGCTCAAATAAATTAATCATTTTTAATAAAAAAATTATACTGTTGTTTTAGTGCTTTTTTTTTTTACTGTTTTGGTTGTTTTTTTTGCTATTTTTATGTTGTTTTTTTTTACTGTTTTGGTAATTTTTTTGCTGTTTTGGTTGTTGTTTTCGTGTTGTTTTGACTGTTATTTTTGTTGCTATTTTTTAATGTTGTTTTGCTGTTATTTTTGCTACTATTTTGATTGTTATTTTTGTTGTTTGGATGTTATTTTTATGCGTTTTTACTATTGTTTCATTATCTTTTTTAATATTATTTGAATATTGTAGAACTTATGTTTTGTTGTTAATTTTTTTACTAATTTATTTGCAACTATCTTAATATAAATTTTTTTTAATGTATTTTAAATTTATTTATTTTTTAATGTTTATTTTAATGTTCTTAAATGTATTTGATATATTATATATTTTTTAATTTTGTTGTCTGTAATAAAATAATCTAAAAAAAATTAATACGGGCAGAGCCGAGCCGGTCTCGGGTTGACTATTATAATTCGGGTCGAGCTTAGACAAAATTTTAGGCCTATTTTTCGGGTCGGGCCGGGCTCAAGCCTAACAATTGGACTTAAAATTTTATTGAAGCCTGACCCGACCCACGATCAACTCTAATGTTTCTACATTCGGCCATCAAAAAGGCAATAAAATCAAGTCTTCTTCTTATATATATATATATATATATGTATAAATTTGTGTTCATGAGAGCTTGATTTAACTAGTCCATGTATCAATTTGTTCAATTATTAAACTTTTAGCAAGTTTCCATTGTTGATTAATTAATTAATTAGGCTTGAAATTGATAGATTTTGAGCTTAGATTATAAAAAAAAGGCTAAACTACAAACTTAATTAAACTTATTTATTAGCTTGATAACATTAGGGATCAAATTGAATAAACATAAAATATATTATAAAATTATACTAGAAATAAAAAGCATGCGGTCCCTAATGAAAAAATATGAAATCGAAGCTAAGAATTGAAAGTTGTGTTTATCCCGAATTTAGGGACTAAATTAAATAAAATGTATATATATATATTCGAAAAGGGATTAATTTGAATCATGCAATTCATGGCATTATTGTTGTGAGCCATTAGATTGCTTTGTGTTATATATGATATTGATTGTTATATATATAATTGTATGGAACCAAAATTCGATAATAGTGGAGCTAATAGAGGAAAAGTTTAAAATTACGAAATAGACCTTGAAAAATCTGCCCGTTTTATGTTTTGAAAATGTAAATTCTTATGGATCTGACTACCTTTACTTGTTTAATATGGATGCTTGTGTTTGTTTGTCATTATATATATACCTCTCTTTGAACATAAGTTGAGATTTTGGTGACAATTGGCATACATGGCTAGAGAATGTTTAACAAGTGCAATTTTTTTTTTTTTTTTTTACTTATACCTTTCATTTTGAAATTTACCATTTTAATAACTTTTTTTTTTCAAAGTCATTTTATAGTAATTTTCTATTTTGATGATACGACATATGTGTGGATAATGCGTTAGCATTTAATTAATTTTTAAAAATTTAAAATTATTAAAACTGTTAAAAAAGGTAAAAAAATATTTTTTAAATTTAAAAAATAATTAAATGTTGACATGTCATTCACGTGACAATTCGCATGTGCGTCACGTCAATAAAATTAAAAAAAGTTTAAAATTTCGATCCATTTCGAGGTGATTTGACAAAAAAATACAAGTTCGAAAATTTAACGAGATGAAAAATTTAGTGAGGAGCTAAAATAATTTTTTCTATAAAGTTGTGCGCTACAATTTTTTTTTCTTTCTGAAATCAACTTAGTAGACTAGAGTCAAACAATTGGCAATTGTATTCACAAAATGACGAGAAACATTGAGGTATTGAATGATGCAATGTTCACTTGAAAAGTGGAAGCAATAATTATACATCATAACAAAATGGGGATAAAGACAAGAGGAAAGAGACCACGAAAACTTTTTGTATTGTAAAAGAAAAATTATCATGAAGTTCAAACTCTTTTCAAGCAATTAGTACAGGAAAGGAAATGTTTTAATGGGTTTTAATGTTTGGAAAGTGTAAACATGACTATCTACATACATGGTTGTATATATATTTTAGGGTAATTATTTGGTTCATTATCGATGGGTTTTAAATGCTATTATAAAATTAACAAGTGGTTTCAATGGTAAAGAGGACGTTGTTCATTCTAGAAGACTCGAGTTCGAGCACCTATGTGTGCAAGGTGTGTGTGCCTTATCAAAAGGTTTTAAGAAAGTATAAAACAGATGCTATCATGCAATCACACCAGTATATTAAAATATAAAACGATTAAAAAATATCCTCAAAATAATGCAAAGAAAATTGAAGGGGGTAGAAGACTAAGAGGATGGAAAGCATAATTTTTCTCTTCATAAGTGTGTTTAGCAGGAAGGATGAAAATGAAAAAAAAATGTAATATCTTTCCATCCATTGCTTCGTAAAGTTGATAAATGAAATGGAAGAAAATAAAATATTTTTAAAATGCATAATATTGCACTAACATACATCTCTCTCTCTCTCTCACATTATCTCTCCTCTCGTTATTTTAATTTGGATGAATTGATTTTTATATATTAGGATGGAAATTGATCATTTTTCTTGTTTTTTTTTCAGCTAAACACACTCGAAATTTATTTTCTTTTCATTTTTTCATTTCATCCTTCCACTTGTTCACCCAACCTATCACACCTTAAAAGATTTAGTAGTACTGGAATAAATGATTTAATACCAGTAGAGATGCGAGCAAGATTAAGAGGATGATTGTCACCAAAAAAAAAAAAATTAAGAGGATGACATGTAATTGCAATGTATAGTAAAAATAAGGTTAAAATATGCTATTAGTTCCTGTACTTCTATAAAAGTTCAAAATTTAATCGTTCTACTTTTTTTAATTTAAAAATCTTAATCTAATAATCATCGTTATTAGTAGTTCTCGTCAAAATTTATCAACTTGACATGCTTATGAAGACAGCCTAATCAACGTGCTAAGTTGATAAATTTTGATAAATTTAAAAAGAGGGTTTAATTTTTAACCTTTTAAATATAAGGATTAAATCTCAAACTTTATCAAATTACATGGACTAACAACATATTTTAACCATAAAATAAAGAAAAATTAAATATATATTTTTTGCTCCCTAATTAAATACGGTTTAACTGAATCATGAAAATAGATGAATATTTTAGAAATTAACTTGTTTTTTTTTTTTTTTTTTCTATTTTGTTTGATGAATTTAAGTAGTAAAAAGAACATGGTTATGTTGAATGGTTGATAGACCTCATTGATTGTTATAAAATGGGCTGTCTCGGTCTGTTGTTTTTACAGGTTAGATGCCGACGAAATGTTTGGTCTACACCATGCATACTTGAGAGTACATGATGCTTAAACTAGTGTTTTATAGATTGCTATATGATATAGCACAGACAAGTCATGTAATGACGACCAACAATCTCCACTCCCTAGCAATACACAATTTAATTCTTTTTAATATGTAATTTTGTTCGTAAAGGAATGCTTTTATTATATATTTTTTAAATCTGAAAAATAAAGTTTTCTCCGACATTTTATAATTTTGATTGCTATGATACTCATTATTATCAACTCACCAACTCGTTAGTTCGTCGGGTCGTGATCTGTATTTTGTATGCGCTCACACATGCGTGTGCTCGCACATGCATAGTATGAGCGAACCCAAGATGACACGCATGTGTGAGCGAACCCAAGATGAGGACGCGTAATATGGGTTCACTTACACATGGTACAAATCCAGTGTGTGTGAATCCACTTCGAGTATACATGTATTAACACTAAGGTAGAGTACGAATCATAATGCATGAAGACTTACATAACATATCACATTTATAAACAGTGATCATATCATATAAATACACATAATAAACCCTTATAAAGGAACACATAAAAAAACACTCAACATTAATTAAGAGTATATCTCTTTTTGGGCAAAATATTTATCATATGCATATTTGTACATCAATTGAAAGACACAATAAATGAATGTATTGTGTAAAAAAAAAAAATTAATTATTATTTTTATTATATATAAATCGGTACGTAAGCATAAACTAAATTATACGTAAAATGTCAAATTTAAAAAAAACGTTTTGAATACATGTTTAAAACACAATTTTTTTTTAATTATAAATGTTGTTTATTTTACAATCTAATCCCAATCATGTTTAGACTCAAGTGATATTTAAATAAAATACTTTAAAAAATAATGATTTCAAAATTCTACTCTTAATGCATTTACCTCTGATAAGATTAAAAATAATTGTGATGGTGAAACAGTTTTATAGCGATGAGATTGTATATTATAGCAATGAAATTAGAAATAATAATAGGATGTGTGTTTGGATTCATACGTAACTATAACGATGATGTGAAAATAGAAAATAACTATTAAGAACATAAATGATATATAATAAAAAAATTTAAATTATTTTACTTTTACTTAGTAAAAAATGATGAATTTATAAATTCATTTAATAAAATTTATTTTAAAATAAATTGTGGTACGTGCACGTAATAATTTAATCATAATGTTGTGAAGAGAAATCTGATTCGGTAGTGAGTAAATTTCCAAAGATGATTATGCACGTGTCAAACTCCACTTTGACTTTTTTCGAATTCTCCAACTAATCGGCGCTTCTTTTTCACGCGCATCCCGTCCTTTTAGCTAATTGGCTTTTGGAATTATGAATAGCTATGGTGGTATTACTCCCTTTGATTCAGCTCACGCTTTTTCTCAGTACTCATCCTGAACCGTTTTTAACACCATTTTTTATTTTTTATTTTTTGGTGATAGAGATAAAAAAACTTGAAAAAGATTACAATCCAATAAAATTAATACCTTTTAGGAGAAACCTCAAACATCTGAAGACCTCTTTTTTCTTGTACTAACTTTGCAATTTCATCAATTTCTCCATTATTCTTCTTAGAAATACGTTGAATGATCCAATATCCTATAATTGATGAAAGTTGGTGGATTCTTTTAACCAAGATCGAATCTAAATATTTGAATGCTCAATTTTGGATAACTTGGACTATCTCCATGCTATCTATTTGGATTAACACACTGTCATATCTTCGCTTCAAAAGAAATTTTAATATATTCGTGCTGCCCCACAACTCAACCTCAGTAATAGAAAAAATCCCAAATATCTATTATAACCTAGTATCCACCTTTCATTTCAATCCCTCAATACTCCTCCAGCTGCAACAAATCCAATATCCACTTTGACTATACCATCTGATCTTAAGCAGATCCAATTATCATCCAAGGACAAGGGTGGGAGAGTATTTTGTTTATCATCTCTTGTTTCCTTAAACTTGTAGGAGACATATTGTTTGACTCAACTGAAAGAAACTTTAAGAGTTTCTCTTGTACTCCATGAAATACTCTGAATGTGAAAAGGTTACGATTTTTCCAGATACGCCATGCAATGAGACCAAAGAGACCCTTCCATTCAACGTCTCCCAACTATATCTAATGATAGGTTTTTGTAGATTTGTCTTTAGCCACTTGTGAAGATCTCCTGAATAAAACAAAGATCTCTTAACAGTGGGGATTATAAGGTCCCATATATCTCTAGCTGCAGAATAGTCCCTAAAAATATGTAAGACATCTTCAATCTCATGATGATAAAACTCACAAGAACTATCAGTACCAATTCGCCTTCTCACTCTTTTGACATTAGTAAGAAACCTTTGTTGTAAGGCAAGCCAGAAGAAATATCTAACCCTATGGGGGCATTGAATATTCCATGGAAGTTGCCAAAATGTCTCTTTTGGATACCACGATCCTTCCCGAATCTTCGCATAAGCACTTTAAGCGTGAATAGTCTTGATGTGATACCACCCCATATAACTTTATCCGAACGTATTGATTGGTTAGGCAAAGGACCCCCATATTCCTTCGAATGATCTCATCTAGAAGCCAAAATCGAAAAATATCAAAATTCCAATATCCCGCGATTTCTCTAAGTGAGCATTTCATTTTCATTTTAACGTGAGATGGAATGTGATTACAAAGAGGGCCAACAGAAGAGACCTAATAATGTTTTTATTAGTTTTGTCACCTATACGTACTTTTACTTATGATTTATTTTATTTAATGAATTTTTCTTAAGTTTTTAAGATATAAATCATATTAAAACATGAGCCTACTGTCCACTATTAATAAGATAAGGGTTTAATTGCTTCATAAACCACTCAGTCTTATTTTTTATTAAAGATTCCTTTAGAATTGAACTTTTAACTTTTTATAATTTAGTCTCTATACCTTAATTAATTACTAATTCGATAAAACTATCAATCCAAATTTCAATTCACTTCAAATATATCTCCATAAATATTTTTATGACCTCTATTTACGGAAACAGAGTCTCGAAACTGAATTTTTCGATACTATTGACTTCCAGATCATTACAACAAATGAGGAAGATATTTTTTTTTACTAAATTAAGCTTTTATACCTTAATTAAACATTAGTTAACCTTAATTAATTAACCTACTTTTAACTAGTTTACTTTAATTACAATTAACATTATTAGTGGAAAACAACAACATCTATTATAAAATAGTTCATTTACCAGTTTGGACCTTTGGCTATTTACTATTTAGGCCCCTAAACCTTTGGCCAATTAAAAATGTATAGCGATTGAATTTTTATAATTTAGTCCCTAGCCTTAATTAACTAGTAATTCGACAAAAGTTGTTGGACCAATATTTAAAATATTTTCATTTTATCCTTGTAAATATTCATATTTGATATTTACGAACTCAATTTATGAAAATGGGATTATGAAACCGCATTTTTCGGTACCACTAAAAAGTGGGGTTGTTACATAGAATGGATCAACAAGAATGGAGAAGGGGTGGTGCAGAGGGGGGCCAATTCACCCATGCCGAGATTGAGAGTCGGAAAAGTAAGATAATAGAGAGGACTTAGCCTCTTAGGATTTGTTGGGAGAGAAGGGGAGTACCCTTCTATGTTTTGTTTTGATGGTATTTAGATGTGGTCATGGTTTACTTGTGGTCTCCCCTTGAGGAGAACATACCCATTAATAGCAAGTGGTCTAACAAAGGGTCCAATTGGGCGGTCAAGGATGGTTGGTCCTTATTGTGGATGGTACGAAGCACGTGGTTGGTTGGTCACTAAGTAACTATCTAGATAGTATAAGACAGGGAGGTTATGGGCGAAGCGAAAAAGTTTTTTTTTTGAGGGGCAAAATTAAATTGTATTTTTTTACGATATTAAAAATGCAATTTTATCATTTTAATAGCTTATATTTTTATAGTTTTTAAAAGATTAAATCAAATTTTTATCATTTTTCCACTAAGAGAGATTATTCGTGAGTCTCTTCAATTGATTCTCGTGTTACCACGTGTCCTAATCAAAATAAGGTATAACACCCTTTAACTCGCCTCCTTCAAAAGGAGACCAAGTATTTAAACAGAAGGAGCTTGTTCATGTAGTAGTTCACCTAACTCAAATATTATGTGACCACTCTCAAATTTAAAAAAGAATCTATTCAATATAGGCTCAAGTCAAATCTCATCACTTTAAAATATATTAATCTAAACTCCTCAAAATCGAATACAATTATGCCTAATCACATCTAGTCGCACTCTAATAAGATTTTCTTTGAATGTCCAATTATCTCCATTGAAATGAGTTCCTTTTTGTCTTCAACTGCATCACAAGATTTGTGACAAAACTTATTGCACTTTTAGTGAGTGATTAGAGCCATAATGTTCCAGTGAGCTCCATAGGTCAAACTGGGTTGATGAAAGATGAGTTGATTGATGTTGAGTGATATTCGGTAGTGTCAACTCAAAATTGTCACTTAGGTAGTTTAAATATTTACTTATTTGGTTTGACAATTTAATGAAAATTTTTTTTGAACCTGTTAATGTGTTGAGTTATTGACGATACTTTGATCTCTCTATGGAAACCAATCCTTAGTTTTTAAATATTGGATTGAATTCGAGTGAATCAAATCGATTGTTGGAATGTGGAGGATTGATCAAAATTGTGTTGTTGTTTTAGAAATCAGATCTTCGATTGATAGTGGTTTGAATGTTGTAATTATAATAGCTATTTTCAAGGATTTGCTTTGTTTTCACTTAGTTTCTATGTTAGCAAGCCAGAAATTGATATATGCTTTAAGGTTTGTCTAAGTTATATGTGAGAACTTACTGAGTGCATTTTATTCTATTAATTGAGGAATTATTTTGTGAGAGAGTGTAAATTGTTATTACAAACATTGTTGAGTGTTTACTGTCCAAGTTCTGAGGAGGAGAATTTGGAGGTGAATGTTCTAATTTTTAGATACAAATGTGAGATCTCTATACATGGGGAGTGATAAAGTGTGAATCACTTATTGTATTTGTAAACAAAAATAATTGAATTATTCACCGAACTAAGATCTACAGATGTAAGAAAACCGAATTGGTGTTATTTGTTATTTTGTTTGCTTAGTTTTCGCCAAGCAAATCGTAGTAACCATTACGATTTTCATTTTAAGTAAACAAACAACTTAAAGTAGCAACAATATTTTTGTTTAATATTATATTATTTGTGTTTTCCATATGTTTTTGTATATTTTACTTTTAAACATAAAAATCTCTATAATCATATGACATAATCTATATTGTTTATTTTTAAAAAATAATATTTAGAGACAAAAAAATACTTTCCAAAACCATCTACGAGTTTGAACACTACAAATATGAATTACCTTTGACTTTTGTCACCGGTATTATTGTAAATATATAAACATTTTAATTTTGACATGCTCTATATTTTATAAAAAAAAATATCAAACATATTAAATAAAAAATTGCACCCCCAAGAGCTCGACAAATAATTTATAAAATAAAAAAGATTTATAACTTAAAATAAAATAAAAAGAAGTTTTGAAAATAACATCAAATTCTTATAAATTGCTTTACAACTATGCAAAAATCACTTACAATCAAATTTTTTCGTTTTCTTGATATTAGGGTATCTACGATAGATAATAATGATATTTTTTCGTCACGAATATTTTTTGAAAAAATAAATAATTCGTCCTGAAATATGTTTTATTCTCATAAGAATAGATCAAATTCCTCAAACACATGATTAATGACGAAATGATCAACCATCACATCACATAGATAAAGCAACTTTAAACAAAACTTTAAATACTTACATTAATCATATAATAAGTTATATCATTAAATAAAGCGGGAGTAATTCGCTTAGGTCAATATAAAACTAAAATCCACAACTTTCCATATGATTAATATTTTAATAATTCACCTATTAAATTTATCAAAATATTTGTACTTATGAAACATGTTATTAGAGTTGTGTATCTCAAATCTCATCACTTATTAAAAAAATAAAATAAAAAAACAAAATAAAGGAATCTATGGTGGGCGAACGGCCGTGGGCTATATTTTTTTTATTAGACATTGATTATAACAGAATTGTTAAAACCTTCAAATAAAAATAATTACACTCTTCTTGTATTAATTAATTTTTCAACGTTTATGATTTTTTTTTCCTCTGCCTACAATTTTTCCCTATAAAAGCTTTCCACGTTGTGTTGTTATTACTTTTCTGTTATCAATGTTATGTACAGCACATGAAAATATATGACAACAAATAACGACTGCGCTTTGTAAGCGGCGGAGGCGTCCGAGTGTAGCTCAAGTAAATGGCTTCCTTCCTACGCAACGCGTCAGTGCTGAGTTAAAAAGGAAAGGAGAGGGGGTTTTGTTTGGTTCGTTATTAATTAGGGGTTGGGAAAGTCAAAAGAGTTGGAAGAAAAAAGCGTCCTAAATGTATGAATCAGTCCCTCTCTTTGAAAAGTACAATAGCAGCATCCTCCTTTGACTTCCAACGCCAACGGTATTTCATGTACCACGCGTGACGCCGTGGCTCACGTCACTCCTTCTTAAAACCCACCTTTCCAACCCCCTTCGCTTTTTTATTTTGTTGAATAACCATAATAACAACAATCCATTTCTCCCCCTCTAATTTAACTGCAATTCCCAGCCTCCCTTTCCCTTATATTCTTCTCTGCCCATCCCTCCATCCATCCATCCATCCATGCCATGGGTGCCTGTTTCTCTTCCCTAAACCCTGAATTTTCAGAATCTGAGTCTCAACCAACAGCTCACGTTGTTTCCCTCAACGGTGATCTTCATAAATATAATCCCCCCGTCTGCGTCTCCCAGGTTCTTCAAGCCGAAGCCTCCTCCTCCTCTTCCTCCTCTTCTTCGTCCTCCTCCTCCATCTTCCTTTGCAACTCGGATAGCTTATCTTACGACGATTGCGTTCCGGCCTTGAATGCGGACCATCAACTGCAGCCCAATCAGATATACTTCGTGCTTCCCGTTTCCAAGCTTCAGCAGCGATTGGCTTCCAAGGATATGGCCGCTTTGGCCGTCAAAGCAAGCGTTGCTATCCAGAATGACTCTAGAAACGATTCTAATCGGCGCAAGAAGACCCGAATTAACCCTGTGATGGTGGTAGCTCAATCTTTGGTTGATCCTGTTGGCGCTTCTACCGCATCAGCCGCAAACCCCAGAGGCGCCAAGCCCTTTCCCAAGCCTCAGCCAGCTGGGATGTCAAGATCTGCTTCTTTTAGAAAATTGCAGCGATACACATCCAGACGAGCCAAATTGGCCGTTCGTTCTTTTAAGCTAAGGCTGTCCACAATTTACGAAGGCTCCGTTCTGTAATCTACCCGGATCCACCTTCCAAGTCGTTCATTTTACATGAGCCCCCAATGTAACATATTATACATGCATGCATGCATACATATATCTATTATAATCCTGTCCTGTATAGAAACTGAGACCGAACGTGTCATTTTTTATGGTGAAACCGGAGATTCATTCTCACATGAAATTTTTGGGGTTTTTTTCTTCTTAATATTTCATTGATTCTAAACTTGTATGTAATATTGAGAGGGAAGAGAAGGCAGGGAGGGAGCCTATATTTGGAGGTAACATTACGTCTACATCCGAACTCCAAAGGCCCAAGGGGCGGTCTCATTTGTTTATATGTTTTGAACAAGTCAATACAGAATTGCTTTAAATTGATTCCCATTTACATTTATGTTCGATTCAATTTGTAACTGTGTTTTTGTTTAAATGCAAATGTTATTTGTAAATAGATTGGACCTTAGCTTGTCATAGAGGGGCCCTCCAAAGGTTTTATGAAACTCAGAGTTAATAAACCCACTGCTAATTTTGGGCCATTCAGCTCCCATATTCCACTCATTTCACGTCTTCCCATAATTTTGTCGTTGTGTCCATTGCTTAGCCAAATGGGGTTGCACATTGCGATGGTGGGGCAAACCTCAATATGGATACTGAGTCGTTAAGGGAGTAAATAAATATCATAACCAACATCCAGTTTGATAAGATAATTGTCCACTTTGGATGCGCACATAGCCCTTACAACTTTGTTCTTGGGAGTGGTCATCCACCTCCAAAGGTCTTTTACCACTTAACTATTGTTACCTTTTTATATAGGTCTAGGTCTCTCCCGTCCCTTTAGGGACTCAGCATCCTAGTTGAAGTTTGTTCCATGATTGCTTAAGAGGCACACAGCCCAGTAAAATATTGTCCGCTTTGGACGCACATAGCCCTCATGAATTTGTTCTTGAGAGTGCTCATACACCTCCAAAAGATATTTTACCACTCAAGTGTTAATACCCCTTTATATAATCCAAGTCTCTCCCATGCTTTGCCGACGTGGGATTTGCCTAGGGTGTTACATAAAGAACTAACAAACCTAGAGACAATTTAAACAAACAAATACTAAATTATGTTATCCATCAGCATAAACTATATAGATGCATAGTATATATAAAATGTGAATCAAAAACATTCAATAAGCTAATTATATACAAGTCAAGAAGATTATGTTAAGGGAACATTTATGTCACATTGATCCTCTAGACTTGTAACATCCTATGGCTTAAGACGATTTGAATTAAAAAAAATAATAACTCAAAACAATTCAAGCATTAGAAACAATAAAGCACATGACAATTTTTTTTCCTTTTCTTCCCAAATTTTGACCATTAAGCTCACCTCTCTTATCTCTCCTTCTCTTACTTCCCTTTTATCTCCAAATTATGGAGAGAAAGTTTAAGGGCATTATGAAAATAAAAGGACTTTTTAAGCTCGAAGACATTTTATCGTTTGAGCACATTCTACTAAATCTCATGATTCACTCATAATGTTTTTAATATGTTCTATGCTTTTATTTGCTCACTATGCTTTTTACCCTTACATTGCTTTTGTTCACTCACAAATTTTTCATTTAAAAACATTTTAGCAAGAGTTTATACCTACCATATTGAACCATTTCCTCAATTTTTTCACTTAAGTATACATTTTTGAAACCATCATGCATATACCCACCCTCAATATCCATGACTCAACGTCGATTTCATAGTGCAAATCAAATATAGGACATTTCATAGTGAAGCCTAGAAATTCAAGAGCCCTTTTTGCATGTTCCTTTTCTTGGTTGAAAGTTTGGGCTTTTTAAGTTTTAACTTCTCTCACTTTTTTTATTTTTATTTTTTATTTCTCTCTTCTATTTTGAACTGCAAAGAGTTTCAATTTTTTTTTTTTTTTTTGTTTCAATGTTTTTGCTGTCTTTCTTGTTTTTCTGCACATTTCTTGATTCAAATGGGTTTTCTTAAATCTAACATGTTTTGGCTTTTTTGTTGTAATATGGGAAGAAGGAAGTATTTCTTTAATTTAATTTGTGGTTCTCTTTTCTTAAATATGATCTGTGCTGGATTTGCAAAGGAAAGAAGGTGTGAGTGTATATTTTAATTAATTTGTGTCCTTATTTGATTGTAATAAGTTTGATGGTGTCCTTGAGATTTTTTTTTTAAATTTGAAACTTTCAATTTAGAATTCTTTATATGTTAAAATTTTCAAGTTGTTATTCTATTTTCTTGTCATGGCATTCAATACTTTCAATATTACTAAGGACAATACTTTGTCTTCCATTGAAGAATTAATCATCTAATTTGCAAAGTTTTGATTTGTTTTACTATGAAAAGAAAAATTTGAAGGTTAAAGATCCAGGTATCGTATCAGATAAATTGAATATACAAGTATTATATTGACAATTTTATTAAAGTACAAAGATAAAACTTACTATTATTCCAGATTCAATCATATTATTTTTGAATAATTTCATCGTATGTTTTGATTATATATGTTCTTTTTGACACAATGTCTAGATTTACCCATAATCCATTCCAACACATAAATAAGAGAAAGATGTGCTTCAGTGCACTCAAATCCACGTCCTTCTGCATCGGCAACAATGTTCATGCCAATTGAGCTAATACTCAATCGACCAAATTCAATTATATATAAAAAATTTAATCTATCACAATTCTATTTTTTATAGATTAATTTTGAAAATTAAAAAATAAATTATCCTAAAAAAATTGAGGAAACTCACCCCATAATTATTAAGGTAGCTCCACCCAGAACAAGGCGACATATGTAAGGGTACGATATCAGAGTTGTGCCCTTCACGGTGTTCAACTGCTCAATGGATCATTCAACTTGTAGGCTTGTGACTATCCTTGACAAGGGTGTCTCATAATGGCTTTATGTATTGGCATGAATATTCGTAATGGTCCAGGTTGCTGCTTTCATTATGGCTCCCAATGGGTCTGCAATTCTAAATGATATCATCACCATCATCATTAATCAATTAATTACATCCGATTTCTATCTTAACAGAAGCTTGCTTCTTCTTTTTCTTAGTTTGAGCAAGAGTTGGTACGTGCGGGTAGCAAAAGCTTGAGACAGAAAGGACTGATTGGGTCTAATCAGTGCCCCGTGCATGCTCATGCATGCTGGCCTACTCTTTTTACTACTGTAGCCCACTTTAACTTTATTGATGTGAACCTTAGCCGTAAATTTCATGCTTTTTGTAGAGACTACGTTTTTCTTGTATTTTTTTATTTTTATATTTATGCTGTCTGACCAGTTAATTTGTCAAAGCCAGTGGGTGCATGCGTGATGATTTAGGGGGGCCAGGGGCTTCGATACGATAGATATACGGGTTTCTCCATCAGCTAATTAACGGAAACAGGACCAGGATTACACCATAATTAGAGCGATCGTGTTTGATTCTGTATTTGATATTTATTAGAGAGAGAGAGAGAGAGAATTAGGTGACCCTAAATTCATCATGAAAATGTATGATATACGGTACATTAGTACAGAGAGATGGAAGAGAGCGAAAAAGAAGAGGTAATGTTGGTTGAATTATTAGCAGGGAGTAGGGACACGTGCGGTGCAAGGCACAAATCAATCAACAAAAAATGTTGATGGGATTGGCTACAAAAATTGTTGCTTAATAGTTGATATGTTTTATTACATTATTAAATGTAGACAGACAAAGCAGCATGGGTCATGGTGCATAATTTCTGGTATACTTTCACAATCCAACAGGCGATGGAGAGTATGAGGTTGGGTTGGAGGGATCAAATTTTCTGCATTTCACAATCACGCGCGCCATCATCCAAAAGGCCGGGTCCCCCTTCCCCCTCGTGGGCACAATTATTGCCCACGATTGCAGCCCCCCACTCACCTTTTGCTTCCTTATTTATTGCCTTCAAATTCCCCTCCTACTATCCCACATCGCCTTCACCTTCACCTTATACTATCTTGATTGTAGCATGAGGATGATGATAGACTTGGGGAGCCAGAGAGGGCCTCTCCATATAAATACAATAGATATGGCAACCTCTGTGGAGTGTGGGAGGGAAGTTAGGTTCCGGCGATCCTTATGGTCCCTCGTGGAATTTATGGTCCCTTGTTGCGGCTTACCGCCTTCAATGTCAGGCACAGTTTCTAGCGACACGGATTCAAGCTATGGCTCAATCACTACTTCAACGTCGATTTCAACTTCAACATCAACCATCACGGGGACTTTCTTCGGGTACAGGAAGGGGCGCGTGAGCTTCTGCCTGCAGGATGACAGCCGAAGCTCTCCGCTTTTACTGTTGGAGTTGGGTGTCCCTACTGCATACCTTGCCAGAGAGATGCAGTACGGTCTGCTGAGGATAGCGCTGGAGTGCGACGACAAGTGCAAAGAGAGATGCGGGCTTTATGACGTCCCCGTTTGGTCCTTGTACTGCAATGGAAGAAAGGTGGGGTTTGCCATTAAGAGGAAGATGAGCAGCAATGATGCGGCGGTGCTTAAGCTGATGCAGTCCGTGTCGGTGGGAGCGGGAGTTTTGCCGGTTTCTCCAAAGTGTGAAGAGGACGGGGAGCTGATGTATATGCGAGCTAGTTTCCAGAGGGTCATTGGCTCACCTCATTCCCACTCATTTCACATGCTTAATCCACTGGGTAGCACTGCTCAGGAACTCAGTATCTTCCTATTTAGATCCTGACATCTCTCCTCCAATACTCTAATCAATTTCAAAACTTAATTTTAAACCCAATTCCACCCTTGAGCCTAGGATTATGCTTTTGCTTGTAGAAAAAAACTAAAGAGGAAGAGGTTGAGTCATAAAATAACCCAATATTTCTTAAGTAGAGTTTGGAAAACAGAATTAATTTAATTCACACTTAATGTAATTTCTAAATATTGAAAATTGTAGAATATATATTGAATGGATAATAAATATTATTATTCCCCTTGTAGGATTATTGCAAAATTACTTTAAAAAAAAAAAAACTAATACCATAAATAGTTAATATGTTGACAATTTCGAAAGCATCACTTTACTTATCACCGTCAAGAATCTCAATTAACTTCAAATGAGTTATTGCCAGAATTTGTACTCCTTCCAAATCAACTAGAACCATCTTAGAAATTCGATCAACAGCATCATTAGTTTCTATAGGAATGTGTCATAGCACACAATGATCTTTATCTTGAAGTAATCTTTGAATACGCCTAATCAAAATCGAATTCGGATAAACTGAAGTTATCATTTGGATTACTTCTAAGCTATCAGTTTGGATCAAAATTCTATTCACCCCGTTATTGTAGAATGAACAAACCATCGAGAATGTCACATAATTCGGCTTCGAAGGTTGAGCACACGCACACACAAATTATTAAAACCTCAAATCCATTTCCCTAACTGACACTCCACCTGCAGCTGCAAAACCTGGAGTCAAATTAACCCTGCCTCATCGGTATGTAGATGAGTCCACTCATCAAGTAAAGGCACCCCCAAGTGGAGGTACATCTTCGATTAAATCCCTCCTTGTGTGTGGAAAAAAATTGTCGAACCCAAGCTATAGACACTTTAATAATCTCATCAACTTTTCATGAAAGGTCTGGAAAAACAAATAAATTCCTATTATTTCAAATACGCCACACAACCAGACCAAACAAACTTCCCATGTATATGACTGTCGTATTTGTCCAATTTTGCATCATTGACATAAAATATTTGTTTTTATTACTTTTAATTTTGGAGTAATTTCTTTATCATTGCAGTTTTTTTTTTTTGAACCAAATTTACCATTATATTTCTATAATTATCATGTGATTAATTTTTAAATACAAAAAATTATGGCATAATGATTTATTTGGTCTTTTAATTTTATATAAATAGTCATTTTAATATATATATATATTTGGTTTTTTTTAGCTTTAAAATTGCATTTTTGTCAAATCGCCCCAAAATTAATGGGTAACGTTTTTTAACTTGACGATGTTGCCTACATGCGGATTGACACGTGGATGACATGTCAGTATTTAATTAACTTTAATTTTTTTTAAATTCAAAAAAATTATAAAAACTATTTCCAAAATTAAAGATCATTAACATTATTAAAAATTATAAAACCATATTTTAAAATTTTTAAAAAAAATTAGTTAAATGTTTATGTGTTATCTATGTGGCAATCCACATCAATAAAGTCAATAAACATTAATTTTTCCATCCATTTGAGGTGATTTGATAAAAAAAAATGTAATAATCTTAAAAGAAATGAAATAAAATAAAATTAATTAAATATTAAAAATTAAGTGTTGAATTTAAGTTATAAAATATGTTAGGTATATAATTTAAAATTAAATATTGAGTATATTTGGATTGTTTAAGAAAGGATAATATAATCTTTAAATAAATTAAATTTATTCTCCATTGAGTGATAAATAGATCATGCACTAATAATTTTCTACACTTTTTTTCAGAAAAACTTTATCTAGTCATTTTTATTGTGGGTTATCAAATATGTTTAAAAAATTAATGTAATACTCTTTACACAACCCAGAAGTTAATAAAATTCAATATGTCACATTGGTTGTCAAAACAATTGGCCCTCAAAGACCATAAATGAACTCAAACAAACCCACGTACATTAAATTGGCGCCAAATATGGTCAAACACAAAGCCAAGTTATGAATCTTAAGTCAAACTAGCAAAATGTAGAACAATGTCTCGAGATAGTGAAGTCAAATCTCGAGACATGCCTCCTCTATTCTGAAATTTTAGTTTCGAAGTTAGAAGTTTTGTGACAATAGGACCATGTCTAAAGACATTGATCCTTATGTCTTGAGACCTTATATTAAATTTCACTAATTTAGATTGGATGTTTAATGTTTCAAGACAATGTCACCATATCTCGAGAACCATATCTCGAGACATAACACCTTATGTCTCGAGATAATCATGTCATGTCTTGAAACATGTATCTAAAAATTCAAGAAATACAGGAAAATATTCTTGAGACATGTTCTTGATGAATCGAGACACATACCTAAAAATGCAAAAAATGAACAATACAAGTCATGCAATAATGTCTCTAAAGGCACCTAAACATAAGCATCATGCAAGAAAATCAAAGCTAACACATTTAACACGGTATAACAAATCTAAAACATATCAAATCATGAACATTAACACAATAGGTTAAAAATTCACTATGCAAGTAAAATATAAACTAAAAACCTTCCATTCAAATTGGAAAACTGCATAACAAGTTCAATTGAAAAGTACTTCAAAGTCCCAAAATAAACCATAATGTGTCGAACATGCTCAATATATCAAACTTATACATCTAGTGACTTAGGTGAACTTGATGCATACCTATTCCAGTTTCTAACTCATTAATGGACACTAAATGAGTTATTTCATTCGCTCAAGCTTTTTGTAACTCATCATGGAGTTTCGGGAAAGCTGAAGTTATATTAACAATATCAGATAAGTCTTTAAAAAATTGATGCATATCTATCACTTTTCTAACTATAGTAACCAACGGTAATTGAAGACGATGAGCAAAACAATAAACATAATAAGATAATAACACTCATTCAAAATTAAAGCTTGCAAGCTGTAACACCCTTATATCCGGTTCATATGCATAAACCCGATATAAAAGTATTACATTAAAATAAACCGAGTCATGCAACTTTTTTTTTTATCCAACTCATTTCACTTCGTCACACAAAACAACATTTTTGTTTATCTAATAAGTACACATATAAGTTCCATAGTACATGTCATTTTACATCAAAAGTAATATACCAAAATTTGAGCTCCAAGTGATGTGATGTAATGAGAAGTCCCGATCTACCTTCTTGTATTCCTTGTACCTACGCGTTAAAATAAACGCGTTAAGCCGGTGAAGGCTTAGTAAGCACTACAAAAGTAATGAATGATCATTTAAGTACTCATGCATATAAACTTCTTGCTTTTCTTACATGTAACCTGTAACTTACCACAATGGTACAACTGACACTTTTATCCACTTTCTGTAGTTTAATCCTTAGTAGACTTTCATAGAACCGTTAGGATATACGGAACAAACAGAGAGCACATAAGTGCTGGGCAACAGAGAGCACACACAGTGCTAAACAGAGAGTACACAAAGTACTAGTCAGAGAGCACACAAAGTGCTAATCAGAGAGCACACACAGTGCTAATAACAGAGAGCACGAGACGTGCTAAACAGAGAGCACACACAGTGCTAATCAGAGAGCGCGCTAGTGTTCCTTAATGGCATGCCACTAATATCACAATGGTTCTAATTTGTCTACTTGGGCACAATCTCAATTAGCATCATTTCTCATAAATGATATATCTCACATAAATACATCATCAAATACTTCACATTTATATTCTCAAAGTCATTCACTTGCGTCACTGTCAGTAAATTATTTATATCTTGAGCTACAGAATTCGAAATCATAATCCGCTTGATGTTTCTGAAACTAGACTCAATCATATTTTTACCATAAAATTTCCAGAATTTTTACTTCAGCCAATTTGTACAGTAAATTCTTTCAATTTACCCCTTCGCTGCTGCCTGACAGTTTCGACCTTTCTTCACTAAAAATTATCTATCTTTAAGTACAAAGATCAAATGATGTTCCCGTTTGTTTATATTGAAAATAGACTCATTAAGTATTCAGACATATAAATTTAAGTCTATAATTATTTTTCTAAATTTTTCTATGATTTTTCAAAGTCAGAACAGGGGAACTCGTACCTACTCTGACCTTGTTACACAAAATCAGTTGTATCTCAGAATTTACAGATCCATTTCCATCACCGTTTCTTCCATATGAAACTAAACTCAATAAGCTTTAATCTCATATATAATAGGACCCTTAACTCTTTATATACAATTTTTAGTGAATTTTCGAAGTTAATCCTCTGTTCTGTCCAGACTGTTTTACTAAATCACACATTAATCCCTTCATTTTATCATTATAAACATTCAAATCAAGTACCTATCTAACAATTTCTATGCTAATAATTCATATACCATTAGAGAAATTAAACCATAGTTCAAAACTCTTGTAGTACTTGCAACAAAAAGGCTGATTTCCTTCTCTTTTACCCCTTGTTCTATTCTTTTCCTTTGTCTTCAATTTGATCCTTGCCTCTCTTCTCTTTCTCTTCAATTTCACACAAACACATGTAAGCTAAATGCTATAATTCAATGATTTTCATGCTAAATAACAGTAAAATACATGTATATCATGAGGATTTAACCATTTCTTACCTTAACCCTTGAATTCAAATTTTCTCGATTTAGTCCTTTATCTCTCTCACACCTCAAAATTAATTCTATAAGAAGTTTAAGGTGTCTACTAACTCTCTTTTATGACTTTATTTCAGAAGTTCCAAAGAAAATGGAAGGTTTTGGAGTTTGGAAAGCTTAAAAATGATGGAAGGACCTATTTGGAATAAAAGCAAAAGTTGGAAATGGAAGAAAAGGCCATGGACGGCTAACTTAATGAAAAAGATGATATTTTCATCTTTTTAACCAGCTTTTTCTTCTCTCAAATTCTCTAGAATTTTAACTTAAAATATCTCACTTAAGAAAAATGGTAAAATTACACTCTTAGTCCTTGAGCCTTTCAACTTTACACTTTGGCCAAAACTTTGCCTCCAAAAAAAATATCTTCCACCAAATTACTCTTTTGCCCCTCCTCAATCAATCTAATTCCCAAGATGACTCAAAATTCATTTCAAATCATTCGCTATTTAATCCCCCATATTTTCTCTCCTTTACTATTTAATCCTTAAAAAAAAAATTTCTAACCTTCCTTACTTCACTAAACATTTATAATTCTCTATTCTAATTTATCACTATTCCAAATCCGGTTCAAACACACAGATGTTACACAAGCCATTAAATTCTCCAAAACTATTGTAACACCCTTTAATCGACCCGATCGTCGGACCCAAGCTACAAGATGCTACTACAGTTACCAAAGCAAACATATCCAGATCATATCAATTAATTCAATTTAAACACCAATTCATTTCGTAGTTCTAAGCATAATACAATATACAATTAAAATTGAGTCTTAATTGAGCTCACAAAAGCTCTTAAGTTTATCCGAACATGAAGAAGGATGAAACTGTAAACTTTTCAAAATATCGATACCAAATTGACATTCTGTTTGTTTCATAAAACATTTACAAAATCACTAGTATCGATACTTGAGATTGTGTACCGATACTTATTTACAATTATTGATTCTTCAATCTAATATCGATACCATTTTTGTATTTTGACCATTTATAAATATTGTTCATTTGGCAAAGTACCAATACTTTAACTAAAAGTATCGATACTTCCTATTGAATAACCAAAAATGAAGCATCTCAAATACTTTTTCATGCACAAACCAAATACCAATTCAAGTGGTGTCTTAGACACACCTAAACCTGCATAAACTCAATAGAAAACATTACATCTTACCATATTTCAAACACATTCAATCATTTATACCAACATGCCTCAAATGGCACCAATTATTCAACATTTACCTAAACACTTAACACCTATTCAACTTTGCAATTCACCATATTAAATCATGACTTTTTTATGCCAGTTAAAACATATCACTCTCATCACTTTAGCTCAAACATTCCTTATTTAAAATTAATCATTCACCTACCTGAATATAACTTATCACCATGCCATTATGCACATTTATACATCTAGCTTACAACCATTCAAGCCACATAGCATTTAAGGTTCAAAATAATGGACATTCAAGATAAGCACAAATTCATTATGACTCCTTATATACATGCCACATAACTGAGTCTAGAACGAATAAAAGATTACCAAATCGAAAACTTGATAGTGTGAGCTCTGAAGTGATCCGATCTCCTCGTTTCGTAAAAGATAACTACAAACACAAAAAAATTACAATTGAGTAAGCATTATGAATGCTTAGTAAGTTCATAGGAACTAAAACAATATACTTACCTCAATTCATAATTAAGATAACGAATTAGATAACCATACAACTTTCCTTTTTTCCAGATTTAACAACAATAAGGTGAGATCATCATATACAAGTCTCAAAGAAATTAAAATTATACAATACCATTCAAATCAATTCAATGTCATTTAAGTAGTATCATCAAATATTTATACTTGAGTTGCATGATTCAATCATCATATAACATATAAATTCAGAACACATTTCATCATTTCAATCATTAAGTCTTACATAATCCATTTCCATCACAATACACAATATCATTCATTCATTTAACTTTATTCCATATCCGTTTAACCCGATGAATTATAATAATAGATACAGATACACGGGTAACCACCAAAACAGACTAAATTTCTTATTCGAGCGATATCTCCAAAACACACCTGAGCACCGAAGTGCTAAGCCCTTAAGCATCATATGTCATAAGATATTACATTCCTCCAAAATACACCAAGGTCTCCATAGAGGCAATCTGTAATAGTGATCTCCATAGATACAAAGGTCGATAATTCGCAACAAATGCTAGATTTCAATATAAACAGTGAATTCTTCATACATCAGTATCATCACATACCATATCTCGTATAACGTGTAAAGAACCCTATTGGCATGCCAATTGTATCCTATCCTTTCATACGTTCATCCGGGCATGTTTAACACATAATACATTCTTTTACAATTCAATCATTTTCTCACCTTTTGTACCATTTTATAACCAATTCAACATATAATCACAAAATACAATTTCATAATTTAAACACATTCAAAACATTTACAAACATATCTACACCATACAAACTTACCTGCAAAAATTGCTAACGAGTTGAAGTGTAGGGACTAATCAATAATTTTCCATTTTCCTCTATTATCTATATGTTGATTCAAATGTTGATCTACATGGCAATCCATTTCAATTTATCAGTTTGAAATGCCTTATAACAATTTATTTCATGCATCTAACATTCCAATTTCATTTTAAAATAATTCCTTGAAGCTTTACATTTTATTCAATTTAATCCCTAAAACTGAAACAATTATAATTTTCACATTTAAGCCCCAATTTTCAATCCGATTTCAATCACATCCTTCTACAGCCTTCTAATATCTATAATTAAAAAAAATTTCAGGCTAATTTCAAATTATTTTCATTTTAGTCTTTATACACAAAACTAGCATTTTAAGTTTACAATTTAGTCCCTTTTCTATTTCTAAGCTTATAAACCAACATATTAACACCAAAAGCTTCAAAATTCATCAATGGAAACATTTAAAATCTTTAACAATTTTACAAAATAGTACTGAGTTAGTTAAATCGAGCTACAACGATCTGAAAAATATAAAATTTACGAAAAATGGATCGGGTAAAGCTTATCATGCAATGGCCTCACTTTCGAAAGTTTTTGAAGCTTTCAGTCTTCCTTTCAACGGTGGAAAAGGTGAAGAAAGGTTGAGAAAGATGATATGTTCTCTTTCTTTCCACTACCATTGTTTTATTTCATGTTTATTTTACATTTTAATATTTTTAATCAAAAAATTTTCTAATGCATGCAAATACGTAATGTGGCAAGGAAGGGATGAGTTGCGAAGAGACAGATGTTGAAGACACCCATATAGAAAAATCACATGAAACAGGAGGGCATTGATGGATGACGAAACTCTACCAGTCTACCTTCTCTTTCTCAAGCATGGTATGGTAAGAAGAGTTATGTATGTGATAAAGAAATGAGTTACTCCTCACCGGTCATCGCCGTAAGTGATGAATCTTTATCTACGGGAAGAATTTGGTAACTACGTCGCCTTCCTTGAACCACACATATATATATATATATATATATGGAGGATTTGCAACTACCCATCAGACCAAACATCTCCATCATCCATTTACAAAAGGACAACAATCGTACACCAATATTTACTGGAAACCATCTGGGTCCCTGGTAATCAGCTGGCAACTAATTGGTTTAGGGAAGGACTATTTCCTTGTTTACTTCATGATATGATTATTCGGTTAAACTACCTCCCTGGTTCATCCATGGTATCTTCTAAGGCTTCTTTCAACTTAGTGGTAGTATGGGTACGCCTAGCTGAGCTCCTGATTGAATAGCATGAAGTTGATATACTTGCTACAGTAGGCAGAAGCATGGGAGTTGAGGGACAACTTAAAGATAGGTTCTCTCCACATCATTAGGTGTCGGGTTCAATATTTTGAATTCGATGTTCATTTAAGTTAAGATCATGCTCCATTTAATCAAACCCATATTTGAAATAGCAATGTACAAGATTTTCAAGGGGAATCTTAAAAAAGTAGTTGACGTACACTTTTATATTTTTATGTTATAATAATATCATTTTATCATTAACAAATGTTTAGATAACAGATTTTATACATGTTATTCAACGATAATAAAAAAAAACTCGACACACATGATACCCTTAAAAAATTTTATTGTATGAAATAATTTTTAAACATACCTAATTTAATATTTAATTATTTTGCATTAAATTCAAATAAAAAGACAAATGTAAGAGGTGTCTTCGTAACTTGATCTAGCTCTCTTTAATTTTATTCAAAGTGGGTAATGAAACTTTGTGATTTGCCCCAACGTTTAAACAGAATCATATCATTTTATATGTGATAACAAATTAAATCACTTCACAACAAATTTTATTAACATATTTAGGTTCTCTTTGGATGGACGATAAGATTAAAAACAATGGTGGCGATGAAATTCAAATATAACTTTAATGGTGAAGTGAGAATTGAAATGATCATTGAGGACATTAATTTAAATTTAAATAATATGCATATTGTACAAAAAAGTATATGTATATTAAATTTTAATTACTTTACGTTATATTTATGTTAAAACTTATTTTGTACTAATTAACAATTAAGATACCGCATTGCTTAGAAATTATACGTGATTTTTTTCCCCAACTTCCTTCACTTTTCAGATGTTACATTTGATAATATACAAGTTTCTTGATATGCTCCTGTTTAAATAAATAATAAAAATAATAAAAGATAAAACGAGAATTATGGTCTTTCTTTCCGTACCAGTGAGTAAACTGGAGCTTTAGTTGACACAAACATACGTAACCGGTGGGCGGCGAGAGGTAGGTTGGCAGGACAAAGGCACCGGCGCATTTTAAAATGGAAGTTTTAACTTTTGATGTTTTACAATTTACATAATTTTAAGTTGACTTTACTTCCAAAAATGATAAAGTTTTGTTTAATCTTCTAAAATTTATAAAGATAAAAATGATTAAAATAATAAAATTGCATTTTAACTCTCATAAAAGATATCTCTACCCATCACAACCAATGATAATTTATTATTTAATACAACCAAATCTGGTTCTGTTTTGCTCTCATTCTCCCAGGTAATTTACATGCAAGCATGTACTCAAATTCACATATGCAGGTTCAGTGGCAGATTGAAACCTCTTACCTTTGTTTGCCCTCCTACTTCGGTTTGTGAGGCACAACACTAATGGGTTTCCCATACAAACATTTGCTGTGATGTAACTCTGCTCTTTTCCATTACAACCAAAAAACAAATCACATATGCAGGTCTCTACTCTTCAATGCCAATGACCACTATTCTGAAGGCACCTGAACTTCCATTTGTATGATTTTTGCTACTGAGCTTGATCTTTACTTTCTAAAAGGTATACTTTTCAACTAAGTCTTCAATTCTATTCATTTGATTTTTAAAAAGGTATTGGTTTTCTTGAAAGGAACACAATTATAATCTAATGATCAGCAACTATACTGACAAGTAGTTATCCCTAGTTTTATGAGCTACTGTATAATACCATTTAGGGATAGATATAACTTCCTTTATCTTTAGCTTTAACATAGCACTAACTCGTGTGTCAGATACCACATTTTGTAATTAGTTCCCGTGGATCTCCATACTGAACTCCATATCAAACTCAATCAGTCTTGTGTTTTCTGAGGCACACCCGGCAGGCTAATGTCACCGCACAAATTAGTCCTACCAAAGCAAGAACCAACACTGCAATAGTGGACAAGGAAATCCATAATAAGGAAAAGATATATACATAAAAGTATAGAAATGAATACTAAGTGAATTAATACAGTCAAAAGCATTAATTAATAAACAGAGTATATTAAAAAAAAAACAGAAAGTAATTGTGAAAACAGAAGATAGTGCTCCTATGGGAATATATTTTAAATTTACACTAATGTAATTAGTGAGCATATGGTAAACTACCTGATCAAACACCTAAGTGCAGTGCTAAGTACTCAATATTTAGAACAAGCCAAGTATGTTTCAGTCTTTGGTTCATCTTTTATGTACTTCTAAAATGGTAGGTTCATTTTGCATTACAGCACATATTCTCCGGTTCGGTTATCCTGTTTCCTCCAAGACAATTTGGTGTCTTATAAAATTTTTAATGCTACTAAAATAGATGAAAACAGAAGGTTGGGCAGATTCAATTAGGATACCAAAAGCATCAAGAACTGCTTACAAGCTAAAACAGAGTAAACCAGAATAGCCAAGCGATATCTAGCAATCCATGGCAGTTTCACTTCCAGAGTGCAGTGTCTCTGATCTTGTCCTGCTTTAATTGTACGATTCCATGCTTGCAATTCAGATAATGAAATATCTACACCAGTCACAGGAAGTCCATTCATATCACGGACTTGAATTTTCAAGTTCACTGGAGATGCATCCCAATCAATCTGAATTGCCCCAAAATTTGGTTCACCTACAGAATACAAAAACATTGAAACTTCATCCGCATTTACATGTAAAAATTGAAAAAAGAAGAAAAAGAGGGAGACGACAAACATACCATATGTGCATGACCTATATCTGCAATTTTGGTTCTTAACTCTCATGGTACTAGGAGTAAACCATGCCAAAAATCTAACTATGAAATGCAAGGGTGATGGGAGCACCTTCTCAACAGCTTGGGTTAACCCACTTGAGGTAATGTCGTACAAGGGATATCCAGCAGCACAGTCATATCGTGTAATTTCTCCAAAATGAACATCTCCACTTATGAAGAAGACTCCATCTCTCTAGTCAGGAAAAAAGAAACATATAACAGCAATGTACTCTCAGACCAATCAGGAAAAAAAATGGAATGGGGAGAATGTCCAATGTATCACTGTTTATATGAAGTATTCGAAACAGAGGTGAATGAAAAAAATGTGTCATTATTACCTTACTATCATTTATCAACTTAAAAAGGCGATCCCTCTCCTTTGGAAAACGTCCCCAGGACTCCATATAAAACAAGGGTCCAGTTGTACCAGAGAGATTTGATATAACCTGGAATTAAAGGCATAAAATCTCTAAGCCATGCAGAGTATCAGAAACTAAAAAACAAAGGAAACGTGAAAATGCAAATTATACTCTGTTCCAGAGAAACTAAAAGTGAAAAATCTTAGAGCAAACACTAGAAAGGATCATATCTCCGATTAAGGTTAAGGTTACAACAAATACAGGAAAACTGAATGCTCATGACACATAGAAACCAAAGAGCTACAAACTGTTAAGATTTGAATGCTTTCCAATAAGGAGCTCATTTACAAGGAAATATCCAACAAAAAAATTCGAACATGGAACTTCACAATTGAAGTAATCAAGTTAACATTTGAAATACCTGAATAGAAGAGCCAATAATGGTAATGGCCGACGATGGACCCCTCAACTCTTTCCCTAACCATGACCACTGTGAATCCCCCAAGACGCTCCCATCACTACATAGAGGATCTCTGTGATACCTAGTATCTAATAGGATAATCTGAGGAAGCAAGTTTACCAACAATGAGTAGAAGTCTCTCTATAGGTGCTTATATTGACAGAAAGAGAGAAAAATGTCATAGCATGTGAAGAATGTAAACCTTCAGAGTTTTAACTTCAATCCATTGGTAGAAAAACCACAGCAATTGGAAAGCATGTTATAGCCATACCTTGACTTGTTTACCTGGAGGGCCAAATGTATAAGATGTGTAAACACCAGCCTGCTTGCGCCTACAGTATTACCAATAATCCCATCCCAATTATTAAGTTATAAAAAGAGAAAACAGATGAATGCAGTTGCAATGTCGTAGGGAAGAAGGGGCGACCTGGGACTGTCTTGGGGTTCATCTAAGAAATCAAGAAGAAGTCTCTGATTAGTAGTTTTGGCAGAAAATTCTTTGCCAGCATCATTGAGTCCATAATCATGATCATCCCAGGTACCAACGACCTAGAGCAATAGACATATAGATTTTGCATGGGTGGACATAAGAATAGAAGATATGCAGCGAGTGTTAAGCCTCGGATTAGCTTAGCCTACCTTGGCTTTGGCGCGGAGACGTGAATAACCGGGAACGTTCTTAGCCGAGTTGTATCTGGAAAGCATTTCGGAGGAAGATGAAGGAACGAATCTGGGAGCATTCTTCCAGGGGCCAATCGTCCTTTCCTTTCCCAGAAAGTTGAAAGGACGTCTAACGTCTCCATATATGTTGTCACCCAGCCATATGAAAACTTGGGGATCAAACTCGTTGATGGCGTCCCAGATGGGCTGAAAATAACATCAACAACAACATATCATAATACAATTGCTTTGCGATATATCATGGACGAGCAATACAAATTCCAAAGTAATGGAGTACTTGCTTCATGCTTAGGAGTGAGGACCGACTTAGAGGATTTAGGGTTTCAAAAAAACAAGAGAAAAAAAAAACCTGAGGAGCACTTTGGTTGGCACAAGATCCGAAAGCAATACGAGAGAGCAGATAATGATCGTCGGCGGTTGCTAGCAATACCTGCAGAACACCTGCTGCAAACACCGCTGCTACTAACCTCTCCATTTTCTTTATTTCTTTCTTCCCTTCAAATAAAGTTATTTAACCATTGGAATCCTGTGCCTTAAATCAGAGGAGGAACCGAATCCCACACTCACCGATGATAATCGATTCTACGTTTAAATGAAATTTTAATATCGAAGGACGGGTACTGTGTTTGACTTTAGCGATTAAAAATCGTTAAAAATATATTTATCTGGAATCATGCAATTGGAGAGAAAAGGAAAGTTTTTACCTTAAAACATTTCTTTTGTATTTTTTCCTGTCGGGTTTATCCCATTTATTTCTCGTGTTTGTTTTTTTTTTCAACAATATTGACTAATGTTTTAAGGTTCAGAACAGTGTTTTTTTTTTTAAATACAATATATCCTACAAGTAAACATTAATTGAGAGTTAATTAATTTATATAATATTAAAGTATTTATATAATGTATAAATTTTATTTTGATATAATTATTTTAATGCATGTATGAAATTTTAATTTTAATTTAATAATACATGTTTAAAGAAATTAATTACATCAATTTACTTTTATATTTGACGAATATGATTATTTTTGTATGTAATATATAAATATAAAATTATTTAATATAAAAAATTATGTTAATAATTCGTGAGAATTGAATCAAATCAAAATTTGATGTATAAAATTACACAAAATTAAAGTTAATGTATACAATTATATATTGAACCAAAGTTTATATATAATTTTGAGATTTATATTGAGTTTAGTATTTATAATCATGGATTTTTATTGAAAGAGTTCAAATATTTAGTTAGCTGCAACTTGAAGAAAAAAGTAAAGATGCTATTGGAGTCCCTATGGTCTTGTTACTCTAAAGAGAATATCGATCAAAGACTATGGGATTGGAGATGCCTTTGGGCGTTGAATGTAGCACCGTCTAATTAGGGGCTGGCCAACTCGGGTTAGGGAGAGTTGTTGGAAAAACGTGGTGGGTTGCATGGTGGAATTTTAAAACTTTTCATACATCTAATATCAACTCAAAGAAGAGGATTCAAAGATTTAATATTTGGGAATAGGAATTTCTCAAAATGGTTGTTGAAGGTCTTGAAAAGTCAAGTTGATGTTACCCCTATGAAATTTAACAATTAATCTCAAACTTTCCATAAAGAATTGTATTGCTTTCCATGAGCTAAAATAGATTTCAAATCATTCCAAAAAGCTTTTCGTTTTCACCTGTTCGGAATACTATATACAAAAAAGATAAAATAGGATGATCATTACTATTACCAGACACTTAGAAAAAGATGAATTGAGAGTGATTTTGGACATTTTTATTCTGAATTGACTCCTTCCAACCTACCCAAATTTCTCTTGAAAAACTAATAGTTTCGACACGATGAGAATAATAAAATCCCATTTTATCAATAATAAAATTTGTATTTTTACCACTTACTCTCGGCTACAACAAACACACAATATTCGGCCCATACTTAATGTTATATTCATGAAAAACCCGAATAAATTTACTACTAACACAGCCTTGACAGTTCCACGAAAAAATTGTTAGATTTAAATCCATAAAAATAACTGTAATAAAAATAAATTAAAAAAGGAAATCAAAAGCTTTACTATTTGGAAGAAATTCGTGTTTCCTATTGTTCTTCCCTTAGAATTGGGTCGCCCAAGCCCAAGACTTCATCGGCCTGTGAAGAAATGGCCTTAGCCAAAGATGACATTGAATCCCGTATTACCACCAAGGAATTTCCAGCTGTTTTGAACCTGTTTCCCTTCCCTTGAATAATTTTGCTGAGATTTGATGAAAATTGTGTCCCTCCGATCTTTTCCCCCAATCATTTACCCATAGCTTTTGATTTTTCTTCTCTTGGAACCACACCGGAAGACCATACCTTCTATTCGCCAGCCATTAATTCCTAGCCTTCCTTAAAAACGACCGACGAATGCCTATTCGAGTACCAATAGTCGATTGGAGACCGTGACATCCACAATCTCCTGCGTTAAAAGGCTCAATTGTTACTCAGATTCCGAGTGAAGATTCTTGCGCACAGTGTAGAAATTAGATGTTGAACCATCCAGAGCAACCACTGAAGCGCGACCATGGTTGTTAGCTATTGTTGCATTTGTGATTGTCATTCCCGCACCCTCCGTGACCCAACCCGAAAATGTCATCACTCTGTTCAACCCCAACACTATAGCCGACCCAGATCCTTGACCCGCTACAAAATCCTTCATCTCTGTGACCTGACCCGGTAATGACAAAGTTTTATTGTCGACCCAGACCCTTGGCCCACTGCAGATTCCTTCGACAGATCAGTTTCCATTAGGCCCTTGGAAGATTCCGCAATTGCTGGTTTAGAAAGGGCTGTCGAATTCTTGGGCAAAATGGGCCCAGCACCAAGTCCAAAATTTGTTTGTTTAATACTTGCTTGGCCTGTTGAGGAATTAAAATCCGGCACAATCACTGGACCATTAGAAGAATTTCGACTATTGGATCAGCCCATATTGTGGGGTTCAGACGTAGCAACTTGGATGCCTTTAGGTAATATTCCTTAGCCATTTTATGCCGAATGTCTCGCAAATTTCCATTGTTAGTAGAATCAATTTCAACGTTAGCTTACATACCTGATAGAGCCCTAAATTGAGAACCCTCTTTTGTTAGATCACCGATACACCCCATGGTGCAGTGAAAAAATTAATCTGACGATCATATCTAGGGATCCATGTGCGAGGAACGAATCGAGGTGAGAACGGTAAGAACGATTACCTTTAATCGTCTGAAAATTGATTGTTGTGAACCGAATTGTATGTCGATCAAAGCTGCTACACAATGTTTCGACCTCTATGTAATCCACCCGGTGTGACAACGATCGACAATTACCCTCTAAACTTTTCAGAGAATATTTTATTGACGATTGTTAGACCCTCTTTTTTTCTGATATCAAAATCCTAACACAATTCTACTATATATTCCTTTAAATAATATCTGATATTAAAACAAAATTATTCCTTTAGAGAAATATATGGAAAATTATTAAAACATTATATCCTTTTTAGAGCTGATCGTGGGTCGGGCCGGGCCAGGTTCGAGCCGAGCTTCAACAAAATTTTAGGCCCAATTGCTAGGCCTCGCCCCGGCCCAAAAAATGGGCCTAAAATTTTATGCAAGATTGACCCGAATTATTGAAGTCAAACCCGAGCCCAACCTGGCCTAGCCAGTATTAATTTTTTAGATTATTTTATTATATATAACAAATTTGCAAAATATATAACATATCAAATATATTTAAAAACATTAAGACAAACATTAAAAAATAAACAAATTTAAAATACATTAAAAATTCTTTATATTAAGATAGTTGCAAATAAAGTAATAGAAAAATTAAAATAAAACATAAGTTTTATAATATTCAAATAATATTAAAAAGAAGGACATCGAAACAATAGTAAAAACGTATAAAAAAAATCTAAACAACAAAAATAATAACCAAAACAGCAGTAAAAATAACAGCGAAAAAGCAATAAAAATAACAAAAATAACAACAAAAATAGCACTCAAAATAATAAAAAAGCACCAAAACAGTAAAAACAACACCAAAATAGCAAAAAACAGCAATCAAAACAGTAAAAAAAAACACCAAAACAACAATATAATTTTTTATTAAAAATGGTTAATTTATTCGGGTTACGCCAAGCCGAGCCCGAGCCAAAAAACTTTCTCAAGGCTTGACCTGTTTAGAAAATAGGCCTCATTTTTTGTCCAAGCCCATTTTTCGGACCTATATTTTTATCCAAACCCTCTCATTTTTTTGACGGGTGGCCCGGCCCATGACCAGGTCTAATTCTTTCCAAAAAGATATTAACTTTCATATTTTAATATTTAACGAAATTATTAAAATAAATAATTATAATTACATTAAATTATATTTAGTTAATATTAATTTTTTATATGAATCGAATTTATATATTAATATTAACTATGTTTTCTATTCGTGTACAATAAGTTTGTACTCACAATTTGTTTAATATTTAATTGTCACATTAAATTAATTCAATAATTAATTTAAATCATGTGATAGCTAAACATAACACCAATTGTGTTTGGATTCTGTTCGTTTCAACCATAGGGTGTGACATTGTAGATTCTTATAACGTTAACAGCAATACTAGAACGATTTTAATATTACAAACAATGAGTGACATCAAGCAATGCATCATTGCTACCTAAATTACAATAAGTCATGATTCAATATAACCTTTTTATGATTAATCCTTCATATATCAAATCCTTTTGTCTTTTACATCTAGAATGGACACAAGTCATGGAACACTCACACTTGCATAGTCTAAATGTTTCTTTAGTATCTTGAGTAGACTATGATAAGCAAATAAGTATGATATCTCATATCAACTTATTCGAGCATGACCATGCATTTCTAGTCTCACTCAATCAAGTGGTCTAAGATATTGCTCCTATTATGTAGGAGGGTTTTTTTTCAAATCATATATTGATCAACCATATCTCACTATATAGATTGTGGTATATCCAACATTAGCCTTTATAGAACAACCAGTTACGATAGACGTTTGATTGTATTAAAATATACGACTTATAATGTTGGGATAATGATGCTCTCAAGTTTGAGGATCGTATACATAGTAATCACTATGAGTAATGTTGTGACTGTTACATAATAATCCAAGAAACATACTCATAACAGGTTAGTCCAATATGTTGTTATCTAACACACATACTCATGTATTGATTTTGACATATCATGTCAATGACAACACTTTTCCATCAATATACTACATGTTCGTCTTAATGCATTATTGTTGTCCAAGCCCACAATAATACTCGACTAAAGACCTTTTAAGAATAATCATATTATTCTCAGGACATTATTATAAAACAATTTATTTATATACATAAAAAAAACTGAAATAATAATGTCAATGCCTTATATTAATAAACGAGGTAAAACAAGTATGTTATTACAATCATTTTATGATTGGTCTTTAGGCGTACTCTAACACCTTTCTGTTAGCCAAAATTTCAGTTTTTGATTGAGTAGAATCCCTTGATTTGCGACGCGATTTCTTCTCCATCAACATCCACGAGTCGTAATTGTCATTTTTTTCTCCTGTTCCATCACTAGCCGTGTAACCTTCGACAAGGATTTCGGCGAAGGACTACCCATTTCAAAGTTAGTTTCCAAAACCCTAAAGGGACAAACATCCTTAACGTGACAATATCGCCCACAGTGAAAGCAAACTGTTGGACGAAATTCGTACTCAACCCTCTGAATTTTTCCATTAATAAGAACTTGGGATACTAGGGTCTATCCAGGTTGACATACATAGCCATACGGGCGAAACGACCTCTCCCTCTGTTGTTCGTATTCATGTCCAATTTTGCTACCTTGCCAATCAACCCTCTTATTTCTATCAAAATTTTCCTCTTGTAAAAATATCATGGCAATCCCGATAGTCTGATCCACAACATCAAGATGCTCGAAAATAATTGTGCTGAATTAAAAGAAGTCGTCCAAGGTTGCACTGTTAAATATTGGCCAAAAATAATCTAAGTTCTTTCGAGAGAACTTTTTCACAATCGAGTCTATTCTTAAATTTGGCCAAAAAATAGTCATTCCCAATATCCTTCAAGTGGAAAGGTGTTGATGGCTTCCATAAACTATAGATCTTATTTGTAACACTGTGAACCCAATGTTAAGTCCCAAGAGTTTCAAGACCCCACTATTTTCCATGTCTTTGAGGAGAATTTGACGAATCCTTTCTGAGAACTTTATTGAAGGAGTACCATTAACAACAGATTTTTGAAAATCTCCTTCTAACAATTCGAAGTCATCCTTCTCCTCTAGGCCAGTTCCCATAGTACCAAGTGAGTTACCATTTAATTTGTCCTTCCACGGAGTTGTTGAATCGACAGGTAAGGCTACCAACAGATCTCCACTCTCACTCTCAACTTCATCCGTAAACTAGACTTTTTTAGGGATCAAGCTTTCGATAGAGTCGTCCCCAGATTGAGGACTTCCATAGAGAACATTTTCACAAAGAGAATCCATTGACTTTTTGTCTTATTTAAAAATGATGATGATTCATTTTAATTCTATATTTATATACTTGAGTTGCAATTCAATTATATTAAATTACAATTGATTTAGTTTAGTTGCTAATTTTAACAATTCAATCTCAATAAATAAATAAGTAGTGTGATACATTAGAATATTGACTTTGGAAGTTTGCGTAATGCCATTGACTTTCTCAATTTGTTCAACGTTTGAAAATCTCCTTTTTGTTTTTAGTTTTCCTTACACTGTTTTAATCTATAATTTAGTATGAATAAAATTTTCTTCATTTTTATAATTTAGTATGAATAAAATTTTCTTCATTTGTAAGTAATTAAATATATAGAATAAATATTTTTTTTGGTAACAATAAAACAGTTGAAAAGCAATAACAAAAGTAAATTAATTGTCTATAAGAACTATAGGATGAAGATCACCCTTTAGTAGCTCCGTTAAAACGGAAGGACACTCCTTGAAAACATGAATCTCATTGTAGTTCCCTTTGCTAAGCTTAGCCATTGAATCAACAACCTTATTATGCTCTCTAGGTATATATTGAATACAAACCATCCAATCATAACATAAGAATTGTTTAATTAAGCGTAGCTCCATTAACATAGTAGATCGCATACCCATAACTAAAATGGATTACACTTCTAAGACATTATCACATTCCACTTCTAGTTGTCGAATACCTATTGACCATGCTAATTGAAGACCTTCAAGAATAGCACGGACCTCAGCTTTAAAGACTGAATCTTTCCCAATTCACATTGCAAACCCACACTTCCAAATACTAGCATGATCTCAAAAGACACCTCCTATTGACGCAATGTTCATTGTATCTGAAAAGGCCTCATCTGTGTTCAATTTTATCCAGCCCAGTTTCGGCTTGTTCCAATGATCTTTGAAATTCACTTGAATGCGATATAACTCACTAGACTTAAACATATCAAAACTCTCGATCCATATAAGATTTGTATCAACAACAACATCAATATTACTATGGCTATTATTAAAGATAAAGTTGTTTCGACACTTCCATAATAACCAACAAAGAATTGAAAATTGGGTAGGCCAATTCATTCCATTTGATAACAATCCATCTTGTGATTCCAAGTTATTAGTTAACCACTCAGGCAAGTTTGCAGTGAAAAAAATGTACCAATCGAATTGGGATCCACCACCTTCCACATTGCGAGAATAAATATTTTTATAGAATATTGAATATTACTTGAATTTGTGTCAAACATGTGTTAATTTATATAAGTCAAGATAAGAGAATAAAATTTTAAAAAGTATAATAAAATTATATAATATATATAATTTTGTAGAAATACATAAGACGGGTTTATGGGTTGGGTCAAACTGATGCAAAATTTTGGATCTATTTTTTAGGTTTGAACTTGACTTGAAAGAGGGATTTAAACTATATCTCAAGCTTAACCAAAATAAAATATTAAACCTGAGCTTGATCCAACCCACATTAATTTTTTTATATAAAAATAAATTTAAAAAATATAATACATCAAATATAATAAAAAAGTAAAATAGATGTTTCACAATAAATTAAAAAAACATAAAAAAAGAAGAAGAAATATTTATATTTAAATAATATTAAAATAATTGTAACTTAATAAGCACATAATTAAAAATAAAATAAAAATTATATAATATCTAAACAATATAATAATAAAATAATAATTAAATAATAACAAAAAAAACTTACACGAAACCTGATCCATTTAAAAAAAAAATCTTATTTTTTAAAATTATTTTTCAAATCTATATTATTTCACAAAATCTCTTCAAATCTATATTATTACACAAAATCTCTCATTTGATAGACGAATCTATCTTGGGTGACCCGACTTTAAAACTCGTTTTAGTTCAAAACCGATACGAAAGTGGTTACCACAATTGCGAGCAGAAGGGAAGAGGACCACGCCCCAATTGTGACGTGGGTCTAGGTTTTTCCATTCATGTTAGCATAGTTTTACTTTTCTTGGCGAAAATACGTATGGCATTGGCCGCTCTGCCGGAATAGATTTTTATTTTATTTTTGGTTGATATTATTGCGAAGACAAATCCAAATCATCACTCAACTCTCCTTTGATCAATTATCATAGTAAAAACAAACGAGGGCAATTATTTATAAACTCAGTGTAACCCATTTCTATTTATTGTCCTTTCCCTTCCCTATTTCTATCTAGTTTTGGGGGAGAAGTAAAACGGAATAGCCAGTATCTCTCTAAATTGGTTAGTTATCTTCCTCAACTACCAGACAATTCAAATAAGCTCATATAGCCTTTCCGTTTAGCAGCTGCAGTGATGGCAACGTCGTCAAGTTCATCGGTGATGTCCGCAATCCCAGTCCCTCATAACCCATGGGACTCTTCCAGTTCCAGAGGGCGGATAAGCTTAGTTAGGGTTAACATTCCTGTTCCGGCCGCGTCTATTCCTTTGACCCGTTTCCATCCAACCGCTGCTGCTGCTGCCCGGTAATCTCTTCTTTTCCTTCTTCTTTTTCATGTTGAAGCATCGGACTTGTTTCAATTTATCTTTTTACAAGTAATAATGCTATCTCTTAATTCTCAACATAGCAAACCCTTGACTAAAATGGGATATTTTGGTGCATGAAGGTGGCTAGGTGATCTTAGAGGTGGAAATTCTGTTGAATTGGCATACCATAATAGAAATAATAATAGTACGAGGCAGATGAAGATGAAGAAGAAGAAGAAGAGCGATGCTCCCAAAGCATGGAAATGGTGTACCTCTGTCTCACACTCACAACAGTTAAAGAAGTGGATCCCATGCTGTTCCTCCCTTAGCCGCGACTGCTACGGCGAGACAACCCCCTTTCCTCTCGCAAAATCTGCGCAACCCTTCTTTCTCCATAAATCTCGTTTTCCTCTCGCTACTCACACATTTAGCACTTCTGTAAATATTTGTATCTTGAGCTGCTTTCAACTTCTTCAGAGAGAAAAAAGAAATAAAAAAGATCCCTGAGTGTCATTTTTACTCAATTCGTTAATCTTGTTAAGCAATTCTTTCAGGGCAAGCGTTTCTGTCCTCCATGTGCTACTGTTGGTCCAGATGAACCACATGCTGCAAGTACTACCTGTCCAGATGGTCTTCTGGAAAATCAGGATTTTGATTCACTATATCCTCAATTACAAACAGCTGAACTAGAGGAGTTTTTATCTACTGAACTTCCTTCCAACCCAAAGTTACATCGAGGACAATTGAAAAATGGCCTTCGCTACCTTATTTTGCCAAATAAAGTTCCACCAAACAGGTATAATTCCCTCTCAACTTTAGCGGCCTCATGTTTTTAAGGATGTAAAAGAATTCTTAGATAAAATCTTACTCCATCTTGATTAGCATTTAGAAGTGCATGCTTGAATGTTTATTTTCCCTTTCTTCTTGGGTGTTAAAATTATTAAATCACATGAGCGTAATTTTCTGGTTCTCTCTAATTCCTAGATGTAGATTGTAATAAGAATTGATAGTTATTTTGAGTTTCAAAATCAGCTTCTTTTACATCTTAATGGTTTTCAGGATGTTGAATGCACAGTACTTGTGATGTGTTTAAATATCCAAAAACTTCAAATTTGACTCTTGAATAATAACATACTGAAATAGGAGGCATTTTTCAATAGACCTACTTCATGCGGATGAGACATTATTCTCTGTTTCTTGCATTTACATAGTAATATTTTAAAATAACTTTAGGTTTGAAGCACACATGGAGGTTCATGTGGGATCGATTGATGAGGAAGATGATGAGCAAGGAATAGCGCATATGATTGAACATGTTGCATTCCTTGGAAGCAAGAAACGCGAAAAACTTCTTGGTACTGGAGCTCGCTCTAATGCTTACACTGACTTTCACCATACAGTTTTTCACATCCATTCACCTACTTGTACCAAGGTTTGTCCTTGTCCTTTTCTATACAATTACTATTCAACATTGGCTTTCAGACTCAATCGTATTACCTTTGTTTCTTTGCTTGCCTTAGGGATTTAAGTTCTAGTGTTTTGCCACTTTTTGTATATATATGTATTTTAATCTTTGCCATGTGCTTTATGTTTGTATATTTATTTCTAATATCTGTTTTTCTTCTCTCCTTAAACAAGTATAATTTGTTTTAGCATAGCTATTTTACCTTTCTGCATTTGCCTGACAATCTGTGAAAAGATTAATGGAAGAATTCTCTGTTGATATTTTCAAACTGACTATTGGTTGAAGGGGTTGGTTTATACCTACAATATGTTTCTTGTATATTTGACGGTGGATGACTTGTTTACTAGGATGCTGATGAAGATTTACTTCCACTTGTTCTGGATGCTTTGAATGAGGTATGAAACTCAACTACATCAAAGTCTTTTATATGAAAGATAATTTGGCCCAATGTAACGATAAGGACTTAGTGCTGATGCAATTGCAGCTGGACTTCTTCTTTCCGATTTCCCACCCCCTCCCACCTGTCACTAAAAAGAAATTTATTAAGCACAGTAAAGAAATTTCAGCTTATCATTCCTGTTTCATTCATACAGATAGCTTTCCATCCGAAATTCCTTTCTTCACGGGTTGAAAAAGAGAGGCGTGCTATACTTTCAGAATTACAGATGATGAATACGATAGAGTACCGTGTTGACTGTCAGGTGCTAATGAGGGTGATACTATGGTTTGGTTGCTTATTGTTCTAAGTTTGCTTGAGTTCTAATTTATCATTATATCTTTCTTTTAATGCAGTTATTACAACATCTGCATTCTGAAAACAAGCTAAGCCAAAGATTTCCAATTGGATTAGAAGAGCAGATCAAGAAGTGGGATGCAGATAAAATAAGAAAATTTCATGAACGATGGTATTTTCCAGCTAATGCAACTTTGTACATTGTGGGGGACATTGATAATATCTCAAAGACAATAAATCAGATTGAAGTATGGCACAAGCTGTTTATTATTATTTCTTGTGTCTGTTGTTCTAGGAAGCAGCATTGAGGTTCTTGACTGCAACATTTGATTCTATGCAGGCTGTTTTTGAACAAACTGGCCTTGAAAATGAGACGGCCTCACCACCTACTTCTAGTGCATTTGGTGCCATGGCAAATTTTCTAGTTCCAAAGCTCTCAGCTGGGTTTGCTGGAAGTTCATCTAATGAAAGATCATCTAATTCTTCAGATCAATCTAAAATTCTTAAAAAGGAAAGGCATGCTGTTCGTCCTCCTATAAAGCACAATTGGTCTCTTCCTGGACATAATACCGACATGAAGCCTCCACAAATATTTCAGCATGAGCTACTTCAAAATTTTTCAATTAATATGTTCTGCAAGGTATGGAAAATTAATCTTATTTAGTGAATTTTTTATTAGATTTTCTAAAGTTAAAATCTTCATAGTCTCCTTATTTTCATAGGAATACATGTCTATTTTCTGCTGTTGTGCTAAGACTTTGGGCTAAAAATGCCTGATGTTTTGCTCTAATTTTAGATTAATTAGGGTCCCTTCTCTGCAGCTTTAGTTTTATTGTAATTAGGAATGTGCTTTATAAAAGGTGCTCTTACTGGTTCATAACATATGATTTGGCATGTAAGTAAGAGCATCTTAGGTAAGCAGGAGAAAGGCAGTTTATACTTTGTTGATCAAATGATTCTTCTAATAAAAATTTTAGATGCCTTTATTTTCCATTCATGTAGAGTTTAATTGTACTGATATCTATTCTCTCATTAATTATCTCATACTATTCCCAGAAGAAAAATTACTGTCCTAATAGTTGTACAGTGTTCTCCTGGTGCATTGTTCATTCCTTCATTTATTTATGATAGTCTGTCTTCTCCCTTGTTAAATTGTATTGTTATTCATCCACATGAAACTTCAACAACTAGACCTAGGTGTGGCATTAGACTCAGTTATTGTGTTGTAAATCACTAAATCTTTGTGCAGATTCCTGTGAGCAAGGTTCGAACTTTCAGAGACTTGAGAAATGTTCTGATGAAAAGGATATTTCTGTCTGCCTTGCATTTTCGTATTAATACAAGATACAAGGTGTGTTGATTCCCCAACTCCTTTTCACCCCTCCAGCTTTATTACCTAGAAAACTTGCCTTTATATGTAAATGCCTTGGTGTATGATTAATTCTGAAATTACTCTTTATCATTGTGATATGGACGCTTTATTGCAATTAGAGTTTTAGATTTATTTAACTTGCTTTATCAAGAGTTTTAGTTTTTATTTCCTTTATAAACTCTAAGTTAGGAATTCTATTAGGACTCTTTCTTTGTTATTAACAGCCTATAAAAAGGCTGCCAATATGAAATAAAGGGCAAGCAATTATTCTACCAAAAGAAACATTATTTTGAGAGGGGGTTCAGTCAAGGACGAATCTGCCTTTTGAGTAACCATAGGTCGAAGCAAGGCTTCTTCCTCGTCTAGACCTATGACTAGATCCTACGCCAAGGTGCTTAACAACTTGGTATCGGAGTCAGCTGTCATGGGTGACGAAAAAACTTTGACAGCCAAGCTCGAGGCTTTCATGGAACAAATGACTACAAGACAACAAGCATTGGAGGAGCAGGTGGCAATGCTATCTCTTTCGGTCCAAAAGACAACGAAAGGAGATTCAGAAAAAAAATGAAGAACAGGGTAGTAGCGGAGGCAGGAAACGAAATTCAGATTCGCAACACGGTGGGTACATGGTGCCTCGATACTCTAAAATGGAATTTCCCACTTATGATGGTGTTGGAGATCCTTTAGGGTGGCTAAAAAGATGCGAAAATTTTTTTGTCAATCAAAGAACTAATGAAGAAGATAAAGTCAGCTTAGCTTCATTCCATCTCTTAGGAGAGGCACAGCTGTGGTTCGATCAAATGGAAGAAGAGGAAGACAATCTTAATTGGGGGCGCTTCAAGGAGTGTTGTTATGTACGGTTCGGGCCACCTATGAGTAATAATCCATTGGGGAACTTGCAAACTTGAGACAAATGGGGACTGTCGAAGAATATCAACCCCAATTCCAATCACTACTAGCCAGGATTACTGATCTTAGACCTCGACAACAGGTAGACCTTTTTACTGCTGGGTTGGTAGAGGAACTTCGAATTGATATTGAGATGCAACAACCGGGAAACTTTGGAGTTGCAATGAATATGGCTCTAGCTTTGGAACGTAAACAAAAAGTCTCTTCCAAAATGTTATCTCGAACCAATCTAAACTGGCCAACAACTACGAGCTTTGCAAAGGGAGGGGAACAACCAATGAAACCAATGGGAAATAACAGCAAAATAGATTCTTCTGCACCATTTATTAAGAGATTGACATGGGCAGAAATGGCGGAAAGAAGGCTAAGGGGCTGTGTTATAATTGTGACGAGTCTTTTTATGTGGGACACAAATGTAAAAGGTTATTTTGGATAGAAGTACTAGATGTTGAAAGTAGGCAAGATGACGATGAGATAGATGATTTTGGATAAGTTCTGCAACTTATTTTGAATTTGAGCTTGAGGACAAGCTCTACTCCGAGAGGGGGAGTAATGATATGGACGCTTTATTGCAATTAGAGTTTTAGATTTATTTAACTTGCTTTATCAAGAGTTTTAGTTTCAGTTATTTTCCTTATTATATTAGGTTTTTATTTCCTTTATAAACTCTAAGTTAGGAATTCTATTAGGACTCTTTCTTTGTTATTAACAGCCTATTAAAAGGCTGCCAATATGAAATAAAGGGCAAGCAATTATTCTATCAAAAGAAACATTATTTTGAGAGGGGGTTCAATCAAGGACGAATCTGCCTTTCAAGTAACCATAGGTCGAAGCAAGGCTTCTTCCTCGTCCAGACCTATGACTAGATCCTACGCCAAGGTTCTTAACACATTCTTCCTTCATGTTGCTCAAATAAAGCTTTATTTAGTCCCAATTTGGCATGCAATTGCTGTTCCCTACCTGATTTTGTGATTGAGAACAAATTAATCATAGTGGCAATTTTGATCTCAATTTTATTTAGTTTAGCACTGTGTTTATGTTGCAATCCATTTACTTGAATAATAATTCCAAATGGGTTATTATTAACTCGTGGGGGTTATAGTATTAGGTATATGGGGTAGATTACTAATTTTATTACTAATTTTAAGGAATGGTTTACCAGGAATTTTAACAGTGGCAAATTAAGATTTTTTTCCCGGAAATTGGGTCAAGTTAACTAGAAAATTCATACTATATCTTCTGTGCTTTTTCTAGAATTTCAACCTTTGTTTCTGTGATCTGCTTTTGCAAGTTATTTTGAGTGGTGAATCATTAAATCTGAATTGAAGTTGATCTTCTAAAGCAGTATAACATAAAAGTTGAATTGCACATTTTGTTTATTGCCACCCACCATACATCCCACTTCCAAGTCACAAGAATAACATAAATATTTCTTTTGAAACTTTGGGCTAATCTATGGCATTTCCAGAGTTCAAATCCACCGTTTACTTCAGTTGAGTTGGACCATAGTGATTCAGGAAGGGAAGGATGCACTGTCACAACTCTTACAATCACAGCAGAGCCCAAGAATTGGCAGAATGCAATTAAGGTTGCTGTTCAAGAGGTTTGTTTTTCCTATCATATACAATTTCTTCTGTTGATTCATTCTTCATTGGTGAATGGTGTGGTTGAGTAATTATCCTGATGCTCTATTGGAATAACAATGGGATAAATAGCACAATGTTCTCCTGCAGTTACCTCCCAATTTTTCCTTCCTTACGTGTTTATTATGGGGTGATGATAGAATATTGTTTTGATTGATTCAACATCAAATGGCTTTAAATCCTAATATATTCTGTTGATTATAGGTTCGAAGGCTCAAGGAATTTGGTGTTACTAAGGGTGAATTGACTCGCTATATGGATGCACTGCTAAAAGATAGTGAACAGCTGTCAGCAATGATTGACAATGTGTCATCAGTTGACAATTTGGATTTTATTATGGAAAGTGATGCACTGGGCCATATAGTTATGGATCAGAGACAAGGACATGAGAGTTTAATGGCTGTTGCTGGAACAGTTACTCTTGATGAAGTAAGTTCATTGATAATGATCTTAGCCTCTGTCAGTGTTCTTCATGCTTTCTGTTCTCCCCATGAGTTTTTTTTTTTTTTCTTTTATGTTTTAATAAGGCATATTTGCTCCATATAGTTGAGCTTATGAGCTAGGGCAGTGGAGCTAATGTTGGTTGAAATCTGTTAATAGGATGTTTTGGAACAGTCCTGCACACAATTTTTCTGTCTTTGCGAAAATTGTGCATCTTGGATGTATACTGTCAATTTCACCATGGCTTTTAGTTAACATTGCCTGTAATGCTCTGTTTTTGTGTCCCCTGCATACCATAACAGAGCTAGTTGCTATGATTTAAAGGACTATAATTCTTAAATTCCTTTGTTCTAGTCAGTTGCGCAAACATGATTTGGCGCGAAGATTTTATTCATTCCTTGGAAAGAAATATCAAGTTGGTTTATAGATGTGGGTTTTCCATGTAGTGCTAGTTCACGAGACAGGTGTAACTTTAAACATGTAATTTTTCTCGTCTCTTGGCACTTAACATCACAATTTTAAATTAAAAACAAATTCCTTACATACTTTCTTTTGACTGGTCTGTCATGTAGGTCAACTCTATTGGTGCTCAGGTATTAGAATTTATCTCTGATTTTGGAAATCCTACCGCACCTCTACCGGCAGCAGTTGTTGCGTGTGTTCCAAAGAAAATTCACATTGATGGCATTAGTGAAACTGAATTCAAGATAACCACAAGCGAGATCATATCTGCTATAAAGTCAGGATTGAAAGAACCTATTGAAGCTGAGCCTGAGGTCTTCTTCTGTACCTATATTAAAATATTAAATTCCACTCTGAATTGTGTTTGCTTATATTATCTTTGCATAAATATATTCAAGGAAGGTCACTACTAAATTTCTTTTCTTTTCTGCAGCTTGAGGTGCCGAAAGAATTAATATCTCCGCAGCAGTTGCAGGAATTGAGAATGCAGCAGAAGCCTTCTTTTATTCCTCTTAGTCCTGAAATAGATGTCACAAAATTGCACGACAAGGAAACAGGGATTACTCAATGCCGTCTTTCTAATGGAATTCCTGTAAATTATAAAGTATGCCTTACATTTGTTGCTTTTAGTTACTTTGTTGACCAATTAAAAAGGAATAATGGTTATTTGTGTCTATAGTACTATCTAATATGTGTGGATCTGAATCTTTTGTTTTTCCATGTAGTTTTTGGAAGATTAAGTCCTGATCTGCCAAATAAATCCTACGTTTCTGCTTAATGTTTCTATGATGTGTGTTTGAATTTGTTGGTTGAGATGTCTTATCCTGAGTTATTCCTCGACTTTTCTTTTTTCCTTTAAAGTAATTTCTTGTTGAGGCAGGTAGATTCTTGGATTACTAAATTTAGATGATATTTCTTTACAAATCTCAGATTAAAAATATGTATCTTTGCATGAAAACCTCAACTAGGTGCTATTTGATTGGCTGATGAGATTTGATTTCTATTACACTCATCATGGATGTATTAAATGAGTTTAGAAACAACAGTATGTCTGGTTGGTTCCACATGTCTTTCTCTCACATGGAATTGTTTGTAAATTCATTCATATGAAACCTTTGTCTTTGTTTAGATCTCAAAGAATGAAACCAAGGGAGGTGTAATGCGGCTCATAGTTGGTGGGGGAAGAGCTGCTGAAACTTCTGATTCTAAAGGGGCGGTAGTAGTTGGTGTCCGAACTCTCAGTGAGGGTGGTCGAGTTGGCAACTTCTCAAGGGAACAGGTCAGTTTTTTTTCATGTTCTTCTTACTTCTTAATCAGATAATTTGAAAAAAGCTGTGAAAATGATTATTTTCTTGGCTTAATGGGTTCAACTTTTTAATTAGTATGACTGGGAAAAAAAGTATGGAAATGCATGTTGAGTGATGATAAAATATTTGGTCTTTTTACTAAAGTGAAAAATTGAGGACCACTTCCTGTTGATCTCTTTTGCAAAGGTCATGTATTCATTTCTCTCAGCTCTATCAATATTCAATAGTGATTTGTTATAACTTGGTCCATTCCCATTGCTACTATTTTCAAGCTGTTATAATCTCAGTAAAAATTCTCAGCCTCTTTGCCCACTTATTATTTTTATTATGTGTGTTTTGATGTGATTACCAGGTAGAACTTTTTTGTGTGAATCACCTGATAAATTGCTCCTTGGAGTCCACTGAGGAATTCATTTCGATGGAGTTCCGTTTTACGTTGAGAGATAATGGGATGCATGCTGCTTTCCAGTTACTTCATATGGTGCTTGAGGTATCACCATGTTGATAATTATATCTATACATGTTGATATTTTCTTTTTGTTTACTAGTTATCTAGTGTAAGAAACATATTAATGCTGGGAAAGGGTCGTTCCTTTGAGCAAACTCAATTTTCATTATAAAATTATGATATAATGATATTGTGTTATAATAAATGAGGGCTTCTGATTTGCAGCATAGTGTCTGGCTTGAGGATGCATTTGATAGAGCTAGACAACTGTATTTGTCCTACTATCGGTCTATTCCAAAGAGTTTGGAACGCTCAACTGCTCACAAACTCATGTTGGCGATGATGGATGGCGATGAGCGCTTTGTTGAACCTACTCCAAAATCATTACAAAATTTAACACTCAAATCTGTAAAAGATGCTGTGATGAATCAGTTTGTAGCTGATAATATGGAGGTAAATATTCACTCTCAAATCTTCACACTGTATCTGACATTCAAAATGAGCTTTCTTTTAATCTAAATATGTTTGTCTTCTTTGTTCAGGTAAGTATTGTAGGGGACTTCTCACAGGAGGAGATTGAGTCTTGTATTCTGGATTATCTGGGAACAGTTAGAGCATCAAGAGACTCTGAAAGAGAGCCTGAATTTAGTCCAATCTTGTTTCGAACTTCTCCATCTGACTTGCAGTTTCAACAAGTGAGACCATTTCTCGAGTTATAACAATTTTATTTTCTGAAGATATTTCTCAAGTTATAGTTACATCATGTATTTGGGAAAATTTTTTGGAATTGTTCTGTGCATTTACCCATGCATTCTTTTGGTTTCTTTGTAGAAATTCTTTACATATGTTTTTCTTCAACCAGATGTGTTTATTTTCTTTCCAATAGGTATTTTTGAAGGACACCGATGAAAGGGCTTGTGCATATATCGCAGGCCCCGCACCTAACCGCTGGGGTTTTACAATTGATGGGAAAGACCTATTGGAGTCAGTTGCTGATATTCCAATTACTGATGGTGAGTTCCCTAATGATGTGTAGAAATTTGATATTCTTTTTCCATCCAAGTCTTAGCTCCTTGGACTGCTAGGGAGTGCAAGCTTTCATAGTGTCCTATATTAATTACTAATATAAGAACAATTAGAAGGTTTGAGGCGGTTTAACTTAAAGCCATGCCATCAAGCTTGCTGTTGAGTGGATTAAATTGTAGGATGTATGAATTGTGGTAACCAACTGAACATTGGTAGGAATGTGATTTTATGAGGCCCTTGTAAAGGTTCTAGTCAATCACTGAGAACAGCTTGAGCTTAGTCATTGGAGGATAACATGGTTTAGGCTTTATAACTTGCTAGGTCAGTTTGGTTGAATTTGGGGCCTTAATTCGGTGTTAGAGCACGTGCCTGCCAGTCTCGGCTCCCACATCATGCTGGTAAGATCTTGTTTATCGTGGAACTGATTATGACTGAAATGTGAAGTCTTGGTGAGGATATCAAGGATTTTAGTTGATGGGTCTGCAATACTCCATCGCATATTGAACGTGAATGTGAATGGGGAAATTAAGACTCACATTTGTGTTATAGTCAATTACTTGTAACAACTTGAGTTCTAGGTTTCGAGAGCCACATAAACACGAAACAGAAGAGGCTTAGATCTGGATCACTACAGTTGATGTCAGTGTATCTGACAATGTGGGCTTTAAGCCTCTAACATTGCACTGGTATGAACTTGGTTCTTGGTTCCTGTAGTATGGGTCTTGATCGTGATGTGTGGTCATGATGGTACTCGTGTAGAGTCCGTCACATCTTGGGTATGAATGTGAATGATCAGACCCATGTAACTGTTCTAGTTAACCAGAAACAACACTTGAGCTTAAGCTTTTGAGAATCATGTGGCCACTGTTGTTCTGACCTGGGTCTTTAAAAATCTTGCAATTTTTGCAAACAGAGCAATTCCATTTTATAGCAGCTTGTGCATGGCCATTTAGTCTATCTTTCAATTTGCCTTTGCTTGGTCTTTCCCTTCCTATTATAACATAGTTGAGGATTTGAGCTGGTTCCATAGAGGGAAGAATGGTAGGAGCCCCTGAGGGAATTGAGAGTGCGCTTTACCAAGCTTCTCTTAGATAAATCAGGATTTTATTGTGCTGTGAGATGCCAAAGCCGACTATAGATACTCCTATGTCCCATGTTTTTGGTTTCCTTGCGAGCCAAAAGGGTGCTCATTTATTGTCTGAGCCAATGGATTTGTTAGTAATGCAGAATACAAGTTAAATAGCTTTGAATGATTTTTAAATGAAAAAAAAATGATATATTCTTAAATACTTGTGTCAAAATGAGATGTATTTTCCTTGAAATTAAAAAAAAAAAGTACTTTTCATCTCTCATGGCTGGTCATTTACTTTGCAGAAGCACAACTCCATTCCGAGGAGGGAAACAATGTTCAGAAGGATCTGCAAAGAAAGCTTCGTGATCATCCACTTTTCTTTGGCATAACAATGGGGCTGCTAGCTGAGGTTATAAATTCTAGGTGATTCTTCTTATAGCCAATTGCATATATTGAGCAAGTGAATCTGCATTGATCACAAATGCACATTTTTTTAGTGGTTGCAAAATGATCAATTATTGATTGCTGTGGCAGCTTGTACCTTGTTTTGCTGTTAGATGTCACAAGTCCTGAGCGTTGAAATTGCAATCAAGACTGTTAGGATTATTCACTTGCAATTGTTAGTTAAAATAATAAAAGTTCTGTTCATGTTTTAAGTGTTTCAAGTTTTTACTCTTCTGGGGCATCCTTAACAAATCCTTACATCTTTGGGAATTATCTAATACAAATTCTGCCCTACTTGACACAGGCTTTTTACAACCGTCCGGGACTCCCTTGGGTTAACATATGATGTATCATTTGAGTTGAACTTGTTTGATCGACTTAAGCTTGGATGGTATGTCATATCTGTAACATCAACTCCAAGCAAGGTGAGCAATGAATCGACGGATAGATCTGCATTCTTTTGTTGTTTTTGTGGTTATTGTTGTCTTTTTTACCCCATCACCAATTTTTGGGATTAACTTCCAGGTATATAAAGCTGTTGATGCTTGCAAGAATGTTCTTAGAGGTTTGCACTCCAACAAGGTTGCTCCACGGGAACTGGAGAGGGTTAGTTCTTATACAACTATTATGACTTAATGAGTTATCTTATGTTACCAAGTAACTGGAAATTGTTATGAAAGAATGTGGTTCAGGTGAAAAAAAGCAGAATTTACATCTTTACTTACACAAGCTAGCTGTCAATTGTTGAAGTTTATAAAAGCAATCCTTGAATCTGCAGGCAAAGAGGACTCTTTTAATGAGACACGAAGCAGAAATAAAGTCAAATGCATATTGGCTAGGATTGTTGGCTCACCTACAAGCTTCTTCGGTTCCTAGAAAGGTGAAATGAAATTTGATAGTTCAGTGTTATGTTATATTATGTTACTATTATATTCTTAATTTCCAAATTCCAATACTTGAGATAATTTTTATGTTTGAAACTTATTTTGATGTGTAAAAGATGGACCAAATTTTGTTGAGTCTTACCGGTCTCATGGTGATGATAATAAACTCCCAATTTTTTTTTATTTTATTTTTTGGAATTCAGGACATATCATGCGTCAAAGAGCTTACTTCTCTATACGAGGCTGCTTCTATTGAGGACATCTACCTTGCTTATGACCAGCTGAAAGTGGACGAAGAGTCTTTGTTCTCATGTATTGGAATTGCAGGGGTTAATGCCGGTGAAGGTGCTATGGGTGAGGATATGCTTCAGTTTAACGGCCTTGAACCTGATAAAAATCTTCAAACCAATGAGCTAGTTTCTGGAAATTGGATTATAGGCAAAGTTGGACATGGGACATGGGACATGGGTATGAGAGTGGATAATTAGGACATGGAAACAAGGAATAAATAATATAAAAATATAATAATTAGATTAAATTTTAGTAACAGTATAGACAATATGCCTCACATTTTCTCGATAGATAAAAGCAGTTGTTATCACAATTTCTTGAAAGTTAATTTTATACTAAATCCTACACTAAAAAACTTGGTGGGTTATATTCCCTTGATTCATGTGCAGCTTCCATAGAAGAGGAAGAATCAAACGAAGGGTTTCAAGGAGTTATTCCTGTAGGGCGGGGTTTATCTACCATGACGAGGCCAACAACATGAATGAACGTCTTTGATGCCATTTGCTGTTGTGAGGGCAAACAGGTGGGTTTAAAGCAACGATGGGAAATCTCTCTCCCAACTGGAAGCGTCGAGGAGGAACGCAACAAACTCATATAGAATGAAGCCAACCATGAAGATGCTGCTATATGTATGTCAATGTCACACATTGAAATGTAATTATATGATTTTGATGCCAACAGGCTTTGTATTCTTTGGGAATTTTGGCTGAAAAAAGCCCCCAATCAAATAGATAATAGGAAAAAAAATGATTTCAGACCTCATTTTGCGAACACCTCCTTTTCTGCAGGTAGTGTAGCATGTATGCTGACTGCGGTTGAGTCGAGTTGGTTACTTCGTAACTTCTTCCCCTTATCCAGAAATATAAAAAGACTTATTACCTATTGACCTATGTACGATGTGTGACCTCTTTTGTTTTTTGGTCAGCTCGGCGTATCAAATGTTAATTTTGTTTTAAAAACAATTCTAAGAGATGTTAGAAAATTAAATAAAGATCATAAATAAATCAAAAGAAACTCAAAAATTATAACTTTTTTATTTTAATTATGCTTAATTTAAATTCCTAAAATTCTCTGAAATATTTTTCCTCTCTTCTTATGGTAATACCAAAAATCACGATGTTCGTGAAATTGACGTTATTTTAACTTCAAGTAATTTTCGTAAAAATGGAACCGATTAAATCATTTGATGAAAGATGAAAAATAATCAAATAAATTTGGTTTTGGTTTACAGTATGATGGTTTTGTGGATCTTGAATGGCTCTCAAGTCTCAAATTCCATTGAAGATTCATTCTGAAATTTAAAGAGAATTTTGGGTTTTTTTTTTTCTTTTTACAATTTTACGAATTATTTTTTTTATAAAAAAAAATTTAGAGTGTGTTTGGATGAGAGATTTGTAGATGGAATTTTATTCTTCTCAAAATTCTAAATATAAATTTTCCTATTTGAATAAAAATATTGAAATTTTTTAAAATTTGTGAGTAATTTCAAGAGGGGATTTTGATAGTTCAATCTCATATTTCAAATACTACCTAAAGAGGTGATTTTTCAAAATTTTATTTCATTTAATACACATGATCTCATTGTAAGATAAAAAATTCAAACTTTCATATTGAACATTTTTTATAATTTAACTTTAGCATAGTCATTTTTAAATTTGCAAAATCTTAATAACTTTTTTTTTTCTTAATCAAATTATTTATCTAAATAAAGCAATTACAAATTGGTAGGATTTTGAATTCTAAATTCTAAAAAAGCTAGCATTTCAAAAATCTAAAAAAAAATCATCACACAGTCTAAAAGTAATTACAATTTAAAAAAAATGGAAAATAAGTTCTGAATTTTTTAGATTTTTAAAGAAACCTTTTTATTAAAAAAATAGAATTTTTTTTTGCATTTTTATGTTTTTCTTTAATTTTTTCTGGTTTTTTTTTTTTTAAATTTGAGGATTTTTTTACATAGATATGTTTGATCAGATTTTATTATAATTTTTTAATGAAAATTAACAGTTTCGGAGCCATAACTTTTTTACTTGAATATTGGTATAGACACATATTAACAAGAATTTTTTATAACTATCCGATAAATGCATATTGGGATAGACACATATATTAACAATGAACATAACTAATCATGAGATGTTTACTTGAATAATCATAACTTTTTGTTAATAATCAATTAACATGACCTTTAGTAATGGGACACCACTCATCACTTTTGAATTGTGGCAATTATTGATTATCAACCAAATGTTGTAATTTTTGGTTATTCAAATATTTTTATTTATAACTATTGAAACATTATATATATCAAGTACTAATATCGATAAAAATCGTAACTAAGTTTAGTATAACTTAATTTTGCGATATTAGTTACAAAAAAGAAAGTAAAAATCAAATTATAAAATAAATAACATATATTTATAAGATGATATATTAATAATTTATTTTTTAAAAATAAAAAACTATTTGCAATTTATTAATAATTATAAAATCCCTTTTTAAATTTTATTTACGAAAATGGATCATATTGTAAATTAGTTATTGGAATGGATCAATTTACAAAAAGGCATCCACGTGGACGCCATGTCAGGAGTTTTTCAGGAAAAGCACATCCACGTGGAAGCGCTTTTCCTTCTATGCAGCAAAAGCGCGTCCAGGTAAAGGCACTTTTCCAAAAAAAGTGTCCACTTGGACGCGTTTTTCTCCGTTTTTTCAAAAGGGGATTTTGCAATTTTGACCATGAGTTTTCAACAAGTTTTTAATGGGAAATTTGCTAATTTGGGCCTTAGGGTTTTGAGTGTATTTGTTTTAACTAGGTTTAAGGATTTTAAATTAGGGTTTTAGTATTTATTTTATATATTTTAGGTAAAAAAATCCATAACAAATTGAAAGAATTAAATTTAAATAAAAAAGAATTGTTTTTTTGTTTTATTTTTATTCAAATTATTTAATTATTTTTATAAATAATTATTAATTATTTTTTATTAAATCATAATTTTAACATATACTTCCTCTTGTCTCATTTTTATTTTAATGGTAAAGTTCACTTTTAAGACAAAAAGAATAATTTATAATTTAGTCATTATAATTATAATTATAAACTAATTAATTAATAATGTGCTTTGCTATCTTTATTTTATTTGCATACTAATTATAAATTTTTATTTTTTTATTTTTTTTTCAATGTAAATTTTACTTTTTAATTTAAAGGTAAAAATATCAATTAAAATTATAATTAGAAGTAAATTTTACCCAAAACTAATGTGTACAAAAATATTCAAATGAACTTCGCTTTTATTAAATGAAACAATATAAAAATAATGTTTACAAAAATTTTTGAAAATAATCAATGCATGTCTCGGTCCGAATCAGTGCCACATGGGGATGGTCGACGATTACGCGCTGGATTCCTTTTTTGTTGTGCTTTTGGTTCCCCTAGTTCTGGTTCATCTTCCGGGCGAGGTTGTGCTACTGGTTGTGGGTGTTGGGAAGATGACCCACCTTGATAGCGTAAAGATTACAAAGGTGTTTATATCACCAACGGCGATTGAGCATAATGGAGTTGAAACCATAAGGTGGTGGAAATTAAGATGGCATTGGAACTGAGTTGAGCTCCACGACGGTCCCTCAGGCTGTACCTCCTGCGACGACGATTGCCTATATATCGTCGGTTGACTTGGAGTCATCAAGATATTCAATGCACCGGGCCACATATTCCAACTTGGCATAGGCATAGAACTAGAAAGTGGAAACATATAAGGGTTAGGATATGCACCCGGCATAAACTGAAGGGGATGTGGTGACACAATCGTAACTTGCTGCATTGGGGCTAGTGCTTACGTGAGCAATGCTTGCATGGGCGGTGCTTGAGTGGCTGGTGATGATGGGCTCGCCTCACCACCTCTTCTCCTTGGATTTAAATGATTGCCTATATATCGTCGGTTGACTTGGAGTCATCGAGATATTCAATGCATCGGGCCACATATTCCAACTTGGCATAGGCATAGAACGAGAAAGTGGAAACATATAAGGGTTAGGATATGCACTTGGCATAACCTGAAGGGGATGTGGTGACACAATCGTAACTTGCTGCATTGGGGCCAGTGCTTGCGTGAGCAGTGCTTGTATGGGCGGTGCTTGCATGGCTGGTGATGATGGGCCCGCCTCACCACCTCTTCTCCTTGGATTTAAAGGGCCCCGTCGCTCCCTTTCAACACGGAATACTCAACGCCTCACCTCTTTGGAGAACAAATATGGCTTGTCATGGATCCTAAACCATGACATGTATTCCAGATTGCATGCTAACTTCGGAACGATAATCGATTCACAAACAGGTAGATAATCGTACCTATCTTCCCACTTCTCGATATGTTCCGAGTGAAATAACGACCAATCCGTATCCGATCACCGTAAGTCGATTTTGTGCTCATCATCGAGCACCTCAGGTGGCACGAGAATCGATTGTTAAAATCCGAATTGCCGCAACACTCGATTTCTCCTGATGCATCTCAACAGTAGCATAAGTGACCAACGGGACCCTAACGTGCTAGATGTTTGGATTCTATAGGAATTCCTCTTAAATTACTACTCGAATTGTCGGATCCTCGTATGGTGTCCATTGAAACTATATCAACGTGATAAAAATATTAGTGGTATAATATTAAATACTAAATACGAAATCCACTATGTTATATATATATAATTCAAAATTAAATAAATACTTACATGAGCTTTCGATCGTTGGTCTAATAGAAGTCATATATCTTCAAGAGCGGTAGGTAATCCCACGTGACTCGACGAATGGTTCCACCTATTTAAATAAAATTTTAACATAAAATTTAAATTTAAATCTATTTAATAATGGTAAAATCTAAAATAAAATTTACCTCATTATGAGTGAGAATGTATACGGGTGGTTCACTCAAGGACGTAAAAATGGAAAGCGAAATCGAGCCCATGATTATAACAGTGAGAGGCAACCATCTGTTTTTCTTTCTTTGGTTGCGTCGTCCGATGCATCTCCCAATACAACATCGCTAACACAACAGACCCCCAACTGAGTTCACCACTGCTCTAAAATCAACCAGTTTCAACAGCCACCTCAAATGTACGAGGGTTCGTGACTTGTCTGGCATCAAATAACCTCCGATGATCTGTAAGATGTACGCCCGAGCATATCATATTCTTTCTATTTATGTCGAATCATCCGCCAACTCATTAAATATGTTTCGTAACCAAATCATTTTGGTTCAACTTTCGTAGATAACATCCGAAATTACACCCAAAAGATCATAACACATGCGTGTCCAATCAGTAAAATTAGTGGGCCTAATGACTACAGGCCCATCAATCGATACCCAACTGTAACTGCACGTCCTCTAGAGTGATTGTACACTCCCCACATGGAAGATGGAATGTGTACATCTCGGGTCTCCACCTCTCCACAAATGCCCTTATTAGTTTCGGGTCCAACTTGCAACCCCAACCTATAACGATCACGTGCCAAAAACCGGCTTCCCTTAAGTAAGTTTCAATCAATGGTGATGGAGGACCGGGTAGATTACGAATAAAGCATTGTAGAATTTGTTCGACCGACTATTCACACACAAAAATTTTAATTAAATTATAAAAATTATATAAAAATAATTAAATTATAAAAACAAAATATATAAAAAAAAATTAAAATTAAATCTTACCATTTGCAATTGGTCGACAGAGATTTGCAGTTAGAGCAATTGTCAAAATTTGAATTTGACCGTTAGGGCACACAGGCAAAAGCGTGCCCCCATGTGGAAAACACGACCTAAAGCGCGTCCACGTAGGCGCTCTTTTGGGCAAAAGAGCTTCCATGTGGGCACTATTTTGGCAAAAACGTACCTACATGGACGCGCTTTTGCTACATAGAAGGACAAGCGCTTCCACGTGGATGTGCTTTTCTTGAAAAACCCCTGACATGACGTCCACGTGGCGTGTTTTTGCAAAATTGGCCCATTCCAATAATTAATTTACAATATGGTTCATTTCTGTAAAAAAAATTCAAAATTAGCTTTTTTTGATAAATAACACAAAATATTATACACATTTATTTTACTTTTTATCATTATTCCCTACATTTTTTTCTCATTCAACTACCATAGTTGTTTAAGTTAAATTTATTGGTTGAATTAATTGAATCGAAAATTGATTGGAGTACTAATTTTAAAGGAGAGATTAAATTGATTCAATTATGAACTGTTTTGAACTGTGACCCGAGAACCGATAAAAACCCGTAGAACCTGCTTTTTATGTTTTTATGCCGAAATTCTTGACCCAAACTGAAAAAAGCCCAACGTTTTACCTACTAACCGACCAGCCCAAGGCAAGCCCGAATCCAACAAACTAATAAAAGAATTAATGAAAAACTAAATGAATAAAAGAAAGAAAAAAACTCAATCCTAAACCCACTAACCAATCAGTCCAAATCTCCCAAAAAAATTAAATAAAAGTATTACTGTATTTAAATAAATGTGTTTATAATTTTGTTAAATGTTTTTTTTTCTGATTTTATTTTCGAATTTTTTTAATCAGTGAAACGATTGAATTGAAAATTGATAATCTAACTGATTTGATCACTAATTCAATTATAAAAATCATACCTATTACTTTGTATTATTGTTTCATTTATAAGTAAGCGTGCATAAAATTTGTATAAAATAAATTTAAAAATTCCGTGTATCATTTTTTATTTATAACGATTTTGTTAGTTCCAAATAATAATAGAAGCTAGTTAGTTCCACCAATTTTGTTAATTATTATGAGGGTTAAATTGCAAATTTGCAACCATATTATTGGTGAAGATTAAAATTTATCATTATATTTTATTTTTATCAATATTGGATTAAAATGTAAATTTTTCATAATATTATAAATGAATGTTGAAATTTGTTACTATACTTTATTGTAATTAATATTTACCATTAGACTTTCAAAAAATTTTAAATTTACTACACAACTTCTATGTGATTGAATCTTACAACTAAACTTTGAATTTTACCGAATTTGGTTAACTTTTATGTTCATTTATTTTTATAAATAACTGTTTTTTATTAATTATTGATACTATACTAATTTAATATTTTAAAGTACTAAATCATAATGTTACTTTTATTATCAAAATAAAACAAATAAAAGTAAAGTGATAAAAACTAATTATTTTTAACTCTCTGAAATTTCAACTTTAAACTGCTATGTCTCAGGCTAATTGATTTGAGCTTTTTGTTCATATAGAATGGTGGGTAGAACTTGTAAAACACTACACTTTCTGCTCATTTATCTAATAAAATTCGACCGTGTTGAATAAAACCAATGAATTATGAGGTAAATGTTTATTATTACCAACCACCTAGAGAGAGAGAGAGATTGGAGGGTGGGGTTATGAGAATTTTGGGTATTTATTTATTTCAATTTTTATACATAATTAGAGCAGACACAAATGTCTACTCATTTAGAAACAAGCTACCCATAAAATTGACTCTCTCAGCTCAGTTATCACATTGACATTATATTATACAGAAACGAAACATGATTAATATCCATCCCTCCTCCTCCACAGTCCACACACACAAATACATGCATTACAAAACATGTAAATTGAGCTGTAAATTGCATTTTACAAGAGTATAATATAGATATACTTACATGCATCACAAAACATGTAAATCATAGTGAAGCAGGAAGCTAGGGTCAATATCACAGAATACACTCGTAATCAGAGAGAGAGAGATCAGGTCACCACACCCGACCCGGAGATGGACAACAAAAGAAAGAAAGAAAGAAAGAAAGAACCATTACCACAAGTTATAACAAAAGAAAACTGCAGTTCACTACATCCGGAAGCAGCTCATAACTTACTTGTTTCTCAATGGCATTCAAAATCTCCTTTACCTCCTCTTAAGCTTCTTCCTCTCCTATAGTCAATCTCTGCATCAGAGCTAGACAAGCCTAGTTGATATTTCCTGCTCCTTGATGAACTCTTCTTCAAGTATACATCCTCTTCATCAGTCAAGGTACGGTTGATAGGTGTACTTGATCCTGACACATTATCCACCTGCCTCCTTGATTTCTGATCTGCACCATAATAGGAGAGAACGTTACTGAATTTCATGCAACAGGGCACAATAACTATCTTCATCACTGAAATGAAGCATTAACTCGTTCAAAAACCATGAAGACATAATATATATATACATGCCCTATTTATTATTTAGAAATTACGCAATCGATGAGATCCAGAATGCTTAGAAGGTTAAATATGAAAATCCACATTCTCAATAAAATTTTGGTCCCATGATTTCTTCACAACCGACAACAGCCAGAGTAATAAATGAACGTTAGATCAACTAGAGGACACTTTACCTTCGTATCCATTGCATGCAACTTGCACATCATGGTGTACAGCCCAATTGACAAGATCAGATTTTGATTTTCCTTTCTTCTCATCCAGAAAGTTTTCCTGTATCCTATCTGTCTTCGATCCTTTGGCAATCAATGCAGGTTCAGTACTTTCTTCAAAAGCAGGTTTATCTATAGGAAAAGGTCTCATTGTAAATGAATCATCTGTAACATCAGTAATCTCCACATATTGGGTAGTGGTGATTATTTCATCTGCACTAAATCCAAAGGAGGCTCTGTAAGCTTCAAGTTCTTCTACATCTTGCTTAGGACTTTTACTCTGCTTATTTTGATGCCCACTGCAACTGGTAGGGTAAACATCTGAATCCTTCGAAACACTTAATCTCCCACCAGCATGTGGAAGTGGGTTCTGATCCAGATAGAATTCAGCAAATGTAGCAGGGCAAAAGAAATTAGTATCTTGAGACCCTATGGAGGAACCAGTTACATCAAGCCCAAATAGCCTGCCACAAACACTCCTAGAATGTTTGCCATTCTGGGTAGAAATTGAAGGATACCATTGCGGAGGGAACTCCCGTTCAGGAAAGGATGATGACAAACAGTCAGCAGAGGTCCTAGAGATTGGTGATCTGAGGCTACTGGCAGGACTGCCGGGGTACAGTGAATATGTAGCTTGAAGATCATTTGCAGCAATATAATTATTCTTATTAGCACTTTCAAGATCTGCAGAAGACGTCACGAACCGTGCAAAAGGAACATCAGGTGAAGAGGGGGTAGTCAGGTGGGCCAACTCAGGAGGGGGAGTGAGAGGAGCGGTGGAAGGCTCAGTAGTAAAGGTTGAGAAAACAGGAGGAGAAACTAGTTGTGTCTCATGGGCATATGGTCCAGTGGCGAACATTGTGGATGATGGTCCTCCAGGTGAGTTTGCTGATAAGAAGCAACTTGGTGATTGAGCTGTTGAAGGGAGTGCAGAATTTGTAAATGACGCTGGAGAAGAAGGGGGTGCTAGAAGAGATGGAGCTAACGTAGTAGCTTGGTTGGTCAACCCAGCAACAGCCTGAGTACCATTATTAGGCTGGGTAGCTGATGCATTGCCCTCAGGCATACGAGATGCAGGTACAATACGCTTTCCACCTTTCTGTGTACCACCAAAACAGGAAAACGCCCCCCAGCATCCTCCCCATCTCTTCTGCTAACAAGATTAAAAATTGAAAGGTTATATCAGATCCTCATTAGTCAATAGGAAAGAAAATTTGAAATTAAACAAGTTAAAACTAGCAACCCTCATAGTTTCTACAAAAGCCAGACAAATTCAGAAAACATAATCAAGCGCTACAAATATCTCTAAACCTACTGCTACTGCAACATTAAAAGATGGTGCATATAACAAATACACAGATTTTTCAGAATCCATGTACAAGAAATCAAGAATTTGTAATACACTTGGGAAATAATATATATATTTAAAAAAATGCACAAGAGAGAGCAGCACTGAAGCATAGATATATACAATATATGTCATATACCGACAGATCACATAAAAATCTTTTTGGAGATGTGTCAAAAGATTTTGCATATAAAGACACATCTCACATGCACACACATTACGAAAGAAAGGGAGCAAATCCTTACCGAGATGAGAGACCAGGTATGGTATTTCCACCTAATAACCCAAAACAGAAAACTCATGTTCCCTGAACGAGAACAATAATTTTATGTAAAAGAAAATGAGCGCCAGTCTATAAGAATGCAACCCTAAACCCTAAACTTAGGCATGGTTAAGGGATCTATGTATCTTAAATAGTTAACTGTAATTAACAAAAATTCTTTGGCAAACAAGATTTGAACAAGCCAAGCAGTAAGGAAGTGGTGAAGTAGTTGGATCTATAGATTGAACAAGAGTGCAAGAAACCAAGTACATGTATGTATGGTTTTTTAAAAAAATTAAAAAATTAAAAAAATCTGACGACCGGTGACAATTCAACAAAACAAAACAAAACAAAAAGCCAATAAACCACACCAAGAATCCAGCATTTCATCAAGAGTGTAGGTCTCAATCAAATGGGCCCAGCTTAGATAAAAAAAAATTCTTCTTCTTCAGATCAGTTCAAATTTTCTTTTTTTACTATTTTTTTCTAAGAAACAAGAAACACAACATCGCCATATTACAAGTAGCAAGCAAATCTAAGCAGAATAGGCATCAGTAGTAGTAAGAAGTAATAGGAAAAAAGAAATCAGATCTGAGACAAAATTGGAGGCAAAATGAACAGATCTAAACAACAAGGTACCAAAAACCCGTACCCGTTCTTGCTGAGGGAACCTGTTCTGCTCGGAACCCATGAGGGGCGGCGGTTTCTTTCTTTCCTTTCACTCGGAATTAAGAAGTTAGTGTTTATATACGAGCAGCAGTAGTATGAAAAGAAAACATATGAAATGGTAGGAGAAAGTTAAATTAACAGAAGGAGGTTTGAAGAAGCCATCATTCATTACATTTCTTTCACTAAGATTTAGAAGATGAAGCAGACCAACAACACTCCTTTACTCTTTACTCTTTACTCTTTACTCTTTACACTGCTCTAGGCCTGGCCTGGACTGGCCTGCTACTTGCTTGCCTTTTTTTCTTTTTCTTTTCCCTTTTTTCCTCCGTCTTTTAATTTTATTATTATTAAATTGTGATTTGATAAAAAGAGGATATACATACAATGTATATATTGATTTTTTTTCCCACTCTTTTTACTAATAACTCACAGAGGCTCAGTGAGAAATTAGGAAGAAAGTGGGAATTAATTAGAGTAGAGTTATAGCAACTGGGAGCCATCACATTCCAGTGGGCCTCAATTCCCTCTCTTTCTCATCTTCTCAATTTCATTCACATTTTTACAATGTATTTATCTAAAATTAACAAAAATAATTAAATATTATTCATAAAGTTGAGATCATAAATATTAAAATATTTTGAAATTAAATTTCATGGTATTTTTTAAGTTTATTAAATATAAAAAACATAAATACATTTAAAATAATATTTGTTATTTTATAAAATAAATGAGTTTTTGATAAATTCATAACGAAATTAAGACCTGCTTGATCATTAACATCAACTCAATTAAGAGCATTATATATAGGATTAGCATTATTGACATATTATTTCGATTTTGTTTCGCTTTGTTTTATGTGTTAAAATTTAAATCTTTAAAAAAAAAACTTTGAATAGAACTAACAACTCTATGAATATTTGATATATTTATAATTATTTCATTTTGCCTCTCCACCTAATTTGATTTTTTGTTTTGTTTTAAATATTTTCATTGTGCATTTAACATAACAAATACAAAATTTGTTTTACACCTACATTTCAAACAAAAAAATTTATCCTATCTTATCTCTTCTCTCCTACTCAGAAAAAAAAAATCTACTTTTAAAATAAATCGATTTAAAATCCATCAAACAATAATTAAAATATATTAACATAACATTTATATTAATGTAAGCTTGGTACAATTACTTAATTCTTAAGTAATTGAATTTCGAATCAAAATTTGTATTCTTATAATAAAAAAGAAAATAATAAAAACATCACATGACATACAAATAACACAAATATGCAAAAGAATTTTAAACAAAAAACCATAAAACTAAATTTCATATAAAATAAATTAAGATTTATCATGTCAAATCATAAAAAAAAAAATAACAAATTAAGATGCATTTGTTTCACGAAAAAATGGTTTATGATATTTTTTATATTTATTTCATGAAAAATAATTTAATTAATTGAAAATGACTTACATTCAATTAAAAATAAGCTCATTTTCTTGTTAATTGACTTACCATTTCGAAAAGCGTAAGTTATTTTTCAAAAAAGAGTACATTTATGAGTAATTTTATTTTTATACAAAAATAACTTGAATCAAACCTAATATCATTATAATAATAATAAGTTTTATTTTATTTTTAAAATATTAAAAAGCTCAAAATATATATTTAATTATATAATAAATTATTAATATAATTTATTATTTTAATAAATTTTTAATACTGCAATTTTATTTTAATAAAATGATAATTTCAATTTTTAAATAATATATTTATTGAAAATATTTGTATTTATATTTTAGTAATAAATATATATTACAATTTATAAACATTTAATAATTAATGTTTTATAGCATAAAATATGAATATTTTAATTATATAAAAATAAGTATTTGTTTGCATCATGTTTTGCTTCATTTATCTCTTGGAGGTTTAATGTGTCACTATCCATTCTCATATGTTTAATTTATATTAATTTTTAATTAGGCATTTTTATTATTAAATTTATATATGATCCTAATTATTATAGAAATATATTTTTATAAAAAAAAATTCAATTGTTAAAAGAAAATGCTACTATGATATTTTGTAACAAATATACTTATATTGTGTTTGTTTCCCTAAAAACAATTTTTAGAAAATGGTTTTAAAAAAATTTACCAAATAATGAAAAATATTTTACCCATAATCATCCAAACATTGAAAAATATCAACTTTTCCATAAAATAAATCTAGTTTATGGAAATTATTTTTCGAAAATTGTATTCAATGAAACAAGCACAACCTTGGATGTGAAAGTATACACCTATGCAAGGTCCTATAGGTATAAGATTAGATCCGAATTGCGTAGCTAGTTGGTTGTGTTCTTTGCTTTACTTTTCCAATTTTAAGTTGTTTCTGGTATTTGCAAATCACGTAACAACCTTTCTAAAAACTAAACACTTACAATTGCACTATTGGTAATTCTATATAAGGTAATATTCTTCATCCAAACATGAGAATATGCTTCTAAAATGTAAAATTACCCCTAATAATCTCAAATTACATGACCGAACATCCCTATAAAGTTATCAAGGACTGAACCTAAACTATAAGTCCAATGTTTTAGACCATTAAGGTAATTATGTGAGCAATGGCTCAAGTAGTGCCACGAGCAATGTACACTATGCCTAGCATTGCTGTAGGCAACATATCTTGTTATTTTTGGAGTTAACAATCTCTTTGAATAAAATTATTGGACTAAAAATTTTGTTGATCATGGAAATATGATAGCCCATTTATGAAGATTGATTCATATGGAGCAACATATCTTGAAGATTGGATCGGATAGGGTTAAACAATCGAATCCCTTGATATAAGGAGAATAGATTCGGACCGCATTGAAGATCGATTGTAATTGATCTAGTATGTTAACAAGTCAAAACAAGCACACATATGCTTGAGACTTGTATAGGTTTTATGTCAAGAGTTTTCTACGCTTATCTGTTCATTAAGGAACTTGTTATTGTGAGTTCTTCGAGAGTGTAAATAAGTGTGTTACTTGGTTTACAACCTAAGTTTTCAAAGGGAAAACTTACAGGTGTGTGACTAGATCTTTAAGTGCAAAAGTGAGGTTGTTAAACTGAGGTGAGTTAGGACTTAAATCGTTTGTTCTACAAGGTTGAAAGATAGTGCATTATCTTATTGGGTAAGCCCCGTAGATGTAAGGAAACCAAATTGCATAAACAATTTGGTTGTGTTTTTTTATGCTCTTGTTGCAGTGACACCTATACTTGGCATTGTTAGTTGCAATTCTTGTAGCACGCCTATTTTGCATTGCAATTATCGACTGAGTCTTCAACAATTGGTATCAAAGCCTCCCACTTAATGTAGCTAGTGGAGTTGCTTGGTGTCGATAATTAAAAACGGATGGATCTTTAGTATCTCATTCCTCTATGTTGGATTGTTCCAACTATTCTTACTACAAGGCTAGAATGAAGGCCTTTATCAAGTCAATGGATGAAAAGGATTAGTGTGTTGTCCTCACTGGTTGTGAACCCCTATTTCTGAAACATGAATGAGGAGAACTCCAAAATCTGAACTGGCCTAGATTACTGATGAAGAACAACTTGCTAATTCCAATTCCAATTCCAATTCCAATTCCAATTCCAATGTCAAATGAAAGTGAATCTGGGGAGGATGTCTTATAGACATGTAAAACCATGCTCAAGAAGTGAGAGGAAGTGTGTGATGTTAGTGCCGAGTTGATGTAAGAGAACACCTATTTCAATGAGGAAAATGTGAAACACGCAATGTTACGTAACTTGATATGGAAGCACGGAATGTTTGCACCACTGCCCACTGCACCTAGCAGTGCTAGTGGAAAGAAGTAGAAGTACATTGGGAAGAAGAAGGATCAGAGATGCTCATAGATTTTGGGCTGACAGTCTATGTAATCAATAGGGCTCTTATTAGACCAAAGACTCAGATGACAACACCCTACAAGATGTGGAAAGGGAGGAAATCAAATGTCAAATATTTCCATGTGATTGGGAGCACTTGCTACACCCTGATGATGATCAAACCAAGGATGTCGAAGAATCTCAACTTTTTTCTGGGGTTAAAAACAATCATTCAGTTGATGATGTTTTTGGAGATATCATGTAAGGAAAAAAATTAGTATATATAAAAGCTCGAGTTTAGAAAAAAATTTTAAATCAATCAATATAGTTTTATATTATTCACTTTGCAATTTTAAATATTTTTTATTATTTATAAGATTTAACTAAAATAATTGGTTAAAAGATTTTATTTGATAAGAAAATTTATACTTATATATAAGAATTTTGATTCTTTCAAAATAAATTTACATTTTAATAATTAAAAAAGTCAAATTTTATATTTAAATTATTATGTTTACATTAACCAAAACATAAGAAGAAGAAAATTATATCACTTTTGTTATAATTATTTGTATAATAAGTGACTTTATATTTAGTATATTATATTATATTAATTATCAACAAATTACTATGGTCAATTTATTGAGTGTTAAGAAATAAAATAAATTTGAATTGTGAAGAGTTCAATTTACAATATATCAATGTTTTTATAGTTTTACACATGTTTAATAATGATTAGAATTTTTTATTGACACTATATTTGAATTATCAAAATAATTTATATATTATGTTACTTAGTTATTTCGTTAATTACAGGAAGTAAAATTATATGGTGTATTGAAGATGTTAAAAATGCTTTCTTTATGATTTAAAAAATTTTATTATAATATTTAAATTGTTAAATAAGTAAATATAATTCAATTATATTTAAATCTTTGCTTAAGAACTAATTATAGTAATTTAAAATATAATATTTTAAAACTAATTTAAAATTAACTAATAAAATAGCATGAAATGCACGTGACATTAAAGATCAATAATTACTAAAAGAAGAATATTTTGTAATAAAAAATAACTTAAACTTTTAAAATTAAAATAACTTAATAATTTTTTGAATTTATTAAACATTGCTTTTTAAAGTAAGTTATAAAAAATACTCATTTTTTAATCTAAACCAATTCGTGTTAAGGTCAATGCAAGTATTGGTGTTTGAAAAAGAACCTCACTTGATAAGAGTATCGTGAATGCTTTTATGTTAGAAGTCAGATTGTATTTTACTCTCTCTATTAAAAATGGACAAATTAGTCTCTTTATATTAGATCAAAGATTAAATTGATCCTTCTGTTAAAAAATCAATCCATTTCTACTATTAAAAATTGATCCCTATATGTTAGAGTGAGGTACATATGTCACGTCACATGCAACTGTCTAGTTATTCTGTTAGTCACACTAACTTTTAACGATAAATATGGATGAATTTTATTCACTTTTAAATAATAAATCAAAATATAAATTGACTCTGCTTTCGAAATTTGAAATAGATCACTTCTGAGTTTGGATTGACGGAACAGAAGACTTCTTTGGCACAAAACAAAATTTTAAGGGGATATCTCTAGCAGATTTTAATACTAACAAAGAATTTCAATCACGTGTTCCATTAAATCAGTGCTGATTAACTTGTGGGCAGATCTTGGCAAGGAGATAAAGTTGTACACAATCTATTATCACAGCATATAGGATTTTCTAATTACGCAATTTTCTTAGGTTCAAATTAAATCAAATCACTTAATTAAGTCCTAAAAACAGAAATGAATTAGTTTTTTTAATTATGAAATATGATAATTACTCATCTCATTTTTTAATTACGTGATCAAAACTTTGATCTCCACTCATGAGAATAAAACATTTTGTGATCAGCAGTTCACGTTTTTTAAAAACACTTGCGACAAGAGAACTAATCATTACCGACAACAATAAATACCTTGATTATATTTTGTGGTACTGACTTCCAAAATGCGGCATAATAGGAAGTGATAAATGAGGTATAGGGTAGAGAAATTGCAAATCACATCACGCCAAGTTCAAAATTCCATTTTAATTTATAACTAAGCTTGAAATCTACCTCAATAAAAAAAACAAACCCATCCAACAAGACTTAAGAAATCTAACCATTAAACCAAAAGGCAAACCATCAACAGGCAAAGTACAATGCGGCACTAAAACCACCACTTTTGTACAGAAGCAAAAATAATGTTCAATAAATTCATATGGTTTTAAACTTCAGGAAACGTTCATGGCCTCAGCATGATAGTTCTCAAGCTCCTTGTCAAGATCATCTGCTGACTTCTCCATAGGCTTCCTTTTTCCACGGCCACGGCCTCTACCACGACCACCTCCACGGCCACTCCTCGTAGTCAGACCCCCACGACGGCTGCAACAAGAACCAGCTAGTAAATTAAACGCTAATACCAAAATACAACCATTTATCATCGATAAGAAATCAACTCCGAAAAGATGAAGCAAATAAGCTTTCAATCAGTTCATATGCATCCACCACCTATAATTCATAAGAACACACCATACAAGATACATCCATAATTGTTTCATCTACAACCTTCACCACTGCAAGCTTCTTTGCGGCAGGTATATGGTTAAGGTAAACCAACCTAAAAGCCAAGACAATACTGCCGCACCCATTGAAAATTTTGAAGGCTGTTAAATCAATCATTTTCTTAATCATATGAAATGTCAGGCTCAAGGCAAAAGAAAGGACTGTTAAGATAAGGGCTAAGGACATTATTGGTTCAAAAGAGGCCAAGGCGTATCAGGAACTGCAGAAGGAGAATTTGCAGTTGCTGAGTATAGAACCCCGACCTTGCAAAAATTTACCTCCTAAGAGAGTTGGGTGAATCATTTAGGTTAAGCCCTAGATTCCGAGAGAGCCATCTAAAAGAGCAAATCCCAAAAACTTGCAAAAGAAAAGCTCAAATAACAAGCTAATTTATCTAGCAGTGTAGTAGAAATGAATGTGGAAGGAAAGAGAGGAAAGAAAATTTTCCTCTCATTTTGTAGGAACAAAATAGTGATGAGGAAAACAAGCAGGATGTGCCTTTTATTTCCTCTTAATCGAATTCTTCCAAATGTGGGAAGGAAAAACTCATACTTTCCCTCCCCTCCTTTTTATTCATGGCTTAATAAAAGCAAAGCACTCGCAAGAAAATTTTCACATATAAGCTAGTACAAACATCTTACAAGAAAGAAGGAATTGGCAACTTGTTTATCACGTTGGAATATTAAGTTTAATGCCAATTACAATATATTAAGAAAAGAATTCTACATCATAAAGGTGTCAAAGTTAATTGAAACTTACTTAGGACCACGATTAACTCCAGCAGAGCTTCTTGATTGACCTGCTCCAGGCCTGCACAATTACTTGTCAGTTTAGTTGTTGTAAAATGGTAGATAAAGAAAGTAAATTAATCAGTATGGAATAGACAAAGAGACGGGGAGATAAATCAAAGTAACTACCAGTAACTTTAAATTTTAAAGTAGAAATATGTTCGCAGCCAAAGCTCTATAATCAAAAAACATGTATATAGCAAAAACCTAAAAAGTAAAAATACACAGAAATACTCGACATGAATCAGAAGATGGAAAAAAATTACTCATTTTCCCACATGTAAATTACCCAAGCAGTTTTCAACAACCATTCCAGTTGATTGCAAAAAAATAAATAAATAAATAAGATAAAACACCATGGGTCGATACTGCGTATGCTGTAAAAAGAAATAAATTACTGATCAAAATACAATCTTCTTAAACATACATAAAAAAAGCTTAAAAACTACAATAACATGGGTATCCAATATAGTGGTGTTATTATCTCTTCTTGAAAATTACAGACTCCAAGATTCAGCAGTGTCTAAAATATAGTATAGACAGAATGACCCATGTAAAAACTGTTAGGGACTATAATACTACTGCAGAAATTAGCAAATAAAAAAAAAAATGTTGACACGCATATTTAGACTGAAGAAAAACCATAGAAGTGTTTAAAGGACCAAGTAGAAGAAAGTAAAAAACCTAGCTTGACCCAAAACCAACACTTAGCTCACAAGATTTTTTGTCGTCTTCAGTGACCTTATGACGATAGAATAACAATGTTATACAGACTTTAATCTCTTCTCTTTTTTTTATTTTTTTTTTTGGGGGGGGGGGTGTAGGGGATGGAATCCAAGACCTAACTAAATAGAAGATGCCCATGTGTGTTGGTCCTTGTATCTAGAATCTTCTTATCTCTTAATCTTTCTTCTTCCAAAGAAATTCATTTCCATTTATTCTCTCTCTCTCTCTCTCCATATTCCTACAATCATTCCTTGTATCCTTGATCTCAAAGTTTTGAGGTGGCTGGGTATATATATATTGCTTAATTTGTGGATAGGAGTGTTTTGGGTCTAGTTTTTCACATCCAATAATCAGCCACTGAAGTCCCCTGCATTTACTTCATTTGGTGTTAGTTTAGGCTTATGTCAAAATCCAAAACCATGTGCCTAATACAATGTTAAATGCATATTGCATTGATACTGCTATGGTACCCTAAATGATGAATCCATGTAAAAGAGTTTAAAAACTAGAAAACAAACAATTAGAAATGAAGCAAATTCAATAAAGCAACTGGTACCATAAAGAAGTAGCCATAAATTGCAGAGTCTTGACCAATTTGAAAAATCATTTAATGTAGCTGAAATAACTGAATTTTGGGTTGTTCGATCAAGTAAGGGAAATTCGACAGAATTAATACTCAATGTTATTATTATTTTTACTCTTTCCTGTCTTTTTATTATCTGAATATTCAAGAACTAAGACCATTTCAATGCTCCTTTTCGCCATGCATAAACTTAATCAACAATTAGGATAAGCACAAAAATGAAAGCTACTAATATATTCTAAAAGAGGGTTCAGGCTTTATTTCAACAATTACTATGGCTTAAAAAGCAGACTAATGTTTGACTAGAAATGAATATGCATTCACGAAATGAATTCAAAACATGAACTGAAAAAGTTATTGGCAAAATAGAATATAGAAAGAAAATAAGGAAGAACATTGAATCACATGAGAAATAACAGTCATAACTACAAAATAAAAAGAAAGAAAATAGAATCACATACATCATAACAACAGTCCTCTTCTTCCTTCCCTTTGTTCCAGTTACATTAATGCGAGCTGAAACAGGGACTTCTGCACTGGTGCCAACAATTTCAATTATCATGGGCTTTCCATCCAACAATACATTGTTGTACCGCTTAAGAGCAGCAAATGCATCACTTCTTCTAATATAAAAAACTTCAGCTGAACCCTGAAAACAAAAATCAAACATCATCCATGTAACAATCATTTTATACTGAAATAAGAACAACCACGTAAAATATTAGACATGAATGGGCAAACATTTAGAACAATATGACTAGAATACAAAGACACAGGACCAGTCTAAATATTTTATCATCAAACATGCAAAGGAACAAACCATCTCAAGATTTGAGCACATCTTTACACATCCAAACATGCACAAGGAGCACAAGAGGAAGGATGTGGTATAGCCACCTCAACCAAATATGAACCAGAAGAGAGAAAACAAGAGAGATATCCCAACAAAAATATTGCATCAACAACTCAAAGTTCTCAATGGTGTAATCCAGATCAGAAATTTCATATATTTCAAGAAAACCATTACATGCATAAAAAAAATTAAAAGCTAGCAGCCTTTAATTATTCATCAATATGAACTTCTTGCAAAACATGCCAGACTCCTGTGAGTGATTATTCCCAATGATATTTCACCAATTTCTACATCTAGGACAGAAAGATAGCAGCATAGCTCAGTTAACATGAAAATAGCCTGAAAATCTAAATGCATTATGAAATAGAGAAAAAAAATTTCCAAGAGTTATCATTTTAGCAACAAGCAGTTGCTATGAGCTTTTCTTCTAATACAAAATAACACAATTTTCACTAAATAATCTGCACAATTCATTCGATAGAATTGCCAAAGTTTTTACAACAACTAGTTACTATAAGCATCAAATTAAACCAATTCTTTATTCATTAAAGTGCACAATTCATACAGTTTAAATATCCTTAAGTTTTTCAAAGATTTCTACGACTACTTTAAGAAAACTTTATGTCCTTTCAATACTGCAACAAGCCAAATCCTGTTAAGTCGGATTTAAAATGCATTAAAACAATTACTGCAACAGAATTATCAGAAGCGATTAGTATAAAGATAAAACTTACACTTGACCGACCATTTTTATCGTAATGAACCGAGTACCTTTTCAGCTCTCCAATCTCAGAGAAAAGTTCCTGAGATGTAGATTAAGTTTCAGGGTATTTCTCCAAAAATACTAACACAAAGTACTTTAGCCTTAAGTTTGTTATAAAAGTACCACTTTACCCTGATATCTTCATTGGTGACTCCATGATCCAAGTTGGAAACATATAACTTGGTGCCAACCTCTACTCCGGATATCCCTGCAGCTCTAAGGCTGTCTTCAAACAAATCATGCTGCCATGGCAAGCTCCTGATTTTGTGGGAAGGCTAATAAAAGCAAACATGATGTGTCAGCTTATTACTTAGGAGCAAGATCACAGTCTTCAACATGAATGATGATCAGCTAAATTCCCACGGAACATTAAAACAAAGGTAGTAGTAGCAGTGGAATCCAGTTCAGTAAAATGCTAAAGCAATCTAGCAATATATCAGTAGGTTCAGCTACTAAGCAGAGATAAGAGTTGAGGAGTAATTCCAATACTTTAAATCAGTTGTATACAATGACTACGGGCGAGTAAGCCAGCTCTGAGGGATGAGAAAGAAACTGCTGGGGGAAAAGGCCGTGAATAGAACAGAACAGAAAAACAAAACTGAAACCTTGCACAGAAATAAAAATCCATGAATAGCAAGGGCATCCACAAACCGATCATATATACCATCAATGCAGCCAGGCATCAAACGCTAACTAAGTTACAAGCAAGCGACATACGTGACAAAATGGCAGAACCCAGAAACGCTAAAGGGTTCAACTTATCAGAAATTTAAAAATTTCAATGAAACAACGCCGCGCAAAATGTTAGCATTGACAACAATGGCAGCACCAAAACCTTAGGAAATATCAACGAGGTTCCCAAATAAGAAACCCTAATATATAAATCAACGTAAGAGGCTAGGCATAAAAAAGAAATTAAAAATGTGATCCTAAATCATGTCCACGAAGCAGAGGTTTGGGCTTGCCTTAGTAATAGAATGTTGGGATGGGCGGGCATTAACAGCGAGGGGACCTCGACGAGCAGCGAGAGTCATTCTTCCATTGCGCGGCGGCCTAAGGCGGGGTCTGCCTCTCTCGGTATTATTTCGATTTACCATATCATCCAGAGGGGTAGGCATGAAACAAAGCTAAAACAAAAACAGAAAACCCAAGTAAAATAGATATTTATTGCTCAATCGAAGAGGAGGAAGAGAAAATTACCTGAGCTAAGGAAGATGAGAAGACTTGGGCTCAGACTCAGACTTAGGAGGTAAAGGGAAAGGAACAAGGTAATTTGTATTGAACTAATTTATTGAGAAAATTTAAAAATCACCATCCATCTCTTCATTCAGATTTCAAGGGTTTTTTTTTAGAGAATTAGAAAAGGAAAAAAAGTTTTAATAGCAAAATAATTACTACAATTCAAACCCAATCTATAAATGAAATGGCGAATATATCGATTATCGAGTTAATATAGGGGTTCAAAAGTTTCACATTTTCTTTCTACGTATACATCACTCCTATACTATTTGGGTGAATAAAACATACTACGTGGTGAAAAATAAATCTATACTATATAAATATTAAGGGCAAACTATAAAAATAGGTATTTTTGTTTACCTTAAGTTATATTTTAATTATTTATGTTTAAAATATTACGTTTTAGTCACTTATGTTATTATTTTATTACGAAGTGATCATTCTGTCGTTAAGTTCTGGTATCTCCCTAGCGGTAATCCTACGTGACAATCTAACTAGATTTTAAGTGCCAACTTGGATTTCCAATTGGGATGAGAATATATTTTTAATTAAATAAATTTAATTGGTTAAAAATTTTAAACCCTAAATCTTAACTAAAAAATCTTAAACTCATTTTTACACGTCTCTCTTCTTCATTTTCATCTTTTTCCCTTTTGATTCCAACGTTTTTAGTTACAAATCTGTCTCAAAGCTTGAATCTTTAAAACCCATTAACCTAAAGAAACTTATGTTTTAAATTCCTTTAATAATTATTTTGACTACTTTGCTTCATTAGGATTCAACTCATTAATTCAATTCTTGAATCTTAAAATCTCGCCCAAAAAAATGGTAATTAAATTGCAGCTTGAAAACATAAGTTTCTTTGGATTAATGGGTTTCACAGATTCAAGCTTTGAGACAAATTTGTAATTGAAGACGTTGGAATCAAAAGGGAAGAAGATGAAGAAGAGAGGCATGTGGAAATGGGTTTAGGGTTTTTTAGCTAAGATTTAGGTTTAAAAATTCTAATTAATTAAATTTATTTAATTAAAAATCTGTTCTCATCCCATGTGAAAATCCAAGTTGACGCTTAAAATTTAGTTCAAATACCACATAGGATTATCGTTAGGGAGATAACGAAACTTAACAACTGAGTGATCACTTCGTAACCAAATAATAACATAAGTGACTAAAATGTAAGATGAGGCAAACAAAAGTGATTATTTTTATAGTTTACCCAAATATTAAAAGGCATAATGATATTTGTTCCCTCCAACTTTAAAAAAAATATCATTTTAATCTTCTATTTAATTGCTCATCTCTTTTAACCTTTAAATTTGTATTGTTTATCAAATCACTCCAAAATTGATGAAAAATTTAACGTCGGTTAACTTTGCTAACTTGGCATCCACGTGGCAATCCATGTGTATGCCATGTTAACAATGAATTAAATTTTTTTAAAATTTTAAATATATATTTAAAAATACTTTTTATATAGTTTTTAAATTTTTAAATTTTTTATTTTAAAAATAATAATTAATTGTTTATGTGGCATCGACGTGGCAACAAAGTTAACAAAGGTTAATTTTTCCATCAACTTTGGGGTGATTTAACAAATAACGCAAGTTTAAAGCCTAAAAGAGACTAAAAATCAAATGAAGGCTAAAATGACTTTTTTTTTGTGTGAAGTTAAAGGACCAAATAAGTCATTACGCCTATAAAATGAATTACCGAATGTTACGAGTCAACTCAATATCAATTCTGTTATAAAATTACACTTTAAAAGGTAATTAATATTATTATAATTGTATATTTGTTTTTTTAAATATTTTTTTATATAATTTACACCGTTTATAAATTTATGAATTGAGTTATATCACAAATTAATTGGACACCAACTCAATTGTAAAATTATTAAGATACTATTGCTTTAAATATAAAATATTATAAAAGTATTTTTATCTTTGGTATTTTAGTAATTTTCTAATTAATTTGGTTTATGATTTACATGTAACTGTTCCGTTGATTGTTATAGTATCTTATAGCTCGGATCCAACAACCGAATCGGGCGAAAAGTATTACAATTAAAATTGAGTTGTATAAATTATTTAATTAGATTTAATAATTAATTTGGAGGTGTATTTAATTTTTCTATTAATTAAGTATTCAAACTTGGTTATTGATTTTAAATCAAAAGAGAGTAGCCCAAAAATTGGGTTAGGAATCCACTATCAAATTGATCCAATTAGGGCAAGGGGTGGTGGTATGGGAATGTCTTCTCCCTAAGCAATCCACCGATCACCCCTTGTGAGTCATAATTGGACCATGATTCCTCTGGTTACTTTTTTTTTTTTTTTAATTATAACAATAAGATAAAATTCGAATAATAAATATGATTAGTACGATTCGAATTTAATCATTTATTTAGTTTAGACTCTAAATAAGAATTAAATATACTAGTGCACACATATTAGAGAAAAACTCTGTGAACATTTAGTTGATAATTTTATTTGAATAATGTTCTTATACTCAAATAAATTTTAGTTTCTTAATTTTGGATTCTAGATTAGGAGTAATTATAACTGCAATCACGTAGCAATTATAATTTGGGGTCTAAAAAGCTGAATTTCCAATTTAACAGATAAGGGGTTTGTACAATACTCTCCATTGGAAGAGTTTTGGTTTCGTCTTTCTTCGCATTACAGCTTATTTTTTGAATAATTGTAAGTTGAGAATAACAGAGAAGATGAATTGGTTGAAAATTTGAAGTGTTTAGACTTCAGTTTGAAATGATAAGAAAATCCAGCAACTCTTTTAGAAGGGTTTGGCAATTTGGGATCTACTTACAATCTCAACATACATGCACTTATTTGATCAAATTTATTACTTTAGATATCACAATAAATATTTATTTTAGAAATTTTTTAAATTTTTATTGGATCAATTATGTCATATTTTTTAAAGCGAACCCACGTCTTTCAATATTGACGATAATATTCATGTCTATCGAACTATAGTTTATTTGTTATAAAATTTGATATGCCCGATAGTTTATTTGTGTTCATCATAGTGGAGACTGTGTAGTTTAGTATTCATTAAGATAATAGCAGGCAGACTAGTTTTAGCATTTTATTAGAGATATAATTATGGCGAATAAGTAATAAGAGAAGAGGATGTGACCCATACGAGGTTGCGTGAGAATCCCTTTGTATACATGTGTTTGTATTAGAGTTGATTGTGGGCTGAGCTGGGATTTAAAAAAATTTTAGGCCCAATTGTTAAGTTTGGGTTAAAAATAAACTTAAAATTTTATTCAAGTCCGACCTGAATTATAAAAATTAAACTCGAGCTCGACCCGTATTAAAATTTTTAAATTATTTTATTATATACAATAAATTTAAAAAATATATAATATATAAATACACTTAAAAACATTAAAACAAATATTAAAAAATAAACAAATTTAAAATACATTAATTTTTTTTATATTAATATAGTTGCAAATAAAATAGTAGAAAAATTAACAATAAAACATAAGTTCTACAATATTCAAATAATATTAAAAAAGACAGCGAAAAATAATAAAAATGCTTAAAAAATAACATCCGAACAATAAAAACAACAATCAAAACAGAAGGAAAAATAACAACAAAAACAATAACAAAAATAACAACAAAAACATAACCAAAACAGTAAAAAACCAAAAAGGGTAAAAAATTAGCAATATATTTTTTTATTAAAAATGATTAATTTATTCGGGTCGAGTCAAAAAACTCTTAAGTAAGGTCCGATCCATTTAGAAAACGAGACTCATTTTTTGTCCAAGCCCATTTTTCAAGCCTATATTTTTTTCCAAACCCTCCCATTTTTCGGGGCGGGCCTTCGAGTCGATCGGGTAGCTCGACCCATGATCAGGTCTAATCTGTATTTATGGATGTTAATTGGGCGGGGCGGGTGCGGGGGTGTTCCCTCCACACCCATCCCTGTCAAGAATTTTCATCTCTATCTCCGTCCCGCGACTCGTTGCTGGTATAAAAACCAAAATCATCCCCACTCCACGACCCGCAAGACTAAAACTATCCTTGTCCCACCACCCACGTGAATCTCCAAATCTACCTAATCCCCGTTATACCTGCCCCGCGACCCACTTTATATAATATATTTATAAGTATCAATTAAATAAATATAAACCAATTTTTTTATAAAAAATATATATATAAATGCTTCGACCGAGTAGTCTTTCTCTATTATACTCAAGCTCACGTCTGCCGAGTGTGGGCTTGCTTCGAATCATAATTTTTTTCACAAAAATTATTATTGGAGTAATTTAGCAATTTCTCTAAACTTTTGGGTCAAGTTGTAAATAAAAAATATTAGATTAAATTAATATAATACTTATCAAAATAAATATTAGATTAAATTTAATATTAAATCTTATTAAATTAATAGAATATTATCTACAAAATAAACATTAAATTTAATTTAATATTAAGATAACCACTTTAATATTAAACTAATAAAATACTATAAGATAATTATTAAATTAAATTTTTATAAATGCTTATTTTCTAAATATGCTTATTATATTATGCGAGGCGGGGCGGACGGGAATTAGACGAGTATAAGGTCATATTCACGCCTGCCCTATCACTCACGACGGGTCTAATTTTTTATCTCCATCCTTGCTCCACCACCCACGAAATTTGTACCCATCCCTGCCCAATTAGGTGCGAAATAGGACGAGGCCCCATGAAAGCCGCCCCACTTACATCCCTATCTGTATTATTAAAAAGGCTTAAACAACAAAATGATACCTAAAAATATATTACTTTTCCCAAATTGATACCTAAACTTTTTTTTTGATCAAAACTGGTACTTAAATTATTAAACTGTTACCCATTTTACAGCAACCGTTAATCCCGTTAAAAAAATTTGAATCAATCATAACTTACCACGTAAGCATGTATTTATTTTACCCATTTTTTTCTCATCAAATATTTTCTACTAATTTTCTCACACTTTTTTATCAACCAAACACTACAAAAAAAAAAATATTTGTTTCATTGTACAAAGCTTTGCATTTACTTTCCTGCTTTAAAATCTAATTTCTTCCTCTCTCTTCCGCATTCATTTCACTGCTAGTGCTACTGTCGGAACAAGACATGAGAGTCTCAGTAGTAACCCAAGCTAACCGGCATGAACCCAAACTGGGTATAGTTTTGGAGGTGGTGCATCAGCCTCTTTCTTCGGTTTCCATGTCAACACAAAGAAGCCCACCATACCCATATTCCTTGTTGGCCATGAACTTCAATAGCTCGTGCTGTGGGTGATCCTCGAGGCCTGGGTATATGAAACGCAAAGCTTTTTTTTTTTTTGTAATAACAATTGGGAAATTATTACGACAAATTTCATAGGTATCAAACTAGGGTTCTTGGCTGGTTCCAAATTTTACTTAAATTACAGTGCAAACTACATCTTAAAAGATCAGTAAAGCTTGAAAAGGTAACACAATAAAGCAAGTATGGAGATGCGTTACACAGTCAAAATCAAGGGATTTCACTCTTATCAAACCAGAAAATCAATTGCTTCGGCTGCTACTTGTAGAATCCGCAGATGGGGTCGGTTTCTTTAAAGAACAAGAAGACTTGAAAGCTTCTATCTGAGATTGATATTTCACGTAATCCCCTTTGTTTTCTTTCAAACACTTCTTCAAAGCCTCAACGTCGCATGGCGATGGGATCTTCTTCGCCCCATTAATATCTCCTTCCTCGCCCATTTTCTTAAAACCTAATGTTTGAAGGTTAAGAAAACTGTGGAAACGCAAAGAGAAGAGACGGTGGAAATGAAAAACGCAAAGCTTTCTACTATGAAACAAACATTTTTTTGGGTTTTTATTGATGAGAAAGTGTGAGAAAATGGGCTGAAAAAAATTTAAGGAAATTGATAAAATAAATACAGATTTACGTGTTAAGTTATGATTAGTTGAATTTTTTTTAACGAAAATGAGTAACAGTTTAATAATTTAGATATATATTTTGATAAATAAAATTTTGGTATCAATTTGAAAAAAATAGTACAGTTTAAGTATCATTTTATGCTTATTAAAAATAAAATAACGTTTTTCCAAATTAATATATATATATTAAAAAAATATCATAAAGAATTAATTATTATTTTTTGTTTTTAAATATTTTTCATGTCAATATATATAACAAATTTATATTTTACTATATTTGAGATAAATTCAATTCTTTTTCTTTTATATTTTTATTCAATTTCTTCTCCTTCAAAGAAGTAATCAATTTTAAATAAAAATAATTTAATGAATAATATATAATCACGTCGTTAATTGGATGTTGATAATGCATTTCTTCAAGGCAAACTCTTTAAAAACATTTTCACCACTCAACCTTTTCGCTTCATGCACACTGATCATCCCACCTATGTTATGTAAGCTCAAGCTATTTATGGTCTCATACAAGTTCCTCAAACTTGGTGTTATGAGTTGTGTCAGTTTTTCTTTAGACATTGAATTCAAAAATTTACAATCAGACAGTATGTTTTTATTCTCCAAAGTTGACATGACATGTCCTATTTTTACCGATGTATGTTGATGATACCTTCATAACTTGTAACAGTCATGCTGTTAGATCTTAATTTATAGAGTCTCTATAAAAGATTTTGGGGGCACTTTCTTATTTTTCTCATTTCACTTTCTAATGGAAATTTTCTCTCTCATCAAAGATATGTCCAAGACATGAAAATTATGATTGCCAACTTTAATTCAAAAATATAATGACAAATATCAATCAAAACAAATTATAATATTAAAATTTATTTTTTAGCTAAAGTATTGGTGATACAGTGATACAACAAGGAGGAGACAAGGAAGAAATGATGGTGGCTGCTGTGGAGATTGATTTATCCAGTCGGAGCGAAGAGCTAGAGGTTATCAAGAGTGAAGGTGAGGAGAGAGTTTAGGGTAAGTTGATAGAGTATAGGCCCGGTATTCTCAAAGAGTCAATGCCTCCTTCGTTGCTCCTGAAGGTCCGATATAAATTAATTTGTTGGATTTGCTATCTAGCCATCATTACAGAACGTGTGAGGTAGATGTCTTCGACTGTGATGAGATAAATCTTATCATTTACTTTAACTTGATGGTATGGAGCCATTGAGCTCACATGATGTTTGGTGACTAACAACTTTATATTCCCAATGAAACTTGAGGATCTAGGTGACGAATGACTCATATTTGTCCTGATGGTCGTTCTGGAAGAGAAGTTTATTGGTAACATCCAAATTTGCTAGTAGCTGACATACTATTTGAATGTTTTTCTTATTTGTCACATATAACATGAAATTTATAAATTAATCTTAAAATCTAAAAATAATAATTTAAAACTTAAAATAAATGTTAGAAAACCCATACAATGATATTTATCCTTCCAACTAAAAACCCATTAATCTTTTACAAATATAATTTCTACATTTAGTGTAATTTTAAAAGTAAACGACAGTTGGAAGAGTTTCCTCATTCAAATGAGGTGGTTTTAAGGGCTAAGGTCTCCCGTTCAACCAACATGGGTTTATCAAATTTTTAGAACACCTGGAACCGATAATACACTAATTATTATGGGTTTTATCAAATATCCAGAGTTTAAAATCTTGATTGATAGAATATTAAATAAATTTGTATAATGTTATGGGCCAATATAACCGTAAATGGTGTTTGTTTATATTTTATTCTGTTTGTTTAGAAGATGAAAGAAGGAGTCACATGAGATGGTCTAATCATTGACTTCAACAATATCGTAGCGTTCCACTATATATAATTGAGAGAGAGAAGGTATGAAAAGGAGAGTGGGCACATGGCATATGGGGAACCAACCTACTTATCTTTTCAACTTCACATTTTTTAAAATTATATAAAGTGTATTTACTAAGCAATACAGCAGAATCACATGAAAACATCACTCAAAACTGGAAAAATCCATACCATCGGGGGTATTAATATTCCCCCCCCAAAGCCAAATTCCACGCAAACGATTAGGAAAAGGCACCATAAAAATAAAAGAGAAACTTAATTACAACTCAAACCCCCAAAATGAAAATGAAAAGGGAAAGGGAAAGGGAAAGCAGGTGGTCCAATACAAGGTATAGGATCTGATGCGGTGGAAGCAGTAGTCGACCACAGGCTGTGCTGTTTAGGAAGCAAAATATGATAATTATGCCAACATCACATGTATTCAAAAGCAACTGACATCCCACACATGCTTCTGCACCCCACCCCCATTTGCATTTGCATTTAAGCATTGAACTTGAACTTGAACTTGCACATGCACTCTGCCCCCCACCCCCACCCCACAACCTATCTAATCCCAATCCATCCTTTCTTATCTCTAATCATCTTTTTCTTTTTCTTTTTCTTTTTCTTTCTTTTCTTTTCTTTTCTTTTCTTTTCTTTTATAGCTAAGCAAATCCAAACCTTCACACTGTTTCTTGAGTCACAAGTCACAAAAACCTTTTCTACATACATATATGTTTAATTATTATCGTCATTCATGATAATCACACAAAATAAGAGGAAAAAAAGGGTTTTAATTAGTTAGAAATTGGGTTTTAGTTACGTATATGCATCTGGGCTGCTGCTTTGATGTCGTCCCATGCAATGCATTATTGTTGCCTGGATATGTCTAAATGTCAATTCATAATCATCTACAAATCAGGGAGTGAGTGGACCGGTGGCCTTTGGATGGCTAACAAGGCGCAAGGGAGGTGCCTGTGGCATGTGATGAGGTGGTCGTTGGTTAGACCGGCGGCTTGCATGAAGGAATGGACCACCGTTGGTCCAACAAGCCTAAACCCCCTTCTCACCATGTCCTTGCTTATGCTCTCAGACTTTGATGTCTTAACCGGGATCTTGTGATCGAATTTGTATTGCGTCGACATCGGCTTGTGACTCACAAATCCCCATATATATTTGTCAAATGATCCAAACTCCCTCTTAACCTGCACTCATATAACATAACACCAAAATTATCAAGCATTGGATAAATAAAATGCATATGAGGTGTACTGATCTGTGATCATCAAACTGTCTATGTAATCATGGGCCGTGGCTCCCTTCTTACTTTACTTTGGGAAAGAAAGAGTATTTTCACATTTTCCTTTTATATTTTCATGGGTAATGTGGGGTCGGTACATGAATCGAGTTCAAGCTTCAAGAGGACTTTGAGAACAGCTAACTTGCAAACTTATTCTCATCACCAACTTTTCACAAAGTAGGAGGAGAAGTAAAATTAATAATAAACTAACAACCAATCTCACATATGTACACACACACAAATCCAAAACAAGAAAGTTATTTTTGGAGATGCCTTTTGAAAGTAATAAGGTAAACTGATTGAAAATGAAAGAGTAATTAATTACCTCGAGAATACGGTTGGAGTTGTCCACAACACCTCGAACTCTGCTTATGTCAATCCCATATTCAGAGCTAATTGTGGTCATTTGCTTTTCAGTGAAGTTGGCTACAGTTTCTGCTTCAAACCCTGAAAATGCATCCCTGTGAACATTAAATTTTGTTAGCCTTGGAACTACAACAATAATAGTACTTTGCTGTTGATTAGGGAAGACTGAAGTTAGTGATCACCTGAAATCTTGACGTTTCTTCAAGATTGAAGTCCAATCCGAGCCTACTTGAGCACCACTTAGAACCAACAACTCGAAGAGCATGCTGTAAGTTTAAGATTATTGAAAAAAAACGAAACATTTTAGTGGCTGTGGTAGGTTTAAAGATATAGGAAGAGATGGACAAAGTGATTGTAGTTTTACCTATCATCATGGATTGGAACTCCCCATTCTTCGTCATGGTAAGCCACATAGATAGGATCTAAGATTGAATTGTATATGATTTTAGATGTAAAATCCTTTAATTTCTGTGGAATTTACAGAGTTTGCAAGTTAAAAATACTATAACAATTACCTGAGTTGGGCGTAATGAAACTGCACCTCTTCTTTTCCTCGGCAGGCTTGGTATTGTGGAGAGGAACAACCTTAGATTCAAATTTGGCTGATTTTGATCTTCCATAGTGTGCAATTTTCATCTTTCTTTGTGCTTGTTGAAGAGCTACCTGTTCCCTCCTGACTGCAGCAATACTTCCTGGAGCCTCAACCAGCAGAGAAGAAGAGTAACTCAATGATGGCTCAATATAAGAAGATAATCCATTGTTCCCCATACCCTCTTTGAAACTTTTGGATTTCTTCCTATCCAAGGTTTTTGTGGTGTTTCTGGGAATGACAACCTTTTCAGAACTTGAGTTCAACGCATTGGGATCACTTCCTCGGTTGGTGGTGAACTTTGAGCTTGGGGATAAAGGCGGTGTGAGTGAGGCCTTAGCCCTGCTGCCATTGGCAACAGTTGTACTGGTGGCTAATGGCGTAAATGGTAGTGATGCAGTTGGTGGAGGAAAGATGGGTGGTATTTTTTTCAAGGAATTACGACGATCAAGGCTAGGAACACGATTACAAGTAGGCTGAAGGACGGGACGGCCATTGATCCTGGCGACAGCAGGTGGTGTTATTTCAACATGAGTAGTGCCAGTGGTCACCTTAGCCTTAGAGGTACACATACTTCTTTTTGTTCTCTTTTGTGAGATGTGAGGAACGGAATTAATGTAGTGTAGGGGTGCAATGCAACAAGAAGAGTAATGATGGAAGGGAAGGGAGGGAGGGAGTGAATAGAGAAGGGAAAGGTGGGGTTATATAAAAGGGGAGAAAGTGGGGACGGGTGGAAGAAGAGAACATGGGGAGGTTGGGGTCTGCCATACAACCTCTTGTGAAGGGCATTACTTTTTGGTAACCACACCACGAGGGGTGACTTTCCTAGCCACTTGGTATTGGTTATTATTAATAATTAATAATTAATGCAAATCATGAATTGATTATTGTTGATACAACTTAGAATAGGATCATGGAAGATAGATACAGTAGGCAGGGGTGGGGATTTGTTGGGTGGTGGTGGCCTCTTGTGTTCTGTTGTGTTGGGGCTGGCTAGGTGTAGTTAACCTTGGGAACCTTCCCTTCTCTTGTTTAATATGACATGTAAATGGGGTGTGAATGCGAAGGGCAGGCAGGGAATTGAGTTGGGTTAGCATGGAAGACAAAGACTAATGATTGGTGTATTCTTTTTAGCTGGAGGTGAAGTTGCAGTGCAGCAGAGGAGGAATCTCCCTCACCTTTTTCAGGGAATTTCACAAACTTTTCAGAGGAATAATCTGGTTGGTATTTTTTTTTTGTTGAAATGATCTGGTTGGTATTCTTCATTTGTCAATACACCCATCTATTGTATGAGATTACAAGTCCATAACACACCTTTTATGGGATCTCATTTCTTTTATATTTGGTAACCCCTTTAATTCCACAACTTACTATTTGTACTCAATTGAAAATGGGACGACATGTACAACTAAGCGTGTGGATGAACGGTTTATCTGCGATCGGTGTAAAAATAATGGTACCGACGAAATTAAATATTGTAGCGTAAGGTAAAAAGTAAATTAAATACATCCTACCTTCCATCCAAACCCACCCTACAAACAAACTTTTTTTTTTTCTTAAAAATAACTACAAGTCATATTATTAAATTTACATTCAAAACTAATTATAATTATTAATTAAAATAATTATGCCTATTACGTAGTTGAATACAACTAATTGATAGGTTAAATTGGGTTGGTTTTGACATTCAAATCAGGGTTTAGGGTTGTGATTAGAAATGTGAAGCGAAATCATGAATATCATATGAAGCATCATTTATAACATAGCTAGATTTTGGACCCGTGCAAGAGATTCTTTTTACATCCATAAATTCAACTTCTTTTTATTTTATTTCATATTAAATCTTATATTTTATCAAAATATAGAGTGTGTGTGAATAATAAATTCGATTGGAAACTTTCTACTTAAGATTTTACAAATGGAACTCATATAATGGATAATTTTAAATCTTAAAAGTCAATTATTTTAAATAAATAATGTTAATTAATTAAATATAAATTTTAATTGAGAGGTTTAATGAAATTATATCCATTTAATTTGATTTAATTTTCTAAAAATATTATATCTATACTATTATTTAAGCCTTGAATTGGTGTCACAAGTCAATCGGGAATCAACTCGGTTAAAAAATTATAAAAATGTCATTCCGTAATTAAAATAAATTGTATTATTTAAGCCATGCTAATAGTATCGGTAAAACTTTAAATTTACCATCCAATTAAAGTTTTATTTTAATTTATAGATACATTTTAATTTTATTATGAATACTTTACTACCTCCATTATTTGTATACTATATTATCATTTAAGCCCTTGATTGCGTAGGTGTCCCGAGTTAATGGACACGAACTCTGTTAAAAAAAATTACGAAAATTTCCTTTCGTGATTAAAGTAAATCATATTCTTCAAGGGTATTTTAATCTTTTTATTTAAAAATAATATGCATGTGGATGGATTTGGAGTTTGGACTCACGCAAATAGTATTGGTAAAACCTTAAATTAACCATTCAACCAAAAATTTACTAGAAACTTTATCACACGTGTATACATGTGAAAATTACGTATTTAAAATATAGATTTTAATATTGTACATATTTCATATATTATTATTAATTAATTTCAAATCATACTTTTCATCCTTTATTGTCTGTTACTATTAAACACAAAATTTTATTCTAAATATGTTCTTTCTGCACACATACACATGTGACAAAAAATCTAATTTATATAAAAAAATCGTTAATTTTAAAATTTTAGATGAATAATTATTATCAGTTTCAGTTATTACACATTGTTTTCAATAAATGTAAAAAACTAAATATATCTAAAATTAAGTTCCACCAACTTTATCTAGTTTTGGCACCAAAGCTTAACTAGAAGATCCTATGCTATATTTTAGAAATCACATTAAAGCCATAATTGGATATGCTAGAGTTAAGGAAGAGGAAATCAAAGTTTGCGAATGGAATTGTCTGAGATGAGACGTATGATTGAAGAATTATCGCAACATGTATAAGCTTTGCAGTGATAGGGTCATCCGAATGAATAGTTCACAAGATGCCCACGATCCTTTAAACCTAAAAAAGGTGGTCATGAAGGTAAATCTAATGAAAAAGAGGCTAAGAACCCCTTTCATAATGTTAGACCTGCAAATTTTGTAGCAAGAGGTGGATTGGAAGAGTAGTTGTTGCATGACTTAGAAGTGAGTTGTGGAGGATTGAAGATCCAAACAATTGATTTCCATGAGAAGCTACATATTGAGGACTATTTGGATTGGGAAGTCATGCAGTGGGAACCCATAATTGAACCTAGAAAGGTTTTGTTTATGAAGCTAAAAGCAAAAGGTATTGCACTTCAATGGTAGAAGAAGATTGAGGAACAATGATCCTTTCAAGGAAAGCAAAAAGTTAGAAGTTGTGAACACATGAAAGGAAAGTTGCAGAAATAAATTCAACCAATAAATTATGCTATGGAATTTTATAGAAAATTTTACCTACCCAAACAGATTGTTAAGTCTGTTGATATCTACATTGAGCATTGTGATATTTATAGCAAAAAGTCTTGTCGAAATTATATTTATGTTTTGTACGAGATAATTTAAATCGATGTCAGCTTTCTATTGAACGATCTTTTTCATTATTCTCGAATTTTGAATTCTAATTTTAATAGAAAATACAACAAGGGAGCGGCGACATGCCTTAGAAAATACAAGTTCTAATTTTAAATGTTTTTCCATTATAGACACATTTCGATTAATTCAATTTATAGATATTTTAATATTATTTTTTGTAGAAATAAAATTTATTTGGTTTATTCACACTTTAATTTTGGTAAAATTTGATCTCATTAAGGTTAACGAGGCCAATTGGAAATAGATATGTTTAAATTATATGCAAAAAGTTATATATTAGGGTTGCAAAAAGTTATATATTAAGTTTATGACACAAATTAAACACAGATAATTTTTCTGACCAATCTTCAGGAAAGTGAGAGTTACCTCGTTTGAAGTTTTTAAGAAATTAATAGATAAACTTTCGCATCTAATTTTTGTTCTTAATGATCTGACATGACAAATGATGTAGGGTATCTAAATGCAGAAAAAATGAGGATGAAAAGATGGGTGCTAAAGCGAAAGAAAGGAAATGGGGTATCTAAATACCAGAAAAAAAAGTGTTGTTGATTTGGAGGTGACGGCAAATGTGCAGACTCATATCTCGATAGCAAGATAAAGATGACTTGTAAGGAGGGGAAAGAAGCGTGGTAAGAATCTTGGACATCAAGCTTCTGGTTTTGAGAATACTTGAGCTAGTTGAGATTGAGTTGAATCATTGAAACACTGTTTTGTAATAGGGTATACGATCGTGGAAAATGTTTGATTAGGTGTGTGGGGTATATATTAAAATGAAAATATTTCGTGGGAAAAGTAGTAAGGTGAATATAAGAGTCCTAAGGAATGTAGTTTAAGATTCTCCTACGAGAATTGAAGCTCATGGAAATTGTGCAAAAGGAGTCGATCTTAGAGTTCAGGCAAAAGGACCAAGTGTGTTTTTCAAAATAGTTAGTAGTTGTTAATGTTGATTAGGAATGATTTTTAGGTTATTTTATTCGAGTTTTTTGGGTGTCTTGTTATCAACAAAGATCAGATGGGTTTTGTTTGGTGTCATTAGAGATTCATGATTTTAGAAAATGGAAATTTAGATTTTGCATTGGAAGATGGGCTGTTTTTGAAGTTTTAATGGTGATGGTCGTTTTAAGAGGTGGTTTATGTGTTGTGATGGGTGGTTAAGGTTAAGGAGGGTGGCAGCGGGGGAGTTGTTCAAATGGTGCCATACATTACAAATACCGGGATGCGTATTCATGTTTTCAAACGGATGGCTTTTGAGTTTGCCAAAATTCAATGTGGTGCTGCAACATTAAGAAGAATCGGATGAGTTAAAAGTCCAGACTGGAAGGATTCAAGATTTGGTAGGCTGAGATTTTAGCCTTGTTAATACACAGTATCAACAATAGGGTTGAAGAACGAGAGAAAGAGTGTTTTGACCTAGGAGTCCAGAGAAAGAAGATCGTGAAGCTGGACATGTTTTTAGTACTGTCCCCCTCCCCTTCCCCCAAATGGAATGTCTGAAACCACTTAGATCATGGATATAAATTCATTACACAGGCCACGGAGCACCTTATACAGCTTGCAGTTTTACAGGTCTTGACAAAAAGGCTTCGAAGATGTTGGGTTGTTTGTCAATTTGAAGCAAACCTCACTCACTATCATGTTGTATTAAAATGAAAAAACTAGGATTCTGTTGGTTTTACTTGAGAATATTCAAGTAGCATAAGAAGAAAAACATAACCAGAAAATATCATCTACATATATGAACATTTCTTATATAAAGTTTGTCATGAAAACTACAAAATACAATTCAGAAAAGCTATGTAATTGAATCACACTAGGGGGAATCAGCAAGATCAATGCAGCTGCTATATATTACCAAGAACAAAATTGGATGTGAATCATACAGTGTCATCAGACTATAGTATACAAGTGAGTGAATATTTGGCTTTCAATCATACCAAAATAAAACAGCAACAAACACAAATGTTAAACTTGTGTGTTAATCCAAAGACAAAGGGAATCGAAATCGAGCCTCTCTGTGTGTGTCTCTCAAGGGTCAAACGCTTGCCAAGCTTGCTGTAAAATCATTGGGGCGACTTCAAATGCTTTGATGAGATTCAATAAGCAATGCATTTAGCATGACCTGAACGGCAGCCTCATAAATGACTAAATCGTAATGCATACCATCAGATGTACATCGAGGACCGCAATTCCAAGTCAAGGACTGGATATCCAACAATACCAGAGGGCCACCAGTTTGGCGTAAAAGCCTACTGTCACCGAGAGCTCTATCATAGGCATGCCATATTCTATCACTCATCTTCTCCCTCTTCTCCTGCGTATTCAGCATCCCATTGACCAGCATGGGCATCCCCAGCCAAAACAAATGGGGTGACTTAATGGAGAAGGAAGCAGTGACTGGCAACAAAGAAACCACGGAACTTTTCAACATCCGCAAGGCGGAATCATAACTTGATGCATTGGTGACATGAAGCATATGCCAAAGACCAGCCCCCATGACCATTACATCAGGGTAACTTTTTTTGGTCTTAAAACCCATCATTGAATTGGTCAAATTCACAACATAAGGCGCCCAAACAAAATCCAATTTCATACCAATTTCATGAACTAAAATGCTGTAATCACTATGCCTCCTAAACAAATCAGCTCTAACCGAGCCCATGCGTTGGGCTTGGGGACCCAAAATCAAATTTAACAAAGAGAAGGTGAAGAATCGAGCTTGGGAATCACCTGCGACCACCACCCACGAACCATTTAACAAGTCGGAAGCATCTGATTTGGACAACTTTTGAAAGTCGCAGGCGTCATGCTTGGGGGATTTGGACCAATCCCAACGCCTCTCATACAAATTGAGAGACGATGAGACATTGTGAGTGCGGTTGAAATGGTGAAGAGAGACATTGGGCTTGACCTCCCATGCAATGTCGTTAACCAAATTGATGCACGTACTGCGGTGATCAAAAACAACAACGGAAGAAACGGATGTAACGAAATCAGAAACGGAAGGGAAATAAGGAGTCAAATGGACGCAAACAGCCAGAGTAATGAAAAGTACACCGCAGTAAAGCAATATCCTGTTTCGGCTTAAATGCCAGCCAGCCATTACCATTGGGATCAACACCACCACGCAGGCCGCCGCCGCTCCCAACTGCACTGCCCCAAGCATCGTCATCAGCGTCATCTTCTTCTTTTTTCCTTTCCCCAATCATAGATCTAGTGAATTCAATGCCTTCCTTTTTTTTTCTTCCTTGATCGGCTTCGCAACAAATGTTCTTTTTTTTTTTTCGTTCTCAAATCTGGAATCGCATCGGCTTTTTTGCCCACCCAAAAATAAGAACTTATTTAATTATTTCTCTTGGATTATTTTTGTCCTTGTTTTACTTCCATAACTAGGAATAGAACCCCGCTTTCCGGGGCTAACTTTTATTATTTTTAATTACAAAATTTTACGTTTACAAATTTATCACATGCTTAAGTGTGTAAAAATAGTATTTAAAACACAAATATATATTTAAAAATAACATAAACATTAGATTTAAAACTAATAATAATAATCATCGGACGCAACTTTTCTCCGAAAATCTCTTAGATTAGATGAAGACAAACTTAAAAATCTCGATTGGATGAGAGAGAATGAAACTTTTTGGTCTTCTCTTTTTATCTTGATAGTATGGTGCATATGGAAAAATAGAAAATTTTTTGTATTCCAAAACTTATCTTAAAATTTTTTGAAAACCATCAAACATCAATCAACTGAGCAAAATAGTATAACATGGTACAGAATTGAGATTCATCTAGAAGAAGTAATTTAGATTATTAAGTATTTTTAAGAAATTACAGGAATGGTAAGGTAGTTGACTTTTAAACCTTAGGTATTTTATTTAGTTAAGTTTTTTATACACAAATAATAATAATAATAACAGCACATATACAATATATACAAAATTAAAATAAAAAATAGCTTAATTTATGAGTAAAAGAAAATCAAAATAGTTAAATACATCATATTAAGAATTTTACATACATTTCAATTGTTTATCGTGGTATTATCTTTTTTCTTTAGCAGTATAGCACGTCAAAAAGTTATCACGTTAAAGAAAACCATTCAATAGTAAAATTATATTTTTTAAAATAAAATATCGACTTAACTTGTGACACCAACGCACACAAATTTGATGAGATAAAATATTTTATGTTAAAAGTTAAATTTTTTAAATTTATTCAAGAATAATTATTGGTATAGTAGTAAAGAATTGGTTTATAAATCCATTAAACATAGGTTCAATCCCTAAGCATGTTAATTTTAGTTTGTTTTATTTAAAAACTATATAAAAGTTTGAAAAGACAAAAAGGTCGTCAAAATATTAATAGTAGTCATTTAATAAAATCAGATATCAGTTATTTCCTAATTGAGTTGGTAACGAATTTGTAACACCCCAAAAATTATGATATGACATGTGGCATAATTTCGAGCTTGAATACCAAGAAAATTACGAGAGGATTTATGGAATGTCTCGGATAAAAACTTTTAGGAAAGGAATTTGATATTGGAGACGAGAACATGCGAAAAGAATTGAAAACGTGAAAATGTGACAAAAATGATTAAATTGCAAATTTTGAAAAGCATGAGGATTAATGTGCAAAATTATTCGAAAATGGAATATATTAATTATTACGGATCATTTGGGATGAAATAAATGAGAATGTGATTTGGTGTGATGAAAATCACTTTTTAGAATAAATTAGAAATTTTGAATAGTATAGAGATTAAATTGTAATTTTCTCAATTTTATCAAAAAAGAGCCAAAGTGTGCTTTTCATTACCCATGGAATTATAATAAAGATTTATCATGAATTATGAATTTAAATTGGTCTAAGTATTGAATTTTATACGATAAAATATGTATGAATTGAATTAGTGATGATATTGAAATATGATATGTGGTTATGATGTTTATTGATTCATCGTCACCCTATTAATGAACTTGAGTAATGTCAAATTAGTTGGCATGATTTAGGTTGAAAACGATCATTTTCGAGCCATCCGGGATGGTAGAATGTGTATATAGAGAAAACCATCCTTGTCAGGCTATTCGAGATGGTACAATGTTCATATATTGAATGACATTGTTGTCGGGATATCCGGGATGGTGGCATATGTAAATTATGAGAACCATCGTTTTCGGGTCACTCGGGATGGTAAAATGTAAGAATATTGAAAGTCATAATTGTCGGGCCATCCAGGATGATAGAATATTGAAATAAAGTAAACTATTGTTGTCGGGCTATCATAGCCAACATCTAGCCCTATAAGATATTGTCTGCTTTGGGCACACATGGCCCTCGCCACTTTGTTCTTCCTCTTTCCAATTAAGTGTTGTTACCCCTTTATTTAGTCCGAGTCTCTCTCGTGCTTTGCTAATGTGAGATTTTCTTAGGGTGTTACATCCACCCTATTAGGGACTCAGTGTCTTTATTGAGGTTTGCCTTACCATTTTTCAAGAGGTACGACGAGTGACTCTGATACCAATAAATGTCATAGCCAACACCCAGCTCGATAAGATATTGTCCGCTTTAGGCGCACATGGCCCTTACGACTTTGTTCTTGGGAGCACCCATACAACCTAAAAGACATCTTACCACTTAAGTGTTGTTACCCTTTTATATAGTCCAGGTCTCTCCCGTGCTTTGTTGATATGGGATTTGCCTAGGGTGACACAAAAAATCTAAGGAAAAGGATTTGAACACAATACCTCTCACACACAAACATAACACATAACCACTAAACTAGATTAACTTGACAAAACTTTCACAATATTAACTCAAAAGCTAGATATAACCACTTGTGGTTTCATTAACCTAATTTCTTTTAACCCGATTTTCAAGATGTGATAGTGCGAAGCACTAGACCACCAGGATGGTATAATGAGTATATAGCAAAAGTCATCATTGTCGGGCAACTTAAGATAACAAGAGTAGTATAAAAAGTTATAGAGTGTTGATGAAATTGGTATATTGTGTTTCTATGTGTGGTTCATGATAGATAAGGTGTGTCAACTATTATGTGAATATGTTGAAAATGAACCCTGGGGTCGAAACGAATACGAATGAGTCGATAGACTCTAGAAAGATATTTAAATGATAAGTTAAACTGTTTATTGATGTCGAATGAATATGAAAATAAATGTCATATTGTTAAGGATATAAACGTGTGATTCATGAATGGCAACGTAACAGCCTGATTTTTAGTGGTGTCAAAAACAGTGGTTTCTGGACCACAACTACGGTGAGTCAAGTCGTAAATATTAGTTATTTAATATTTGTGATGTCATCAGCATCGTATTAAATTCTGGTTATGAAATTTCATCGTTTAATTAGATAATTGAATAGAAAAGACTAATTTGTAATAGGTGTAAAAGTATAGATGTTTAATTAGAAGGACTTAATAAGTAAATAAACCAAAAGAAATAGGATAGTGGAATGTCATGAATTAAGGGTAATGAAAAGATTTGTTAAAGGCTTAAAAGTGATTAATTAAGTTAATGATAAAGTCACAAAATTTACAAAATTACCATTGTTATATAAGTAAGATTAAAAGAAGAAAATAACTCATTTTTCTTCCGAAGAAGGGAAAAACCTAGGGTTCCATTGTTGAGTTTTAAGCTTTGATTTGGGTAAGCAAACCTTGATCGTTTTTAGTAATTTTTATGTTTTTGAGTCCGTATCAACTTAATCTAGCTTATGCAAGGACTAATTTGTGAATCTGTCAAATGTTAGAAAACTTGCCATTGTTGAAATTGCTTGTTCTTGAAAGCTTTTATATATTTAAGTGTTTGATACTTGGGTTAAATCTTTTTGTAAAGTGATTTTGATGAAATTAGGGTTTAAGGACAAAAATGTTAAATGGTAATATTATTGTACTTGTTGTGAAATAAATGGATTTGCTTGGATGTATAAGGAGACTAAGAGTATTCGGATGGTATGGGTTGAAAAGGAAATGGGTATTTTGCATGTTTTGTGTTGAAAGGACTAAATTGAATGAAAAGAAAAAGTTAGGGGCAAAATCGTAATTTTACCAAAAAGGGCTGATTGTGTGATTTAATATGAGAAATTGAATAATTTGTGAATGTAGACTACGACCGTGCCAACGTTCGTGAAAAGGAAAAATTAGCATAATAGTATTTGGGATCATTCACAACTGTAATCCAGTTTGGTAAGTTCGTATGGTTAAATTTCAACTTAAATTGCTTATTCTTGTAATATGACTATTGCAGTGAGATGAAATTATACTCGAAATTGTGGAAGATAAGTGTGAATGAAATACGGAAGATAAACGAGTTCGAGTTATAAACGAAAGGATCCGATGACTAAGTGTCATCGTGAGTAAACGAATCCTTTACGGATTAAAGGTCCGATGACTAAGTGTCATTGTAAGTGTACGAATCGTCTACGGATTAAAGGTCCGATGACTAAGTGTCATCGTGAGTAAACGAATCCTTTACGGATTAAAGGTCCGATGACTAAGTGTCATTGTAAGTGTACGAATCGTCTACGGATTAAAGGTCCGATGACTAAGTGTCATCGTGAGTAAACGAATCCTCTAGAGATTAAAGGTTCGATAACTAAGAGTCATCGTGAGTAAACGAATCCTCTACGGATTAAAGGTCCGATGACTCAGTGTCATCGTGAGATATGAATTTCTATACGGAACAAGGGGGTCCGATGATAATATGTCATCGTGAGAATTAAATGAATGAGTTCCAATGTGGAACAAGGGTCCGATGACTTTGTGTCATCGTGAGTAAAAAATACGAATGAAACCTACCCTAGATGTAAACAATGTTCCACTCGGTTAATTAGATTTTTACAACTCTTAAAGTTTGTTAAATCTATTAACTTTTTTAATTTATTAAGCCTTAAAGTGCTCACCTGTGTGTTTGCATTTGTTTTGTAGATTCACTTTTGTTGTTCGGAGATCGGATCATCTCGAAGCATCACTCTATCCCGGAGTTGTTCGGTAGACTTTTACATCACTTGGTTAATATGGCATGTACTAGGATGATGTTACCTTTTCTTTTTACTAAGAGTTGTGAAAAACTATTCTATGTTTAATGAAATGTTGGGTATAGTTTTAAGTAACCTGCATTGTCATAAATCTTGTATTGGTGTTGTCTTGAATGCATAGTTAAAAGTTGTGCTTATATGGAAACAATGAACTTGTGTTAGGTTTAATTTTTTGAGATTTAGCTTACTTGTTTCGGTAGAACCCATGAATGTTTCGGTAGAAGTGTAGGGTAGGAGAGAGGTTGTATATTGACTTGAATTGTATCGGTAGTAAAATTATGAGTATCGGTAATTGTATGTATAGAAGTATCGGTAGTTTGCATGCTTGTATCGGTAAAAGTTACAATATGGAAATTTAGCTCTCTGGAGTTTTTAGTATCGGTAAATGCATGACTTGTATCGGTAGAAATTATACTTATATCGGTAGAACTAGAACAAGTACCAGCAAAAATCTGCACTGTTTAGAATTGTTCATTGAATTGGCTATTACCGATACTTAACCTTCAGGTACCGATAGAAGTCCCCTAAAATGTTAAAAATTCCATTTTTACCCTTGACAAAATAATATTATGTTTAGATAATGTTTTAATTTGTGAGAAATGATTTTTGAATTGAATAAAGATGTGAACAATTGGATATGCGTAAGAGATGAATAGTATAATATGAATAGTAGACATCGAAATCCTAACCGACGACGGTGTACGGGATTTGGGTGTTACAAGCAATGAATGATTGAATGGCTTAAATATAAGTATTTGGCAAGTGATTTGAATCGGTTGTACCATTTGTTAATTGCACGCTCACGTGCGTACATATTAATGGAATTGCTTGGCATTATAGGACATGATTTGGATAGTTATTAAGATTTTATGCTTTTTGAAAATTGCTAATGTTTATGTTATATTATCTTGAATCATGAAAGTACCATTAAGCTTTATCGCTCAACGTACGGTTTGGTTGTTTTGTGCGTAGGTATAAGTAACTCTAAAAGCCTGAGAAGAGAATCCAACATCCAGATTGCAACCTACGACTCAACGAAGTTTTTATAGTTCCTTTAATTTTGTCAAATGGCATGTACCAAGACTAACTAGTTGGAATTGTAAGTGGTCAACTTTTGTTAATGTTGTTGAGATGGTAAATATGTTAATGGTTTGAAAATGTTATGTTGAGCATGTCAAATTATGTTGAATGGTTGATTAAGGCCTCGACGCCAAAATATGTTATCTTATGTTAGGTTGTATGAAATGGAAATTTTGGAGATAGCGAACTATCATGGAAGTGGCGAATTCACACCCTAAATATCGCAACATCAAGCTATCTCGTCGCGACATCAACATCATTTTATTTTGGAAACACTTCAATTTGGTCCTCATATTGAAAAGTTTGACTACTGTCTTCAAATTCGCGACACCAAGCCTTATAAATTGCGACACCCACCTAAGATATTTTGAAAACTTTGCAGTTTAGTCCTTATTCACCATCGGGATGATATTAAGCTTTCGTAAACTTGTATTTGACCAATAAATGTTTATATAATGTGTTTTATGCATATAATAATCGTACTTGAAAGTTTATTGATGGAATGTGAATATAGTTGATCGTAGTATCTGTGGCAACAAATGTGGCATTCCGTTACTCTGACCCAATAATCGAGTTGGGTATGAGATGTTAAATTTTTTTCTTGAAATAACATTTTTTTGCTTTGAGAATTTTGGGCTATTGTAGCATCTCCTAATTGGACTTGATAAATAACATATTAGTTTTTCAATTGATTTGCTCAATTATTATTAGGCTAAGGATGTGTTTAGATTATTTACTAATATAAGTTGTCTTTCTGTATTACGATCCGATCACGCAATACCACATTGTATTAGTTAACTGTTAGATAATCGTGAGCTAATATTTGATTTCGTTTTGCTTTGTTTGTAAAAATCGTCAAAAACAATACACAAATGATAGATATTTTATTAAATTAATTTGTTCGAAAAATACCAATACAAATAGACAAAATAACTACACTAGAGATAACAAAAACAATTGGACAAAAGCATGTCTCCAATTATTTGACCAATAATGTTGTCATTTGCACTAGATTCATGGTAAATAAAACACACGTGGATTTGTTATCTCTTTCACCTTGGTGGTTATTAATTAACTTCTCATTCTTTTCTAGAGTGTTTTTAAAAAAAAATTCAACTAAAAGTAATTTGTTTAATACTTCTTTTGTTTCAAAAGTATTTTTTTCATGTCAAAATACTTTTAAAAAGCATTACTAAATGCATGCTAAGTATTTTTTTTTTAAATTATCATTGTTTCATATTTACAGGTCAAATATTTATCCTCAAATTTAGTAAGAAAAGTCACATTAATCTAGTGCTTAATTATAGAATTTAGCAGGATATGTGTTTGAGTGTATTGTAACGTATTATGAATAGTTCTACGTATTGTATTAAAAAAACATATATACATTAAGTTGTTTTTATTTTTTTTAGCATTATATAAAATGATTAAATTTCAATTTTAATTTTTCTAGATTTTAATATCTTATATAATTTGATCTATATATTTTTTATAGTCTTATTAGTTACTTCAAATAATTAATATCATTCACTTTTCGATTAAAATGTTATTTGGTTATATATGATTAAAAATTGGATTTTTAATTATGAAAGTAGATGGATTGAATTTTTAAAATAAAAGTAGGGAGACTAAATTTCAAATGTACGAAATGTATAGAGATTTATAGTCATGATTGTTTGAATTGGATCAAACTGGTTGGTTGGACTAGTTGGATTATCAACATTGGGGTACTAGTATGGAAAAAGGCATAAGAGCGATTGACCTTCTAACTAGTACAAACCGATTAAACAATTTTTATGAATATATTGAGATTTAGAGTCATGATTGTTTGAACCATACCGAACTAATTGGTTGAACCAGTTAGATCGACAACATTAGAGTACTGATTTAAAAAGAGACATTATAGTAATTGACCTTGTTAAAGACCTGTAGGTGGATTCCAAGATAGACCCAATTTATAGTAATTGACCTTGTTAAAGAACTAATTAGACTATTTTTGTACTAAATAGACTAATTGGTTGACTATTTTTTAAATATTTGTTTATAAATTTTTAATAATTTTTTTGGTGAATAAAAAAAATCAAAACTTAATCAAATCAGAAGATCAACAAAGTCACTAGCCATTTACTGTCGAATAATCCCAAGCACTTCAGTAGGTGGCTTGTTAAAGACCTGTAGCTTTTGCTTCCAAGATAGACCCAATTTAGCCAACCTATCCGCTACTAAGTTCTTCGTTCTAGGGACATACCGTATGTGCCATTTGCCTTCACTTCGGAGGAGCCGTTGCGCTTTTCTAAAGATAGTAACGCCTTGGTCATTCCGCTCTATTTCTGTTAAAAGTAGGACAACTTCAATGCTATTAGTTTGGATGGTCGCACATCTGTAACCATTCCGTAGCACGAGCATTACTCCATCCATGATTCCTCAATGTTCTGCCTCAAGTGGATTGCATTTGCCTATATAGTAAGTGAACCCCATAAGCCAACTGCCTTCTGGATCACATATTACACCACCTGCTGCTGCTTGTCCTGTGGTGCTGGATACTATGCCATCAGTGAAAAGGTGAGCCTCTATGTCTTGTGAGGATCCCTTGAATTGTTGTCGTGGAGGATGAGATTTAGAAATCTCGCTACTTGTTTCCACTTGACGTGTCCAAATTTCAGATGCTTTAACAACGTTGTAAGCTGTCCAAGTGATATTCTGGAAGACAAATAGATTACGAATTTTCCACATTCGCCAAAGAAGCATCCCAAAAAAGTTTGCCCAATATATCCCTCGGTCTTGTAAACGCATAAACGAGTAGATATTAGTAAAAAACCAAGTGTGAAAGGGATCAGAAAAAAACTGTTTTGTTGATCGATAGGGAGGATGAGTTTCCACACTTCTTTAGTCAAGTTACAATCTTGCAAAACATGTAAGATGTCTTCATTCACATTGCCACAAATGCTACAAGAGCTACTATGGCCCACATCTCGTTGAGTTCGCTCTATGTTAGTGAGCAATCTTTGATTGTACACCAACCAAAGGAAAAAACGGACTCTCTAGGGTCCTTGGTATTTCCAAAAAACTTTTCAATGCGGGTTCTTTAGATCCCACTCATCTTGCTTGATGGCCCCATAAGCACTACTAACTGAGAACCGTCCTGAAGGAGCAACTCTTACAATTTGCAATCCAAGTTCAAATTTGCATGAGTAGAAATATTTATAATTAAAGGCCCCAAAACCTCAACTTAGGGATCTTTGCAATAGCGAATGTTACCACCATCCCCAACAGACCATGCAAGATTATCACAGAGGAGTGGCCAAACTTTAGAAAAGGATCGCCACAAATGTGAATAATATCTGTCAATTGAGCTAGGAATATGATCCTTAATCCTGTACTTTGATCGAAGAACCTGAACCCAAAGGGCATCTGCTTTTGTGACTAAGCTGAACCCAATCTTCATGAGGAAAGACTTGTTTTGGTCTTGTAAATGCCGAAATCCAGTCCTCATCTGTCGCGAGGTTGACAAATAAAATCCCATCCGACTAGTGCTAATTTAGGATGTCCACTCGTAGCATCCAAGACAAATTGTGTCGTAATCTGCTCAATTTCTTTACACACTCCAATCGGGATGGACATTGATTGCATAAAGTAATTAGGAATGGTTAAGAGGACTGACTGAGCAAGCATAACTCTCCCAATAATAGAAAGTTTTCGAGCCTCCTAATTCTGCAATTTCCTACGAACTTTCTCCATGACGAATCTTAGGGTACTTTTGGTAATTCTCTCATGCAATAAGTGATCCCCTAAATACAACCCAAAGTTTCGGACAGATTGGAAACCAAACACCTGGCTGAGCTGGCTACTTAACCCATCATCAGTTCCTTTTGAAAAATGAATCATGCTTTTCCTCGTATTAATCTTGTGACCAGAAAACTCACAGAAATGATTCAACATACCTGACAGAAGGTGAGCCTGCTCAATTTTTTCCTTGCAAAAAACCACCAAATCATCCGCAAAAAACAGATGAAAAAGGTTAGGACCCGAGCGAGAGAGACGAATAGGCTTCTATTTTCCCTCGTCGATTTGTGCATGTATAATTCGTCATAACTATTCCATACATAAAACGAAAAGATGTGGAAAAAGTGGGCAGCCTTGTCGAATCCATCTAGTCGGCTTGAACTTTTGAGTGGGAACACCATTACATAGTATCTGCATAGTCGAGGTTGAGATAGCCTTCATGATATCCGAGATAAAGAAATCCGGGACTCCTGCTAATTATAGCAAAAGCTGAATAAACTCCCAACTCACTCGATTGTAAGCTTTTTCGAGATCCAGTTTGAGAGCTATCCAATTTCGCCTTTTCTTCTTACTTCTCATGCAATGAATCACCTCCTGAGCTATAATGACGTTATCCGAGATGTTATGTAATGCAATAAATCCAACTTGTTCCTGCGAAATGATATAAGGAAAAAGCAAACGAAATCTATTAGTAATAATTTTCATAACAAGCTTATAAAGTACCGAACAAAGACTGATGGGTCGGAATTGGCTAAAATCCTCCGGATGATCTGACTTAGGAATGAGCACAATCAGTGTGTTATTAAGATCAGGTTCAATAAAGTTTCCAGCAAAGACCTCTCGAACCCATTTGTAGACTGTACCACCAACTGTGTCCCACTGACTTTGAAAGAAGTGCGCATGAAAATCGTCGCTTTCAAGGGCTTTCAATGAAGCCATGTCAAAAAGTGCTTTCTTAATTTCATCATCAAACACTTCTCTTCCCAAAAAGGCAATATGCAAGTCATTAAACTTAGGAAAAAGATTGAAAGGCAATCCCTTAATAGGCTCTGGTCTTTCCCCATACAGGCCCCCAAAAAAATGAACTGTATCAATCCTAAGAATGTCCTGATCAGAGCACCACTCTCTGTTAGACAGACGTAAGGTAGTAATGCAATTGTGCTTCCTACGCTGAGTTGTGCGACTATGATAGAATTTGGTGTTGCGATCTCCCAGCTATAGCCAGTCATATTGAGCCTTTTGTTTCCAAAGTAGCTTCTCATGATCCAATAAATTTTCTAATTTATTCCGAGTATCTAACTCCAATTGCACAAGTCGATCAGAGGGAGAAACCTCCAAAGCGGTTTGAATATGGGAAAGAGATTTCATAAGCTTCTTCTTTCTGGTACCTATAAAATCATAAACTAATTTATTCCATTCTTTTACGTGAGAAGTAAATTCAGTGAGCGATTGAAACATATCACCTAAAAAATTGCACGTGTCCTTTACGAAGGATGGAAACTTTGCATGTTTGATCCATCCTACAAGAAATCTAAAAGGCCTTCCTTGCTCAGAAGGGCAAGAATGAGTAGTCTTGAGAAGTATTGGTCTGTGATTTGATTTAACCATCGGTCAGTGAGCTAGAAGACACTGAGGAAAGGTCGAAATTCAAGTGTCATTGACTAGCGCCCGGTCTAATCTCTCCATTGTACTACCTCTCTGCCAAGTAAAAAATGGTCTTACAAAAACTACATCCTGCAAATTACAAGATTCAACAAATTCTCCAAATAATTTACATCTTTTCCTTGAAACAAACGCACTTCTTTTTTCATTAGGTGATAGGATAGCATTAAAATCCCCCATGTGCAAATGTCAAGGTAAAACATATTTAAGATCATTACACAAAACCTTTCGTTTACTTTGAGTTGGACTTCCATATACAAAAATAATGTAAATAGGAGTAAGAAGGTTCTTACCAGATACATGTAGCAAGATAAATTGAGGGTGATTATGCTAAATTAAAATACTAACTGTATCTTTCCAACCTACTCATATGCCACCTGAAAAACCTGTAGCTTCTTCACGATGAGAATAACCAAATCAAAATTTTTTAATGACAGAATTCACATTTTTACCACTGATTCGCGGTTCCAAAAGACAAATAATTTCAGGATTATATTCAATAATATATGCATGAAATACCTTGAGAAATTTACTGCTTGCGCACTCTTGACAATTCCAAAAAAAAATTATTAAGTTTGTCATTATCATATATAAAAAAACACTATTTAAAAAAAAAAACTTAAAGACAAAACCATAACCATAATTTTATAAAATAAAAATACTAGTGTGGCTCAGCAATTATTCGAGAGATTTGGGAGTCTCCTTATGACCATCATCATGAGAAACCAAATTCACACCTGGAATAGAAGGTTTCGGTGAGGCTATGGCTTTAGCCAATTGAGCTATGGATTCCTTCAACAATATTCTACAGTTGCTCCCTGCTTTAAATTTGCTTCCTTGTCCTTGTGCGATTTTGATAGGTTTTGGAATATGGGAAGCACCTGCAAAATTAACAAAATTTTGAGAAGATTTTTTACCTCCCCCTTTGTTTGACCTATCGCCATTAAATCCCTCAATCTGCCCTTCGCCAATATGACCCGTGCCTAGAAAGAAGGCTACTGCCGAATGCTTCACCGGGTCAAAACCAGAGGCAAACTTGGAAGTTGTCACGTCTACTACAGTATTTGGGATCGGCTGTGGCTAGTTTGAGCTGAAGCATTCGATTTGTAAAGGAGCAGCACCGCCTGACTGTAGCCCTGTAACGTTCAACAGAGTAGGATTCTTTGCCCCAACAGCAGACAAAATAGCAACTACAACTGCTTTACCTGTAGTACAGGCCATCCCATTTAGACCCAATTCCGAACCCAAATGCCCTCCATGTTTTTGGCTCAATTCTCCTTCAACCCTATTCCTTATCTTCATATGGTCTCTACCCATATTAGGCTCCTCATGTCCATTCTCTAAAAGGCCGAATAACATCCATCATATACCTATCCAAAATTTTGGTCAACTCTTGCCTATAAAATATGGGATTTTCATACACTAGATGGAATCGTTGGAGCTTATTTGATTACCTTAAATTTGAATTTTTAGGAGATTCAATATTAATTATCTTTTCCATAACTTTAGGATCTACAATATCCTTACCTTTCCTACGCCTATTTTCTTGCTCAATTTCCAATTTTTCTTGATTCTGTTCATAATCTTCTTTTCTTGTTGAGAGCACCTCAAAACGGGAACCATCCTCATGAGTTGCTGATATTTTAGCTTTGGCTTGCACCCCATCCTTGATTTGCCTCCATTTCCTTCTATCAACTAGCATCCAGGGATCGTAGGTATCGTTCGATATTAAATATATATATATATATTTAGAGCATGATCCTATTAAATTGGACTATTTATTGTCTTTTTATTTTGTAGGGACTAAGTGGTGATAAAAAATAAATTGGAGACAAAAAGCATGGTTTTGGAGGCGAATTTGAACTTGTGTGAAGATAGAATGCTAAAAGAGAGACTTTATAAGACAAAAAGACTTGGTTTTATTTTATTTTATTTTTTAAAATATATTTTATATTAGGATTTAATATTCAAGATATTATTTATTATTTAAATTTGAATTTAATTTATGTTTATCTTTTTGTATTTATCTTTTAGAGTTAAAATTAGATCCAATTAGGAGAATTCAATGTTAGATATAATTCTAATTATCTTTTAGAATTTAGATTTTAGAATTTAGATTTGATTCAACTAGGAATATTATGTACTATAAATAGGGGGTGGAGTGATTGAATTATTCATTCCCCATTCATTGAAAAATCCTCCATCTCCCTAAATCCCTAGTTCAATAAAAGTTTTATTTTATTATCTTATGTTCTTCCCCAAAATCATGAGTAACTAAAAAACCATTTTAGCCAAACGTTATCAAATATTCCTCCAAGATTCATGAGGTTTAGAATCCGCGCTTAATTCCTTTCAACCCGAGTATTCATTAATTCTCTGTAATACGGGATTGACGCTTCCGTCCAAAATCCCTACAGAAGTAATCTTTTCATCTTGTGCAAAGACGACTGTTTTGTGTGTTTTGAGAAGGTTGCACAGTCGATTCGTTAACTTAATGCATCAGAGGTTCCCGAGCCAAAATAGACAAAACGGCGTGACATTCATCGTTGGGAAAAGATTATCTAGTGTAAGACAGTCCCATTGGAGCGACGGTTGGCTAGAGTCAGGTTCCTCTAAAAACTATATCCGGAGTTGGTGGTCGTAGGCATCCTCTTCCACTATAACTGGCTTATTCGGGCACGAGAAGAACCATTAAAAGTCTATGATTAAACCAAGGAAGAATTAAGATAACCGGAGGCTGGATATTTAAATATTGATAAACTCTTCTTCTTTCAACTTATTTATTTTATGCTATTTATTTTGACTTCGACTTCCTTATTTTTTGTTTCTTTTAATTATATTTTCTTTTATTTTTAATTCTGTTTCTTCTATTTTTCCTCAGATCACGACGCTTTTCTTGGGCACGATTTTGCTCACAATCTCGACAGACAAGACTTTTTACGACTCTCCAATCCCTGAGGATTAAACCCTACTTCCCTTTTACTATTATTTACTTTAATTTTCGGAGTAGGTTATATTTGGTGTTCCCGACGACACATCAAATTTTGGCGTCGATGCCGGGGATTGGTAACGTACTAATCTTATTTTCTTTTTTCTACTTATGACTAGATATGCTTCAAGTAATCTTGCATATTCGTACGATCCCGAGATTGAAAAGACTGTAAAATCCAATCGCAATGAAGCAAAGTTGCAAAAAAGGTAGTCAGAAGTTGTAGGAGTTAAGCACAGCCCACCTTCAGAAGTAGAAGAAGGCGACGAAGGTGAATCTAGGGTAAACAAAAACCCTAATTCAACACTGAAAAACCAACGAGTTGATCCACCTACAGAAGTACCGATTGCTAGGGTTGACGAAAATCAAGATCCACCATTACTTATGGATCAGACAATTCGGCAATTAACCGAGGTTCCTGATGATCAACTACTGTTGTGCATTGCGTATCCTACTGTAGATGCTAACTTTAAGCTTAAATTAGGTTTAATCTAATTATTACAGATTTTTCGTGTGTTGCAGAATGAGAATCCACATAAACATCTGAAGGAATTTCATATGGTTTGTTTGAGTATGAAACCTCAGGAGGTAACTGTGGATCAAATTAAATTACATGCTTTTCCTTTTTCTTTAGCTGACTCCGCTAATGAATGATTATTCTATATACCTCCTGGATCTATTACAACTTGGGCTAATCTTTCTCGTTTGTTTCTTAATAGTTTTTTCAAGCCTTTCGTGCTGATGAATTAAGAAGAGAAATTGTAGGGATTAGGCAAAAAGATGTGGAGTCTCTTTACGACTATTGGGAACGATTCAAGAAGTTGTGTGCAAGTTGTCCACAACATGGTATCACTGAACAGTCTCTTCTCCAATATTTCTATTAAGGCTTGAAACTTATGGAGATGAATATGATAGATGCTGCCAGTGGAGGAGCATTGGTTAATATGACTCTTCAACGAGCAAGAAACTTGATTTCCACAATGGCCGCAAATACTCAACAATTCTGAGCCAACCCTGAACCTACTCAAAGGGTTCATCAGCTAAGTAATTCCTCCTTAAAATATAAAGTTGAAAAACTTACTAATGTCGTGAGTTCTCTTATTGCAGGAAAATTAAGACCGACCCGTCAATGTGGAATTTGTGGTGAATTTGAGCATACAACTGATGCATGCCCTAGTTTGTATGATGATTCTGTGGCCAAATTAGACGCTGTGGGAAACATTCCTAGACTACCTCAAAGGTGATATGATCCTTATGCAAATACATAAATCCTGGGTGGAAGGATCATTCTAACTTGTAATATGGGATAAATTCACGTTATAACTAGCCATTCCAAAATCGAGCTCCACAACAAGCACAAAATTTACGTACTTCCCTAGAAACTATAGTAAATAAATTAGCAACGAATGTTCTTGAAATTCAGCAGTAATCTATAGATTTTCAAAAGAAAATTGAGGCATCTATTAAGGAGTTGACCATGCAAATGAGGAAAATAAATTCACAGGGTTGGCTGCCGTCTCAAATAAAACTTAACCCAAGACAAAACGCGAATGCAGTGACTCTACGAAGTGAGAAAGTATTGGAACCAATTAATGGTAAAAATCATGCCCAAGAATCTGCCCATGAAAATAAAAAAGACAACGAACAGGTCCGGTCGAAACCTCCTTTACCCAAAATTTAACCTTCATTTCACGGACTACTAAGGCAAACCCAAAAAGGTAATGAGGAAAAAGAGATCCTTGAAACATTCAGGAAAGTCGAAGTAAATATATTGTTGTTAGATGCTATTAAACAAATTCTGCGGTATGCTAAATTTCTGAAAGAACATTGTACTAACAAAAAAAAATTGACTGGAAACGAAAAGGTAAATGTTAGTGAGAATGTGTCTGCGATTTTGCAACGTAGAATGCCAAAAAAAATGTGAGGATAGAGGCATGTTTGCAATTCCCTGCAAAATAGGTCACTTTTGAATTAAGAAAGCTATGTGTGACTTAGGAGCTTTTATAAATGTAATGCCTTTTTCTATTTATAAATCACTTAACATGGGTTCTTGGAAGGAAACAAATGTTATAATTTAGTTGGCAGATAGGTCTATTGTACATCCCGAAGGAGTCCTTGAGAATGTGTTAGTGAAAGTCAACGAACTTTTTCTTGTAGATTTTTACGTGGTGAAGATGGAAGAGGATAATACTCTTGGATCTTCTGATATCTTGTTAGGGCGACCTTTCTTTAGTATTACAAATACTAAGATCGATGTACGAAGTGGAACCCTCACAATGGAGTTTGATGGGGAGATCATAAAGTTCAATGTTTATGACGCCATCAGTCACCCTAGTGAAATATTGCACGTAAACCGTGTCTATATAATGGAATCCTTAGTAGATGAGACTTTCAAATCACTTCATGAGGTTGAGCTCGAGACATTTTTTGATGTGATCTTAATGATTATTTTGATTTTTATTTAAATTGTGAATTTGTCAATGAATTATTGCCTCTTATGAATACTAAATTTTTACCTTCTATTATGCAGGTACTAGAGTTGGAGTTGAAACCACTTCCTGAGCATCTCAAGTACGTATTTTTAGGGGATAGTGAGACTCTACTTGCTATAATTTCGAATAAACTCTCTAAGTGTAAGGAAGCAAATTTAATTCAGGTACCAAAGAGCCATAAGGAAGCCATCGGTTGGACCATTGTCTATTTAAAAGGGTTAAGTCTTTTGACGTGCACTCATAAGATCTTTTTTAAGGAAAACACAAAATCAAGGTTGGAAGCGCAAAAACGGTTAAACCTAAATATGATAGACATAGTAAAGAAGGAGATTATAAAGTTGTTGGATGCTGACATAATTTACCCAATTTCTGATAGCAGTTGGGTAAGTCCTGTACAAATCGTGCCCAAGAAAACTGGCGTTACAGTAAAGAAAAATGCCGAGAGCGATTTGGAACCTGTTCGAGTGCAGAATGGGTGGCGTGTCTGTATTGATTACAGGAAGTTGAACTCTTATACTAGAAAAGATCAATTTCCTCTTCCTTTTATAGATTAAATGCTTGAACGTTTAGCTGAAAAAACTCATTATTGTTGTCTTGATGGATATTCAAGTTTTTTCCAGATTCTAGTTGCACCCGAGGACCAAGAAAAGACCACTTTTACATGCCCATTAGGCATATTTGCATATAAGAGGATGTCATTCGGACTTTGCAATGCACCGACTACTTTTCAGATATGCATGATGAGTATATTCTCAGAATACGTAGAAAATATCATTGAAGTTTTTATGGATGATTTTACTGTGCATGGGGAATCTTTTGATAAATGCCTTAGGAATCTCATGAAAATTTTAAGTAGATGCATAGAATTTAATCTTATCTTGAATTATGAAAAGTGTCATTTTATGGTAGATAAATGTTTAATTCTAGGTCATATAGTTTCATCTAAAGGGATTGAGGTTGATAAGGCTAAGACTGATATTATAAATTCTTTACCATACCCCTCAACTGTGAGGGAAATTCGTTCTTTCCTTGGTCATGTAGGATTATACATGCGCTTTATAACAAACCTCTCGAAAGTAGCTGAACCATTGCGCAAGTTGTTGCAAAAAGATAAAAAATTTGAGTTCTACCCAAAATATAAAGAAACTTTTGACACGTTGAAACAAAAGTTGGTTTCTGCTCCTATAATCCAAGCCCCAAACTTGGAATACCCCTTTGAGATCATGTGTAATGCCAGTGACCGAAGTGTAGGGGCTGTATTAGGGCAAAAGATAGATTGAGAGCCCCATGCCATTTGTTATGCTTCAAAAACCCTAGATGTTGCGCAAAGCAATTACACTACCACTGAAAAAGAACTTCTAGCCATTCTATTTGCTTTAGATAAGTTTTGATCTTATTTATTGGGATCTAAAGTACTTGTTTTTTCTGACCATACAACTCTTAGGTATTTGATTGCAAAGAAGGAAGCAAAGCCGAGGCTTATGAGATGGATTTTATTACTACAAGAATTCGACATCGAGATTCGAGATAAAAAAGGATGCGAAAACTTGGTGGCTGATCACTTGAGTAGGGTAAAAATACCTTATAACGATATTTATATAATATATGAATTCCCTGATGATGGCCTATTTTCGGCCCAAGAGTATTTTCCATGGTATGCGGATTTGGTAAACTTTCTTACTACAAGCTCTTTACCTATTGAGTTACCTCGTTCCAGGAAAGAAAAACTTAAAAGAGAAGCTCGATATTATATTTGGGGTGATCCATATTTGTGGAAACATTGCTCAGATCAGGTAATACGACAATGTGTTCTGGAAACCGAGGTAACATCTATACTTAGTTTTTGTCATTCGCATGCATATGGAGGCCATTTTGGACCTAAACGGACTGCTCATAAGGTATTAGAATGTAGATTATATTGACCCACAATTTTTCGTGATGCGTATGAGTTCTGTAAATCTTGTGATAGATGTCAACAGGTAAGAAACATTACTAGGCGAAATCAAATGCCCCAATCCCCAATCTATGTATGTGAAATTTTTAATGTGTGGGGTATTGATTTTATGGGCCCATTTATCTCTTCATTTGGAAATCTATATATACTTCTAGCATCAGGTTATATTTCTAAATGGATAGAGGTAATTCCTACTCGAAATGATAATGCTAAAACCGTTGTAGAATTTCTAAAACGTTATATTTTTTCCAGGTTTGGCACACCTCGAGCCTTGTTCAGTAACCGTGGAACTCGTTTTTGTAATAAACTAATGGAAGCACTCATGAAGAAATATGAGGTTTATCATTGTATAGCTACATCTTATCACCCCAAACAAACGACCAAGCGAATGTTTCAAACAGAGAAATCAAGACTATTTTGGAGAAAACAGTTCAACCTAATCGGAAGGATTGGAGTCTTCAATTGAATGATGCTCTCTTGGCTTATCGAACAGCATATAAAGGTCCAATGGGTATGTCCCTATTTCGACTTGTTTTTGGCAAAGCTTGTCACCTTCCTGTTGAACTAGAACATAAAGCTTATTGGACCGTAAGGTAGTGTAATATGAAATTAGAGCCCGCAGGAAAAGCTAGGAAATTAGACATCCAAGAGTTGGAAAAGATTCGAACTGACGCCTATGAGAATGCTCGTATATACAAGGATAAAACGAAACTGTTTCATGATAGAATGATATCCTGAAAACAATTCTCAATAAAGCAAAAAGTGTTACTTTACAACTCTTCTAAAATTATTTCTCGGTAAGCTTCGGTCTCGATGGTTAGGAGCTTTTATTGTTACTAAATTATTTACCAATGGTGCAGTAGAAATAGAAAGTGAGGAGATAGGGAAGCGTTTCACAATTAATGGTCAAAGGTTGAAACCATTCTATGAAAATTTTCAAGCTCAAACAGTCGACAAAATTCATCTCCAATAGCCTCGGTATTGATTCGGGTCGTCGAGCTAACGACGTTAAACAAACGCTTGTTGGGAGGCAACCCAATTATTTTTATTTTATTTTTTATTATTTTTCTATCTTATTTATTTATTTATTTTTGTCCAGAAAACTCGAAGAATTTATTTCAAAAAAAATTTAATGATGGAAACTGCAGCATTACGTGAGCAACAATAACATGAGGAATATTCTAAACCCTTTTCTTTTCGTATTTATCTTCACATTCAGGGCAATGCGTTTTAAGTAGGGGGAGATGTTCCTCATTGTTTTTGCTATTTTTATCTGCTGTTTGTGTTGCTATGGGTTTATTGTTGCTGCTACCTTGCTATTTTCTACCTGTTTTATTTTTTAAGTATATTTTGTCCCATTTCATGCCCATGATTTTACCCACGAAATGCCCGCTGTTTTGCCCATCAGCATGATTCTTGTTTGCTGAGTTAATTTTGATTTTGCTATGATTAAATTTGTCTCCACTGTTTTATTTCTATTAGGCTCACAAGATTATGATTAATGAAGAAAACTCTATCTTACTTATGGTAAAATTGATTGAGTCTAAATATAAGAGAACAGTTAATTCTGATGCATGCTTAAATTGTTTTTCTTGATTGTTAGTTAATTGCCAAATTTATTTTTGATACTTGTTTGTTTTTCCTAGTCCTCCTAAATTAAAGTTCTCTGAGTGAAAAAAAAAAATCATTTGATGATTCCGCGGTTATGAGCATAGTTTAAAACGTGACTAATTGAGTAACCGGGGTAGGGTGCTTAGGTTGTCATCCTACTTCGGGTAAAAAGGTTGTGTGACATGTTAAGCAAAACTCCGCTAACCCAAATAAAAAATAAATAAATAAATTCGGAATGTGTTAGACTGAGTAACCGGGGTGGAGTGCTTGGTTGTCATTTCACTTCGCGTCAAAAGGGCTAACACATTCTACAAAAAAAAAGAGAAGAACAAATTTGAGAGCATGTTAGGCTGAGTAATCGGGATGAAGTGCTTGGGTGTCATTTCATTTCGCGTCAAAATGTCCAAAGTATTCTTAAAGAAAAAGGAAAAAAAAATTGACAAAATAAAAGGAAGAGAACTAAATTTGGAAACAATGGTGAACAAATAAATGTCTTGGTAAGTTTAGTAAATTATCTAACTCTCATGAAATAATTCAAGATAGTTTAATTGTTGTGTGTTTTAATTAGGTTACTTTTTCGATTTTACCTACAGCAAGCTAAATATTTTTTTTAATTTTCATAAGCATTAAGCCTAATTGTTGTAGAACTTTGGAGTATTATTTTACATGGTGGAATTTTAATTACTTAGTGGATTATGAGTCATACTTGAGGGAAAGCATGGGCTAAGTAGGGGGAATATGATAATGCTTAAATATGACATACTTTTAGATATTAAATATATATGTATTTAGAGTATGGTCCTATTAAATTGAACTATTTATTGTCTTTTTATTTTGTAGAGACTAAATGGTGATAGAAGATAAATTGGAGACAAAAAGCATGGTTTTGGAGAAGAATTTGAAGTTGTGTAAAAATGAAATGCTAAAAGAGAGAGTTCATAGGACAAAAAGACTTGGTTTTATTTTATTTTATTTTTTAAAATATATTTCATATTAGGATTTAATATTAAAGATATTATTTATTATTTAAATTTGTATTTAATTTATGTTTATCTTTTTGTATTTATCTTTTAGAGTTTAAATTTGATCCAATTAGGGGAATTAAATGTTAGATATAATTCTAATTATCTTTTAGAATTTAGATTGGATTTAACTAGGAATATTATGTACTATAAATAGAAGGTGGAGTGATTGAATTATTCATTCCCCATTTATTGAAAAATCCTCCATCTCCCTAAATCCCTAGTTCATTAAAAGCTTTATTTTATTATCTTGTGTTCTTCCCCAAAATCATGAGTAACTAAAAAACCCTTCTAGCCAAAAGTTATCAAATATTCCTCCGAGGTTCATGAGGTTTAGAATCCGCGCTTAATTCTTTTCAACCCTAGTATTCATCAATTCTCTGTAATACGGGATTGACGCTTCCATCCAAAATCCCTACAAAAATAATATTTTCATCTTGTGCAAAGACAACCGTTTTGTGTGTTTTGAGAAGGTTGCACAGTCGGTTCGTTAACTTACTACGTCAGATGTTCTCGAGCCAATTGGGAAAAGATGATCTAGTGTAAGACAGTCCCATTGGAACGACGATTGGCTAGAGTCAGATTCCTCTAAAAAACTATATCCGGAGCTGGTGGTCATAGGCGTCCTCTTCCACTATAACTAGCTTATTCGGGCACGAGAAGAACCATCAAAAGTCTATGATTGAACCAAGGAAGAATCAAGATAACCGGAGGCTGGATCTTTGAACATTGATAAACTCTTCTTCTTTCAACTTATTTATTTTATGCTATTTATTTTTACTTCGACTTCTTTATTTTCTATTTCTTTTAATTATATTTTCTTTTATTTTTAATTCTGTTTCTTTTATTTTTCCTCATATCGCGACGCTTTTCTTGAGCACGATTTTGCTCACGATCTCGACAGACAAAACTTTTTACGACTCTCCAGTCCCTGAAGATTAGACTATACTTCTCTTTTACTATTATTTACTTTAATTTTCGGAGTAGGTTATATTTGGTGTTCCCGAGGACACATCAGTAGGAAGAAATTCTATTCGATTCTCTAGATTTTCCTGTTTTTGAGAACTTGAGAAATCAACGATGCTTCTAAATTAACATACATAGACAATCTAGCAAAGCGCCCCCTGGCTTTATTGTCTGTGTTCAAGTCTAGTTTAGCCACCTTACTTATGAGTCCTCCTATCTCCTTCAATAACTTTTGTCTATAAAAATAACTTGGAAGACCCGGGAGCCGAATCCAAGCCATAATTGAGCTTGGAAAATTTTGAGCAGGATTAAAAGATAAAGTCCAAGGCTGGACTGTCAAATATTGACAAAATATTATCCATGGCCCCTTAGATAAAATCTTTTCACAATCATACCTGTTTTGAAAACTAGCCAGAAAATATCCGTTCTCAATGTCCATTAAGTGAAAGAAGACGACGGTTTGCATAAACTGTAGATTTTACTTTACAGAACAGAGAAACTGATACTTCTCCCCAAGAGCTTGATAACAACAGTGTTAGCCATATCTTGAGCTAAAATTTTGAAAATCTTATCTGAGAAATCTATCGACGGGGTGCCGTTTGAAACATATGTCTGAATGTCGCCTTCTAACACCTCAATATCGTAATCATCCCCCGATTCCATGTTCTTTGTGTTAGGAGATCCAATCAGTTTATCTCACCAAGAAACATTTGGATCCACCATTGGTTCTTCCAAGACTGTACCTTTTGAAGAATCTTCCTCCACCCTAAAACGGACCTTCTTAGGGATCAAGTCTTTTACAGATACGTTGTCCGCTCTAGGACTAGCACAGAGAGAATTTTCACCAAGAGAATTCTTTTTTTTTGTCTTTCTAAAATTGAAGCATTAAAAAAAACTTAATAATTTATTTAATAAATTTATATAAATTGATTGGACCACTGATGAAATGTTAATTTTAATTTGATGCTAAAAAGAATGAATTAGAAGTAGTATAAATGAGATTCTTATAATTTATAACAAAATAAATATTATAAAATTTCAAAAAATGTATACTTTAATAGCACAGCAACACATATTAAGAACCAGTGTACTATATAAACAAAAAAGACAGGTATGAGGAGACAGATATAGGGTTCCCTTAATTCGAAATAAACTCTCAATTTCTTCTTCTTTCTATTAAAACACCACAACCAGATTTCTCTCGTCACCCATTCGCACCAGAAATCACCTCAAAATCTCCCTGCATGCCCCTCTTCATCTCCGACGATGAGCTTTCGCGGCTCTCCAATGATGCCGCAGCGGTGGCGGAGAGGGCCGATGCCTTCATAAGCGAGCTATACGGAGAGCTGGAGACGGCGAAGGCCAAGGCAGATGCCGCCGCCATCACTGCCGAGCAAACCTGCTCACTTCTCGAGCAGAAGTTCCTCTCCATCTCTGGGGAGTTGTCGGACCTCCAGTCTCAAAACACACAGCTTCAATCTTCTCTGGATGAGAGACACGCCGACCTCGCCCAGGCTCAGGCTCAGAAGCATCAACTCCAAATCCAAACCGTAAGAATTTAATTGCTAGTTACAAGTGTTTTACTTTTTTATCAGTTATAAATGGATTTTCCCTCCATCTACTTTTCTACAAATATATTTAATGAAGCAAATGAACTGTAAATTTTATTAGATTGGAAAAGACGGAGAGATTGAGAGGTTAACAACGAAGGTGTCGGAGCTACATAAGTCGAAGAGGCAGTTGCTTGAGATGATCGAACAGAAAGATTCGGAGATTGCTGATAAGAACGCTACTATTAAGGCCTATCTTGATAAGATTGTAAATTTCTATTTTTATTTGAAACTTTTGCATCTGTATATCGATTAACTTTTGCTAGAAAACTAATGGCTGGCTTTTATGATTTCGATAACAATATCAAAGGTTAACTTGACCGACAACTCTGCCCACAAAGAGGCTCGATTAAGTGAAACCGAGGCTGAGTTGGTTCGAGTACAGGCTACTTGCACACGTCTTTCTCAGGTCTTTCCAAGAAAATTTCCATTAGTCTTTTCTTTTTCAAGTTATATGCATTCAAGGGTTTCTTTTTCCTTTCTCTTTGATTTGAGGGGAAAAGAAAAATAAAATTTGGTTGTGAACAGGAAAAGGAGCTTATCGAGAGGCACAATGCTTGGCTTAACGAGGAGTTGACTGCCAAAGTTGACAATCTTACTAAGATTCGTAGAACACATGCTGAACTTGAAGCTGATATGTCTACTAAGCTTGCTGATGTAATTGTTTCTATGAAACATTGTTTGCAAAAAAAAATTATGCCCTTCATCTTTCTACTTAGTTGTTCTTTTAATTCTTTCAGTTCGAGAAGCATTACAAAGAATGCTCCAGCTCCTTAAATTGGCACAAGGAAAGAACAAAGGAACTAGAAACTAAGCTGACATCTCTACAGGAGGTTTTTTATACTAAATTTTCTTTATTTACCTTCTAAAATTGTTATTACTGTTATATTCTAGTATCAGCTGACAACAATCTTAAGCCATTGTTTTCCTTTAATTTTTGAAGGAATTGTGCTCATCGAAAGAAGTTGCTACATCCAATGAGGAGAGGTTCTCTGCTGAACTATCAATTGTGAGTGCCACAAGATTTATATTTCATATATTTAAACCACCTGGAACAAATTATTATTGAAAATGGAGAGACCCTTGAAAATAGCTACAATTCCATCTCTAGATTCTGTTTGCTTTTAGTTCCTTGCAATTTTTGGAGATGCCGTGTCTGATGTCTCCATTCTTGTTTATGTTAAAATTGATACCTAAATAGGATTACTTTGTGAATGGACTTGACACGATGTTGAAGATTGTGCCACATTGTTTTTCTCGTGGGTAATTGCATTAGTCCTCTCTCTAAATGGACTTGACAAACTGCTGAGGATTAGCAATTTTGTTTTTCCAAGGCTATTTAATTAATTTATTCTCTAATGTGATATTTAATCATGATATGAACAACTTGTCTTTGCTAGTATGGTTATGAACTTAGATTTTGGTAAGATAGTTATTTACTAGTGCATAAACATTTCTAGTTTCATTCTGTTGAGTGTGACCCTATGGCCAAGGTGCCAGTAGCTGCTACTAGATTCCAGTTTAATTGTCAATCTGCTAATATTTAATTGGTCTAGAAGGGAAGTTAAAGCTTTTTTGGGTAAGCAGCTGTTAGCAATTCATGGCGATGACTCCCATATGAGATAGTGCTTACCTATCTTTTCAACTGTTTAATTATTAGTTCAACCTTTGGTGCAATTCATATGTTATTATGAGGTTTTTAATAAGTCAAGTTCTATTCGAAATATATTCAAGTCAATTAAATGACTTCAGCTGGTTAATCTTTCTTTAGGGTTTTATTTCTTTTTGCTCTCTTATTCTTTGATTTTTGTAAAGGACAGGATGGTTGCTTACTTTGTATTTTGCTTTATAAATATTATAAGGATATTTCTATAATGTTTTCTCTTTTGTAGTCTCTAGTGGCACTAAATTGCTTATTCTTATGTTACAATGCTCTGTAGGCAAATAAGCTTGTCGAGTTATATAAGGAAAGTTCAGAGGAATGGTCCAAAAAGGCTGGGGAGCTTGAGGGAGCTATAAAAGCTTTAGAAGTAAGATTTTGGTGAATTTAGTATATAAATTTTCATATATAGGATTGTGTTGTTCCTTTTGTTAGTTTATTGTTTATTGTTATTGCAAAACAGATGCACCTTGGTCAAGTTCAAGATGATTACAAAGATAGGCTTGAGAAGGAAGCATCTGCCAAGAAACAGGTTGAAAAGGTATGGTACTTTTTTGTTGTATTCTGGTGATTTATATATCTGTCTTAGGCAACAACCATTTTCTTGATCCATAAAAGTATCTTCTCTTCCCTATTTCCTAGGCATATTTATGGCTTTTTGCTCATGAACCGGTATTTAGCCATCAATGTTTTCCTTTCATCTGAGAGGAAATACTTGGTTTTTTTGGAAATCAAACAGTATTTCTTTGGATATCAAAGTTTTTCTCCCACTTGGTTCTAAATTCCCTTTTTGTATTGACACTTATAGGAGATGGCGGATCTGAAAGAGGAACTTGAGAAGTGCAAAGCTGAAATCGAAGCTGGTAGGAAAGCGAATGAGATGAATCTACTTCCACTTGGCAATTTTACATCAGAAACGTATGTTTTTGTTTTATTTTTATTGTTATTATTGTTCAGTGAATAGAAGATTTTAAGGAGCATTGATGTATTGATGCATGTGTACTTCATTAAATCAGTGAATACTCCTAGTTACTACTGCATGAGTATGGAAATTGAGGTCATAGATGGTTGGATTCTTTTTGAGAGCAAGGTAGGAATTTACTTCAAGTTATGAATGTTGGGTAAATTATGGTTTCTGACTGCAATAATGGAGAGAAACATATTTAACATAACAGAATAAATATTAGCTATTTATCAGGGTTTTAAGAATGAACGAAGGAAGACTGCTGCTATGTTTGTTAGCCTAAACGCTAATTTTTTTTGAATCATACAGCCAGTTGCTGGAATTTACTTGAGATTATGGTTTCTGAGTGCAATTATGGACAAATATAATTAATTAAATCAGAATAAAATATTATTTTTTATCAGGGTTTATAAATGAACTAATGATGACTGTTGTGATGTTTGTTAGCCTAAATGGTAATTTGTTTGAACCATACAACCTGATGCTGGAATTCACTTTAATTTATGGTTGCCTTTTTGGCTTAAATTATTGATTCTTGTTCTGAATTTATTTGATATCAGTTGTTTTCTTGATGAAAATGTACTCTTAAACTTCAGATGGATTAGTTCATATGATGCTAATGACATGGTTGAAGATAATCATGCGCTTGTCCCAAAGATTCCAGTTGGGGTATCTGGAACGGCACTAGCTGCTTCTCTTCTCCGTGATGGCTGGAGTGTGAGTCTTCTTGTATATTTAATTTTTCACTTTTTATTTATTTTATGTCAATTTTTATTTATTTTGTCTTTCTTTGGGTCTCTAGCTGGCTAAAATGTATGCAAAATATCAAGAGGCTGTTGATGCCCTTCAACATGAGCAATTGGGAAGGAAGGAATCTGAATCAATACTGCAACGGGTATTGTGTACCTTACCTTTTATGGTTTTTTTTGAAGATACTCTGCTTTTTTTGCTGTATCCTTTTTTGAGCGGTGATGCTTTGGCATACGATCATATTCCTTTAAAAAGGTTTTGATTTCTCTACTATTTATAGAAGAGTTTTAACTCCTCAACAATCGAATACTTGTGGCTTTAGCCAACCACTTGACCCAAAAATCTCCTATACTGATGTATGCTCTAAACTTCCTTTGTAAATAGATTTTCATTGGCATCTTGCTGCATGGTTGAAGTTGATGAACTTGTTTAGAAACAGTATCAACTTTGATTCTTTGATGACAAGAAAGAACAGACGGCCTGTAGGCAGCTTTTGAGTGCATTGTGATTTTCAAGTGATATTGTACTCTGCCACCATTATTAACTTGGTCATGCACTTTGCTAAATGAGTTGTTTAAGAGTCATCATCTCCAATTTCCCATTCTATACTTTTCAATACTCTTAGATAAACTTTCGACTCTCTTAGAGCTGGTAAACATCGTTCCCCTCATTATTTTTAGGGTTAAATCTCAAAACTATGCATGAGCTATGGGCCAATGTGCAATGTGATACATGAATTTTGATTTTTGTGCAATTCCATACATGACTAACCCCGTTATCCTGTAGAACCATTTTACATTTATGTAATGCATTTAGAAATAGTTAAATTTATTCAACATGAAAATAATTGGATGCATTTACCTTTTCTCTATGTGTACAATTGAATCAAGGGTCTTTGTTTGTTTCCGGATAATAAATTTGGTCAATGTAAAAAGTTTTACAGGTCAACCCAAATTTACCTTGTTTCTTGGTAAAATGTTTTACCCTTTACATAAGGGTAAAATATTTTACAAAAGCTCCTCTCTCGTACTTTTAGACAGCCTGGTTTTTTTTGTTAAGTCTTTTCCTTGCTTTTTTACAATTAATTCATCATATTTTTATTTATTTATTGAACAAAATATAAAAATGATTGAAGATTGTCTCATGTTGAGTTTTGATGAGTTGAACCTTAAATTAAATTTATTATAACAAACCAAACAAATAACTTTTCTATTAAATTTGCCAATTGAATTTGAAAAAATGAAACTTGCAAAATAAATCAAAATTTTAATTTATAAATTGGATTGAGATTTGCTGTAAAGCCAATTTTAAAGGTAAATTCAATTCTTTTTTAATTATATAATATTTACCTTATTATGTAATTTATTTATAAAATTTGGCTTCAAAGTTTTACCCAAGATTAACTTGGTTGTTTTAATGTTATTTGTATTTTGAACAATTTCTGCTTGTGGACAATTTTGATATAGCTCTAATCATGCGCTTGGACATTGTTGTTGGATTATATTTCTAGGAAATATATTATTATAGTATGTTTGTTTAATTTATGCATTTGATCATTTTTCTAGAAAATTTATACCTATTACTTAAATTTTTTCATATTATTATAGAAAATATCATATCAAATCAATGTTTATTAAATTTATTAATTAATAATTGAACTTTGTTCTATAGATCAATTATGAAAAAAATTCTTGTTAATATTGTATTTGTTTCACTCAAAATAACTTTTGGAAAATGATTTTAGGAAAATTTACCAAACAGCAGAAAATATTTTACATAAATTCATCCAAACATTGAAAAATATCAGTTTTTCCAGAAAATCAATACATCTTCAGAAATCATTTTCTGTAAAAAAAATTTCGCCAAATAGACAGACCCCAAAATCAAATTTTTATGTGTATTGAACTCAAATAAAAATTTATTGAATCAAAATCAAAATAAGAATCAAATTTTCATGTGTATGATTGGACCCAAATCAAAGTTTCATGTGTATAATTGTATCAAATTAAAGTTTGTGTATTACATTGCATCTTGAGTCAAAGTTCATGTATAAAATTGAGAGCCCTTATTTTTATCACAATCATAATAAGTTTTTTGTTACCTTATGCTTTCTACAAATCAGGCAAGTTCCACTTGTTTTTGTGGTCAAGCATGAGTCATCTTCTATTCTACCATAGTTAAACCACTGAATTTCACTTGCTCCTAGCTTGAAAAGTACTGTAACCAGAACTTGTTGTACTGCATAAGTTGTTTCCTTCTTTCCCTTGTCACTCCCTCTGCTTGGCTTGGCAGGTATGGTGGCTCCTTGACCACCCATCCTAACTGTTAGGTCACCAAAGTGACTTTTTGAGCCGACTCTAGTATGAAGTTTGTTCAAGTTCGATTCTTCTCCTAAGTGACCTGTTATTTTGGTGTTAGTGAATGAAAATTTTGATTCCACTGTTTGATCAATCTACTTAAGTTACTTCTTAATCTTTTCTTTCCCATATTTTGAAATTCAAACTTTTAGCTTGCTTTAATTTCATTATATTGCAGTCACCTTCGATATGAGCTTTACAAACAGTAACTTTCTTGCTTTAGTTTTTTAGCCATTTCTTTCGGCTTCATTTGTATTCAAGTTCGTGGTGTGTGGCGGTTGTTTGTCAAATCCACCACCAATAGCAAATTTCTTAGTACTGCATCAGGAAAAGGACTTCAGTTTTCTCCTTATTTAGTTTCATTCTTAAGCCTAGCCATTAGTAAATCTAAAAGGTCATGCAAGATTCTCCATTGATTGTGATGGTGATGTTGGTGTGGCTATATTGTGATAAATCTTCAATAAGATGCCTCGTCTTAGTCAGTTATATTAGCTAGGCTTGAGTTATCCTCCCACACAGTTGCTCTTCCACTTCTTTAAGGATGTGAGATGTTTATTTATTTGTTTGGAAATTTTTTGGAGATGGATAAGCTTTACTTTTGGGTGTTCTCTTTTTCATTTTGCTTCAAATTTCTTTTGAATAGAAATCTAAGAACTTTTTTGTGGTGTTTTTACAGGTGCTACGTGAAATAGAAGAGAAAGCAGTAGTCATTATGGATGAAAGAGGTACAGTGCTATTCTTGTTTGATGATTAGTACTTTTGAGTTTATTTTCAAACTGTTCTTGGTCCTTCAAAGGTCTCCTTGCTTGTAATGTCTGGTGCTATTTGAAGGTGGCATCTGGTATGTCTCCAAATGACTGAAAGTGTTGGCAACATCCTATCTACGATAAAAGTTTTAAAGTCTCTTTTTCATAGAGGAATTGATTTACTTGATCAAAGCTTGGATATTATTGGATGATTTCCATCAGGATCTTGATCTTGACGCTTGATTTTTTGTGCAGCTGAACATGAGAGATTGCTTGAGGCATACACTGTGATCAACCAGAAATTGCAGAATTTCACATCAGAACGTGCAAATCTAGAGAAAGCAATACAGGAATTGAAGGTATGTGAAAATTTTCCCTTCAAAGGAAATACATGCCTTAATTTGTTGCTGCTTTTGCCTTTTTATGGATGGTGTATGGATTTGTTCAGGTTGATTTGAGGAGGCATGAACGAGACAATTCCTTGGCTCAAAAGGAGATTGCTGATCTTCAAAAGCAGGTAACTGATGCCCTTATTCGCAGTTAAATTTGTTTTTAGCATTTGAGATGGAAATTATATACATTATAAACTATGAGGATTTATTCTCTCATTTTCATTTTCTTTTTCCCTCCTCTTTAATGGAAAAGTGGCCTTGTTTTATGCTTAATTGACAACAGATCCTCCTTTTCTTTTATTCTCTCTTTTTATTTTCCCCTATCTGATATGGACCTTTTTGGAGGACCATATCTTGTACTTTCAAATATGGGATTCAAGTCTCTTATTCCTTGCCGTTAGACATATAACAGGTTTCTCCTTTTTTCTTTTTACTCTCTTTTATCTCCTGACTTTTTTCTCTGCCCTTCCACTACTTCTAGTTTTCCTCTGTTTTCTTTTCTTTCTTGATCTTTTGTTCCCAATCTTTACTTCTATTCTTTTTTTTTTTAAATTATGTTCCAGTGGTTGAAACAATGACCATATATTTTCGGGATGATAATGTACTTGATGTGTTGCAAACTTTTATACATTCTTGATGTGTCTATTCAGTCTTGGGTGTCTCTGATGTAGGCAACATTCTTTGGGTCTAAAATTGGGTGCTACTTTGTTATCTAATCAAAGCTCGAAGTTGGTTTGGGATTATGAAAGATGCGATATATTTGTTTATGTGACATGTAGTTGTGTCAAGAAAGGTCTAGGGATGCCAACATCGATCCGCTTAACATATTCTAACTGGATCACAATGCTGTAGGTGACAGTTCTTCTTAAGGAGTGCCGTGACATACAACTACGATGTGGATCTCTTGGGCAAGATTTTCCAGGTGGTGATGCAACTGTTGCTGCTGCTGATATGAGTCTGGAGCCTAATGCTGACAAAGTTATATCAGAAGTGAATATTAACTTGAAACTCTAGCTAGAATTTCAATTCTCGGTTTTTAGAATATCTTCCTCTCTTTTCTTACCCTCCAATATAATGATCTTTATCTCACATCTGTTTGTTTGTTTAATAGTTGACATTCAAGGATATAAATGGCTTAGTCGAGCAGAATGTCCAACTTAGGAGCCTTGTTCGTGATCTTTCTGATCAGATTGAAAGTAAAGAGATGGAGTTCAAGGTAACTAGAATTTCTTATCATTCTGTAGAGATATCGATTTGATTAGTGGAAATACACAAGTAGGGAAAAGAGTGATAATATGGAAATTTATAGGGAACATCAGAAATAGACAAAAGAAATTAGAGTGAAGCAAGGAAACTGGTATAGAAAGAGAGATGGAGTTCAAGGTAACTAGAATTCCTTATCATTCTGTAGAGATATTGATTTGATTAGTGGAAATACACAAGTAGGGAAAAGAGTGATAATATGGAAATTTATAGGGAACATCAGAAATAGACAAAAGAAATTAGAGTGAAGCAAGGAAACAGATATAGAAAGAGAGGATTTAAGGGAGAAATGAGAAAGAAGGAATTGATATAGAAAAATAACTATACTCAAATGTTTCTAAGTCAAAATATCCATCATCCAGAACCTAACCAAAACCTTGAATATCTTTGTACTTATAAGCCATATTTAGAACACAAAATTACATGAATACCAAAACCCTGAAAAGCCGAAGTGATTCTCCATCTTTGGTTCACAGACATAAAAAGCACTATGTGACAAGTAGGTGTGGTTGAATATATGGTACTGCAGGAAAAACTGGAATTGGTGCTGAAAAAACAAACTGATGAAGCGGCATCGAAAGTTGCTGTAGTGTTACAAAGAGCTGAAGAGCAGGGGCGCATGATTGAATCACTGCATACCTCTGTGAGTCTTTTATGGCCTACTATTTTCTGATCCTTTTTTTTCTTGAGTTTGCTTCCAGTTTTTCCTTAGTTAATACTTGTTTTCCCATATTTTTTTAATGTATAGGTTGCAATGTACAAAAAGTTATATGAGGAGGAACATAAGCTTCATCTGTCTTATTCCCCTGCAGCAGAAGCCACTCCAGGTTTTGTTTCTGTCCATCGTGTAATATTTTCTTTTCTATGGTCAGGCAACCATTGGATCAGTAGCTTGCATTCTAGGGGTGTGTTTGGAAAGCCACTTAGTAATTGAATTTTGGTGTTCCTGTAATTAGACATAAGTGGCATGTTTGGGTAACCATTGTTGTTAGTTTTCATCTTTTCTTCATCATAAGCTTTAAAAAAACCTTGGTGATGCATTCTCTTGTAGAAGGTGTGTGTGGTAGTTTATAGACTTGGATTTTGAACTTGTTTGTGGTAACTTCTGTAGGTGTAACTCATTGTGGTAGTTAACATGGCAATCTGCTGTAAAATTTTCATCTTCTGCCATTTTAGGGTTATATTATAGGACTATCTGTACAAGGTACATTTATATTTATTTAAATCTAGAATATAACCTCCAATAATGCCAGGTCATCAGTGGTTTTATTTATATATCTATTCCATAGATTAAACATGTAACTATCCTAAATTGATTGCTAGGCTTGTAGCAGGGGGGAAATAATAAAATTAAAGGATGCACGTGCTTTTCTGTGGGCAAACTTGATTGCTTATATTATAACCTAATGTGTCAGATTGCTTGCATTTTTAGTAGCATGACTTGCCTATTATTTAACATTTGTGGTTTCTTAATTTTTATCATAGTATGTATATTATATACACATTAGAATTTCTTTTTCTCTTGGTTTCCTTCTTTTTGAAATTCCTGTTTGTATGATGATCTTAAGCTTTGCTTGGTATGGAGGATGGAAAAGAGGGCAGATAGAAAATTTGTTAGTCAAACGGTCAAGATTCATAATGACTTTCTAACTTTGTAGCTTAACCATTAAGTTGACAAATTTTCCATCCTCGCTCTTTTCCATCTTTCGTACCAAGCAAATCCTTAATGATATAATTTTCAGTTATTGTTTTACTTCTGTTTTGCGTTCTTTTTGATTTGCACTACTTCTCTTAAGGCAAATGCTTACCTTTTTCAATTTTTTCTTAAAAAATTAATATTTAGAAATAAATCAATTATTACAGATACTGGAAGGAGGGATCTCTTGCTTCTTCTTGAAGGTTCCCAGGTATCAATCTTATGCCATTGTATTTGTTTTTATATTTTTGTAATTTATATAACATGAATATGAAATACATGATACCATAATGTGAACATTAAAAAATATTTTAAGTTGCCCATGTTTAAAATTTTAATTAAAATGTATAGAATTATTAAATACTATATACACTTTTAAAGTTTAAAAACAATATGGGTGTGCCTAAACTAGTTGGATTAGTCATTTATAAACATGGGTGGGTTTGGGAAAAGTTTGAGGCCCGTATTTCAAGTCGGGCCGGCTTGGGCAAGCATATACTGTGCTGATGCGATACACAGGTCACGCCTGAATCCGGCCTGGCCCTAATCTGGTCTGACCAGAGATCTAACCAGGAAATACAAACTAACAAAAGGAAATTTGGGCTTTCAGACAAATCTAAGCTGAGGATTAAGGGGACAAATTTGTTTTGGGTGGGGGAAATCCAGGGTGATATTTTTGGGAGAGGAAATAGATGAGAAAAAGAATGGGCTGAGGATTCACAAAGAGAGGGGATGGGTGGTTGGGTGGGTGACTAGAAATTTCAGCCTAAGAAGACAATGTTTATAAAGTGGACGGAATTTAGTAATTACATGGGTTTGGTGAAATGGGTTTTTGATTGGCTGTTCTTACCATTTATTAGGTAACAACTTTTGAGTGTAAGATCATTGGGTGAAATTAATTCATAATCCAATACAACTATAAAATTGCCTTGATATTTACAATGACAAAATACTGCTAAAAGTAAATTTTATGTACATTTTAAAATAGATTTGATTATTTTCATTTTTGAATAATAAAATTCTAAATACATATATCTTTTCCGTTTTTTAATCTGCATATCCTTGTAATGTTGTATCCGAATTTTTAAAAAATGTGTCATTACATTTGTTGTGTCATACTGGTGTCTGTGTCCATGCTTCCTTGGGGAGTAAATATGCCTGTTCATTTAGTTTCTGTTATATTTGAGCTGACATTTTGTATCATAATTTATAAAACAGGAAGCTAGTAAGAAAGCACAAGAAAAAGCCACTGAACGTTTAAGATGTCTTGAAGAGGATCTAGCTAAGGCCAGGTATGTTGTTGTTATATTTTTCCGGACTAATTTATGGTTTTTGTTCTAAACTTTAAAATAGAAACTTTTGATACTAGTGTTTGTAGGAGTTCCTATTTCTTTTTGGATTAGGATCCTAATACTATTTGAATTAATATAGTCTTCCTATTGAGATATAGTTTACTATATAGCAGAGAATTTCCAGCATTATTGTTTTGTGATTGTGTGATGCAATCAACCTTAGACTTGATTTCTAGATAACCCTAGGTGTATCTAAATTTACCTGCTGTATCTAACTTTTAGTTGTTTTTTCCTCTTTGCTGTATCTAAATTTTCCTGCTTCCTCACATATCCTTATTGGAATAGCCACAAATCCTGACATCCTGGCCATCATATGTCAATTGGTCTCTTTATTTGTTTCTCTCTTTAAGCGGGGGATTAGTATGTATGTTCTATAGCCATGTAGTCTATGCGATAATTGTTACACTTGCGTTACGTACTTGTGTCTACTAGTTCAAAGAAGTAAACAATTCATTTTCTTTTAATTTTAATAGTCTGTTGATATTCATTACCTTATTGTTACAGACAGTTTTTGTTTGCTACTTTATTAGAGCAGTGAAATACTTTACTGTACTAAATCCACAGAACTTATGGCCACTAACCAGCAACTGAAGCCTCCTTTAGAAGTTATTTAAAATACAAAGAACCTACATAAAATTTATTTAAAAATCCTTGCAGTTACTGAAGATTATTCGTTATACAATGACCAGTTTAAATGCACCAGTTTAAAGCTATTTTTCTTGTTTAAGTGTATCAACTAAATGCATTCTTTTGATTTAAGCTTAGTAGCTTCTAGTTTATGGCGACTTCTGTACATTTGCATTATTGTAGTGATACAAAATTGCTGTGAATTCTTGTAGCAGAATTCAGAGTTGGATTATCTGGGTCATTGCATACCTTTTATGTGAATATACTGCAAAAAGTCACCTTTTCTATTTTCTTTTTGTTCTTACTTGTTTAAACATCTTGTTGTTAACTTTTGTCTTTTATTAACAGGGGCGAGATCATATCTTTACGGTCAGAGCGTGACAGGTTGGCTCTTGAATCAAATTTTGCTAGAGAAAAACTTGAGAGTGTCATGAAAGAAGCTGAGCATGAGGTGATTAGTTTTAGCATACTCTTTATTTCCTCATTTTATGAAGCATGTTATCTACTGTTTGTGATTCTATTTTATTACATCTTTAGTTTATGGTCATTTACATGTTAGTGTGATGTTCTGTTTCTTTATTGCATTTGGAACATCATAGAGGGATAAAATCAATGGTGTTCTGGCAAGAAATGTGGAGTTCTCGCAGTTGATTATTGACTACCAAAAGAAGCTACGTGAAAGTTCTGAATCTTTAAATGCTGCTGAGGAGTGCTCTCGGAAATTGACAATGGAGGTAACTATTTTGTTGGCAACCTTGTCATTATGACTTGCTGATGTTGCTGTTTATATTGTGTTTGGCAAACTTTGTTGTTCTGACTGTTGTAAAATTGCTATTTATACTTTTTGTTCTCAAATAGGTGTCTATATTGAAGCAAGAAAAAGAGATGTTAGCAAATGCTGAAAAGAGAGCATGTGATGAAGTTCGCAGCTTGTCAGAGAGAGTTTATCGTCTACAGGTTTATAGTGTGATTGATTTGGGATTTGTTTCCTTGTTGCTTTTAAAATGGATTTCACTTCTTTACAAATTGCTATAAAGCTAAAGCAAATGATGAAAAGCAGCATAATTGATTAAGAATGAACAAATGACAAATGAAATACTAATTTTGACATGATTGTTCTATACAGAAGTCAGATAAAAAATTTTCCCCTTGATTGTTTGCCTTTTCTATTGGAACACAGTTTTTTTTTTTTGTTTCCAAAAGCGAAAGTCAAGAAACAGAAGAAACAACCCAAACTTTCTTTTCTTTCACATTTGGTTGGTACCAGTAAGAGTTCTAATGTAATTATATGCAGGCTAGTTTGGATACTATACAGAGTGCAGAGGAAGTTCGTGAGGTAACAAGGTTTAATTATTTTGTTATGAGAATACTTCTGTTCCCTCATCTGTACGTACTTGACATGTATGTTGGTTTTATCACCTTATCTAATTGTGTCTTAGGAAACAAGAGCTTTGGAGAGAAGAAAGCAAGAGGAGTATGTTAAACAAATAGAGGTGTGATTTATTTTGCATTATTGAATATACCTTGTAGAAGTTAGGTTGCAGATGCATCACCTGATGATTGGTCAAATATCTTTAGATTTTTTTTCAAATTATTTTACTTTCTCAAGAAATGCTGACATGTTTGTTTTCATGACCAACTTCTTGGCCTGACCAAATTTTGTAGAAAGAATGGGCTGAAGCTAAGAAGCAGGTGCAAGAAGAGAGGGATAATGTTCGTACTCTCATATCTGACCGTGAGCAGACTCTGAAAAATGCTATGAAACAAGTTGAAGAAATGGGAAAAGAACTGGCTAATGCTTTGCATGCTCGTGCTGCTGCTGAGGCGAGGGCTACCACTTCTGAGGTAATATCATCTGTCTAACTCTTAGCTCTGCTTGTTCTTATTCACTCTTGGAGTTATATGTGCTTTACTTTCACAGTCATTCCCCCCTTCCTCTTTAGTTGAGTTTCTGATCTGATTTTTCTATTAAAATATTTTACCAGGCCAGACTCGCTGATCTGGAGAAAAATCTTAAATCTTCTGATGCTAAGGTAGTGTTTAACTATACTCCTCTGTTTACGAAGCACTATTTCCACTTTAGATGCTAATCTCTATCTCATTGAATATCTTTTATATTCTTTCTACTATGTATTTAGAGGTTTCTCCATCGATAGTGTTGTTTTTGGCCTCCAAACACTTTGCTATAACTAATTCCTGAAATTGCCATTCCACCTTTTTAAAATGTTGGGTAGAATCTTTCTATTCATATCATTATTACCTGCTAAGCTGGATTTCAATTTTATATTTGAGATCAAACTTGGGTCTTGAAGTGCTTTTGGTTTTTATTCTAAGAGATATGCAGACTGCTATTAAACATCACCATTTTCTGTGCCAATATGTCTTTTAAATAATTGAAAGAAAAGTATTATTTGTTGCTTGTAAGGAATTAAATGAATGGAAACTCAATATCATCATGGGGTTTCTGCAGGGCTTTGAAATAGTGCGAAAAATGCTTTGCTTTTATCAGTGTAATTAGGAAATTAATTTAGGGAAAGTTGTTATTTATAGCTTGTCGGTAACCATTGTGTTGCCTACTTTGACACTGCATCTGTATGTTTATGGAACTCTTTTTGGAATCATTTTATGAATTAGGAAATATTTAAGAACACCATTTCCTCCATCTCATTGCAATATAATCTTGATCTCTCATCACTCATTGTTAATATTCAAGATTTGGATATTGGTATAAATGGTTACGTTTTTATTCTTTTCTTTGCTGTTTTTGACTGCTTTTGCTCCATCCTCCAGCTGTCTACTTTTCCTTTCTCTAAATTTTTATAATTTTTTTGTTTAGTATTTTTACATCAGGTCTGGTTTGGATTTCTTTCTGACTATTTACTGATAACCTGATGCAGATTTTGGCACTAGATGGTGGTACACCATCCGCTTTTTCAACAAATGAGGTTAGCGTTTTTCATTTATTGGTTTGATTGTCTTTAATGATGCTCGCTCTGAAGTGTATGTGTTATGTTCCATTTTCACTGCTTACTGCTTACATTTTGTATGGACACTCTGGCATTTGAATTGTTAAAAGTAACAAGTTTTGGTTGTCCAGTAAAAAAAACTGAGAACAAATGGAAAGGATGTAGAGCTATTTTATGACAACCCTTGAAACTAACATCCAGTGTACCATTTAAAGGACAGAATAGTTATATTAACACTTCCATGAAGGCATCATTTTCCTCAAAATAAAAAAAAGGGAAAAAGAGGAAATGATAGTCTGACTCTTGGTTGTCCGGGAAAAAGAACTGAGAACAAACAGAAAGGGAGTACAGCTATTGTAGGGCTACCCTTGAAACTAACATCCTGTGTACCATTTAAAGGGCAGAACAGAATGGTTAATATTATTACTTTCATGAAGGTTTTTTTTACTCAAAAAAAAAAAAAAAAGAGAAGAAAAAGAAAAGGAAAGAATAGTCTGGCTCTCTTTGTGCATGCTACCTTGGATAGCTCCTTTTTCTTGGTAAAGTGAGAGTCAAGTGGTGTTTACAGTTTCTTATCAAGATTGTCTTAAATCAAAACAATATGGAGGACTTTCCATTTTTGACAAATATTCCTGTGCCTTCTCATGGCCAATTTAACTTTTAAAATATTTATTAGATGTAGCATAGTCACTTTGGGTTAAAAATCTGGCTCATTTTGTTTAAGCTTCCATATTGTACAGACAAAGTTCGTTATGTGGAATTGCATACGGTTTTGCTATGTTTATCCTGTGTTGTAAGACCAAGTATGTTAAATAAAACCTGAGGTGGAAAACACTGAAGGCCATTCATATCTGATGCAGCCTGAAACTTGAAGAACTAATACCAAGCAACGCCAATCAAAAGTTGGGGTGAATTAATTCATGGAATTTAGACTTTATTGACAAAATCTGGAACGTTGCATCTTGTTTATTTGCTTGACTTAGTCAATTGTTGTTTCAGACTTAGTCAATTATTGTTTCATACTTCTATAAAATATATTTTTTTGGTTGCCGAGAAACATCTTAAATTACCTCTCTAAATTCTCTAAATTTATTCATGGAATCTTGACTTCATTGATAAATCTGGAACAGTGCATAATGTTTATTCGCTTGACTACGTCAGTTACTGTTTCACGGTAAATATTTTTTATTTGTTGCTAAGAAGAAATAACTTAAATTGCCACTCTGGCTTCTCTGTTGAAATTTATTTTTCTTTCATATGAAAGTCTTTTCTGATTTGTATCTGTATGTTTTCCTGAGTTTTCTACTGATTAATTGAATATCGTGTTGAATTTGGTTCTATAATTTGTTTACCTGGTTTGGCTAAACGTTTGCAGGCGACAGAAATGCCAATGACAAAGGAAGAGATAGAGAAACTAAAGGAGGAAGCAAAAGTTAACAGGGATCACATGCTACAGGTTCTCTAAATTTGAGTAAATTAGATTTTAATTTGTGGTAGAAATTGTGTCATAATATGCCATGTTGCTTTGCAGTATAAGAACATAGCACAGGCAAATGAAGATGCATTGAAGCAAATGGAACAGGCACATGAAAATTTCAAGATTGAGGTATTTGCTGTATTTTAACTTTTGGCTGGTGAACCTTTTGTGGTTGGTTGGCTGATCTGCTATATATATATTAAATCTTTCATTTCAATTAATTTGGCAGGCTGAAAAGTTGAAGAAATCTTTAGAAGCGGAGCTTGTTTCACTTAGAGAGAGGGTTTCTGAACTTGAGAATGAATCTTCTTTGAAATCAGAGGAAGTAGCCTCTGCAACTGCAGGAAAGGAAGAGGCTCTCTCATCTGTATTAGCAGAAATTACAAGTTTAAAAGAGGAAACTGCAGTCAAAAGGTCGAATTTTTCTGCTGTATGTTACATGGGAACTTATTTTAATCATCTATGAATTGATTTCTGACATTCTGTGCTTTGCATATAGTTCTCAAATTATGGCATTGGAGATTCAAATTTCTTCTATGAAAGAAAACCTGGAGAAAGAACATGAGAAGTGGCGTGCAGCTCAAGCCAATTATGAAAGACAGGTTTGTTCAATGCACACAAAGTTGGCTGGATAATCAATATTTACTTTGTTAATCAATTAATATGTAAGAATTGAGCTGTGCCCAGTTTTCCCTTGCTCTAGCTTTGCCACATCTAATTATTAATGAGTCGAGTAATAAATGACCTCATATTGAAGTCTAATATTTGTTCTCTTGGTTGAGTTGGCTAAGTTAGAGGTGGCAGAATGGATGGGCTAGGCCGTCTTAGTACCAAAGTTTGTTCTTGGTCAGTTTCATCAGTCCAATAATATGAGTTGTGATTGGCAAGGCCCAGATGTTTATAGACCTTAAGCCCAATATTGCTGATGGCACACTATATTGTGGGATGTGCCAAGCTTGGCCTTGTACTTAGGGCTGAATATTATTTTTTTAAAAAAATTATTTTCTCTAATGCATCTACTTTTTAGTTTCATAATTATTAAAAAAGACTTCAATTTTTTAAATAAAAAAAAGTAGTCACATGTTATGTGTCTGAGCCTAAAATTCCCACATTCATAGGAGGAGGAAAATTGGAATTTCTAAAAGTGAAGTTTACTGACATAGAAGATATGAAAAAAAGAATTATGAGTATATCATATGAAAAGAGGGAAAGGAAAAACAGATGGAGCTATTTCTCATTAGTCAACCAAAAAAATATTGAAGATGTGATGGGTGTTGATCTAATAACAAGAAGATGTAAGGGTTGGGTTGTGCTGGACTGTGCCACGTGCTAGCCTGTGCTCATCACGGGCTTTGCTGTTTGAGCTATGAGCCAAAAGTTTTTGACTCAGCCTGGCACTATAATAAGGACCATCCTGAGCATGATCCGCTACTATATAGCAATACGATCTGTGTTGTGTCGGCTGTACTGCCATTTTGCCAGTTCTAGGCTAACTTAATTGTGGTCCAAGCTGAACACCAGCTATTATCAAGCTTCACTCCGATCCATAAAGATTGGCTTAGGTCCACTTGGCTAAAATGATAACTTAAAGATAAAAAATCCACTAAGACCTATAAAAATGGCCATCTTGAAATTCAATAGCATGGTCCTAATCATGCCGTTATCTATAACTGATAGCATTAGGAGATAGCCCAAAAAGTATTTATGAGAACTATTTCTCCTCGTTGTCTTGTAATAATTTTGGTTTTTAGTACAAAACTAAAACAGGGAAATTTTCTTCCCCAACTCTTTAACATGTTTATGTTTTCCACTTTTAGGCACATTAAATCTATCTACAGTAATAATATTTTAAACAACATCAAAGTTTTGACATATCTTAAGTGTATTTCTAAATGATGTAAAATTAACTAGCGAATAAATCTTGTTAAAAGATATTTATAGTAGTCAACTTAAAGAGAGTGAAAACAAACTATAATTTAGTTCATTAGACTTGTTCACAAATAGTAAATGAGCTTGCTCATGAAAAAGTAAGAGCTGAATAAACCTATGTTATACAGCTTGTTTATTAAATAAAACTTTAAATCTTGTTTGAAGTCATTTGTTTGACCTATTAAACCACTGTAAACAGAACTTGAGCTAAGCTTGCTCTTGAATAGTTCACCAAGTGCTTAGTTCATTTACAGCTATAATTGTTTTGGTGGTGCTAGGGCATTATTCTTAATTAAATATGAAGTATCCTTTCCTTAAATATTGATCTGATATGGTTTATGTAGCATGGTCAAGGTGCTTTTATGTTCATCTTAAGAAGCAGAGTACCATTTATTTTTGGTAATATGAATCAGAGTATCTATTATACTTGACACTCGACAGTTTCTCACCTGTAAGTTGATTGTTCAAACATCAGGCTGTGGGGTGGAGTAGTGGAGTCAACTTTTAAGATCTATGTTTTTGAGTTTGTTATATACAAATAAATGTTCTTTTATGTGCATTTTTTTGCACCTTGCTTTTGTTGCATGAGTATATTTTTGGCAATTTACCTCTGGATTAGTACAGGGGTTTCTAGTCTGTTGATGGTCGATTGTTCAAACATCAGGCTGTGGGGTGGAGTAGTAGAGTCAACTTTTAAGATCTATGTTTTTGAGTGTGCTATATACAAATAAATGTTCTTTTATGTGCATTTTTTTGCACCTTGCTTTTGTTGCATGAGTACATTTTTGGCAATTTACCTCTGGATTAGTACAGGGGTTTCTAGTCTGTTGATGGTGCTTTTCAACTTTGACCACACTGGTAATATGTGAATATATTCTTATGTATTTGCATATTCGTGATACCCTATTAAAATCGTATTGCCTTGGGTTGTCATCTTCCATCTATTACTATCCCTGATATTGAAATTTCTTGGTTATGATCTCAAGACACCCAATTAAATAATGTAAAATGCTTGTGTGTTGGGTATTCATTTGAAGGGAATCGAATGATATGCTTGTAATGAAAGATCTTTGTTTCGAGTTATGTCTATACGGGGGCTTTTTGAGTTTTTACAGCTTTTATGCATTCTATTTAATGAAAACTGTTCAGGGCTGCATAATAGTCTTGATTGCTTTAATGACATCCTCTTTGAACAGGTTATTCTACAATCAGAGACAATTCAGGAGTTGACTAAAACTTCACAAGAGTTGGCTTTACTGCAAGAGGAAGCATCTGAGTTGCGTAAACTGGCCGATGCACATAAAAGTGAAAATGTATGTTATTTTTACACTTTCTATTTTATTTTTGAATGTCTGTTTTGTATGTTGAAATTTTTGCCTGCTTTTTTTGGCTGGAAATGAGTGCTCCATTGTTGAGCTTGGTTTTGTTGAGGCTAATGATATCTTTACTAGTATGGAGTTTGAACTTGTTTGGACTTTAGTGATTTTAATGTTTAGTTCAAGATCAGCTCAAACAGGAAAACCACGAATCAGATGCAAATTATATCCCGAAATGTCTATCTCTTCCTTTACATTCTAAACCCGTCTTCACCAAGAATGCCACTTTTAATTTGAGACCAACACTAGTTCAATCCAATTGATTGCAGAGACTCAAATAATCTCAATAACAATTTTGAAATTAGTGAAATGTCTTTAAGATGTGAAATTACAGAGTATCACAGGTATGAAGAATATTTTTGAGGAACTATGTGGGGTTCAAACTGAGTTGAATGAAGAGAAAGAGGAGTCTAATTGGGAGAGAAATGAAGGGCTCTTATTATTGACTATTGTAAAAAAGTGGTGAGATGAGATGATTCTGGAAATCATAAACAATGGAAAAGAGTATCCTTAAAATAAAAGGAAAATAATATTAAACAATGGGTGCAAGCTTCTCTAATCAAGACTTGGTACAAGTGATGTCCCATCCGGAGCTTATGTCAGTGGGGCTTGTCAGTATAAAAACACCTTTTTTTCTATTTTATTTTTCAGGAGCTATAACATTTTGTTTATATTTATTTGTTGATAATTCTAGATTATCATAGTTGCCCCTACTCATATAAATAAATTCAATTAATTGTTTTGGATAATCAGAGATTCATAGGAGACTCTGGAAATCCAGAAATACTATCCCAAAACCCACAAAACTAATAAAACTTAAAATGTTAGGTGTTTATTATTTACTAACCATATTTAGACAAGCTTACTATATTCCTCTCTGAAACCTATTTTCGGCATAGTTTATGTTCAGTAATTATAGTGGCCTGATTGAGTGATGTGATGGCATGTTATTGTGATGGAAATCACTTGTGGTTCAATGTTCTGAGGCAGCTCAGTGGTAGGATATGAGAAGATAGGGGGTGATGAAGTGTTGTAATACTAGGACAAGAAAGAAACAGTTAAAGGGGTGAGACTGTTGAGCTGCAAGAACCCCAGAGTTCAGGGGAATTTAATTCGAGCTTGTGTCGCAATGTGGCTAATGAAACCCAATTACCAGCACATTTGCCGGAGCTTTAATGGGTTATTATATAAGTAGGGGCAACTATGATAATCTGGAACTGGAGCTTTAACATTTACCGGCCGGTTCATTACTAACCCATTAAATAAGGCCAGAACATTAAATAAATCCAGAAACACTATCCAAAACCCATTAGCAAATAAACAATTCCCTTTCTTTTCTATCGAACCTTCTCTTTTCCCATGCTTCCTTTCTTTCAGTTTCTGTTGGCCCCTATCTTTCTCCATTGAACCCTAAGCCTCTCATTCTCTTTTGCTCTTAGTTCTGTCTTTCTTATTAGCTTTCCTTCTCTTTCAGGTGCCCCTTTCTCCCTTTATTTTTACCAGTCAACTTCGAGCTAAGAGTTGCATTAGTTACCCATTTTCTCCAACCTCTTCAGTCTAAAAAATATGGATGAGACCTCTGGTTTCTCTGTTAATGGTTTCGGCCAATTTTTCTCCATGTTTTCCTGGATTAATCACTTTCTGGTTTCAGTTTATTATCAGCTCTTGCTGCTTCACTCATTTTCTGGTTTTAACATTATAGTTGATCTGGTAGACCCACTATTCCTGGTTGAACTGGCCGGTCTGGTCCGATTTTTACAGCGCTAGGTGACATCCAACATATAATTTATTTATTAAAATAATTGTAAAAAGCTTCAAATTCATACAAAATAAAAAGTCAGGGCTCTCCATTCTTACTTTTTGAGATTTTTATGAAACCTAAGTTTAAGTAAGTGGTTAAAGAGCAACAATGATCTGAGCATAATAATTGCATAAAAATGAAAATTATGCTTTCTTGTTAGTCAGGGAAATCAAATTTAAATTTATAAATTCTTCATGTTTGTTTATATTATTCATCTACTACATTTTTTCTTTTTTAAAATTTTGTTTCAAGAGCAAAAGGAAAATGGTTGATAACCAACTAGAACTTATATAATAGATCCCTGCTGAAAATTGAAGTTTTTTGCATGCTGTTAAATATGATGCATACTTTTATGATTGTATATAGCCTTTTAAGTTGGGGGATTTGAAATTACTTTGCTTCAGTAGACGTTTTCATGTTATGTCATACTGTTCACTGCAATTTGTCAAGTTTTTTTCTCTGAGTTATTCTTTCTGTTTTTTTTTTTTGTTGTTGTTGTTGTTGTTGTTGGAATTTGTATATTGCTAAATGCATTGATATGACCTGGTTACCTGAATATGTTCTTTCCAGGCTGAACTTAAGGCTAGGTGGGAGATGGAGAAATCAGTTCTCGAGGAATCAAGGAAAGAAGCTGAGAAGAAATATGATGAACTTAATGAACAGGTCAGTGTTGGTGTGCATTCTGCTTGTTTATTTCTTTTTGTTCTTGCTCCTTAGTCCTCTCTGCATTCATTCTCACTGGTGCAGTAATATCGGTTCTCCTCTTGTATATGGACTTTCAGTTTGTGTAATTCAAACTCATGAAACATGTATTTTTCCTCATTATTCCCAACATTATATGCAAGAGTATGATGTATTCAAGGAACATTAACATTGAGCAACTAGCTTATTTGATGAAAATAGGAAAGAAGGCAATTTTACTTTCAAATCAACATTTTTCCCTTTCAGAAACTTGATAGCTCGATGCTAATTTAAACAATAGGGTAGATACAGTCACAGCAATTGCATATTAGGCTACTCAGGTGTTAATTCGGACTCTAATCAGCATTTCTAATGCTGTGGTGTCCTGGCTAGCATTATCTGTTGGATAGTTGAATTGATGAGTGGCAGTGTTTGGCACTTAGAATTTATTTCCCTGAAGTATAGGCCATTGTAGTGAAGATTTGAACCATAATTTTGATTTTACAACTTGTTTCTTGGACAAGATACCTGTGAGCGAACTTTGAAAGGGTTGAAGCTTGTCTTCCTTCTACTATTATTTGCTCAAATTGAAATAATGTATTTGTTTTTACCTTTTCCTTGTTTGTTTTTCTACTCTAGAATATATTTTGTAGTTTTTTTTGAATGAAAGAGTAGAAAAATGCAGTTTTCTATGATTATTAATATGATCTTTGTCATATGTTCTTCAGAACAAGATATTGCACAGCCGGATTGAAGCTATGCATATTCAATTTGCTCAGAAAGATCGTGGTTCTGCACTTGCTGAAAGTTCTGCTCCTGATTCACATGGTGATTATGGTTTGCAGAACGTCATCAACTACCTCCGACGGACAAAACAAATAGTATGTTCTATTATTATTTTTTTTTTGGGGGGGGGGGGGTAGATTATTTCTCCTTTTGGCTTTCTCATGCTTCCTGTACTTTCTGATGTTCTGTGATTTTCTATAGGCAGAAACAGAGATATCTTTATTGAAGCAGGAGAAGCTACGGTTGCAATCACAAGTTAGTAATTCCTTTCCATAATATTAACTGAATTGCATATTTGATGTTCTGAGTCATATTCTTCGTAGTCAAGTTTGGTTTCCTATCTACCTATTGTGGTTTTATCCTTCTTAAAAAATGAACTTTTCAGGTTATTTTCCGAAAATTTTATAAGATACCCCTCACTCTGATTACATAATGAATTTATTTTATTTTTCCTACTTGAAAACTCTATTTGAATTGCCTATGATCACAACTACAATGTAGATGGATTCTATATATATTAAGGATGCTAAAAGTACTTTAATGGAAGTGGTTGGTTCAAATTTTTTGTTTTCTCAAATGAGCTTTGTGAAATAAAAAATTATGTAGAAAATATGGTTTTGAGATTAAGATGTCATCAAATGTGGTGTGTCCTCTTTTCCTTGTTTAACTTTTGTGTTTAGAGTTTTTTTATATTATAGTGTTGGCTTCATAATGGATAGCAGTTCTCTTTTTTTGTGGAATTTTTTAATGTCATAAGTTTCCTTGCATTTATTTTGTAGCTTGAGAATGCTCTTAAGGCAGAAGAAAATGCCAAAGCCATGCTAAATGCTGAGCGTACCAATTCAAGAGCAGTGTTGATGACAGAGGATGAAATTAAGTCTTTACAACACCAGGTCAGTCTTTACTTCCTGCCAAAATTATGTTGTTAGGGACATTTGGCTTTTTCCCCCCTATGTTTTTGCCCCCTTATATTGTTTTCTTTTCCTCCAAAATATGTTGACACCTTGTCAATTTCAGTACTCTTTCAGAGACCTAGCAGTTATTAGTTTATCCCTATTTCTTTTAATGTTGCCCTTGTGTAATACTTTTGTTCCAAAAACCTGATAGTTAGATCATGTAATACTTTTTTTTTTTTGCAGATCAGGGAAATGAATTTACTCCGTGAAAGCAACATGCAGCTTAGAGAGGAGAACAAGCACAATTTTGAGGAGTGCCAGGTATGCCTTTGGAGGAATCCTGGCACTCTTGGCCTAAGATCATTTTGGAAAAAAAAAATCAATATAGTTACTTTTCACAATAAGCAGTATTTATTTAACTTTATTTATTAAATTTGTCTTTTTACAAGCTTACCTGTTTTGCTTATAGAAACTACGTGAGGTGGCTCATAAACATAAGATTGAATCTGAAGCTCTAGAGAGCCAGCTGATGGAGAGGCAATTTGAGGTTGAAACTTCTAAAAAGGAAATTGAAAAGCATCTGACAGAGAGAGAGATCTTGGAAAAGAGGGTCTCTGAGGTATGAACACAGGTTAAAGAGTACGCTACTGATTTTTGTCTTTATTGCAACATTTTAACATATATTTCTTCTGTTGTAGTTACTTGAGAGATGTAGAAACATTGATGTGGAAGACTATAACCGTCTGAAAAATGATATTCTACAAAAGGAGGTAAGATGAACTTTTATGAACATGTCACCTTGTTATAAGTATTTGAAATGCAAATTGTGAATGGCAACTTTTAGAATCATGCCAGAATAATTTTCTGCATAACTACTATTGAATTCAAACCTTAAATACTGCTTGGTGGGTTAACCATCCTTAAAACAAGGAACGACAGGAAAAAATGTAGGCATAACCTCCTAATGCTACTGGAATTTGAAAGTGGAGGGATATCCTCCTAACTAACAAACATGGAAAGTAGGAGATGATAACAGAAGAGGAATTCATCTATACTGACTTATTAAATTTAAATTTCCGGTGTTAAATGTTGGTAAACTAAAGGGGTACTAACACATTCTTTTAATTCCTAGTTAAACATTCAAGTTATTCCTTTTTTTCATCTTTGGCTTATTTTTATTAATAATTATTCTTTTCTTATCCCTGAGTCTTTTGTGTGGTGAAGGTTTTGCTGTCTGCTATTTGTTTTTAGATAGATTGCCCATTTTCTTAAGGGCAAATTGAACAACATGATTGGACCTGCTTGTTAAAAAATGTACAACATTTTTTTCTGGAAACTGAACTTTTGTGAGTTCAGTATTTTACCATTTAAAAACATCTTTGGAGGCCTTCATGATTCAGCAATGAAGTCCTACACTGACTAATACTTTATTGTTACATTTTTTTAAGCCTTGGTTTTACATTTTTAACCAAAAACAGACTATATTTCATTTAATCTGTGTTTAGACTCTAACAAATTAGAGTGTTTTTCAAGGTGTGCATCGTGCACCATGTGCCAGACAACAAAAGCATGTCAATCCCTTTCAGGCAAGGCACATTGATTAAACAAATTCCTGGTTTGCCTAGGCATGGGTATTGTAAAGCGATAGTGCAAAAGAAGTTAGCATGATTGAAGTTCTTTATAAATATTTTTATTAATTGGAACTTTAATAGTAAACAAAATATTAAATTTTTTATAGCTTAATATTTGAGGTTCCAACTGTAACAGTTGGAACATAAGGACATAGTGCATGTTTACCAACAATAGAGAAACATAATTTTGCATGTTTTGTAGGAAATATAATTGGACAACCCTAGGGTGTATTATCAAAATTATATATCTTAAGCTTATTTTGTATACATAGACAAATACATACAAAAAAACACATACATATTGATCCTTCACTTAAGCAAGCACTCTATTTGTGTCTTCCACAGCAGGAAATAGTACTCAGAAAGTTTCTTGTGCCTTTGATGGCGCTGGAAATTTATGCTGAAAATGACATGCTTTAAGAATTTACTTCTATGCTGAAAAGGGAGAAACCAAATCGGAACTGGCATGCCAATTTTAAGGTTTCTTTAGTAGGCTGATCAGCTAAGCTATCGTTTTGTTATAGTCTTATTGACAGCGGTTATAATTTTCTATTAGCTTATGTTGTTACTTTTTTATTTGATTTCTGATGTGAATATATTAATCCAGGAAAACTTGAAAGAGAAGGACGCTCAGATAGAAGAGATCACAAACCTTCTGTCTAAGAAGCAGGATATTATATCAAAATTGGAACAAGATCTTGCAAACAGCAAGTTGGAGCTTAACGGGAAGGATAAGAAGTTAAACGATAATTTGCAGCTAGAGGTAAAACTCTCCACTTCTCTGTAATTTAAGTTATAAACTTTTAGGCTTCACTTTTGCTGTAAAAAAGTATTTCATTTTTTTTTTTTTTTGTAGGCAAATCTAAAGTCAGACATTGAGAAGCAGAAGAAGCTTGTCATTCAATTTAAGGTGGTTATGAAATGGAAACTGTTACTTAGATGCATTTTGTTGCCTATTTCAACTACAACGCTTTAAGAACCGGAGTTGTGGATTTCACATTCTGTGTTCTGGTTTTTATTTTTACCTAACTTTTAAAAAAAATCTCCCAGAGGAGAGCTGAGAATTTCGCAAAAGAAAAGGAGCAATTGAGCAGAGACAATCAAGGTCTTTCGAAACAAGTGGAGGAATTGAAACAAGGTAGAATTTTTCTTAGAGTTATTTGTTATTATCTAATCATCTTGTTGTTAACATTTGAATTCTCAAAGTAGGTAGAAGGTCCGGTAGGGATATTACTGGTGATCAGGTCATGAAGGAAAAAGAGGAGAAAGATACTAGAATACAGGTGCTTAAGCTGATTTTCTTCTTTTCCCTTTTTCTTGTTTTCCTTATTTATCCACAATTTTTTCTTCCACACTTTTTGCACAGATTCTGGAGAAAACTGTTGAGAGACAAAGAGAAGAGTTGAAGAAAGAGAAGGATGAACATCAGAATGAGAAAGCAAAACGTATCAAGTGTGAACGGACTATTATGGAAGCAGTCAGGAAAACTGAAAAGGTTTGTCTATTTGTTCTTCGAGCATATTTTGCCTCATGAACTGGAATGGTTGTCAATGGTTAATATTAGCTACCCGAAGTCAACTTGGACAGCGTTATGCAAAGCTTGAGCTTGAATTATTGAGCGAATTGAGTTCAATCCTCTTAATCCCTGGCCCTAGTTTTATTATTTTTTAATGTATGTTTATGTCATATTATATTATGTTATATATATATTGTAGGACAATTATCATGTAAACTGGCAGTGGAGTTTTTTAACTCCACAATTGGAGTTGAAGAAAACTGACACATTCCATGGATTTTATTTAGTAAATAAATAATATGGTACATGCTGTAAATATGGTCTGCCTCTGGAGATAAAAATGCTAACTGTCGGTGTCCCTAATAATAATATTTTATTATATATTGTAAGTATTTTTAATTTATTACAAAGATATTTGTATATGAAACGTGTAGACCTTGGTACAAATAATCAAGTTTGAGCTTAATCAAATTACTTTATCTTGGTTACAAGCCTAATTGAATGAGATCAGAAAACGTGGCTTCTTTCTTGCTAGAAAATCTCTTTAAAGTTCAAGCTGAGATATGTACTGTATCTGCTCGATTATACCCCCAAGCAGAACAGAGTATTGTGCTGAGAATTTCACCCTTAACTTCGCTCTTGTTTATGTTTGTTTTTCTTTTAATATTTTACAGGGAAAGACAACTGTTTTAGGTGAGCTTGAGAAGTATCAACTCTCAGTGAAGCGAATCTCAGAAGAACTAGAAAAGCTCAAACATGCTGAGGGCAATCTTCCTCAGGTAAAAGAAGTCGTGAGGTTTATCAATTTATTAGTTTTCTTAATGTGTTTTGGTGAGCAAAGGGTCTCGTTCCTTTTATCAGTCATACTCCGTGTATAGCGAAGGATCAAATAAATTGCTTTCAAAAATCACACGAACATCTTTTATTTCGTAACACTTGAAAACAATAAAAGGGAACACAAAGTGAAAAACCTTGTCAGAAAGATAACTTTTTCCCCTTTTTCTCCCTTATTTATTAATGCCAAATTAGAGATATGCTCCTGACTGTCAATTTGTTAATCGCTTTTAGAAGAAGATAGAGGTTCCTGACTGGAAACACTAATTGATCCTTGAGAGGGACTTGGGGCTTCAGTCTTGCTTTGAATGAAAAGGCAAAAGCAGCCTTTCCTATGATTTTAGCAGTTACGTATGATTAGGTTTTACATATATTGAAGTTAGTTTTGAACAAGAAAGGGGGACAAATACAATCTATTTCAGGCCTGCTTGTATTAAGTGCTTTTCAGCATTGATATTGTAAATAGTAACTGATTTCTTGCTGGATTTAACTTTTCCAGGGTACCTCAGTGGTTCAGCTTCTTTCTGGCACCATCTCCGATGATCATGCTTCATCATATCTATCTGCTGCAGAAGATTTTGAGAAAGTAGCACGTTCAATTCTAAGTGAGCTTGGAACTGGCTCCATATCTGGAGATCCTGCAGTTGACAATTCTACACCAGTCTTAACAGGTGACTTTTCTGAGAATCATGGCTTCTTTTCTTCTTTCTTTTTCTGCCCTTGGTGTGATAACCTCATTTCATTTTCAGGCACAGTAGTTCCGGATCAGGGTCCCGTTATTGCATCATCAACATTTCCTGTAACAAGTCACCAGCAACCAGCCAAAACATCTGAAGAGAGGAGATCTATTTTACCTAAAACCAGTACTGACACTCGTAAAACAGGGAGGAGGCTTCTTCGCCCACGTTTTGGCAAACCCGAAGAGCCACAAGGTGATGTGGAGATGTCAGAAGCTACATCACATGATGTTGATGCTCAAGGAACTCTCACTTCACAAAACCAACAATCAGTTCGCAAACGTCTGGCTTCTGCTACATCTGAGTTGAGTGAGGATTTACCAGTTTCCGGGGAGACCACCACGGATGTGGTTGTACCTGCTCTTAAGAAATCGAAGGGTCCAGATTCTGGACAAGAGGCTGCTGAAGGTCAAGCTGCTGCACTCTCAGAAAATGTTGGTTGCCCACAAGTAACAGAAGAAGCTTATGATAACGCTGGTGATGTAACTCAAGGTTCAAATGAGGAGCTTGTTGATGTTGAGAAAGAAGAGGCTGACACAATGGAGGAAAATCTTGAAGAGTCAAAAGAACCCCAGGTAGATGGCACGAATGAGGTTGGATTGCAGGAAAATAAGAACAATATTTTGGATGAGATCTTGGATAAACCAAGTGGAAACGAGGTGGTAGCCGATGAAGATTCAAAGAATCCAGCTGAGCAAGATAATCTACAGCCTGTGCTAGAAACTGAGAGTGAGAAAGAAGAAGGAGAACTGGTCCCTGAGGTAGCAGCAGATACTGAAGGAGGTAATGATGCGCACAATGTGGTGGGATCCTCTGAGGTTGGCGATGGTCAGGCAGAGCTAGTTTCATCTCCTCTGGCTTCACCTTCAAGGGTTGATGATGAAGCTCTAGTTACCGCAGCAGAAGGCGATAACTCTCCTGATGCTGTAAATGATGAGAAGAATGAGGAAGGTTATATAGGTGAAGAGAGTGTTGCCGAAGGATCTGAAAAGTCGAATGATGGTAATGAGCAGAGTGCAGTGGAGACGGATCCAATGCCTGAAGCTGCTGCCACCGCTGTTGCTACCTCTGGCACTAATGAGACTGGCACAACAAGTGGTACACCTGAGGGTGAGGTCTCAAAAAACATAGGTAGTTCAAGCGGTGCAGCTGCAGCAGAAGCAGAGGATGTGAAGCAGACGTCTCCCATAGTGGGGACTGGGAGCGGGAGTGGAAGTAGTGCAACCTCAACGGTCGTAAATCTTCAAGAGAGAGCCAGAGAAAGAGCAATGTTAAGACAGGCAGGAGTACTTGGTTCTACCATTTCAGGTAGAGGTCGTGGAAGGGTTGCACAGCGTACTCGAGGTGCCAGGGGACGCAGTGTGCGTGGTGGACGAGCTGGTGGAGGACCACAAAATCCTGATCAACAGTGACCTATTTTTATTTTGCTGGAGACAGGAGATATAAGAATAGAGATGATGAGATGAGATGAGAGGATGGACTTTTGATTATTATTTTTTTATCTATGAATCTTATTAAAAATATTTTTGGGAAAGACGTTAGGAGATGCGAAGTTTTTAACGTAATATATTTGAACGGACATGATATTGAGCAGTGGCTGCTAATTGCTAAATGAAGGAATGAATGAATGACAGGCTTGGGCTGTCTATATCTTTTGTCTATAGCTCTTATGCTAATAAATTGAATTTCAAGAGTACACAAGGCGAAAGCTTCCAAAACCAAGAAGAATTACACTGTGGATAACTTATTTTTCTCACAGGCAAGAAATTTGTTTCTATTTCATTTATTAATAATAATAGCAGTAGTTGTATGTATTAGTTTTTATTGATACAGAAAGAACGATGGATCGATCTTCTCACAAGGATTGGTTAATTAGCTCGGACTTTGTAAAACCCATCTTCAGCAATGCACTTCAATTGTTTATTAGATTGAAGGATCACAACCATTATCGATCAATAGTTAATCGTCGTCTTAACTGACTGCACCTCGTTTCTCCTTAGGTTTAAGGATCACTACCATTATCAATCCATAGTTCTTGATGTCACCATGCAATTTCCAAAGCGGGTCATAAAGTTTTGATTCGACCGATCAAATTTACGATTTACTCAAGGGTGAGAGAGTGCCACTATGTTTTGGTTGGACCCTTGAGCGTGGTTGGGAAAACTTGATCAAATTGGGAACATTCTTGAGGTTATGGTAAGCCCTTCATGATCACGAACAATGGCACCAACCGCGGAACTTTGAGTAGCTGCATCGACATTGACCTTCAAGCAATCAGCACTTGGGGGAGTTCACTTAGCAACCATTGTCCTTCTAGAGAGTAAAGGGTTGTGTACCTAGTTGTGGATCCAAAATTCTTTAAAGATGGTCTTAGTAAGAGCCACCTCATCTTGAGGAGTCAAGTGATACCTTTGAATCACCTTCAAGTTTTGGGCTTAGCACAATTGTCAAAGTATTACAATTAAGCTAATAAATGTCCCATTATCTATGTTTCGCATAGCGTACTTCATTCAATCTATTACCTTGCAAAAAAAAAGGAGAGAATGTCGTTATAAATACCACAAAGAATTAAAGCATTCTTCAAGAGGTAACAATCTCTAATGGCATGCATAATATCCTCCCTGGGAGCACTACATCTTGGACATTGAGAATCCAAAGTTGTGGAGAATGGGGCACACTTGATTGTAGTAGGGAGGATGCCATGACCAAGGGAGATTACACAATTTTTATTGAAAAATTTGATTTAGAAAATTAGTTTGTTACACAACGAAAATTTAAAAAAAAATTAAAATCGAGCCTTTGTGTTAATTATAACAATAAATCTTATCAAATTAATACATGTGTATTCAACTAAGCGGTGTAGTTGTTTTTTAATTTTCAACCAACATGATCTTTTTCGTTATTCTTGGACCTTGATTTGTTATAGAGTAGACTCTAATTGCATGAATCGATCACACAATAAAAATTATTAATTCTCTTTATAGGCTAAAAACCTAACTTGAGTATTCACAAAAAAAAAATATTCTAAGGAAATAAATCTCATTATGATTCGACAGAGTAACTGCACTTAGGGTGGTATATATTGGTTTAATCCATAGTCCCTATTTATAGAAAAAATCACAATAATTTCACTTGAACAAGAAAAACCAAAAATAATAGTTTAATAGAAAACACAGAGCCCTACTACGACTATAATGAGGTGGGCTGCACACCCCTTTTAAGAACCTAGGGTTGCTGCCCATCATATGCCAGATGAGCTTATAAGGTGTGTCTCATGTATTGGATACAATTATATAGGTTATATGGATTTTAAATCAATTCATATAATTTATCCAATTCAATAATCAATTTTCTATTTTCAAAATATTATTGTTTGTTTAAAATAATTTAATTAATTCACTCAATTAAATTATTGTTCAACTCGTTTCTAATTTCGTTAAAAACATTAAGACTTTCTCGTATTAGAATCTATGATTAAATAAATTTAATTCTCCTGTTTTGTTAAAATGTGATACCTAATTAATTTAATTTTCACTTTGTACTTCAATTATTTAATTACAATCAATTAAATAATAATTCAAAGAAATTAACTAAATCAGTAAGCCATCTCTTTGTCCTTGCGAGAAAAAGCATTCGCTACGAGTGGTGATATATGCAATCTATTTCTTTTTTTTTTTGTCATTTTCATTTGTTCATCGTATCGTTTCTAAATGCATTCCATAACAAGATGTGTTGACACCCCTCACCTAGTCCAGTCACCAAATCTAATGATCTGAAGCATAGATATCTTGATATTGTCACTATAAATTATTTCTGTGCGACATGTTTTCGTATGCTTAATCGTTTGCGTTGATTTTCTTGTGATTGAACTCACATTGAGTGTCATAGCTCATTTCTCCTTTAATTTTCATCCTTACAAATAACCCATCATATTAGAACACGAACGCAGCATCCGAAGTGTCTCAACTCAATTTCGTTTATTGAAATATTATAAAATTATTCTTTGATATTTTATTTATTCAGAGATTGTAATGTTTTATTATGAATTGTGGCATGAGATTTAGGATTTGTTTTCTTTTAGCAAACATGACATTTAAATTTGATTTTAGGATATTTACATATGAATACTAATTAATTATGCATGAACTTCAGTTTTTATTAAAAATCATCATTTTTCCGCTGTTAATTGTATAATTAAGAATTTTGATTAGTAAATAAATTGATAATTAATTAAGTTTTTTTCTAAAGATAAACAAATATTTTAAAATGAGTATTTAAAGAGTTGTCAGTTTACTAAACCATTTCGGTGGCTAATGTGATATTTCGAATTCGGTTTTAACATATAAGTCGAGTTGGGGCATGTTTTTAGCTTCAATGATCTTTTTATTGTTTGTTTGAGTTGTTTTGACAACAGATGTGACATCTTGCATTCAATCAACTTTTGATTCTAGTATAAGATGTACCACAAACCCTAAATATGTACCACAAACAAATATGAAAGATACTAAAAAAATTATGTTATGCAGTTTTTTAGTAATAGCCATATTAGCTTCTCAATTCTCATGCATCATTCTTCCTTTTATGTATATATATATATTATATTTTTGACGCACTCACAATGTGGATGAAAAAAAATCATGTAACAAATATATCTATTAAAAGTTGATATAAAATTAATCAATGATTTGGTTATAATGATAATGTTAAATATTTATTAAGCAAGGGGTTTTGGGTTCAAATCTCTTTACAATTAAATTTTTATTGATTTATTATAAATAAAATGATAAAAAAACCCTTATAAAATATAACTTAATTTATATATCATAAGATAATTTAGTAATTTCATAACCAAAACTTAATGTAAGTATAAGACTAAAATTTAAGCATTATTTTAATTAAAAAGGTATAAATATTTATACCTTTCTTAATTTCTATTTTATGAATATGGAAATTCTAATTCAACTCTAACCACTCAATTTTCTCTTTATCAATTTATTCTTCTGTTTCAATAAATTTTCTATGAATACTTTTAAGTACTAAATATTAGTATCTGAAGCAATAACTAGTCATAAGCAGCAGAAGAATTGAGTATTTATATTTCAAACTACTACATTCAATATTATTGGACTATTACTAAATTTAAGTTTTGGTCACTAAATTTAAAAAATGTTATAAAATGGTCATTGAATTATTTAAAAATGTTCATATATATATCACTTAACCATTCAAAAGTTTTTATTTAAATCACTGGGTTATTATGTTACTTCTTTCTAAAGCTCGGCTAGTGAGCTCCAAGCGACAGTTTAACGGTTGGTACGATAGATTAGCACTCATCGATGAGTATAAAAACTTACCTTAAATCCAAATCGATTTGAAGTTCAGTATCAGTGATCAGAGAGGAAAGTTGTTTGAATTTTGGTTCGCAAATTTGTGGTGTTCAAAATTGCTTCATGAAAATAAAATAGAATCATGGGAAGGAGAACTTTCGGTTGGTGCATACGGTGCAAACACAAAGAAGATCGTGCAACAATTATTTTAACAACCTAGTGATTTACATTAAAACTTTCAAATAACTTAGTTTTCTTAGATGAAATGTACCCGATTTTTAAAATTAAACCATATGTAACACGTGTTACAAAAGGACAAAAATATCTAAACTGTAAATAACCATCACTCCCGACTCCCAAATCTAATAAAATAAAAGAACCCAAGCGAAGGAAAATAACAACAACATAAAGGTTAAGGAGAAAAAGTTGGTAAGATGTAACCTAAGTAAAGGATAATGTAGAATATTAATCATATAGCATCATTTGGATTAATTAAAAAGACCCAGTTTTTGGTTGATGTCCCTTAACATCTATTCATTAGTTAATAGACATTGTTTGTCCACTATGTTTGGTTCTTATTGCTTTATATTAAGATGTTCCATTCTTCAACTTCTTATCTCTGATTTTGACCCTTCAAAGTCCAAAATCCATTTCATACAAACTACCGATGCAGGCTCAAAAGGGCAAAAGAAAGACTACTTAGCTTTATGCTTTACCCAGCTTCACCTTTCACATCCACTCCTTTTCCCCCACAACCTCGTTTACCCAAATCTAAACACCCACCGATCAAGAGTGTGTTTAGTAATACTTCTAAAAGAATATTTTTGAGATAAAAATATTATTAAATAAACTGTTTTTTCGACGAAAAAATATTTTTTTCAAATAAAAAATTAATCCAAAAACACTTCTCTCGAAATCTGAAAATTTTAACTTCTCTCCAAAAATATTTTTCTCCCGAAAACACTCTTAAACAACGTTCTTAAACTAAACCTTGAAGTTTATATATAAAACACATGTCATCATTTTTTTAATTATTTAAATGTGATTTAATTTCTATATTTTAATATATATTCTATATAAAAGGGATGACTTTTGGCATTCCTTACTTGACACGCTTCTTTATTTTTTGGGGTTTTACCATAATAATAAAATTTCAATCTTTATATTATATTAAAATTTGTGATTTTATTATATCTTTACTTTAATTTTTTACTCTCTATATAAAAATAATGCTTTGATAGTTCTTACGTAACACAGCCTTTTGCCTTTTTTTTTTTTTTTTTTTTTAAATTATATAATAAAGAATAAATCATATTAAGATGATCTTAAAAAATATATTTTTAGATACTAATAAAATAGTGACACGTTATAAAATTTCAAAAATAACAAAATATTGCTATACACACATATCTTCTCCAACTTAATTTAACTTTGAAAAAATGATTTAAAATAATTAATTTTTAAATTATAAACAAAATTTTTTTTTCTTTTTACAAATTTTAATTATTTTGTTTCTTTCATAAGTTAATATTTTTTTATTTTTGTGCAACCAATTTTAAAAAAAAAAATTTGTACAATTTTTCCCATGACATTAACACATAATTTTGATTATTATTTTACCCCGAACCTCGAACACAAAATCTCAAACCTTGAACCTTAAACTTCGAGATTTAAGGTTTGAGTTTGGGATTTAATGTTTAGGGTTCGGGATTCAGAGTAAAATAATTACCAAAATTATGTGTTAATGAGATAGAAAAATTGCACAAAAATTACTATTTTTTTTAAAAAAATTTGATTGCACAAAAATAAAAAAAAATATTAACTTATGGAAAAATAATAATATGATTAAAATTTTCAAAGAAAATTTTTTTATAAGTTAAAAATTAATTATTTTAAGTAATTTAATTAAAGTTAAATTAAAAATTGGAAAATATATTAGATATAGATGAGTGTATAATAATACATTGTTATCTTTAAAATTTTATGATGTGTTACTATTTTATTGATACCTAAAAACTATATTTTTTAAGATTATCCTAATATAATTTTTTCCCCATATAATGCCGGTGAGATTTTAGTTTTAGTCTTTATATCACCCTCGAATAGAGGGAAATTGAAATTTGAAAATTCCCAATAATTTTTTTAAGCTTTTAGGAGTTTCTTCCATTGAAGAAATATCACAAGAGAGCTTATAGTTTTAAGTTATATACCGGGATAAAGTAACATTTAATCCTTAAATTTTGCAATTTTTTTCACTTAGATTTTTCTCGGCCATTATCAATCTTAAAATTTAACAATTTTTTTAATTTGGTCTTTAAATTTGGTTTTTGTTAAATTTTATCATTTAATATATTTAAAAAAAATTAATAATTTCTTTATATTTTTAGATTTTTATATAAATTTTAAAAAATTTCAAGTTTAAAAATCAAATAGAGAAAAGTTGCTAAGTTCAAAACTAAATGTTGCTTTATCCCTTATGTAACAAACTAAACTAAACTCCACACTAATGAAAATTGATAAATAAATCTAAATTTGACACCCATGAATGTACGAGGTATTAAGTCAAAATTGTCAACCGATTTTTTTTTTTTTTTTTTTTGCCCTATCATAAGAAAGTTCAGTAGCTACTAAACTCAACACCTATGGACGAAAGAATTAAAAATAATATAAAAAATTATAGAAATCTAATTTTTTTTAAAAAGATATTATTGATAAGGTAATAAAAAAGTAAATAATATTATTAATGAAGTCGTGATTGTGTAGATTTTTAAATCTTAATTGCTTAAGTTTATAATTCTGAAGTGTGATTATTTTATTATTTTAAAATATACATTACCTATATTGCTCTATTAATATATTACTTTTATTTTATAATTTTAACTTGTCTGTATTTTCAAAATTGTATTTTCATGTTGTGTTTGTATAAATTTGTATAAAGTTTTGCACATTAATAATTAATTATATATGTTTTAACATTTTAGGGGTATTTTTATCTTGTTTATATTACTTTTATGTTATATTATATTTTAATTGTTTTTCATGTTATTTTCTATCATGGACAAAATTAAGGGCTAGCAAGGGCTCGGTAAAATTAAATTTTGATTGTTTAAAAATATAAAAATTTAATTTAATTATTAAAAAATTATAAAGATATAAATTATTAAATTAATAAAATTGTATTTTTTTTTGTTATAATAAAAATTACAATTTAATTTCGATCCTCCTAATTTTTTTTTCTATTTCGCCTCTATTTTTTATATTATGTCTCAAATAATTTCATATTTGAATAAATATCAATTTTGATTCTAACTTCATTTGCTTTAAAAAATTAAATAATAATACAAGGCATGCATCAATATAAATATTATATTTGAAAGTATGACCTAATTTCTCAAAGACGTTGATATTTTAGTAAAGGTAAAAGACAAGTCCACATTTCGCAATCACAGTGTTGGATTTCAAAATTTGCACACGTACGCATGAAATCAAGAATATTAATCTAATAAAATATATGTATACATCTAATATTAGTTTTTTTATTAATCCTTAATTTAATTGATATCAATATTATTACAGTAATTAATATTTAGATTCAAGTGTATTTAAATATGTTTTTTTTTTTTTCTGATTTAAGAGACGAGGATAATGGTAGAGTCAGAAATTTTTTGAAAGATCGAAATTAAATTGTATGTTTTTACGATAATAAAAATAAAATTTTATCATTTTAATAATATATATTTTTATAATTTTTAAATATTAAATTATATTTTTATAATTTAAAAAAAACTAAAATATAATTTTATCATTATTAATTTATAATTTTATAAATTATAAAATATGTAAATAAAAAAAATTCTAGCTAAGAGGATTGCACCACATCACATCGCATTAAAATATAATTAAAAATAATTTTCTGTAATAATTATATTAATATTACGGTGGGGAAGGAGGAAGAGGGGAGGGTATTTTCTTTATTAAAGATCTTCCATTTGAAGATGGAGAGAGAGGAAAGGGGCAGAGGGACAGTGGGGGAGGGGTAAAATTTTTTATTTAATATTGATATAATTATTAATATAAAATATTTTTAATTATATTTTAATGGTGTGTGATATGACACAATTCCATTGGCTGAAATTTTTTAACGATATTAATGATAAGTATAAACTTCAATAATAAAATCAAAGTTTAAGTATTTTGATGATCAAATATAATTTAGGTATCTAACTAAAATAAATTTAATAATTTAAGGATCTCTTTTCAATTAAGCCTTTATTTTGTATTATTTTCAAATTTATTTTTATATTTTAAATACGTTATTTTCACATGCATACATTTATCATAGAAATTTTAATAATTATTTATTTATATAATAAGTAAACATAAAATTGGCTTTTTTTAACGTTAAATGTGAAAACAAATGGAATCCTTCACTAACAAACAACTGTGTATGTCCCACAAAGAAGAAAAAAAAAAAACAATCAAGTAAAATGATGAGAAAAAGAAAGTTATAAATTTCAACGTTGACGGCTGAAATCTATGAAAGGCAAAAGAATCTCTTTTCCAATAAAATTTTAATTAAAATAAATTTTAAATTCAATTAATTTATAAAGTTAGATACTAACACTACATTTTCTTTTGAATAATAAAAAAAAGAAAAAAAACTTCAGGTAAGAAAGAAATGTTTGGCTTCTTTTAAGACCTTATCATCTAGCCATTGTGAAATCATAACCAATTCTCATTTATCTATTTTATATACTATTTTTCAATTCATTAAATATTATATTTTAATTTTGTTATAATTAATGTCAATAATGGTAGTAGGAGAAAAGTAAGAACACGCAAATTTTTATGTGAAAAACTCTTATCAGAAAAAATCATGGGCAGAAGAAAAGAAATTTATTATGTTGAAAAATACACAATACAATAAGAGTTTGATTACATCTATTTAAGGGTTAAACAATCATGTTATAGTCAATGTATAATAGAAGAAGCATAGTTCTATACGGATTCAACTTATTCGGTTCTTTATCTTTCGCCCTCACAAATCCTTTATTTTGCTTCTTTATTTTATTTCTTTAACAAGTAACGGGATTCGAGTTACACGATTCTAACAAATTTTATGTAATTAGTATTATTCAAAATATTAAACATAATTAAGGTTGTGTTAAAAAAAGCCATATATTAAATTTTAGTATAATTATTTATAATTATACATGTAACATATTTAAATATTTATTGTAATTCGTGAATCCATTATATTGAGTCTAATTAGAGTAACTCAATTACATTGTTCAGTTGTTAAGAAAATAACGATAATTAAGGAAATTACGTCAGCTATGAAGGCTTTCAAACTTTTATTTTTTAAAATTATTTTTTAATATTTTAAGATGTAATTATACTCTATTAACTAAATGTATTTAGAGAACTAAAATTTCTTGATGATGTGATTATTACTCGTAATTATATATTTTTTATCATGTGTTTAAACTCGTCCTAAATTAAATTAAATATTTTAGATAATTAAAATATTGTACCAATAAAAAAATTCGGACCATAAATTAAAATTGAAATTTTTAGCTAACAAGTGAATGAAAAGAGCTAGATGTTGAATGTTAATCCAGTCTTTTTTATATTATTGAGTTGAAGAGTGATTTAAAATTGAATAATTGAAATTATAATTTAAATTTAATTTAATATGAATTCAAAATTTTACCTTTTTAACTTAATTATTTATAATCACAACACTCATGATAAAATTAATCGTATAAAACTATATTTATTAAAATGTTATGTAAGAAACCAATAAGAATTTGATTGAAATAGAAAAGGTGATGTCTGAATATCTTGGTGTTTTAGATTTATAGCATTTGTGTTTTTTAGATTTATTTTGGATTTAAATTATTTTTATAAATTTTATATAAAATATAAAATATAAATAAAAAATAAATTCTCCTAATTGTTTATTACTTTATAAAAGTAAAATTTTAAAAAAATTTATATGAATTGATGTCGAGTTATCTTATAACATCTAATCAATAATAATTTAATTGTAGTATCCATATACATTATATTTGAAGTATTTTTCTTTATATTGTTATATGCTATGTATGTATAAATATACATATAAATATGTTGAATTGTTAATATTTTAAAATTTATTAAAAGTATAAGTTAAAAATTGTAATAAATATTAAATAAATGATAATTATTTGTCACATGTCTTAATTATTATTATCTTAATATTTTAAATACAATTTAAGAAGGTATGACAATATCTTAACATTTTTTTATATAATTAAAACTTTCCGCTGTATAAAATAATTGTCCTTAAATAAATGTATTTATTATTAATTTTTCATAAAAAGGGTGAACTTGAATTATTTATTCACAAATTAGGATAAATTTTGACAAATTAGAATATTTCTCTTGCTTGCTTTTGAAGAATAAGCTTAAACTTAATATTTATGTTAGTATATGGTAGCTGTACTGATGTAATTTTTAAGTAAATGAATTTTAAATTAAAATTGAATTGTTATGATCATCAATAACATATTTTTATTTTATTTTATTATTTTTGAGTCTTTATGTTTTTTCCTTAACAATAAGTATTGAGTATGTGTTAAAATAGTGTTTAACTTTTACGGAGAATACATAAATTTAAATTTTAAAGATAATATTATTTTGAGGGACAATCACGAGTCCCACTCATATATTGTAAAACAGACATGAAATGTATAAAAAATTTGAATTATAATGACAAATTGTATAAAATAGAAATAATTTAAGACAAAATAAAAAAAAATGTAAAATATTTAAAATATGTGGTGTCTTGAAAATTTATACGTACAAGATATTTATACTATTTATTAGATGTTTTATTAAGTTGATGTCACACTCAATCAGGTCATCAATTTGGTTAGGAAAATTACGAAAATATCATTTCGTAATTAAAATAAATTATATTATTTGAGAGTAATTTCGTTTTTTATTTAAAAATAAATAAAAATATGCATATGATAGAATTTGAACCCAGAACAATTGCATTAGTAAAATATTTAATTTAACACTCAACTAAAACTTTATTTTAATATTTCTATATATTTCAATTTTTATTATGCACATTTTATTACTTACATTAATTGTATATATCTGTATTAATGTATTTAATTGAGTTGATGTCACAAGTTAAATGACACCGACCAAAGATTGATAACAAAACCAACCCGGACGAATTGCATTAGTAAATTCTTTAATTTACCACTCAATTAAAACTTTATTTTAATCTTTTAATACATTACAATTATTAATGAACATGTGAAATATTGAACATGTTAAAGTCTATGTGTAGTGAATTATTAATGTATAAAAAAACAAGCTTAATGTACAATTTAATCCTCGAGTATTTCAACTAAATTTGAATTTTAAAATTATTATTGTTAAATTTTTTTTATCTAAATATCTCGAACAGTATTAATCTTACACCGTAGATCACATGGGTACCATTTATGGTTATAAAAAAATTCCCCTTCTCAACCGTCTCATTAAAATGACATGACCAGTGCCTCTTAGTTTAGTTAAACCATTGCTTTATTGGCGGTTAACCGTACTTCCAATTTTCTTAGTTGAAGCTTCTCATTCTTTCATTGAGGGGACAGCTTTTGTGGAGGGTTATTGATTTGAGCTTAATTTATTAAACCAATTTGATTTTTCATCAACATTTATTGATACTTTTATTTTAAAACTTTATCCATGGATACTTGTTTTTTAAGTTAAAAAAGATAATAAACAACTAAAAAAAAGAGAGTCATATCTTATTAAATACTGAATTCATTCGAATTTTGTGTTGACCTAATGATCAAGATGTTTATCGCTTCAAATGTGATTTGGATTCAAGTCGCGTTGCTGTTAGGGCTTTACCTTCCTCCTCTCACAATTCACTAAAAAGATATTAATTTCTTTCGAATGAACTGAATTGTCATTAAAAATATTTCACTAATACATTTTTATAATTAAATTTAGGGAAGAAATCACTTACATTAATTTAGAATTAATTTTATTAATAAAATCTCAATTTAATTTATAAAAATTACCCTGATATAAGTGAATTTATTTCCCTTAAATTTGTATAAATTAATTTTATTATTAAAATATTAGTTTGTGTGTAAACGCCTTTAAAGAAAATTTATTCAAATATTAAATATAATGTTTGTGGAACTAAATCGATGAACAAATAAATTTAATTCAAAGTAATTAAAAAATATATAAAATCTAATTAAATTGGTTGAATTGAATTTTTTTCTTTTTGACGGATTCTCAACTCAACCCACCTTCTTTTCAATCCAATTGAAACATGATAGGTTATATTTATATAAACCTAGCCTAGCATTTCAATTGGTTTAGAGGCAAGACATAGGTGGATGTTATAGGTAGCGGTGTTTAAGAAGTTGGGTCAGCTCAATTAGGTAAGGTTAAGTTTGGCGGATTCAAATTACTCATTTTTTTTATTGATTTAATTATAGATTCAGATTATATTTATTTTTTATATAACATTTAAAGTTATTTTTAGTTTTTTAATTTATAAATAAGAGAATAATGTGTTTTAACGCATTTAAATTCATGTCATGTAATAATATTTATATTAAAGACTCAATCGATAAATTATCCATTTTAATTTCAATAAAAATTACTCTTTTTAATAGTAAAATATTTCGATAATTTAAATAAAAAAATTAATTTTATTAATAAAATTTCAATCTAAACCAAACTGAATCAGTTTAAATTTAATAATATTGTATTGTTGGAGCGAGGTTGAAGTAATCTTAACTCTCGGATAAATCTAAAAGGAAAAACATAATATTGTTTATGGAACCAAATATTTATCCTTTATTTATTTTATTGTTTAGGTGTGTAAAAAAAAAAAGCAATAAAAAGGGTAAGGTCGTGGGTTTTGGGTATAGTTTGTTTCCTTCATTCACTCATTCACCCGCCGCCTTGAACTTGAAAAAGCAAAGAGGGAAATTAGGGAGGGAGAAAGGGTGTATTATCATTACATACATTATTATTTATATTTATGTCTCTGATTTTGGTTTTTAGTTTCAATTCCATGCATTGCCGCATTTGACATTCTTATTCTGCTTCTGATTCTTGGGAGAACAAAGCCTTTTTTACTTTATTTTGTAAAGTCCGTTTATCATTGAGAACCAGCAGACGAGACGAGACGAGACGAGAGGAGAGGTCTGTTTTTTATTTTTTTGGCGTAATGCTTTGCTTTGGTATTATAATAAGAACAAAACTTCGGTTGGTTGGCTTCCTTTGATTCTCTTCTATTTTCATTTCATTTGTTATAGCTGCCGGTGCTACAAAGAGAGAAGAAAATGAAGTACGTGCTGGTTACAGGAGGTGTAGTGAGCGGCCTTGGGAAAGGGGTAACTGCCAGTAGCATCGGTCTTCTTCTTAAATCATGCGGCCTTCGTGTCACTTCCATTAAGATTGGTATTTTCTTTTCCTTCATCTGCAATTCCGATGGTTTCACTCACTTTTTTTCACGTTATAATAATATGGTCATCTGCAGATCCTTATCTTAACACGGATGCCGGTACAATGTCTCCTTTTGAGCATGGAGAGGTGTTTGTCCTTGATGATGGCGGCGAGGTTAATTTCTTCTCCTATTTATTTTTACATCCATGTTCGATCGAACCTTGATGATGATGGTGATGATATTGTACATTTGATTTAAGGTGGACCTCGACCTTGGAAACTATGAGCGCTTTCTAGACATCACATTAACGCGTGAGAATAATATAACAACGGGAAAGATTTATCAGGTCTCTTCGCGTTCCTTTCTTCTTTCTTCCATTCCAATTCAAAAACTCTCTCTTCAATCACCATGTTCCTTCTGTTTTTCACAGTCTGTTATTGACAAGGAGAGAAAGGGAGATTATCTTGGCAAGACTGTGCAGGTCTGTTTTTAAGCTTTCCACTCTTTTATCAACAAATCTCCTATGCGTTGCTACCTTATGATTTCCTAATTTTAAGTCTCTTGTCTGCTGTAGGTTGTTCCTCACATTACAGATGAAATCCAGGAGTGGATAGAACGTGCTGCAATGATACCAGTCGATGGAAAGGAAGGTCCTGCTGATGTTTGTGTCATTGAATTGGGTGGAACTATAGGTACATTCACTTCATTGATTTATGTTTGCTGCAATTCTTGTTCTTATTTTTTTTTTCTTATTTACCACTTTTCTTTATCTAGGGGATATTGAATCTATGCCATTTATTGAAGCCCTTGGTCAATTCTCATACCGTGTAGGTAAGAATATTATGTTCTTCTTCCTTTTCTGATTTTTGAATGTTATTTTCTCTCAGATGTTCAACTGGTATGATCATAATTTCACTTTATGTTTTTTATTTTAGGCCCTGGAAATTTCTGTTTGGTTCATGTCAGCCTTGTGCCTGTTCTCAATGTTGTCGGTGAGCAGGTATACCTAAAGACTGTGTATCTGTTTATGCATCAAATTTTGTAACTTGTATATATATTATAGATCATGTTCTGAAGCTTTATGCATGTAATCAACTTATAAGCTTGATTTGTTGCTAGTTCTAATTATCTTTATGACAAATTGAAAATAACAGAAAACAAAGCCTACCCAGCATAGTGTTCGGGGACTTAGAGGACTTGGCTTGACCCCAAATATTCTTGCTTGCCGCAGTACAAAGGTTTAACTGTCATTTCTATTATTCAACTATGTGCTGCTGCTGGTTGTGCATTTCTTTTTAATTTTCACTAACCTTTTTCTTTTTTTTCCCCATAGGCACTTGATGACAATGTCAAAGAAAAACTCTCTCAGTTTTGCCATGTGCCGGTAATACAACACGAATGCTTTTTTGTCTTTCACATTTCTAAAATCAGTTTTTACTGTTATTAAGAAAAATGACTTATCTCCAGGCAGAAAATATTGTCACTCTTTATGATGTTCCAAATATCTGGCACATACCTTTACTAATGAGAGTAAGTTTTTTTAGAACAATTTTTTGTTTAGTTTATTGTTTAACTTCTCAAACAAGACTTGACTGCAGAATGTGCTTTTATTATTTATATATATTTTTTCTGATGATGAATAGGATCAGAAGGCACATGAAGCAATCTTGAAAGGACTGAACCTTCTAGGGTCTGCCTTTTGAACCCTATATCCACCCCTCCACTCTTCTTTCTGCTTTTTTTGTTGCATGATCAATCTCCTTTCCCTTTGTTTTCTCTTTATATCTTTGCTGTGATGGGAGTATTTTTTTATGCTGCAGCATCTGGCTGTGGTTTTCCAGGCATTTTTATTTGCATTTCTATGAATTGCAGGATTGCAAGGGAATCTGACTTAACAGAGTGGACTGCTAGGACCAAAAATTATGACATGCTTCATGATCCTGTGGGTCTCAAGCACCTGTAAATTATGAGTTGTATTTATTTGCACATGGTGGAATCATAATGTAGTTTGCCGTCATTTACATTGCAGGTTAAAATTGCCATGGTTGGTAAATACGTTGGGCTTACAGATTCTTACCTATCTGTTTTAAAGGTGAAACCTTCATTAGTTCTAAAAGTTATGAAAAGCTATATCTATCATCATCATGATTATCATTTACCCCCTCACTAAGTCATTTCTATAAGTTAATGCTGTGTTTACATTAGCTACTTGTGCACCAGGTAATCCTGCCTTCATCCCCCTAAAAATCTCTTTCCTCTCATATGAATCCTTCTATTGGATATAAATGGTTGTTTAATGTAATATCTGGAAGAGCTTTTCTACTGCAAAAGTAGATGCAAGGTTTTTGTCTTTCAAAAGTGCTGAAACTTTTGTGGGGAAGCCTGTTATTTTCTGTAGCCTACAACATTTTCGATCAAGTTCTCCAAGTTCTTGTTTAGCTTCTTTGAACTAACTTTAATTTACAACTCTAGTTACAACATCCACTACCGAATCTCCAGTTGGACAAAGATGCTCTAAGGGGTGAAGGTAACAGGCATGTGATACATATGGTTTCTAATTAACGGGTTTATTGCTGTAGGCACTTTTGCATGCATCAGTTCACCATTGCAAGAAGCTTGTTGTGGAATGTGTTGAAGCAAGCCATCTAGAAGATATTACTGCTGAAGAGGCATGTCATGATTGTAAATTTTTGCTGCAATGGATTTGACAGAGAACTGTACATATTTGCTGTTGAAGAAAATATTGCCCTACCACTTAATGCAGTACATGTATACTTACAATGACAATAATTTACTCTTTACAGGATCCTAACACTTTCAAAGTAGCATGGGACCATTTGAAGGTTCTTTTCTTTCTCCGCTCCATGATATATTTTCTTTTTGGCTTCAGATTCTTCAGCTTCCCTTGTTTCATAGATATTTTCTTGAGAAGATCCTCTAAAAGGTCTATAATTACAGGGTGCTGATGGTATCTTAGTTCCTGGAGGTTTTGGTGATAGGGGAGTGCAAGGCAAGATTCTTGCTGCAAAGTATGCTCGTGAAAGCAATGTTCCTTTCCTGGGCATTTGCCTCGGAATGCAGATAGCAGTAATAGAATATGCACGTTCTGTATTAGGTTTGCATGATGCAAACAGTATAGAATTTGATCCTAAAACATCAAATCCTTGTGTCATATTTATGCCAGAGGTATATAAGCTTTATATAATCTTTGACAAAAAGACAAAATACTAAACAATCCTTCTATTATTTTACTTTTCTTTTAAGCTCCTATGTTTTTATTGTATCCAAATAAGTATTTCTCCTTTGATTTCTACCTGAGTAAGACCTTATCTCAAATGAAATGTTAATTTATGTTAAAGGTTTATTTAGGTATAAATTGAAGGTTGGAGACTTATTTGGATTCAAATGAAGGGTTAAGGACTTATTTGAGTGTGATAAAAATACAAGGGCTTATCTAGATAAAGTGGTAAAAGTTCAAGGACTTTTTATTATTCTAGCCAAAAAGAAAATTGCCTTGACTGGTCTTATTTCATGAAGAGATATATTCTGGTTTACTTCATAGGGTTCAAAAACTCATATGGGAGGCACCATGCGTCTGGGGACAAGGAGAACTTATTTGAAGGTTCCTAACTGCAAATCTGCGAAGTTGTGAGAACATTGCTCTCTTAACCTTGTGTGCTTTTATAATATGTTACACAAGTCTTGAAATCTTTAGAGGTTCATATATTCTATGCATTATTTCTTTTGTTGTAATAGTTGTTTCCATTCTAGGTATGGTGATGCAACCTTTGTTGATGAACGGCATCGACATAGATACGAGGTAGTCTACTGATGCATGGGATCATGGGATGCTATATATTAGGGGAAGATGGTTTATTTTTCAAGTTCTTAAGGTTTATGTACATCCTGTGTAGGTCAATCCTGATATGATATCAGAACTTGAAGCAGCTGGTATGTCATTTGTTGGCAGAGATGAAAGTGGTAGGCGGATGGAGGTAAGTTAAATACAAAAGTAGCATGGCTATTTCTAGAAAACCGAGTTTCGGTTCTCAGCATTTTGGAAAATTGTTAATTTTATATAACATTTAGTTCCTGATGTTTATGAGCATTGTATGTTGGCTGCATAGATCGTTGAACTACCAAGCCATCCATTTTTTATTGGTGTTCAGTTCCATCCTGAATTCAAGTCCAGGCCAGGAAAACCGTCTGCACTTTTCTCAGGTACTTATCCATAATTTTCTTCATATCTAAGGTTTTGTATTGATTATAATTTGCTTCTTATATAAATCATTTGATCCTTATAGGTCTTAAGCCTCTACTTGGTTAATGATCATTTTATTCAGAGTTCGCAAGAACAGTTAGCTAATCTATAGAGGCTAGTGTAGGACATCTTGGTCACTTTTATAATATGCAAAAATCGAAGGCTAGTGCTGTTTTTTTTTTTTTTTTTGCTCCTAATTATTTTTCAGCGAGGAAACAGCCTGTTTTTGGCAGCATTATACATTTGTTCATTTAGATTGCTGAATCTGCAAATACTTTGTCAGCTGCCTTGGAATCTGCAACCGGGAGAGTTAATTGATTTAGGGTTGACATAACATTTGGTACTCGAGTCTGGCTTCAATGTTCAATTTGGTACTTGAGTTTGTTTTTTTTTCAATTTGGTACTTGAGATTGGCTTTAATGTTTAATTTGATGCCTAAGCCAAATGGCATCATGTGGCTCAATGAATGCCTGACATAGGTGCTCTAATAAAAAAAATACTTGTAATTGGGACAAAAAAAATCTTAAGTATCAAATTGAACATTGAAGTGAAACTAAGTACCAAATTGGGGGAAAAACACTCGCGTATCAAATTGAAAAAACTCAGAAACTAAAGTAAACATTGAAGTCAAAATGAAGTAGGAGATTAGGAAAAAAAAATTCAAGTACCAAATTGAATATTGAAGTCAAAGTATCAAATAGTAAATTAACCCATTGATTTAAGGTAGCCCCAATTAATTTAAGGTGGAGCGCTAGAGTTGAGTTGGGGTGATGCAGGTTATTAACCTAAAGGAAAATTGCATTACACAAATCACAAAAATATTAATGCTGATGGATATGACATCATAATGATCTGTAATAAATAGAAAGAGTACATTGGCATTATCTTTTTTGGTCAATTAAGAGTACATTGATATTTCCTGTCCATAAAAGAAGTAGACATTAAAAAAACAAATACTTAATGGGATAAGGAAAAAAGAGTAAGCTTTCTAGACCCTAGTGTGAAAATATCAAATATAGCTCTTGAGATGTAAAATATAACAATTATGCCCTATAAACGTAGCAAAAGTAACAAAATCAAATCTCAACAAAGCTAATCCCTCAATTAACTTATCACTGGGTTAGGACAAGGGTTTGTTACTCTGTGAACGTTAGTGGGCCTAGAAAACATGAAATGTTGATGACAATCATTAAGGGCTAGTTTAATATTGCTTTTGAGAAGTTCTTTTAAAAAGTGTCGTGAAAAAGTGATATTGAGAAATATTTTTAAGAAGTTTGGTTTAAGATTTGAGTGTTTAGTATTGTTGTTAAAAAGTACTTTTGAGAAATAAAATGTTCATTTTACACATGGTGTTATAAAGTAATAAATATGCATTTAAATAATAGTTTTACCTGTGATTAGTTGCATATAATGTTCAAAACTTTTAGATAACTTTGTTGAAAGGGACGGTCACTACGGACCGTAAAAGAAACATAGAGGGTACTTTGATTCCAACAAAAAAAATCTAAAATCATTGAGTTGAAGTTTGACAATGAAGTTGGGTATACATCTTTTGTCAATCTACAGGACTTATTGCAGCATCATGTGGGGAGTTGGATGAACTTCTAAACAAGTCTAGTCATGTCAGCAAAGTAGTGGGAAGCGGGATAAGTAATGGAAAAGCCACTTATAACGGTCATCAAAATGGGAACTATTTCAATGCTTTGAACGGATCCTTAAATGGTGTGTGCGTGAATGGCAACGGTGTGCACCATTAAGGAAGCTGCGTGGAAGGGTTTTTGATAGAAAAGTGGTTTACATTTATGGGTTTATGTGTGTCCAAGAGTTTTTGATAGAGAACTCGGTTCTGTTTGTACAGTTTAAGAGTACGGGTAGGACTTTAGCTGGTTTTGGAGTGGGAAACGATACAATATATGCAGCACAGCATGGCACGGCAGAAGAGGCTAGAGAAAGTGGACCGGACAAGTAGGGTAGCATCCTTTGTTTGCCAGTATTTTTGGGTAAATCCGTGTTGAAAGACAGTATACAAAAGCCTATTATGATTGCAGTTAATGGAAAAAAAAAAAGAATATTGATCTTGAGGGTTTTGGTTTTGGTTTTGGTTTTGGTTTTGGATTAAGTTTTGCCCTCATTTACTAGATAAAATAAAAGGCTCGCTATTGTTTCAACATTAACTTCCTATATGACTACAAGGTTTAAATATTGTTAATCGCTTTTTAAATTTAAAATTTAGTCTTTTTATTCTAATTTTGAGACATTTGAGTTGTACTTTTTTTTATTTAAAAATATTAGTTCATCTGTTTAATTTTACTGTTAAAGTTAATAGTGTCAAAGGTAAAATGATATTTTTAGTTTTTTTGTCAATTTGGTATACCATTAAAGTACATGAAAAAAAAAATTAAACTATTTCATATTTTAAATAAAAACAAAAATTTTTAAAAATAAAAAATTACGAAAATGACAAACTCTTTAGAGTTTTTTAAAAAATAAGATATAAGTTTTTAAAATATAAAAATTTCAAAATTCAATGTTATCTAAATTTGGTCGGTCGGTCGGTCGGTTTGATCAAGAATAGTTGAGGTATCGATTCGGTTAGAGGTAAAAACTAGTTTATTCATGAATTGGTATGAATCGATTGAATTGAGTTGGTAGTTGAACCAATTTTGAATTGGTTTGATCCATTGGTTCTCAGAACAATCGATTCGATCGACTTAAAAAAAATTAAATTATTAAATAGTAAAAAATAAGAAGTATTCAAAATTATAAAAAAAAATCGATTCAATTGTCAATTCAATTAGTTTGTACGAGTTTGTGGATCAATCAATTTTTTACCTTTCATCTGATTGATATGTTAACTGATTCTTAGCCTAATCGATATTGAATTTTGAAATTTTTTTTATAAGATAAATTGCATAAATGATCACCCGACTATTAATTTTTTTTTTTGTTATATCACCCGACTTTATAAAGTTACAAGCCCACCCAATTCATCATTTTATTTTTTTCTTAGTTCAAAACCGTTAAAATGCTAACATTTTGCTGACTCATCGGTTAACATGTATTTTCTTAATCATTACTTTTTCCCGCATACTTTTCATGTCATTTTATAATTAATATAAAAAATTTTAGGTGAGGCATCTTACGTCATTGACACTAAAATCCACGGAAACAAATTTCAAATAGTTTTAGGTTTATGCCTATAAGGTTTTAGAGAGATTCCAAATAGAGAGTTTTAAATCCTAGTGTAGCACCCAGTCTAAGGGTGGCAACTTCATCTTGAACCACTGTCAGAGAAATGAGGAAAAAATGCAGAACATTCTACATGCTTCCACGGTTGAAAGTTCAGTGTATGCTCGGGTTTATACTAGGCTTCACATTGTATTTGCTGTTGGAGTGCTGAGAAGATATCAAAGTAATCTAAGTTTAGATCACTGCAGAGTTGTAAAGAAAGTGATGAGTTATCTTAAAAGGACCAAGAATTACATGCTTATATATAAACTAACTAATAATCTGGAGGTAGTTGATTACTGAGACTCGAATTTCGCTAGGTGTGTTGATTCAAGAAAATAAACATGTGGGTATATTTTTATGTTAGCCGGTGGAGCAATATCTTGGGGAAGTGAAAAGCAGACCTTGATTGCCACTTCTACCATGGAGGTTGAGCTCATTTCTTGTTTGGGGGCAATCTTATATGGTGTACGGTTGAAAAGTTTCATATTAGGACTTAGAATTGTTTATTCTATTCTTTAACCCATTGAAAATGTATTGCGATAATTCAACTTCTTGTTTTCTTAGTTAAAAACAAGAAAAGCAGCAGTATTCAAAGTAAACACATCAACACAAAATATTTAATTATACAGAAATATGTTAAATAGAATAAAGTGGTCACTGAACACATTAACACAATAAATTTTAAGAATCATGTGGAACGAATGATACTTTGTTTTACCTTATGACACTTTATGATTTTGTTAAATGGTAAATTGTCATTAATGAAACTTTCATTTATTTGGGTGTTGTTTTTTCATTTTCTTTTATATACACACTTGTGTTGAGAACAATAATTTTTATTTGGACATTGAATAAACGTAAAGCTTTTTATTCATTAAATTATAAATGGGCAATTGTTAAAGAGATAGAATGCATAGTGATACACAAAAGATAACACTCGTCTTTTAGAAGATTTATTGTCATGCTTCATGTATTATATTTTCTTTATTAAGAATAATATTTTGAGAATTTTTGTTGGTGAATGAACAAACTATCTATATTAATTTAACACGATCAAATTTTGCTATTATGTTAATCTCAAGAATTGGTATTAACTCTTTAAAAATCTGCATATCAATACTTTTTACTGCAGTCATTTTTACAATATGATCAACAACTTGATTTTTCTCCCTTAAAATATGCTTTATCTTTCAATTTTGTATAGCTTGTAAACTCGTGTAGATTCTTCATAACAAAACTAAGGAAGAATCTGTCAAGTTAGCATCTTGAATAGCTTTGACTTCTTCTAAATTATTTGTGTGGATTACAATTTTTTGATATTTTTTTTTCATGAATAAAGGTCAAACCATATAGAATACCCTGAAGTTCAATATCAAAAATTGAATAAAATCCCAAATAACGGTTGAATCCAAAAATCTATTCTCTTGTTTGAACGTCACCCTCAGCAGCAGCAACATATACATCAACCATTAATTAAAGTTTATTGTCTAAGTTTTATACTTTTAAACTAAGATAAATTTTACGTAGCATTTAGTACCTTCGAAGCTTATTAAAATAAGAGTTTAATTTGAAAAAAAAAAATTTGCTCTTAACTTAAATGCCCATTAATGCTACATTAAGATAACTATTGATATTGAAATGCGTAGCAGTAATGCGTGTGTTGACCTGATTGTTAAAGATGTTTATTATTTCAAATATGGTTTAAATTTGAATTGCGTTAGATTTTACCTTCCTTTTATAATTCACCAAAAAAATATAATACAACACTTTTCTTGATGCGAAGACAAACAGATATATGTTCATTATATATATAAAAATTTGTGAAATATTGAACCCATGTTCATTACATAATGTTTAAATGAATTGTAAAAATACAAGAGAATCAGTACATATTAGAATAACAGAATAAGTAGCAGTATGTTCACACTATAGCTAGCGGTAGTTAGTTTGTTAAGTTATTAAGTAGTGATTTAGCAGATAATGGATGCAGTAATACATGTATAAATATTAGGTATAGTGTATGTGAAAAGTAAATCAGATGTACAAAGAAAATAAACCAATCAATTCTCTGTTCTTTGTTTTTGTTATGTTAGAGCTTCTTTCAATACAAAAAGATAAACAGATTAAATTTGCTATTTTTTATATCTTAAATTTGTAAGTATATTTATATTTTACATAAAATATTTAAAAATTTTCTAACACCACTCCTCTCTCACTATTCTTAACTTCACCTGTTACCATTGTGTCGCATAATTGTGGTCTTGTAGGATGGTTACTGCTTAGGCACGTGGGCTGGCAAAAATAATAAAAGATGAAACTTTTGGGGGCGACGTGCGTCGTGCGTCGTGAGTCGTGAGTCGTGATCAGTAGGGTGGCTCTGAATCATCCTGATCTATAATAACAAACAAATAATTCTAATATTTCCTCCCATATCAGCCCATTTTTGTATGCCCACCATCCTTCTATCTGTCAATACCTTGTAACACCTCAATGCAAAAGTACATTTATATCCATCAATTTTGTCCATTAATATACACACAGTGGTCAAACAATAGAACCTCTTTTTTTTTTTTTCTGGTGTTAGTAATTTGGGTTCCTACGTCAGGCTTTTTGTCGACGTGATGGTTTTTTTCATAATATTCTTTACGTTTACGTGGTTTTAGGCAAATATATATTAAGCTTCAAAACATTTCAATGTTTTATCAAATTACAGGTTTTTTTTTCCTACTATAAATCTTCAAAAAATAAATTAAAAACTTAAAAAATTACATTACGTGAATCTTTTGCATACAAAAAGAAGCACGAGAGGTGCATTATTATAAATTGAAGGACTGAAAGGACATAAAGGCGTAAAAACAATATTAAAAGACTTGAGTGAGTTATGTCGACATTTCAAGGCTGATTGTCTGAAAATGCCTCTTTGCTTTGGTTGTTTGGTGTAAAGGATGACAACATCCTGTCTACATCTTCACTCTACTCGATTCCCTCCTCCTCTCTCCATCTTTATTATTTTATTTTATTTCTTCACAAATCCCAAAAATCCTTTTTTTTCTCTTGTCTCTTTCGTCTAATTTAATTAACCATCTACTTAATTCTAGTGTGACAAGTTTGAATTGGTTATAATTAGACAGATAATGTGGCTCACTAAAATTCCATTTCATAATAGTCCATAAAACGAACTGTTAAGAGCAGAACCAAAAGCGCTATTTCAAGCTGGTTTGGTCAAAACATTACTTTATTATTATTCTCTCTGTGTCCCTACACCTCCGTACTTCTGGTCTCAAATTCATCCTTGTAATCATCAAACTAGAGAACCATAGACACGCATATATATTAAATTGATATTACATGTGTATTTACATAGTGTTTATATTGTCAATATTTTAATATAGATTCAGAATGTGTAATTTCATACTTTGTTGAAGTCGATGTAGGGTGGTATTTAGGTAAATTTTTTTCAATAATATTGATTTTAAAATTCCAACTTATTTTTACTTCTAACCATTTGTTAGTTTTTTTTTTTTTATATATATTTGATCATTAAATTTTTTTAAAATCAAACAAATAAATAGATATTTTTAATTCATAAAAAGATGGATATAATTTAATTAAATAAAACATAAAAATATAATAATTGGATTGTTAAATTTAATACGCATGATCTATCAGAACAGATGCTGAAATATAAGTGGATACCTCTCCTCTCTCTATCCATAGATATATATATAACAAATTGATGTTGGTGGGTTAGCTCAGGGCATCGGCATCTAGCCCATCATGCCAACGCTACCATATATAAATTATTGAGTGGTTTTGCCTTGCAGCTTTAGATTCTCTTGTAACAGCCATCAGCTTTTGTGCTTTGTAAATTCCCCGGCTTTCCCTATAAATATCATCTCACCTTTCTCTTGCTCTTGTCCATTTCTCCCTCATATAAGCTTCGTCCGGCCTAGGCGCCGTTCTCATCATGGCTCATTTCCAACTTTGTTCATTAAAAATCTTGCAGATATTTTCTCTTCTTCTCATCCTCCTTTACCCTGCAACAGTCTCCTGCGAGTGTACTTGTGATAAGGAGGACATCCAACAAAATAAAGCCCAAGCACTCAGATATAAACTCGGTGCCATTGCTGCCGTTCTTGTTGCCGGGGCTATTGGTGTTAGCCTCCCATTGTTGGGGACACGAATCCCTGCGTTAAGGCCTGAAAATGACCTATTCTTCATGATCAAGGCTTTTGCTGCCGGTGTTATCCTTGCAACAGGGTTCGTTCACATCCTCCCGGATGCTTTTGATAGCCTAACTTCACCATGCCTTAAAGAAAGTAGTCCATGGGGGGAATTCCCTTTCTCAGGTTTCATTGCAATGATGTCAGCGATAGGGACGTTAATGATCGATGCATTTGCAACAGGGTATTATCAAAGACAACATCTAAGTATGCATAAGCATGTTACTGCTGCAGATGAAGAACATGCAGGTCATGTACACGTTCATACACATGCCACACACGGTCATGCTCATGGCTCTGCTTCTCCATCTCAGGAGTTGGTTTTATCAGAGCTTATCCGTCGACGTATCATATCCCAAGTAAACTTAACTAAACCCTTTAATATCATCATTCACAAGTGGTTTGGGATAGAATTGGTCATATATATATACACAAAATTTCAGGTGTTGGAGGTGGGAATTGTGGTTCATTCCGTGGTGATTGGGATATCTTTAGGTGCTTCTCAAAGTCCTGACACAATAAGGCCACTGGTAGCAGCCTTGTCTTTCCATCAGTTTTTTGAAGGAATGGGTCTTGGTGGTTGCATATCTCAGGTATTAATTCTAACTTCCGAGACTAGTACAAATGGATGTTTCATTTGTCGTGTGTGTGTGTATATTTGATAACTAAAAGTTTTTGTTTATTTGGGAAATGGAAATGAAGGCACAATTCAAGTCGGTGTCGGTGGCAATCATGGGAGCCTTTTTCTCCTTGACAACCCCTCTGGGGATCGCAATAGGTATAGGAATTTCAAGTTTCTACAAAGACAACTCCCCAACAGGTCTTATAATGGACGGAGTTTTCAATTCAGCTTCAGCTGGGATATTGATATACATGGCTCTTGTTGACCTGCTTGCTGCGGATTTCATGAACCCAAGGTTGCGATCCAATGTTAGGCTTCAAATTGGAGTTAATCTTTCCCTTCTTCTCGGGACTGCTTGCATGTCTGTTTTGGCTAAATGGGCTTAAATTTCGCTTGCCCATCCTTTCTGTTTTTAATTAATACAGACTCTTTCCTTTTTGCTTTTCTTTGTAACAAAGTTTTTGCCTTTCTGCTTGCAAGATGAAATTATAACACTTAGGGCATAAATACAAAACATTGTTTCCCTTATCTTTGTAGAATCTCCTAATGAATGAGCTCATCTTTGGATGATATCACCACTAGGGGATAGAGTAACAAACATTATTCTCGTTATGTTTCCTTTTCTAACCTAACTCAAGAACACTTGTAAAGATGAACTTGTTTCGTCAAAAGAGACATTAGAAGTAACACAAGATAGTTGAGATTAGTAAAGAGAATGTTGGTCTTCTTTCGAATGCCAACTCACAAGTAGAAGTAATCATGTCTCTTACCATGAGCTAAGTGCCAAAGGGTGTGGTTTGAATCCATAAGCACCAAAGGATAGAAGCCGACCTTTTAGTAATATAGAGGCTTAAAATGTTAGTGTAACTAAGTGGGTGTTGATCTAGTTCATTAAGTGTAGTGTATTTATTTTGTATATTTGTATTTTTAAAATAAATTAGTTTAATAAAATATCCATTGATTACATTAATAATTTTCGTAGATTGTCCTCGATCATTTTGCACGCAAAGCAAAATAGAAGCAAATGTTAGTTCTTTGGTTATCTGACGTATAATTAATACTAAACAGTATTATGTGATCGAACCGTAATATGAAAAGACAACATGTCCTTAGTCTAATCGAAAATGAGCAAATAAATTGAAAGACTAATATGTTGTCTATCAAGTTCGTATGGGGAGATGCATTGTCTTAAGCATTGAAGTGAATGACTTCAAGAAGATAAAGACATAGATGTGTCTTTAGCCACATGACATTCATTGGAGTGCAGTTAAGTGTATCTTGAGATATGTTAAAGGAAAACTTGATCATGGGGTAGTGTTTCAACCTTCAAAAGTGATGTTGCTTGGTTTTTTTTTTATGCTGATTGGGCAAAACTGTCTTGAAGATCGAAAGTCTACTTTAGGATATTGTGTGTATTTTGAAGACAATCTTGTTAGTCAGACATCTAAGAAGCAAAGTGTAGTGTCCCGTTCCACCACAGAAGTAGAATACAAGAGCTTAGTTAATGTTGTCTCTGAAGTAACTTGGTTTCGTTCTTTACTTGATGAAGTTGGAGCCAAGCTTCCAAGTCCTTCAGTTGTTTAGTGTGACAACTTTAGCACAGTTTCATTGGTAGTTAATCTAGTGTTACATGCTCGAGTGAAGCATATGGAACTCGATCTTCATTTTGTTCGAGACAAGGTACTGAGTGGTACTCTCCAAGTGAATTATGTCCCTGGAAAGGATTAAGTAGCAGACATACTCACCAAGTCATTAATCCTAGGCAGTTTTGCTCAATGTCGTGACAAGCTCAATGTTGTTTCACTTGTTGTTTTTTCTACTTGTGCAGGGGAAATATCAGCTAATGTTAGCAATTAGCAGTTGTTAGTTAATGACTGAGTAGCTAACAGTTGTTAGTTTGTTAGTGGTTAGTGCCAATTGTGTGTGTGTTAGTAGGGTTGGTGTTCTTGTATAAATAGTTAAGCAGCATGCTTTAAATAATAAGATTGGAATATTGAAGATTATATTTGCTTTCATTTAGCTTTTCTAGTACTCCATAACCTTTAAATCTACTAACTCTCTAATATTATAGTCCTTGATTGTTCTCTACACAACATCTTTCGATGGAAAAAGCTGGCCAAGTGTGAGGTTACCTTTGACGTGAAGGTGATTTAAATCTATTTGGGAAATTCATTCCTACAAGTGCAAACACCAAATGTTTGATAGTAGCTTGAGGGCCCATACATATGATTACTGCAACTCTTTCAAGCAAGAACTGTTGGTTTGTCTTGCTGCTCTAGATCATTCGGAACGACTTCAACATCTACTTTTTCCTCTAATAACTGGCCAGCAGAATCAAGGTTAGATTTTGGAAAATTGCGAATAACTTTATCCCTATTCTAAGTAATCTTGTAGCTAGAAGAGTGGCAGTGGGGAGCTGTTGTCCGGTCTGTCGTGGTGCTGAAGAGACGGTTGGGCATTTATTCCTCGAGAATCCAATTACGGTTATTGTAACAACTCGGTTTTCAATGGTGTCGAAAATAGTAATTTTGGGATCACAACGCCGACGAATCGAGTCAAAAACGTATTTGCTTTAATATTTACTATTAAACATCACATTAAAATTCGGATATGAAAATTTAGGGCATGTTTGGTTGGGGGCTTAGGAATACATTCCACCCCAATTTGGTGGGCCCACCACTAAACATTAGTTTGGTTTACTGTAATCTTATTACAAGGCTGAATAGATTTCGGATGTATTACAAGAGAAGGCTGAATAGCCATTCCCTTCCCCTACCCCTGCATAGCTATTCAACGCCCTTAAGTTATTTTTCTTTTTCCTTTTTTGCCCTCATCTCTACCCACACCTCTACCCAAATAATGAAGGAACGGTAACTAACATCATCTTCTCCCACCAGTCTCACGAGTAAGTTTCTTTTTTTCCCATATTTACCTTTCTCTATTTTTCCTTTCTTCATTCTTTCTTCTTTTTGTTTTTTGCTGAACATCATCTTTACCTTTCTCTTTTTTCATCAGATTTAATCACTTAGTTTGGGACTTGAACTCTCTCTCGAATTTGGTTCTTTTCCATTGTGTTGTGTTTACAAGGTAAGATTCCTTTTTCATGTCGACTGTAAATGTATCAGTCATTTGGATTTCTCATGGAACCCTGTTTTAGTATTCAATTTATTTTCCCTATACATGTTCAACTCAATTGTGTCTGTAAACCATCATCTATTTGTCATGTTCTTTTTCAAGTTCCTATATTTTGGGGTTGGTTACTTCAATTGAAGTGCCTAATCTTATGTTTCTATATAAAACTCAGATCTAAAATGGCGTAAAAGATTGAACTTTAGGCTTGTCCTAGAACCATGTGATTGTTTGGTGCACTTTGTTTCAAAAGGATGTGCTCTAACGACCTATATTTGATTATATTTTCTTTCCGATGAACAAAGATACTTGCTTTCATGATTTATTCTGGCTTGTCCAAGGTGGGGTGCCCTTGGCCTCTAACTACTCTCAGAATAAACCACACCCCCTTTTTGTTCCAACATTTATTGGCGTATTTGAACATAGTTGTCCAGGGTAGCTTCTATTTTTTCATTGTAGGAAGCCGCGTCCGTGTTTAAAGTCTGTGTGCTTTGCTTTCTAGCTTGGCAGATTTTCAATTTGTAGCAGACTTGGTGAGATGCTGTTTTGGACTTGTGTATGTTTTGATTTGTGTACTGTTTGCTGTAGTCTGTACAGAAGGATGCCTGTTGGTGGCATCTCTATTTTTCTTGGCAGAGCTTGGTTCTCCAATGCTCTTTGTATTGTTCTGTTTGTAGCAAAAAAAAAGAAAGAAAAGATTTATTGTTGGGACATGGTGGTTCCTTATCTAGGTGCTTAACAAGCTGCCTCATTGAAATGCTTTGGATCCTCGATCAACCATTACTGTCTTCATTAATGTGTAGTTTAGATTTGAGAATTAGGAATATCAAACGAAGGCATCCCTAGATTCTCTTTTCTTTGATATCATTTGAAGGATCACCATTCTTAGAGCTACCACTTTTGCTTAAAACTTATCCTAATATCCATTTTGATAAACAAAAAAAAAAGTGATCTTTCTCTAATTCTAAAAAAGTATTTGATCATGTCAGATTCTTTGTTTGTTAAAGAGGTAGTTAATTCAGGCTTTCAGGGAACCTCAAGTTCTTTCCAAGCATCTCCATGAAAGCTCCTTTCTTGGTTGTTTCCCTTAAGAAACAACCCTTGATAGGTTGCAATCTTGGATAGAATTAAATAAACACAAAGACACATAAGATTAACTATATTTGATCATGTCAGATTCTTAGTTTTCTTTAGTGAATACTGCATTTTTTTTATTTGTTTGGTGTTAATTATTTTAGGTTTAGAGATTTAGAATAATGTTGGTATTAATATATATACATATACATACAAATACTTGTCTTTTAGTACATTGAATTCGGTGTACCATTTCTTATTCTTTGATTAGTTATTGGACACCTACTAATCTTGGTCACACGAGGTCCTGTTTGATTGCTTGGTTATTTTCTTTTTCATTGTGGAGGCGTCTACTTTAATATATTTTATTTTAATCAAAAATCAAATTCCAAAGGTAAAATTTTATTTTATTAATATGAAGTTCTAAACCATATAAAATACTTTATAAAAATAATATTAAAAAAAGAGATAAAGAACAGTAATTTAAAAACGGTTGGAGATAACTAGTTTCAGAACATGCCGCGTATGGATGGCAACAATGATTAATCATAGCTCATAAATTATAACATTTGTTGTTAACAATGATTTATATTTGGAATTATATTAAGTATATGATTTGAAGATTTATAACACTTTAATATCTTGCAGTAATGGCTCGTTTGCTTTTAATAGTACAAAGTGAAAGGTGTAGAAAAATTGGTCTTGCTGTGACAGTATGGCTGCAAATGTGCACAGTTGCAAGTTGGTTGTTAGTTTAATTGGCTATCGTCCATAGCCTACATACTTATAGACCAAGGATTAGATCATATATTTTAGATTTTTATGCAAAACGAGATTATGTGAAAAGACTTGTATATACTAGTGATGAGACCTGTATTGAACAAGTTAGGATGAATAGAATTACTTTTTTTAAACTATATGAGATGTTACAAACTTTAGGAGAATTGAAGTCGTCAAGGAACATGCTTGTTGATGAGCAAGTGACAATGTTTTTACATATTATTTCTCATCACCTTAAAAATCGAGTTATCAAGCATCACTTTAATAGGTCTAGGGAAACCGTTAGCAGATCATTTCACAATGTTTTAAATGCTTCATACGCTTACAAGATGTGCTATTTAAAAAGGCAGAGCCAATTATGGCTAATTCTACAGACCTAAGGTGGAAATGGTTCAAGGTATTGGAGTGAGTTTCGTATATAGCTCGTACATCATTTAGTTGATTTAGATTTAAATATAGTATCCTAACTCGAGGTTTTATACATTTGGTGTATAATTGCTTAGGTGCTTTAGATGAAACCCACATCAAGATTAGGGTTCCAATAGTTGATAAACCTAGATATCGAACACGAAAAGGTGACATAGCAACAAATATGTTAGGTGTTTGTACACCTAATATGCATTTTGTTTATGTTCTTCCCAGTTGGGAAGGTTCGTTGCTGATGGACGAGTTCTTCGAGATGCCATTAGTAGGAGACATGGACTGAAGGTTCCTCATGGTAAAGTGCAGAATTAGAGGAATTTGAATTAATTTTTAAGATCATACTTTTTTGGAAAAATTAACCATGATAATTAGTTTTTTTTCTTTTTTTTATAGGTTGTTATTATCTAGTTGATGCTGGTTACACAAACTGTGAAGGATTTCTTGTGCTTTTTAGAGGACAAAGATATCATTTGAATGAGTGGCATCAGGATTACCAACCAAGTACTCCAGAAGAATTTTTCAATATGAAACATACTTCAACACGCAATGTTATTGAAAGATGCTTTAGGTTATTAAAACTTAGATGGGGAATACTTAGGAGTCCATCATTCTATCTTGTGAGAGTGCACAATAGAATCGTTATTGCATGTTGTTTGCTCCATAATTTTATTCGAACCTATATGAGTCTTGATCTTATTGAAGCGGAGTTGGAAGAACAATTATCTAGTAATTTGATAGATGAGGATGAATCGAATATCGTAAATATTCATCCATCGGATGCATGGGCTACTTGGAGAATGGAAAGCCAATCAAATGTTCTATGAATGGAAAACATCTAGAAATTAGTTAGGTTTATTAAAACATAGTAGAAGGTTAATTTCTTTATTTTATTTAATGTATCTAGTTTATGAAACTTTGGTGGTGTTTGAATTGTCTTTATATATTGTACTAGACTTGTTGGATTACAAATTTAATCTATTTTCTTTTGATTCTCATGTGTTATAATTTTATAAAGTGTTGACCTTCTCATTCATGATATCGAGCCTAATTTTAATTTGTGTTTTTCTCTTACGATAGTTATGTCAGGCTTTTCACAATCAACTGCTTCTTCTCAAAATTCTCGAGGAACTAAAAGGAAATGGGTTCCAGAAGAAGATGCTGCGTTAGTTGCTTGTATGGTTGACTTGCACAATGTCGGAACCTTTAACGCAGATACGAGGTTCAAGGCCGGTTATTTAAATGAGTTAGAAAAGATGTTAGAAAAAGTTTTACCTCATGCAATGTTGAAGGCTAAACCTAATATTGAATCGAGGATTAGGACATTGAAAAGGGATTGGGCAATCGTTTATGACATGCTCAGTGGAAAAGACAATAGCGGCTTTGGTTGGGATGAGCATAGACAACTTGTTGTTGCCGAATATGCTGTGTGGAACTCGTATATAAGTGTAAGAATTATTTCACGTCTTTATTATCTTGTTTTGACCTAATTTATATCTAATATGAATTTATCCTTCTTTTTATAGAGTCATAAAGAAGCCGATCAATTCAGACATCGCAGTTTCCCTTATTATGACCAACTTACTGCCATTTACGCAAAAGATCGTGCCACCGGGAAAGATGCTCAAACAGCCGCTGATATAATAGATGCTAAGGATGTAACTACTGCAAATACTCATGAAGAAAGAAACGATTACCATAAATGCGAAGCTGATGTTTCTTTAGATGAGATGGATCTCTCAGGTACACAACCGCAACAATCTAGAAATGAAGATGATTCCACGTTTTCAAAGAAGAAAAAAGAGATTTTTGATGCAAGTGAACAAATTTCTTCTACTTCATTTATTGAGGCTGCCACGTTATTAGGGAAAAATATACAGACTGTTGGCCTTGAAATAAGTAGAAGCATTGCCTCCGAAGTGCTAATTCAACAAAAGTTTAAAAAATGATCATTCAAGAAAGTGCTCAAAAATTATATCCAACCTTATGCGAAGTAAAAGGATTAACTGAGGATGAACGATATTGTGCGTTAAGCAAAATCCCAGACAATCCAACGCAAATGATCGTTTTCTTTAGTCTACCTTCTCTGCGATTGGAATGGGTGAGAAGATTTCTTTTTGACCATTAAAAATCATGGTTGTGTTGGTGTTGTTTTATTAACTTTTTGTATATGTAATATTTGGATGGTAAGATGTCAGTAATAGAATGTCATAAACTGTTGTAACTTTTTGATGTTATAAAATTTAACATATAGATTATGACGTGTAGATTATATTTGAATGTAAAATATAATTATCAAGCTATTTATATTTTTGATCTTTTATTTTTTAGTTTAGAAGATAATTAAATTATTTATTTTGTTAATGATATTTAAGCACATTATATATGCATCATAGTTTAAAACTAAAAAAGTAGGTTATATATTATTTTTCTAATATTATATATTATAATTTTTACTAATTCATATTTTAATAATAATTATATTAAAAATATTATTAAATTATATCTTATTTTATTAAATTGTATTTAATAATAATTATCTTAAGATATAATTAAATTGATTATTATTTTTATTAAATTATATTTAATGATAATCTTATTAAAATTTAATAACAATAATCATCTAACTAAAAAAATTCTGTTAAGGGTACTCTAGTCATTTAAGCATTTTTTCTTATGCTATTACAACATCATTCCATTCAACCAAACACAAGAATATTATTACAGCTCTATTCCATTCCAATCAACCAAACAACTGAATTATTGATTACAGTCCTATTCCATTACAGCTTTATTCAATTACACTTCTATTCCATTACAGCGAACCAAACGTGCCCTTAATGTTTTGATAGTGAATTTAGTAGAAGGGACTAAATCATAAAAGGTACAAAGTAGAGTTAATAAACTAAAGGGATCAAATGAATGAATAGACCTAAAGTATTTTAGTGGGTGCATTATAAAGTAAAATATTAAAGATAAGTGAGATTATTTAAAGTTAAACAAATGATTAATTAAGTTAATTAAGAAAGTCTAATTATTTACAAAAATGCCATTAGATGTATAAATGAAATTAAAAAGAGAAAACGATAATTTTCACTTCATCTTCTTCATACATTCGGCCAAGAGGAGAAGAAATTAGGGTTTCCCATTTTCAAGTTTGAGCTTTGATTTGGGTAAGCAAATGATAGCCGTTTTTAGTAATTTTTATGTTTTTGAATCCGTATCAACTTAATCTAGCTAATCCAAGGACCAATTTGTGAATCTGTCAAATGTTATGAAATTTTTCATTGTTGAAAATGCTTGTTCTTGAAAGCTTTTGGTGGATTTGTATGTAGGATGTTTGGGTTGAATCTTCCTGTAAAGAGAAATTGAATAAAATTAAGGTTTAAAGACTAAAATGTTAAAATGATGAAATTACATGTATTTGGTATGAAATAAATGGTTGTAAGGTGTGAGAATATACTCATTAGATATTCGGTTAGTTTTGGTTTGAAAGGTAAAGGGTATTTTGCATGTTTTGTGTTGAAAGGACTAGATTGAATAAATGGAAAATATTCGAGGGTAAAATTGTAATTTTCCAAAAGAATCAAATTGAGTTGTATGACTTGATTGTGTGATTTCATGTGAAAATTTGTATGATTTGTTGATTTGGATTACGATCGAGCCACGAATTGCGAAAAGAGAAAATTAGCAAATTAGTCTCTGGTGTTTATCCACAACTGTAATTCAGTCTAGTAAGTTCATAATGTAAATTTGTATCTAAATATTTCTTGTATATATTTTATCATTGTTTAACAAAAGGAAGTACTTGGATTAAAAGAGACTTGAAGAAATGGAACAAAAGAGATAGTAGGCTTTAAGCCGATGAAACGAAATTGACCGATGGCTAGGGTACTGTATATGTTACAAGTCCTCGACAACTTGTGTGAGCAACATTGTGAGTCGGAAAAGAGATGAATCCTAAATGGATTATAGGTCCTACGATAGCTGGGACTTATGCTTAAATGCATATTCTTAATAGCTCGTGTGAGCAGTATCGTTAGGGGACAGTTTACAGATAGACACCGTACCGATGGTTAGGGTACCGCATAAGTTACGAGTCCTCGGCAGCTCATGCGAGCAGCATGGAGTACTGGTAACAGAAAAGTTATAAACATGAAAGTTGAAATACTAAATATGGCTTGAGAAAGCAACAGTTCATACTAGCTCAATTGAGTTATAACTGCTTTATGCATATGATTGGTAACTCTTTAAACTCTTCGAACTTACTAAGCTATGAAGCTTACCAAAGATGTTGTTATTTTGTAGATTTACCTTCCTGCTTGAAGATCAGATCATCTCCACGAAATCACACTATTGCGAAGCCTGTTTGGTAGTCTTTCATCACTTGGTTATATAACATGTACTAGGATGATGTTAACTTTTGTTTACTTGTTCGAGATTGTGATGGTCTTGTTATAATTTAATGAAATATTGAATGTAGTAATGTATGCATGTTCAAGATAGAATATAGTCTTGGAAGTACAATGAAATGACTTGGGAAACTATGAATTATGTAATGGTTTAATGCATTTTGATGTTATGAATGATATGTGTTGATAAACTTGTGTTTTGGTATGATTCTTATGATTCTACATACTTGTTTCGGTAAAACTCATGCATGTATCGGTAGAAGTATAGGGTAGGAGAGAGGTTGTTCACTGGCTTGAGTTGTATTGGTAGTTCTACTAACAGAAGTATCGGTAGTTTGTATACTTGTACTGGTAGAAGTTGTAGGGTAAGATATCTTAGCTCTCCAGAGATTTTAGTATCGGTAGAAGCATGATATGTTTCGGTAGAAGTCATACTTGTATCAGTAGTATTGTCTCAAGTATCGGTAGAAGTCTGCACTATTCTTGAACTGTTTATTGACTTGACAACTACCGATACTTGCCCAATAAGTACCGGTAAAAGTCTCCAAAAATCATAGAAATAACATTTTTGCCCTTGTTGAGTTGTGATTATAAACGATTGATGATTTATGACGTGTTGGGTACACATCTTTATTAAAATATGATTGAATGAGATGATAATAAAAGATGAACAGTGATAGATGAACAGTAAAACATCGGGACCTTGACCGACGGTAATTTCAAATCTTTGGGTGTTAGGACTTCGGTGTGTGTAGAGGTGCAGGAGCAAGTTGAGATGCCATTGTTAGTGGATGGGGATCAGAAGCTTGTTTCTTTTTTTGGCATAGTTGTACCTGAGTGTTGATAGTTGGGGAGGGTCGTTTCACCTTCTCTAGTTTCTTTAGGTTGTTTTCTTTTGGTTTTAGTTTGATTTGGCAGGTTTCTTTTTTCTCTATTAATTTGCTTTATTGTTTTTATTCTTTCAAGATTTTTCATTATGCACCGCACTACATAGTTAATTGTTGTCAATAGAAATGAATGTAACGGCCCTTTCTAATTAAATGATAATCAATTGGCATTTTTTATTCAAAAAAATATATTATTTCAAAACATTGAAACCAAAACAAGCTTTAAATGTACAAAGCAATTCAATAAGTTTTTTAAGTAAATAATTTCTTAATATATATAAATCATTGGAAATAGTATAAATTCTGATGTTGCTAGTATAACAATTTAATTGGATATATTTATTGATACAATAAAATGGAATAAAATACATTAAATTAAAAAAATAATCAAATACATTGATTATCTATTTTAACGTTTCTTTTAAGTCAGTATGTCTGTTCTTTTAGAAAATAACACTTATTAAAATAGTTATTTAAAGTTTGGCAAAAAAGATTGGTTAAGTTTTAGCTCGATCGACATTAATATTATTATCAGTACAGGAGAACGTGTATTCGAGTGCGTTAAAACGCATTATACTCCTTTAAAAAAGTTGGGAAGAGACTTGAGTAGTTTTAGGTATTTTATCAAAAAGAGATAAGGACATATAATCAGACTAACATTCTATAAGTTAAAATATGAAGATTGTGCTATGAAATCCACTAAAATACCAAAGTTATTTTCATTAATACCAAATTAACTATAATGCCCTTATTTATTTCTAGTGATTCCCAAAGGAGCTGCTTTAGAATTAAAAGAAAAGCAAACACTATTTCAGTTATGTTGCTTCAGTTGTTGATAGGCTTAAGATATGATGAGATTGAATACTCACCTTGGCATAATTAGAGTTGATCAACAAGTATAGGCTCATGCATTACTGCATTTACAGCGTTCGCCATTTCATGTGAGGTAAAACCATCATCTTTCCTGTAAAAGAGATGTAATACTTTGCTCATGTTCCAGAATAATTCCTTGCATTGCCTTGGGACAATGCTATCACTTTTCTGCAGCACTAATCTATGCAGCTCTCTCCTCCTTTCCTCGATTAAATGCTTCATTTCTTGATTTACATGTTCTTCGGTTACTGAATTGGTACCGTGAATTATGTGCAAAGATACTGCATTCAGTTTTCCCTCCATAGATTCCCTCTGCAACCATATGGGACATTAATTACTAAACATTTCCAACTTCCATTCACATGTTGGTCCAAGGAGAAGCCATACCTTAAAGCTATGAATATCATTGAGAAGACGCCCGCAAGTGCTTACATGCCTAAGTAGAAGACTATATTCGCCGCTTTTAACAACAGCCTCTGAAAGCCTAGGGCCAACAAAATAGAGAGCCGGGAGGATGATTGGTCCCAAGGCAAACGAAATGTAACCATTTCTCATGTATTCATCCACAGTTGGGACTGCCTTCTCCTTCGACCACTGAGCTTCCTGCAACATGGACCTAAGCAATTCCAGCCACTGCAACGTAAACATTGCCCATTTAAACACTGGTTCAATACTAATAATGTCCTAAATTTTCAGATTTAGTTCACACAAGTTACTCTTCAGGATTCTACTATTCATTGTTAATATGAAGAGTAAAATAAATATGGTATCTCACAATCTCAGAAACATGAGTCTTTATGTTACGTCCTTGCCATGCAATTGCTTTCTCCCCAATCTCAGAAATTGTGTTGTGAAGTGCTGAATATATGATTTCAACTTCCTCAGAACAACAATCAATGCTGACATCTAAATCATGCCTGTGTTTCATTTTCTCATAAGCCATTACTTTGTTATAGGCAAGATTAGTTAAAAGAACTACACAAAGTTACACACCAAAAGTGGTTAGATATAAATGAACAAGAGAAGGAAAAAGAGCATACTTTTCAACCAATTGAATGAGGTTTAACAGTTCATCTTCAGAACCTCCAACATCGAAAAAGTCATCAACCACAGTAGTAAGCACACCATTTTTAGCCCACGTTATGCGAGCATCAGATAATTCAGGAGAGCATAATGTTGCAGCTGCAGAAAAATAACAGTATGCCAGTTTCTGCCTGGCAAACTTCAGCTTGTCCAATCGCTTTTCTCGAACCCACCTGTTTCACACAAGGGATATCATGCAATAATTTCAAAAGCATTTCTCAGTGATGTCTACCATAGCGAAGGAAATGTAACTCCCATGAGTCGGGAACTCCATAAGAATCCTTGTCACTGCATCATGGTTTCTATCTTTGTAAACAAATTTACCTCTTGAGTTGTTTGAGTTCTTCACTATATATAGATTGACAGGCATTGAAGTCCTCTACTGCTAGTCTTAGGAAATCTTTGTTGCCAATACTCGAAGAACTAGCATGCAAAGAAAGTAAATTAAGATGCAAAGCAGGTATACATTATTATTTATTTAAAGGAAATATGTTAGTGGAAGAATAAAATACCAAAGGAGTACCTATATGAAGATTTAAGCATCTGTATATCGTCTACATCATAGTTCACTATGTTTCTCCTGTATTCTAAGCGCTCCAAACTTGCATAATGGGGAAACTCAAGGGCATCATTCACCTGAAATTATAAAAGGCGACCATTCTACAGTAAGTACCTGAATCAAATATGGAAAAGAAAAGAACTTGACAATTTCCTTCAAAACTAACTGATTATCAATCCAAAAGATAAAAACCTTCTGCATAATGTTTTGTTTATGTTTACATGCACATTTAGAAGTGTTGGATAATTCCTGTTTCAAGAAATGACTTGTCCATGAGATGTGTTTCTCCAGGATTTGTTCATCTGGATGTATGATCATCTGTGAAGCCCTAAATAGCTCAACGACAGCATCCAAATCCTTCAAATATCCTCCAACTCCAAGTGAATTGAAGAAGTGTTCTTCAGCAAATCCAGCTAAGGGTTCTACACCACAAGATTGTGCAGAAAAAAGGCTTTAACTAGAAGGATCCTATCCCTTATCAATATCGTCTGAACACCAATAAGCATAAACATACCTGAGGAAACATCATAACCATTTACACGTAGTATTCGGAAAGCCAATGCACATGTGAGCGGATCCAAGAATATCTCCTCCTCCCCCTGTAGCCAGCATCTGTTTAAGACATGATCGATGAAGTTAAAGAGAAGTTTTTAAATACATTTGTCTTTTACAGATTGAACATAAGTTCCTGCCAACCTATTACAATAAAACAGCTTTCTAAAAACATTTTATGCTATATTACCCAGACTTAGGATGAATGTTGGATAAAAGTACTTGTCTGACATGGCTATATTCAATATTTCTTCAAATGTCAGAAAATGAAAAAAGGTAGAGTCCGAGTTACATAGATTATATACATTAACTATGTTTGTAAAAGAATATTACCTATATGTTTCATCCAATACACTTGTAATTTCTTCCCTGAAATGCTGACCAATTCCCAAACTTTCAACAGTTTCCACCATACAAAGTCGGGGAAAAACATGAAAAGGATGAAGTGTGGGAACTGAAGTGAACATGATCATTAGTAATATAGAAATAGATAATGTTGCAAAACACATTGAAATTTGTGAAGTAGCATTGGCATACTAACCTGCATTCCCAAACTTGTCTAAGAGTGCAGTGAGATAATGAAGACAACTGGAGTTCGGAAGGTGAAAAAGAGCGGCTGCTGTTGCAGATGGTGAATTGAACAATGATCCATTCTTCCGCTGATACTTCATGACCATTTCCCAGTCTTGGCGTTTGCCGATTCCTTCCGAAACATATGCTAAGTAGGCTTCCCTCCCTTTAGAATTTTCTCTGTGGCAATTAAATCAAGACACGACGTTCAAAGTGCTTCCATGATTTCGAAAAGGCATTCAACATTTACTAATGAAGCAATAGTTAGCAACAAAACCAGGTCTTACAAAGACAAAGGCTGGTCAAAATGATCAGCCAACAATCTGGTTTGGCTAATGCTATGGTTATTATATGCCTAATGGTTGACAACACATTTACACTAAAAATCATAGGAAAAAAAAAAGAGACCAAAAGTATACCTTCTGAGCTCTAAATCTCTTTTATGAAATAAAGCATCTATATCTGTTGATCTCAAAGGGAGGTTCAAATTCAAATCCTTAGCATATTCAACCATACCAGAAAATATGATATCAAATCCAATAGGTGTAAGTTGGCTTTCATCAGAAGCCGAACCAAAATGTGACTCAATAAACCAAAGCCCTGCAGAAGAAAAGAATAATGTTAATCCATGAAACACGAATGGGGGAAAATGGGTGAATGAAAATATACCCTTTGTCATGTGTTCTTCACCAACACCCCATCGTCTCAGCGCAAGGACACATGCCAATGTGGAGGAAAGAGTGTCTTTAATCAGCAAGGGATGGGGACGGCAAGGACCCCAAGAACCATTAGGGAGTTGATTATCCAACAGCCAGTTTAAGCAGGCAGGGAAACATGGATTGTGCGGGGAAGTGGGAGATGGAACCATTGCAACCCAAGCAGTATCATAAGAAGAAACAGAAAGTTCAATCTTATCAAACATCTTCTTAATCCTTTCTTTAGAATCCTTAAAGCACTGCATAATCAAGAATATTATAATCTCTTCTACAATGTCAACTCCATTAGAGAATAGAAAAAAGCAAAATTGATAGATAACTATAAGAGGCTGGATTGTTATACCAAATCATTACTACTGTTGGTGTCTGCTGTTGGCTTTGCTCCACTGTCCATGGAAACTGCTCGGATAATCCAGAATAATCGAGGTGAAGATTAAGATAAGAAAATAAGTCTTAAAATACGTATATTGATAGTGGTTAAAGTTGAGACCAGAAACAATGTGTGCAAATTGATGGTTGCAAATTCACATGCATCATTATGTAATTCAGATGAGAAACAAAAGCTGAGACAGAACGAACCTGAAATGAAAGAATTGGAGCAGCAGCTATGAGGGTGGAAGAGAGACATGGCAATAGCGAAGGCAGTATCAGCCGATGGAGGGAGGAAATTTTGCCTAAGCGACAACCTGCATATAGGAAGGAAACAGAAGAGAGATGTCACAGTGTTGAAAGGGTAAAGGTCAGCTTCGAAACTTGAACTGATGAAAGAACAGTCACTGTGTCCACCAAGTCAAAGAGATGCTCCAATGCCAAGTTCCGATCCTTCATGTCACCTCATTTAACTTTTTGTTATTAAAATGCTAAAGTTCTTATTTTAATGGAAAAATGTCTTTCCAATTTGTAATCATCGTTGCTACTTGTCCTTTATATTTGTTTAATATTAAGATCATTACCTTATCAAAATATTCTTTTTACCATTAAAAGATTCTTTTATATATATTTTTGGAAGAGATAGGTACATTTTCGGGTGAGGGAGAGTATAATTTTAGGCATAATGAGAAATTATGTAGTTAATGTTTATATTTTTTTTTTGTCAATTTAATTTTTATTCTTTTAATTATATTTTATTATCAATTTTAAAAAAAGTCAAATTTGATTATTATCTTTAAAAAAATTTGTTGTTTCTTTAATATTAATATTATCAAAATATTAAAATTTTAAACATGGAAGCCTATATGATAATTGCACGTTTACTTCAAGCTAAATTTTTTTAATTTTTATTTTATTTTTATTTTTATTTTTTAAAATATTTTATAATTTTTAAATTATTTGTTGATCTGCATATAAGTCAAGTAATAACATTTTAGCATGAAGTGCATGTGAATTATCATTACCATGTCAATATTGTTAAAAAATAATGTTTTAGCCAACAATTCTATTAAAAAATAATTTGACTCTTTTTAAAAAGATAAAACTGAATCTTGTGTTGATCTGATTATCAATGTGTTCATTACTTTAGGTGTAGTTTAAGTTCAAGTCACGCTAGTCAAATTGTTGTTAAGGGTTTGCTTTTTTTTTTTTTAATTCACCAAAAAACAGTAAAGCTAAAATTTAGCAAAAATATTATTTTGTTGGCTATTGTCACACTTAATTTTTGAGACATAGCAGTAATTTATTTGAATATTTAATTACAAATTAATTACGTAATTTAAATAAGGTAAAAAAAGTCAAATTTGGATTAAATAATATGAATATGGAAAATTTATAGATATTCCTTTAATGAAATAAGTTGGAAAACATTAAAGCACTAAAATTATTTCCATAAATGCTAATTTGGATAAGGTTAAACTTTTGATCATGATTTACTCAAATAAACTAATTACTAATAATATATATAAATCTTTATAAATTACAGGTTTTACTTTTTAAAAAATTAAAAAAATGAAAGTATAAAATTTTCATTCTTCTTATATCGTTTTTCAAAATTTTTAAAAAATATTTCTAGAAAAATAATGTAAAACATGTCTAATTTTTTTTACAATAATTAAGTCTAGACTTGTTCATGATTTGTGTTACTTGTTCAAGCTCGAAAGTCTATTTAAAATTTGAGAAAGCTTGGGTAAAATATTAAGCCCTAAAAATGGGCTTGGACAAAAAAATTTAAGCTCGTTTAAAATATGGGTTGGGCTCGGATTTGAACATTCAAGGCTCGAGTCCGACCTGATCTGACCCGTTTTTAAGTTTATAATACTTTAAATTATGTTATTGTTATATATTATGTAATTTATAACACATTAAAAAATAAACTTATACTAAATATATAATATTACTCTAATGTAAACATTAAAATAATGTTAAGATGACTATATAAAAAATTTCAGTAAATAAAAATAATATATTAATATTATATAATATAAATATATTTTTTAAAATATTTAAAATATAATATGAGCGGATTAAAATGAGCTTGGGTTAGTCTTTTACAAATATGGGTGGGTTTTGACAAAATTTTAAGTTCATATTTCGAGCAAGGCCAAGTTTAGATAAACATAAAATATGTTAATATTATACTTAAGCCTGGTCTAAATCCGATTCATGAACACCTCTAGTTGAGTCCCTCCTCATAATACACACAATAATATATTATAAAGTAATTTATAAATACTAATATATTATTTCTAAAATCTGTTTTTTTTTTTAAATTCAAACAATCAATTAGTGCTCACATGATAAAAAAAATAATTTTAAATATATTAATAAATAATATTAAAAGATTTAAATCAAAGATCAAAACTTTGATATTTTTCCATTTTAGTTAATTGATTTGATATGGTAGATTGATATTTGATAGATTTTTTTTTTTTACATTAGACTTGTTCATGGATCGAGTTGTCGTTTAGGTTCGAAGGTCCGTCAGAAATTTGAAAGAATTTGAGCAAAAATATTTGGCTCGAAAATGGATTTGAGCAAAAAAACTAAGCCCATTTAAAATATGAGTCAGGCTCGGGTTTGAACATTCAAGATCCGAGTTCAAACCCGAGTCAAGCCCGCCCCGAACTGTTTTAAGTTTATAATATTTTATATTATGTTATTTTTATATATTATGTAATTTAAAACACATAAAAAAAACATATACTAAATGTATAATATTACTTCAATGTAAACATTAAAATAATTTTTTTTTGCAAGAGACATTAAAATAATATTAAGATAATTATATAAAAAATTCAATAAATATAAAAATATAAAAATATTAAATATTAAAATAATTTAATATAAATATTTTTAAAAAAAATATGAGTATGTCTAAAATATATTTAAATTACTTTTTTACAAATATGAAAATATTTAGAAAAATCTTTAGGTCTAGATTTTGAATCAAATCAAATTTAAATAAAAATAAAATATATTAATATAATATTTAGACTCGAATGCGATTGAAATCCGACTTGAACCAAGCCATGAGCTAATCAAATCAATATATAAGACAACCTAGACAAAAACTCAATAAGACAAGCTATGCTTTTAAGGAATCTAATGAACAAACTATTATTGAATCTTTTAAACTGATTGACAAAGACGAGTTTTGAGAATCAAATGCACGTCAAGCAGGGGCTCGCCCTTCCAATTTTTAAACATATTTTAATTATATTTATTTGAAGACAATAGTAAATTCATATTTGACCTTAACTTTCTTTTAATAAATTATCTGGTATAGTGACGAAAATTATATTTTATTTATATTTTACATTACTGTAAAATTAAAATATTCTTACATACTTTCATAATATTTTGTATAATTAATAATAGTTTAATCACCATGTTTTATGTTTCATTTATATATGTCAGATTTGAAAATTTTTAAAATTTCCTAACTATTTTTTTTATGTAAAAATTTTTAACTGTTATATAGATATTATTTTAGATTATAATGGATTGATTCAAAAATTTTACTTGCATGATAAATAAAATTATATTGATAAATTTAACGATTGGATTGATAATATATATATAAATTTAATTAATAATTAAAATTTTTAATTAAATAAAAATAAATTTTCACACAATCTACTATTATGTTTTAAATCATTTTTATTTAAATTCAAATTCAATCAATTAAATTTATATATTATTAAGTTTTAATTTTGTAAACTTATTATTAATGAAACATTACAAAATTTAAGAAAATTTTAAGAAATAATTAAATTTAATTTAATTAATACATACAATTAACCTATTCATCATACGGGTAAAGAAAATTAGTGTAATATATTTATTAAAAATTCAAATTTGAATCATATGTTATTTTGGTTTAAATGGTAAAGTAGGAAGAGTGTATGTTTGGTGTTTTTGGTTCAAATCTCGTATAAGTATGTATATTTTCTAGGTTTTATATAAAAAGATAAAATTTCACTTAAATTAATATTTATTGACTTGTTAAAATAAAGACCTTTTGATAATTTAACAACTGAGTTGGGACCCGGTTCTGAGTAACACCCCAACTTAATCAAAATCTTTATACAATAATAGAAATTCTATCACACGTGTGTATATGTTGAAAGCACGAAATCAGAACATAGAGGTGTGTTTAAAAATAACATATAATAAATAATGAAATATGTGTTTTGAAACTAATTAATAATAACACATGAAATATATACGATATTAAAATGAAAAAATTAGATTAAATTATAAGTAAAATAAAATTTAAACACATAAATACATTAGGTTAATAATGCTAAATGAATATAATTATTTATCACGGTACTGTCATCAATCTTGAGCCTTGTGATGTCGAGTTAATTTGTAACACCAACTCAATTAACACCATTATTAGGATTTTTTACTTAAATAATACAAAAAAATAAATTAATAACCAAAATGGTATCCCCAAATTATTATTTACCAAAATGATATGTTTAGTTAAGTGGAGGAACTCTAAATGGCGGCACTAAGGGGTATTTTTGACACGTGTTTTTTTTTAATTTTTTTGTATTATTTTTATATATTTAAAAATAAAAAAATATTATTTTATTAGTGGAGGGATTTAAAGTGGCGGCACTCAGGGGTTTTTTTCAAAAAAATACGAGAAAAATACGATAAAAAAATACCTGACACCAAGTGGAGGAACACAAAGTGGCGGCACCAATGGAGGAGTATCAAGTGGCGGCACTCAGGGGTGTTTTGCCACTTGGCAGCACCCCATTGTGCCGTGGGTGTGTGTTTGTGTGAGTTTTTTAATAGGTGAAAATTAATTTGAGTGGTTGGAAATTTTTTTGTTGGTGATAAAAATTAAATAAAATAAAAAATTTTGTTATAAAATAAGTGGGAGGGGGGGACCAACGAAAAATGAAGGAAAAAAGAAAGAAAAAAGAGAAAGAAAGAAAGAAAGAAAGAAAGAAGAAGGAAGAAGGAGAAGAAGGGAAAGAAGGAGAGGAAAAAAAAAGGTAATGTGTTTATTTTTAAATTTAATTTTAAAATATTTTAATTTTTTAATTAATAGTGGTAATGTGTTTGATTTGTTATTATAATTTTATTTGTTTAATAGGTTGATTAAAAGAGTAAATTAAGAGGAATGGAATAAAGGTAAGTTTAGTTAATATTTTAAGTATGGTTAATTTTAAAATATTTTAATTTGTTAGTTAATTTGATTATTTTAAGTTTTTTGTTTTCTTTAATTTAATTTTTAATTGATTTGTTATTTAATGTTGTTATAGTTGGTGAGTAAATTAAGAAGAGAAGAAGAAATGTAAGATTGTTATTATGTTATTATTAATTTACTTTAATTTAATTTTGCTAGTTAGTAATTTAATTTTGTTGTTAGTAGTAGTAAGTAAAAAATATTGTTCATATTTATTGATTTAAAATTTAATAATGTTTTAATTTTGTTAGTTAGTAACTTTATTATACAAGTCATAAGATTGTTTAATAAAATGTGAAAGAAAACTATTACAAGTGTTTAATAAAATTAACAATAATATATTTTTAAGTTATAATTAAAATTAGTTACAATTATGAAATTAAAAAATTTATTATTTTATAAAAATAAGAGAGTTTTAATAATTCACAAAAAATTAAACTTGGCTAATTAATTTTCAAAATATAATATAAAAAATAATTAATTATCAAAATAATATCCCCATCATATTATTGACCAAAATATAATATAAAAAATAATTAATTATCAAAATAATATCCCCATCATATTATTGACCAAAATATACTATAAAAAATAATTAATTATCAAAATAATATCCCCATCATATTATTTACCAAAATGATACAAAATAAATTATTTTATACCATTTTAGTAAATAATGGTGTGTGGATATTATTTTGGTTTATAAATATATATTTTGTACAATTTTAGTAAATAACACTTTTTGGTATTTAATTATTATTTTTGTATTATATTGGTAAACTTATGTATTGAACTAATTGATAATTTTTTTTCAAGTTACAGAATGACTTCATTAATTAACTCGAAACGTCCTCACATAGCCAAATCAGTGAATGCAGATACACACCAAGGTAATATGAATGTAAAAAAATAATTATTTGTTCATTATGTCATTCACGATATTATTATTTGTTTACAAAATTAATTTTGGTTATACTAACTATTTTTGTAAATTAACAGGAAGAGCTCGCGTATCGTTCATTGAGGGGTCGTGCACAGGGCCTTAAATTCCCCCCTCATGAACGTCTACTTCCGTACTTGCGGGATGCCGGATTTGCATCTGCAGCATTGATCCAAAAATTTGAGTTAATATATGATTTAATCAGTGCATTGGTGGAGCGTTGGCGCCCGGAGACCCACACATTTCATCTGCCTTGTGGGGAGTGCACTGTGACATTGGAGGATGTTGCGGTCCAACTAGGGCTACCAATCAATGGTGTACCAGTCACCGGTGTTAGTTCGTTTCAAGAGCCGGCAACGATGTGCATCCAGTTACTAGGTCGCTCACCTAGTAATAACAATGACTTCACGTCGTTGTTATTTACATGGTTAAAGAGCAATTTTCAGCACTTACCCGAACACGCAACTGAAATGGAGGTTTCTTGGGCCGTTCGAGCCTATATTTTGCTAATGATAGGGGGCATACTCATGCCGGACGCAAATAACAATAAGATCCACTTGATGTATTTGCCTTTGCTAAGAGATTTGCGAAAGATTCATGAATATAGTTGGGGATCTGCGGTGCTTGCCATGCTATACCGAGAACTTTGTCGCGTCACAAACCCTTCTTCTCGGGATATAGGTGGATGCCTAGTGCTATTGCAATCTTGGGCACTATATCGGATGCCATTCTTGGCATCCGTTAGGCACCAAACATATGTTTTTCCACTCGTTAACAGGTGATTACCATATACCCTAAATTTTAATAATTTGACATATTTTATTAATTATATTAATCTAACAAGTTATTTTTTGTTTTCTTAGATGGAAAACAAAACCGGGGATCGGGAGGCAATACACAGTTCCCATGTATCGTTTGATGCTAGAGCAATATGCTGGGGAAGGGGTATGTTATTCATTAACATGTTAAATTATATTACTTGACTCGTATTAATATGGTTGCATGTTAGTAAATTATATTACTTTAATCTTATTAATATTTTGACATGTTATTAATTGTGCAGTTCATTTGGACCATATATATACAGCCAAAAATTACCGCTGTTATTCCCTCCTCAACATTCCTCCACTCAGACCAATGGTGCATTAACGCACCGATAATCAATTTTCAAACAATGGAGTGGTATGTCGGGGATCGAGTACTCCGGTAGTTTGGTTGTAAACAACCTATCCCGCAGTCGCCATTCCAATTAGGGTCTATCCATGGGATGGATAAGAAGGGGAAAGCAAATTGTGATTGGGGGAGTGTGCATGGACAATATGTTTATGTGTGGAACAATAGAATGACTCGAGTACCTCCGATGGAGTACACTCCGGATTTACAGCCATCGGTGCAGTACATGCAATGGTTCATTGAGTTTGGCCAACCATATTTGATTGGTGCTTCATCGACGATAATTCCCCCATACATGTCTCGACAAGATCGCCCCTATCATGTAGCTCCTGCCCCAGAGCCACAGCCAGTGCCAGAGCAACAAGAAGAGGAGGATGAAGAGGCATTGAATGACGATGATTCTTATCGTCCTGATTTTGCGGGATCATCACATATGCATAGCTCATCAAGCCAAGGATATCAGCCTTAGTTTAACGAGCCACCACAATGCTCAAGCCAAGGATATCAGCCTCAATTTGACGAGCCACTGCAATGCTCAAGCCAAGGATATCAGCCTCAATTTGACGAGCCACCGCAATACTATAGGGAAGGATATCAGGCTGAGTTTGACGAGACATCGCGATACACTATTCCTCTCGGGTAATACTCTACTCCTCCGGTGCAAATGGACCCTAATAATGATGATGAACTTAACGAGCAACCTCGACGTAGACGTCGGCCACCACGAAGATATACCCCGAGAACCACACCATCTAATCATGGATACTAGGGTTGTATCTAATAGTGTTTAAATTTGACTGTTGATGAATTATAATGATGAATTTTTCCTCCATAATGTACATATATTTTAACCTATTTGATCATTTATTTAAATTTCATAACATTAAACCTGTTACTTGAAGCCCTAAACCGTAAAGTTGAAAGGGTTAGGGACTTAAAGCGTAATTTTATCATTTTTATTAAGTGAGATATTTTTGAAGAAAAGTGTAGAGAATTTGAGAGATGAAAAATTGGAAGATATATAATTTTTATGCTAAAATGATATTTTAGTCTAATTTCAGAAACATCAAACGAATTATAATTTTGAATTCTTTACCTCAAGATATAAATAATTTAGTGACTGGGACACAAGTGGACAACATTGAAAATTAATGTAAAAATAAAATTAAGAGGTATATGATGATGAACCGAGTTTAGGCCCTACTCGATCCGGATGACTGCCCAATATGATAGGTTCGTTGAGGGCAATTACGTCGAGTATGCCCAGCTAGCCTACACAGTCCACACAGTTTGCCCCCGTCTGTTTTCTCCATAATGTCCATTTCGTTACGGATACTGGTGATATGAGGACGACCTTTTGGATTCCTCCGTAAACCTTTGTTCGGGATAAGCTCGAAAGTCGTCGGAGGTACCTCCCATGTGGACAAGTCAGGCAGGACGGGGAACTCATTTTCCCAAATACGGTAACGTACGATGGGAGTGTAAATGGGGTCGATGAACTGTTCAACATTGAGTGACACTTTAGCACAAGCTACAATGACATGCGCACAGGGATAACGAAGTGTATCGAACCTCCTGCAATCGCAGTGTCTGTTTTGGAGATCAACCCCGTATGGCCTAGGTGGGATACCAGGTCGACGACCAATAGTCTCAGTAACTTGAAATCGTTGAAATTGTCGTGAATATATTTCAACGTTCATCGTCCTCGCACTCTGACGGTTTGCATCTATTGCATTCCTGACAGCTTCGACAAACACGTGACCAACGTTCATCTGATCGATTTGTCGCGTTCCCATTACTGGCATCAAGGTAGCTAGCCTATAGAACGTAGCAGAGAATACGGATGAAATCGGAAGATGTCGTATTCTCTTGAACACGCTGTTAATCGATTCTGCCAGGTTGGTCGTCATTTGACCATATCGATACCCCTCATCAAAACTTTGAGACCATTGCCACGGCTCCATGGTACCCAACCACTCGCGTAGAGGCTTGTTCGTTTGACCTTCCATGTCACTCTCAAGTTTGGTCATTCTTTGCCGGAATCGGTGTGGCTCTAGCTCGTACGCTGTCGGAATATTAAGAAAACATAAGTTACAGTCTAAAATTAAAACCTTAAAAATATAATTTGGAACTTTATTTTTTTACCCATTTTCACAAGTTGTCCCCGCCAGTCTATATTCTTATATTCTCGTTGGAAGTTAGCCGCAATGTGTCGGCTGCAGTAAACCGATTTCCATGGTACACCAGTACGCCTAATGGCCGCAATAATACCCTTCGCTCTATCAGAGATAATGCAAATATTATCGTTATGAATCACATGCATCCGCAGGTTTCTCAAGAAGAATTCCTAAGATTCCATGTCTTCTTTGTCCACAATAGCGAATGCTATTGGGAGCACGTTTTGATTCCCATCTTGAGCTACCGCAATTAGTAAGATCTGCGTATATTTCCCGTATAGCCACGTTCCATCTACCTGGACAAATGGCTTGCAGTGAGGAAATGCTCGAACGCAGGGATCAAACGTCCAAAATATATATTGAAAAATTCTTCTTCCCAATTGCATGTTGTTATCTGAGCCATAATAAGGTCGTGTCACCAACTCAATCGCAGTCCCCGGTATGTACTATCGCATTGTGGCTATCCATCCTTGCAGCTCATTGTATGATGCATCCCAATCACCGAACAATTGTTCCATTGCCATCTGTTTCGCAATCTATGCTTTTCGATATGAAACTCGATAATGGAATCATGATTGCATGTCCACAATCAATGTAGAAACCTTGATGGTCGGGTCGTCCTTAACCATTGGCATGATATGTGTGCAGATGATTATGGAATCAAGTTTCCGGTGATCTTCTGACAAACGTGTTGAACTGCATGTATGAGGCCCATCAATTTTTCTTATCTCCCACATCTGCGACTTCTGGATAAATGCAGCTCGCACTCGCCACTTGCAACCTTCAGTCGACTTCCAGCACTCTCCAATATACAATGTCGATTTAGACACTTCGACTTTGTAGTCTATCGACACTTTCATGCTATATCGCTTAATAGCAAATATGCATTCTTTCTTGGATTTAAATTTTTGGTCCACAAACAACTCTTCACAATCTGCTGCGACGGCCAATCGGTGAGCAGGTACTATTTCAGGGTATTTCGCGAACTCGGCATGTGTCGCATCGGGGTTTATAAGCGACATGTGTGCCCCAGGAGGATTATTGTGCATCACAATGTGTAACTGGATTTTCATCGCCATTCGCCCCTTCTTCGTCAATATCATCTGGGACCTCATCCACATCCGGATCACTATCAATATTGACTTCATTATCAGAAGGAATACTACTATCATATCCACCATCTTGATCTGCATCATTCTCGGGTGCAGCAGCATTAAGATCGATGTATAGCCCACGTACGATTGATTGACTTTCAATGTACGATACTGGAACCACCATACACTGAGTTGAATCTTTATTTTGTACAGGTTCCACATCAACTAACTCAGCAAACAATTGAACCGGTGCATTTGGGTCACTTTGATTCGAACAATAAAGAGTGATCATTGTCTCCACGTCTTCGTCGTCTACAAGTTCCATCTCGGTGAATTTGATGGGATCTATCGAAACTGGAATCTTGTAGAAAAGTTTCGAGATCCTTCTTCCACAACGTCTAAAATATTTTACACTAATCCTTGCTTTCATATCATCAACCGAGATATTTCGACGAAATCTCATTCCTATTTGTTCCCGACAATCAAATATACATCCAACCGATGTTCTCGAAATTACTCCATCAAAATAAATGCATACAAAAAATTGATTATCCATCTTCAATAAATCTGTTAAAAATTAAATAAAATTTATTAAATAAAATATGATTTTACCCATTTATATCATACTCAAATAAAATTAAAATTAAACACATTACCTTTCTTTCCTTCTTCTTTCTTTCCTCTCCTTCTTCCTTTCTTTCTTTCTTTCTTTCCTTTCTTTCTTTCCCGTTTATTTGCTTCCCTCACTCCTATTTTATAACAAAAAATTTATTTCATTTAATTTTTATCACAAACACTAAAAATTCCCAACCACCCAAATTTATTTTCACAAATAAAATAAAATAAACACACACACACGACACAATGGGGTGCTGCCAAGTGGCAAAACACCCCTGAGTGCTGTCACTTGATACTCCTCCATTGGTGCCGCCACTTTGTGTTCCTCCACTGGGTGTCAGGTATTTTTTTGTCGTATTTTTCTCGTATTTTTTTGAAAAAAACCCCTGAGTGCCGACACTTTAAATCCCTCCACTAATAAAATAATATTTTTTATTTTTAAATATATAAAAATAATAATTTTAAAAAAAAAAACACGTGTCAAAAATACCCCTTAGTGCCGCCATTTAGAGTTCCTCCACTTAACTAAACATACCATTTTGGTAAATAATAATTTGGGGATACCATTTTGGTTATTAATTTATTTTTTTGTATTATTTAAGTAAAAAATCCCCATTATTAGTATTATTAATATATACAATTGACAGAAGTAATAAAATTGAAATGTATAAAAACTATCAAAATAAAATTTTGGTTGAGTGAAAAATTTAAGGTTTTACTAATGCAATTAGCATGTGTCCAAATCAACGCAGTCGATTTCAGTTGCACCGTTCTAATAATAAATCGGAACGACCACTTCTTTTCTCTACACCAATGTAAATTTTAATCCATATTGATTACCTCAGCTCGTTCCGACCAATTCCGATTACACCAATCGAAACATTATGCACCAATCGGTGCATAAATAATGTATAAAAATAAATAAATTTATCATTTTCTTAACCAACATTAAATTTTTTTATTAACCAAAATTAAACTTTAAAGTTTAATAAAAGTAAATGAGCAACTTTAAAATTTAAATTAAGAAATTAACGAATAAAAATATAAAGAATTTTACATAACAAACAAAAAAAACACAAATTTTAAAAGCTCCACGACCACAACATTGATTAAACTTTCATTTTATATATTTAGTATGGAATGATCTTATTGTATATTTTTTAAAATATTGTTGTGTATAATTTTGTTGTTTAATGTGTGAGATATTTTTTTTTTAATTTAGATTTATTAAATGATGAATTTTAATTTGTGAAGTTTATTGATGAGTATTTTATATAATCAATTAATATATTTATATTCGAAATAATTTAATCTAATTCATTTGATATATATATATATATTAAATACTTTTTAAATATATCGGTAAATTCAAAATAATACACAGATACATATCGATAACAGTATGTACTGATTCCAGTAGAAGAACAGTACGCCTACTAGTGCGATAGTGGCTACCTTGGTCTAAATACCAACCTATGCATATTGGTATTGATTTTTTAAATAAAATGTTTGATACCCTTGAATAATATAATCTGTTTTAAATATGAAAGAATATTAAAGTAATTTCTGTAACTAAGTTGAAAGGATATTAAAGTAATTTCTCTAACTAAGTTGGGGTCCGTTTGACTCATAACATCAACTTAGACAAGGATTTAGATAATAGAATAAACTAGAAATTTTATCCAGACCTATTCTTGACATTTTTGGAGCCCTGGGCATAATAATAAAAGTTGGAGAAAATTTTTTTAAGTCTCTTAAAAGTTGGTAAAAAAGATTTGGGGCCATTAAAAATTAAAAAAAAAATTTGGGGTCCTTAAAAGTTGATAAAAAAAATTTTAACCTATAAAAGTTAAAAAAAATTTGGGCCTTTTAAAAAAAATTTTGGACCCTTTTAGCTTTGGGCCCTAAGTGGCCACACCTCTAGACGACCCCCAGGGTCGAGTTTGATTTTATCACATGCATATTCATGTGGACACTACTTATTTAAAACACAAAGGTTAGTTTAAAAATAACATACAATAAATAATAAAACATATAGTTTGAAACTAATTAATAATAACACATTAAATATGTACATCAATAAAAATTTGCATAAATAATAGTATAGATGTACAATTGGTGGAGGTAATGAAGTATGCATAATACAATTAAAATGTAATTATTATATTATTATATAGTTTTGGTTCAATGTTAAATTTATTGTTTTATTGATTTAAATAACATAGGTTCAAATCTCACCATATGTAAATTTTCTATTAGCTTTAAAAAAAGTACTAAAGTACCCTCGAATAATATAACTTATTTAATTACGAAATGACCTTTTTGTTATTTCCCTAATCAAGTTGATACCTGGTTGACTCGTGACACCAACTTAGTGAGGGGTTTATATTTAAAGATTTTAACTGAGTTGGTGTCCCGCATAACATAGACCCAAGTCAATTGTTAAATTACCAAAAGATCCTTATTTTATGCGTGTGGAAACCAAGTAATTATGTAACATCCCTAAAAATTGATATATAATAAAAGAAGTAATAAGTTGAATAATGTATAATTGATTTTTTTTTTGGTAAGATGAGAAAATGATATAAAAAAGAGAGGATTGAGGAGTGTAAAAAAATAATAATTAAGAAGTAGGTTTGAGTATATTGACTTAAGAGTAAGGACTAAATCATAAATATGTTAAAAGTTTTTGGCTCAAGTGTAAATATTCAAAATTTAGACGATCAAAGTGTAAAAATGAGAAAGTTGAAGGACTAAAACTAAAAATATACCAATTTACTATTATATGGAATTGGCAAGCAGGGACCAAATTGAATAAGTGAAGAACCATAAGAGACTAAATCATAATTTTTCCAAATTAAGTGATGACTCAAGGATTGAATTTTGATAGACCAATAAGGGCAAAATGATCAATTAGCAAGAGGGAGAATTCTAGAATGTAATGATGATGTTGATGATATTTTGGAGATATTTTTCATTAATTAATTAGTTAATATTATTTTATTAATATTTTACTTAGATATTTATTATTATTTTATTTAGAAAATGGTAATATAAAAAGAAAAGAAGGATAAAGGAAATTTATCATCCTTCCAACGTGAGTAAAAGAGTGAGAAAAGGAAGTTTTCTTTTCTTTTCTTTTTTTGAAATTTGGTCCTTTTCCATGAAAGCCTATATTTTTACCTAATTTTTTTTTTTTAAATTTCCTTAGATATTAGAGAGAGAAGATGAAGTAGAGATTCTAGAGAATATGTTCATCAATTTAGAAGCAAGAAAATTGTAGATGAAAGTAGAGAAAATGAGAAGAAAAAGGAAGGAAAGTGGTGAAGAAGAGAAATGCATGAAAATGAAGAAGAAAGGAAGAAATTCTTGACAAAGGAGGTAAGTTTCATACTAAACCTAATTGTATTTCAATAGATTAAATTAAAATATTTTGAGTGAGATGTATAATACATGTATTTAATCTAATACTAGAAATAGAAAGTATTTGATGAAGAATAAAGACTTAAAAACACTAAATTGGTAAGAGAGAATGTGATTTGTATGGTGAAAAATACTAAGATTAAGAAATGAATATGTAATCTACCCATAACCATAAGTGATTAAATTGCATAGTAATCAAAAGTATGACAATTATGTGTGATTGAATGAAACATAGTGCAAAGAAACATGGAAAATGAAACATTTTCATTAAAACAGTTTGGACGATAGCAGTGAATTAACTTTGAAAATTCACCAAAAATTATAAAAATTTATTTAGAGGTTGAATTAAATATGTAATTAAATCTTATTGAGTCTAGTTTCAAATGGAAGAAACGATGAAAGAAACGGAATTGTATATTTTGAGGTATATTAGTTTTTGTGAAACAAGGTCGGAGTAGATTTGGGTTCTCCTGTTCTGACTTTGAAAAATCATTAAAAATTGTAAAAAAAAATGAATAGAGGCTGAAATTTATATTCTTAAATTCTTAATGAGTCTATTTTCAAGAGAAACAAACAGAAACATCATCCGAACCTTGTACTAATAGATAATTAATTTTTAGTGAAGAAAGGTCGAAACTGTCAAGCAGCAAAAAAGGAGAAAATTTTAAGAATTTTCTGTACAGATTGGCTAAAGTAGAAATTCTGAAAATTTTATGGTAAAAAGATAATTGAGTCTAGTTTCAAAAACATCAAGAGGATCTTAATTTCGTATTCTGTAGTTCAAAATATAAATAATTTAGTGACTATGACTCAAGTGGACAGCTTTGAAATTAATACATAAATAAATAGTGGAATTATAGATAATGTATTGTTACATGTAAGCATGCTATATATTAAAAGCTAAAAATTCTAATATATATATATATATATATACATAAAGGATGTGGAATGGAGAGGAGGAGGAGGAAAAATATATATAGTAGATGAATTTGAAATGTTTCGAAATGGTTATAATTGATAGAATAATTAATACATGTGAGTATATTTAAACGAATTGATAATAATAAGTGAATAATTATTAATTGATATGATATTTAAATCATTATTAAAATTTTATGAAGAATTAAATTGATTGGAAAAAATTTAGAAATAAATATGAAATATACATAAAGTGGGTAAACTACTTTTGAAAGTGCAAGTCCTCCAATGGTCTTATTTGTAAAACTTAAATATTTGTGTTAATTTTATAAATTTCGTTATCTTTGATTGAATATCATGTTTCTATGAGGACTTGAAATTAAAAATAGATGTAAGTGGATGATATATAAAATGAAGTGGCGATTATGACATCTGAATACGGTTTAGGTAGTGAAATAAAAATAAATAAATAAATAAATAAAAAGTGTGAAACTTGTAGGAAAATGGAGACGACGTAATGATGACAAAATCGTCATGTCACGACGTGAAACCCCCAACGTCTCGACGATAGGCCAAAATTTTTATAGAGTTTACAATTTGGTCTTTGACCAGTAGTGGATGTTTTAAAGAGCTCGTTTAACTCATAATTAGTACTGTCATAAATTCAATATTTAGTAAAATGAGTAAATGATCTACATTAATTAAATAATATGATAAATTGATTCTGAAATTTTTAGCAGTTGCTCCGACAACAAATGTGACATCCCGATGCCTTAACTCAACGATTGGGTCGAGTATGGGGGTGTTACAAATTAAAATATGGATGTTAGTTTAAAAATAATATAAAATAAATAATGAAACGTATGATTTGAAACTAATTAATAATTTATGAAATATGTACATCAATAAAAAATTTGTGTGACACCCCACACTTGACCCAATTATCAGGTCCGAGTATAAGACACGACATTCGTTGTCAAAGCAACTTGAACTAACTTCTATTTCAAATTCAATACAATCATCAAACAATTATCAAACTATAAAAACATTCATATTTATTCAAAACATTTTCAAGTCATTTTAAACATTTTAGAAACTTTTTTAAATGAGTTCTAGGTGTTCAGGAGTGGTCGTGACCAAGTTCAGGTCTTCGGGGGTCAAAACAACTCAAAACAAGAGGACCTGTAACACCTTTATATCCGGTTCATATGCAATAACCCGATATAAAAGTATTACATTAAGATAAACCGAGTCATGCAACTTCTTCTTTTTTTCATCCAAAATACCTCATTTCATTTCATCACACAAAACATTTCAAAACAACATTTTTGTTTTCTAATAAGTACACATATAAGTTCCATAGTACATGCCATTTTACATCAAACGTAATATACCTAAATTTGAGCTCCAAGTGATGTGATGTAATGAGAAGTCCCGATCTAGCTTATTGTATTCTTTGTACCTACGCGTTAGAATAAACGTGTTAAGCCGGTGAAGGCTTAGTAAGTACTACAAAAGTAAAGTATAAACTTTTAAATTTTCTTATGTAATTTACTCTTTCGCCTTACCAGTATATAGCTTGTATCTTATCACATTGACATTCATTTCACTTTGGTCCACATTTTCTTTTTTCCACAATTTAGCCCAATGTAGACTTCTATAGAACCCATCGGATAAACGGAACAGAAAGTACCGAAGTACTTAACAGTAAGTACACAAGTGCTGGGGAAACAGTAAGCACACACAGTGCAATCCAGTAGGCAGACACAGTGTAATCAGTAGGCGCACATAGCGCAAATCAGTAGGCACACAAGGTGCGAAACAGTAAGCACACAAAGTGCGAAACAGTAAGCGCGCTAGCGTTCCTTAATGGCATGCCACTACTATCTCAATGGTTCTAACTTGTCTACCTGGGCATAACACTTCATATTCATCATTTCTCATTATTTTACACATCACATTTATATTTCAGAGTTGTTCACTTGCATCACAGTCACTAAATTATTTATATATTGAGCTAAAAAATTCGAAATTATAATCCGTTTGATGTTTCTGAAACTAGACTCAATAATATTTTTACCATAAAATTTATAGAATTTTTACTTTAGTCAATTTGTACAGTAAAATCTTTCAATTTACCCCTTCACTGCTGCCTGACAGTTTCGACCTTTCTTCACTAAAAATTATCTATCTTTTAGTACAAAAATCAAATGATGTTCGTGTATGTTTCTATTAAAAATAGACTCATTAAGTATTTAACCATATAAATTTAAGTATCTAATAATTTTTATATATTTTTCCATGATTTTTCAAAGTCAGAACAGGGGAACTCGTACCTACTCTGACCTTGTTACACAAAATCAGTTGTATCTTAGAATATACAGATCCATTTCCATCACCGTTTCTTCCATATGGAACTAAACTCAATAAGCTTTAATTTAATATATAATATGACCCTTAACTATTTATATACAATTTTTAGTGAATTTTCGAAGTTAATCCTCTGTTCTGTCCAGACTGTTTTACTGAATCACACATTAATCCCTTCATTTTATCATTGTAAACATTCAAATTATGTACCTATCTAACAATTTCTATGCTAATAATTCATATACCATTAGAGATTAAACTATAATTCAAAACTCTTGTAGTACTTACAACAAAAAGGCTGATTTCCTTCTCGTTTACCCCTTGCTCTATTCTTTTCCTTTGTCTTCAATTTGATCCTTGTCTCTCTTCTCTTTCTCTTCAATTTCACATAAACACATATAAGCTAAATGCTATAATTCAATGATTTCCATGCTAAATAACAGTAAAATACATGTATATCATGAGAATTTAACCATTTCTTACCTTAACCCTTGAATTTAAAATTTCTTGATTTAGTCCTTTATCTCTCTAACACCTCAAAATTAATTCTATAAGAAGTTTGAGGTGTCTAATAACTCTCTTTTATGGCTTTCTTTCTGAAATTCCAAAGAAAATGGAAGGTTTTGGAGTTTGGAAAGCTTAAAAATGATGGAAGGACCTATTTGGAATAAAAGTAAAAGTTGGATGGAAGAGAGAATGGCATGAACGGTTGAACTATTAAAAGAGCTGATATTTTTTACTTTTAATTGATTTTTAACCTTTCTTAAATTCTCTAGAAATCTCACTTAAAATATCTCACTTAAGAAAAATGGTAAAATTGCACTCTTAGTCCTTGAGCCTTCCAACTTTACACATTAGCCCAAAACTTTGCCTCCAAAAATATCTTCCACCAAATTACTCTTTTGCCCCTCCTCAATCAATCTAATTCCCATGATGACTCAAAATTCAATTTGTATAATTCGCTATTTAATCCCTCATATTTTCTCTCATTTACTATTTAATCCTTAAATTTTTCTAACCTTCCTTACTTCAACTAAACATTTCTAATTCTCTATTCTATTTTATCACTATTCCAAATCCGGTTCAAACACACGGATGTTACAGGACCTCTATTTGATCTAGTTGTATCGATTCAAGTGGGCACTTCTATCGATACTTCTGGGTTTTAATGTTCATTTTTTGCTACTAACTTACTTGTTTCGATACATCTGACTATTTCTACCGAAACAAGTTTGTCAGAACCCAAAAATAACACCAAAACTCAACTAGTTTAGTCCAAAACAATACCAATTCTATTCTAAACGTTATGTGACCTCAAAATTAAGTTCTAAAACAATTCAAACTTAGTTTAACACATTCAAACACATACTTACAATCATTATCACAACATTTCCTATTTCAACCAACAATTTTACTTACTTGGAATGCAAGTAATACATGAAACATGACATTAACATAACATTATGCTCAAGTATACTATCATACTTATATAATTACACATTTGTATAATTTCATACTTACTCAAACATGCCCAAGCTATGTATTCTTAGCATTTAGAATACCAAAACATATAAGAGTGATTTTAAAGTCTAGTTTGACACTAAGTATATGCCAACCTTAATACAACTTACAAAACAACTTTATACATTTTGATGAGATAAGAATTGAGTTTTGGATGCTATCAGTTTCTTCAAATTCTCGAGTCCTAATCAATACTTGCGTACCAAAATAAACAAAATTCCATGCTAAGCAATAGAGCTCAGTAGCGTTAACATGATTTGAAAACAATATAAACAAGTATAATTAAGTTAAGCATGTGCATTATATATGTAAATCTTCAATCCGAGCCGAGCCCTTCGATTTGCCGGTTTCGCTTCCTAATCTGGTGGGTTATTTGTAAAGATGTAAAGTAAAGGGGAGTGAGCTATGAAGCTTAGTGTGAGTTCATTCACAAGAAAATTGAAACAGAACCATATGCAAAGCACTTGGGTTTGCAATTCTAATAATAATCACAGTCATAAAGCACTTTAGATTAACGATTTATCATATCATCACTTCACTGCACTATTTCACAAAAAAATAATTTCAAATGCACTTACTAATGTATGGCAATACGAGTTCAATTTATCAAAAAGGTCCTATCCAACTCCTCAACACATCTCACTTATAAGTTCCCCAGAACTCATCTACCATATCACTTCGGGTTGTGGATGAACCACCAGTATTTTTAGATAAAAACATTTGCAGCTAAGCTGCCACTTAATTCGAGAGAGAACCATAATTTACAATTATTGCCACTTATTGTGAGTGCACAACATATTTGCAGATTAAACAAGCTGTTACTAAATTTGTGGATAAACCACCAGTTGTATTTATTCTATTTGTGGACCTTGTTTATTTTTTATGCTTAATCAAGAGGGATCGAGAATTTAAAATCTCCAAAAAAGGTTCTAGCGTTCTAACCATTAGGGCTAAGCCTATTTAGTGATAAAACTTATAATAGGTATTAAATAGTTTATTTAATGATTATATTATATTTTCTTTAAAAATATTATATTATATTTTTAATATACTTATAAATGAAAAAAATGTTAAGCAAAATAAAAACTAATTTAAAATATTAAAATATTATATCAAACTGTACGAATACATACATATTAAAAAATGAAAAAAAAAAATCAAAATAATAAAAACATAATTAATATAATTCGAATTCAAATTCAAATTATTATTGAAATAATCAACCTCCTAAATATAAAAAATAAAAATTGATTAGTGATAAATAAATTAGCATGTTTTTCGTAATTTCCCAATAAAAGAGGTAGTCAAAGTTGAAACGTAGTAAAATAACAGAACAGAAGCAAAGCAGGGATGTATTGAATCTATTTTTGATGAGTGAAGATATTGGAAGCGAAGGGGAAAGAATCAAACATCTGGCTTTTTAACTCAAGAGTGTGGCAAAGAGACTGAGACAGATCGTTCTACTACTTCCCAAAACAAGAGACGCACTGAAACTGAAAGATAGCAGAAGATATGAGGGTACTACAAGTTTTGGCAGTTTCCAAGGTTCTCACCTCACACTTGTCTCGCATGCACCGCCCCTCTGCCTCTCGTCAGGTCTTCTTTTTCTTCACTTGGCTCTGTAAAATTCATATCCTCTGCTCCTTCTTCTTCTTCATTATTTGATCCTTTTGTTTTCAACAGATGAATACTGCTGCTTCTTCGCTTAAAAAATCCCCCCTATTTCGATCCCTGGGTCTAATAGGAGGGAAATGGATTGACGCTTATGATGCCAAAACTATTCAGGTTTCTTTCTTTTAACAATATTCTCTTTCCTTTTGGTTTTTCCTGGTCTTTCTTCACATTGTTTTGGGTGTCATGCCAGGTTAACAATCCATCCACTGGGGAAATTATAGCAGAGGTTCCCTGTATGGGCACTCTGGAGACCAATGATGCCATTTCTTCTGCGTCTGATGCTTTTAATTGTACGTCATAAACATTTCTAATCCCTCTCATTTCATGTTTTGGGCTTACACATTTGACTTTTCTGATTTTTGAAATGCTTGATTAAATAGCACGAAGCATGTTAAATTTTAGCTTAAATAGGAAAATGTATGTTATCTGCTGGGCCTAATTATGTTATGGATAGATGTTATTATGTAGCTATTGGACTGAGGTTGTTGTTGGTTGGTAGCTTTCATATGCTGAGTTCAAAGTTTAATTGGATTGAAATCAAGTTTAACTGACGATCCTCCTTATTTTCATAGCTTGGAGTAAACTCACTGCTGCTGAGAGGAGCAAATACCTTAGAAAATGGTATTATCCTGTTCTATGGTCTCTTTATATGGTGTATGTGTATTGAAATCTGAAATGATGACCTATTTGAAAAGAACCATGTCTTTCTGCTCCATTTAACTTGAGGTATTTTGATAAACTATTATAGCTAAGGGCACTTAGAAGTATGTGTTTTTAACTATGAAAGATGTTTTCTTAGCGAAGTTTTGGAGTGCAATTTCCTGCTTTTAGATAAAAATGTTCTAGACTAGCAGGATATTTTGTTGCTTGGAACTTTGAATGCTTATCTTATTTAAATGGCTAATACCCGGAATTTAGTCATTTGGTTAGACTAAACTAGTCATTTTCTGCTTATGGCTTGCTTAATTAAATATCGATTGCTGGTTTTCAGATATCAACTAAACAGTTTTTCTTTCTCATGTATTTAACAGGTACGATCTTATAATGGCCCACAAGGAAGAGCTTGGGCAACTAATAACATTAGAGCAAGGAAAGCCTTTAAAAGAAGCCCTGGGTGAGGTAATAAAATTTAGTGTTATTAAATTGAGCTACTGGCTTTGACTGTTAGTCATTATTGTCTGTCAATTCTGATGCTAAGACTCACATTATAGGTTAACTATGGGGCCAGTTTTATTGAGTTCTTTGCAGAGGAAGCCAAGCGTATCTACGGAGATATAATTCCAGCTACTCTAGGTGATCGTCGTCTGTTTGTTCTAAAGCAGGTGAGGATAAATATGTCTTGTTTATGTCCTGTATTACTGCTACTCTGGCACTTGCACTTGATATCTCCAATACATAAATTTTGATTACTCATACAATTTTTAATGAATTTTCCCTTATTATTTGATATTGTCTTCTAACAAAGAATCTGGTATGTTGACCATAATTTAAGGGGAAACTATTTTCACATGACTGTTAAGAGTGCTGCTGTACTTTGTGCAATGTTGTATCTGTACAGGGAATATATAAGTGATTCTCTTTTGTACTAGAAAAAAACTTTCATTTAAGGAAAATGATAAGAAAAACATGAACTAAAGATGAGAGATGTTAAATTACTCCCTCTATCCAAAACTTCCTTTATAACCATTTAGTAGTTTGACTTCTTAAGTTTGGATTGCATTTTTGTGTCATATGGGAATGACTTTTTTTATGAACCTTTTGGGGGAATCAGTCATAGATTTAAAACTCATAAATCAGTCAATAACAAAGTATCTGCCGTCCGAGACTGCTGATCCTGTTTATTCAATCTGTCTCAACAACTAGAAGGACGGCTTAATACTTTTAGCTCATGTGTGTTCATCAGAACCCAAATGCCACTTCCAAACCATGGGGGTGTAGTGATTCTGCCCAAACCACAGGGGAAGAGCACCTTACCCTCATGATAGTATGTAGGACATAGGCTTTTGTTGGAAATGCTAGCTAACTCCTTGTAGAGGCAAGCATTATGAATAAACTAGAGTATCTCATTAATCAGCTTTCTGATCATACGCATTATGTTATCATCCTATTTATACAAGACCCTCCGGTATCTAAAAGTTTGAGGGTTTAAGGAGTTATTCTCAGCAAAATAAACTTGATAGGTACATACAGGGGGAATTAACAGATGAGAATGACTTTCCTGCCTTTTTAGTGACTGTCCCTTCAACTGTTGATGTTATTAAGCTATCTTATTGTGCCAAATGCACTAGAAACCAGTTATATAGAGTTATTTTTGGTGACTAGGGTTTATTCAAAGCTGTTGTACATTTTTAGTGCCAAGTGCTGAAAGGTAGTTCGAGATTTCTTGTATTTTTACTTTCCTGCAGTATTGACTCTCTTTGTTTCTTTTTGGCAGCCTGTTGGTGTTGTTGGTGCAATTACACCTTGGAACTTTCCCTTGGCAATGATCACCAGAAAGGTGTGTGCTATATATAGAATTTTCGGTCATATTATTTTCTCAGGTGGCTAAAGAGCTAAAAGGTTCCTTCTCATGGCTGGATCAGGTCGGCCCTGCCCTTGCATGTGGCTGTACAGTGGTTGTAAAACCTTCCGAACTTACTCCTCTCACAGCTTTAGCAACAGCTGAACTTGCCCTTCAAGCAGGAATTCCATCGGTAGTTCTTTATGCATTTAGTACTTTTACAAGGCTGTCATTCATCAAGTTATATTGTTGTTGGGTAGCATGTAATCATAATTGAAATCTTGTTTAGAAATGGTAATTGAATGCTTGTTCAAGAAACCAATTGTGATCATTTAGTAATGACCGAAATATCTTAGTTCCATTTGCAAACTAGAGATTTATTTGCATAGATAGTCACATACAATATACATACATGAATACACATGGACATACATATTGTGTGTGAATGTGTACATGTCCAATGTTTCATCATATAATAATAACATTTCTAAAGCTAAGTTCTGACTTCTCATATCTCATATGATAATAACTACTGGAGCTTTGAGACTAATCCATGTGACGTCTGACAGATAGTTAGGTGACTGTCTATGCACCAAAGAACTAACAGAACGTATCATAATTTGGTCTGCAAGTTGGGCATGTGTAATATCTATGCACCAACATGAGATGCTCCAACTTGAGGGGGAGTGTTGAATAATTAATAGATTAAGTAGATTTTTAGAGATTAGACAAGCATATTTTTAGCTAATTAAATATTTAGTTTCTTTTTTCTTTTCTTATTGTATGTGTTTAAATAGGTTGTAAATTCTTCTCTAATGATATGAAAAAGTGAGAAATTTTCACTGATCTTTCTTCTTTGCCTATGCCCATTTAATTTCTAACAGTAAGTAACAATTATGTTGCTAATAATGGTCAAAATTCCTGTAACATGAAACAACATATAGTAGTCATTGAATACATACTCTTGTTAATCATGCTTTATTTCCATTGAAACTTTTGGTGTTCCAGGTCAATATCCTTGGTTATTCATTCATGTTGCTTCATTTCTTTCTTATTAGCTTTTACCCTTCAATCTTGTAGGGTGTTATAAATGTGGTTATGGGGAATGCTACTAAAATTGGTGATGCTTTACTTGCAAGTCCACAGGTCTTCTACCCTTAACTTGAAACTGGTTCCCTTCTAGAAATTAATGGGTGTATGAATTAAAGAACGTTAAATATTCCTACTTCTTATTACTTATCTAGGTAAGAAAGATCACATTTACAGGCTCAACTGCAGTTGGAAAGAAGTTAATGGCTGGTGCCGCTGGGACTGTCAAAAGGGTATGGTTATTTTATGAAATGGATATGTACACCAAATCAGTGTAGTTTTGAAAATTACCTGCAGTTGACTGCCTATATTCTGAACTTTTCTAGGTATCGCTTGAACTTGGTGGTAATGCCCCCTGCATTGTATTTGATGATGCAGACCTGGATGTGGCAGTTAAAGGAACAGTAAGTTTACTCAATAGAATAGCTTTGATATATATTGACATCAATAGCATTCTCATCCTAGATATTCCTGAGTTCCACTAGTAATTGATTGTGTGGCTGCTGCCATTTTGGATAGCGATAGTAGTAACATGATTTTCTACCATCACTTTATGTCAAGTTTCAAGCATATGATTTGTGTTTCTCATTGTACTTTAAAAAAGTACCTTGACATCTATTTGTTTCCTTTTTTACTTTTCCAACTTCCTCTCCATATCGATTGTCTTGTGTTTCATAGCTTATACCTTTTCTTCTTCCTCCTCTTCCAGCCTGAACAAGAGGAATTTGGTTAGCTATAGGATCATATTTAGTTTCCTAATTCTCAGGGTTGTTCTGGAACCTGTCATTGCAGGATTGGTCCATGTAGTGGTTGCAAAAACCGGACCTGAACCCAAAACCACTTGACTACAGCCTGGTTCGAGTTGGATATACCAAAGATCTATGAATTGATATGAAAAATTATAACAGCTAAAAGTGCCCAAGCCCAATAAGGGTTCAAAGCTTAAATGATTCGAAGCTGAAATGACATGAGTTGAAACAATCTGAAACAGAAACCCGAAATCAACCTGAAATCTAAAGCTGACCTGACCAGGATCCCTTATTTCCCAAAGTCATAATCTGAGAAGATTGCAACTGAAAGAAACACTGACACTCAGACTGGTTAAAAGCTAACAAGACTTGTTCAGTTTTCGTGATGCATGAAAATTAACTGTAAATATGATTCTACTATCCTGTCCAGTAGTACCTTTCATTTGATTCTTAACCTGAGTATGCACTCTTATCTTTGTTGCACCATTTACAATACCATGCAATTTGCAGCTTGCAGCAAAATTTCGTAACAGTGGACAGACTTGTGTCTGTGCGAACAGAATAATTGTGCAAGAAGGTATGGGTGTAAATGTATTCTGATGAAAATCCGTAAGCAATTTCCTTTTTTAATATGTTTCCCCATATTGAGACTTTGGGTGCATTTGGATCTAGAAAATATTTGCTGTTGTCATGTCTGAGGATTTTTATCTAATTTCTATTTATTAGCCAAATGAAAATTTAGTAATTTTTTTTCTATACAATAAAAATGATAAAAGTACATTTAGTATCAAAATTTTATATTTAAAAAATATGACTAATACATATAGCTTCTGTTAACATTTCAGTTAAAATATATAGTGGAATAATTATTATTATACTTATTATTTCCTTTTGAAAACAAACAAATAACATTGTTTCCTTTTATACTTCTGATAATGAGCAGTTGAGTTGTAAAACCACAGGCCATTATTTTCCTTAAATATACAAGGATTTTTCTAAAACAAGAAGATATGGTTGCTTTAATTTTTATTTAACCTTTTGTTTCAGGTATTTATGAGAAGTTTGCGGAGGTTTTTTCAAAAGCTGTCCAGAATCTGCAAGTTGGAGATGGCTTCACTGAAGGTGTTGTCCAGGTAGGTAGCCTAAGCCATGCATTTGTGGTTCATATATTTATTGTTGTTGCCAAATTGGTCTTTACATTTATACGTGGTGAGCCTATGCATTTTATGTTTCTCAGTCTTCAGTTTATAAGGATAATTTTTTATGGAAAATTGTGTTGATCTTTTTTCTTGAGGTATTGTATGGAAATCATAAGAGTTGTAAAGATATGCAGTTATGTTGGTAACAAAGCTTTTCTTTTAATTAAGTCTAACAAGTGGATTTAGCTTAAAGATAATAATTTTGTTTTACTTTACTTACTTATGTAGGGTCCACTAATTAATGAAGCTGCAGTGCAAAAGGTTACTTTGCTTCCTTTTCCAGATTTTATCAATTAAAGTATCTATGATTTTTTTTTATTATTTCTAGTGGATTTCTTTCTATCTTTTAGCTTTGGATTTTTCTTTTCTTTTTCACAGGTTGAGACATTCATTCAAGATGCGATGTCAAAGGTTTGGGTTTTTACCTGTCCTGTCTAACTCTGACTGCCAATTATTTTATGTTATGTTTGGCAACATGAATTTGAAGATTTGGATTTGGATTTGGATTTCATTTGCTATATAAATTGTGAAAACGATATGCTTATATCATATGTAAATTAGTTGAAGCTCAGCATGATTATAAATTTGGAAGGTCTAAAAACATGAATTTCAAATTCTTAAATTTGTATAGGGATTCCAATTCGCTACTCAATAGGCATCCTACACATCCATGAACTTTAAAAATAATCATGAATTTTGCACTTTTGTGTTTGTCAAACAAGTTGTACTATTTTTGAGATCCAAGTGCCTAAACACCACCTTAGATAAGCTACAGACTGTATTGCATGTTCTAATTCTTTGATAGAATTGTTAGGTTATATATAATATTCTATACTTGCATCGAGTAAGAATGTGTTTTTTAACCACTTTAATCAGACGAATGTTAAAGCTGGAAAATGGTACATGGGTATTGGGTAGGTGCTAGATGATGTATGAGTTGATTAATTTGTTCATTAATTGCATTCTTTATGGTAAATTTAATTAAAATTTAAATATTTTCAAAATTACAAAGATTGTTTTAAAAAAAATAAAATTTAGATGCATTTTTGTTCTCAGTAAAGTTTTGTCTGATTGGGGTAAGACTATTTTGCAGCGTTTAGTTATCAATTTTCTTTATGCTTATTAGTTCCCTCTTAGTTCATAGTTATAGTTTTTCGTGCTCATTTTCTTTACACTTGTTTTCTTCTTAATTAGTTTTTTTTTTTATATATGTGTCTTCTTAATTAGTACTTACATAGTTTAATCTCTTAACTTATTGCTGCAGCATGATAGGAATTAAAATTAGGCATGAGATCTAGAAAAATACCAATTAAAACTATAGCAATTGATTGCCTATGGCTTGCACAGGGTTAAGTTTGGTATAATTTATTTTCTTAGTGATCCTTTTTACACGTTTAAATATGTTTTCAGTTTTAACTTTTAAAAGTGTAAGATGATAATTTTTTATATATGATTATTTTGTACAAATTGTTATAAAGTGAGAATTTTGGTGAAAGAAAATTCTTATTATCATCAAGGAAATACAGCGTAATACTTATATTAGGATGACTGCCATTTCAATCCATTATTCTAGGAAAGATAATAGACAATCCCACAAAGTTAGGAATCTTAATAAACTAGGAAAACAACTAATTAAGAATCAATTAATGACTGATCCTATATTTCTTAGGAAACTAAATAATAAATCCTAATATATTAGATCACAGCCTATGAGTAATTTCCTAATATATACAAACTAATTTGGTTCCTTTCTACACTCCCAAAGCTTGGGTGTATATATTATACAATCCTAGCTTGGATTTGAATTCATCGAAGCTGATTCTTGGAAGAGCTTTGGTGAGAATGTTAGCAAATTGCAGTTGAGTAGGGATGTAGCTTAGTTGGACTATTCCATTGTTGACCTTCTCTGAAATGAAATGTCATGTCAATTTCCACATGCTTGGTCCTGTCGAGGTGTACTGGATTTTTAGCAATGCTAATGGTGGATTGACCGTCACTATGTAATTTTATTTGGTCCTTAAAATCAACTTTCAATTCCCTTAGTAATCTCTGAATTCATATTCCTTCGCAAATGCCTAAAGCAAAAGCACGATATTTCGACTCCGCACTACTTGACACCATTGACTGCTTTTTGCTTTTCCATGTAACAAGATTGCCCCAAACAAATGAGCATAACCACTTGTGGATCTTCTTTCAGTCAATTCTCCAGCCCAACTTGCTTTGTTGTAAACCTCTATCTCACGCATTTCACTCTTTTTGAAGAGTAAACCATAGCCTGGTGTCATCTTTAGGTATTTGAGAATCCAATTCAGAGCCTTTAAATGCTCCTCATGTGGATTATTCATGTGCTGGGTAACAACACTTACTGAGAATGCAATGTCTGGCCTCGTATGTTAGAGATAGATCAACTTGTCCACTAGTCTTTGGTATTGCCCTTTATCCATTGGTACACTCTTCATTTTTTCGTAACTTTAGGTTAGGGTCTATAGGGGTCTTTGTAGGTTTACACCCAAGCATGTTAGTCTCAGTTAGCGAATCTAAGATGTACTTTCTTTGGGATATAACAATCACTGCTTTAAATTGAGCAACCTTCATATCTAGGAAATATCTAAGAGTGCCAAGATCTTTAATTTCAAACTTAGTAGCAAGTAATCTTTTGAGTTTGATAATTTCCTCAGAGTCATCTCCAATTAGAATGATGTCGTCGATGTAGACAATGAAAATAGCAATTCTACCTTTTGATGAGGATTTCACAAATAAGGAATGATCTATCTGGCATTGATTGTATCCGTTTGTGACTACTGTTTTGGAAAACCTGTCAACCCAGGCACGAGGTGATTGTTTTAGCCTATAAAATGACTTCTTCAAGATCTCCGTTCAAAAAGGCATTTTTAATGTCTAGCTAGTATAAGGGTCGATCTTTATTTACTACTAGTGACAACAGTACTTGAATCGTGTTTAACTGTAAATATCCACTTTCAACCCGTTGGTTTCTTCCCTTGAAGTAACTTTGTAAGAGTCCAGGTTCCATTGCTATCTAGAGCCTTGATTTTTTCCTCGATAGCCTTTTTCCATGCTGGATTTTTCAAAGCTTCTTGAATTGTATTTGGTATATGTATACTATCAATAGCTGAAATATATGCATTATATGATGGCAGCAATTTCCCATATGCCACATATTTCTCAATACGATGGTCTGCACATGTTTGGACACCCTTTCTTTAAGCAATAGGCAAATCAGAATTATCAACAAACAGAACAAAAGGCTCACGAGTTGAAGAATCCATACCAGTGTGAAATTCTGAAGCAGGAGGCTCCAATTCAAGTTCTTGACAATCTTAGATTTGAGTGTCATTCTCTAGATTTTCAATAGGTTGTCTCCTCCTAGAATAGACACGAAATTCCTGATGATTTGCACCAAGTTAAGGTTGAATGGACTTAGGGAATTGAGACTCGGATGGTGTGTTGTTTGGACTTGATGTGGAATTGAGATTCAAATTTTGAGGATTGGGAAGAGGTAAGATATTTGAGAAATCGGAAGAGGTAAGGATGCCGAATTGATACTTTGGGGTGAAATATACACGGATTGAGTGTCTTAAAGAATGTCCCAAAGCTTAAATTCCCTCGAGTTCTCCCCCTGAATTTCGGATTTGGAAAACTAGTATTGGTGTTAAAAAAAGTGACATCCATGAAATTGTACATCTTTCGAGTAACATATGAGTAACACTTGTACCCTTTTTGATTAGAAGGATATCCTAGGAAAATGCACTTTACTAATTTGGGATCAAGTTTGGTTCGATGTTGGTGTATGTGAACAAATGTTGAACAACCAAAGACAATGAGTAGAAGATCAAAAGAAAAAGACTTAGCATGAGGGAAGGCTTGTAAGAGGACTTCACAAGGTCTCTGAAATTGTAGCACTTGACTAGACATTTTATTAATGAGATAGGTGGCAGTTAGGATGACTTCACCCTAGAAGTGTTTAGGTACATGATTAGTAAACGTGAGTGATCTAGCTACCTCAAGTAAGTGTTTATTTTTTCTCTTTGCTATCTCATTTTGTTGAGGGGTGTCAACACAAGAACTCACATGAATAATTTCTTTGTGTTATGAAATAGGAACCCTTGTCTGATGTAAAATACTCCCTGCCATTATCGATCTTAAGAAGTTGAGTTTTGCTTTTGAATTGGGTGTGAATCATTGAACAAAAAGACTTGAAGATTTTCCCAATTCCATATTTTTATTTCATAAGGAATACCCAAGTGGTTCTAGTATGATCGTTTATAAAAGATATAAACCAACGAGCTCCATTAATATTTTTCACTTGTGAGGGTCCCTAAATGTCACTTTGAATTATAAAGAATGGATGTGAAGGCTTATATTGAATGCTAGGATAAACATGTCTTCTATGTTTTTCAAGTTGGCATATTTCACAATGAAAAAACTTTGAATTTTTATTGATGAACAAATGAGGAAGCAATTTTTCAAGGTACACAAAATTTGGGTGACCAAGGCGAAAGTGCCATAACATGACTTGAGTCTCATTTGAAGTAGAAACATAGTTAGAGAAATAGTTAGAAACAAACTTAGGAATACAACTTGAACGAACTTGTCCATGTAGAGGAGAGCTCCTTTAAGCAAGTAGAGACCACTACACATTTTAGCATTGCCGATCACCTTCCCCGAATCCATTGCCTGAAATTCACAAAGATTTGGATAAAATTTAGTTGCACAGTTCAAGTCACGAGTGAGTTTACTAATCAAGATCAGATTGCAATAAATTTTGGAATATCAAGAACAGATGAGAGAAGGCCCTTTGTCAATTTGATGAATCTAATTCCTACCACTTTTGAGAGTGATTCATTTACTATTTGTACTGTAGAGGGGCTTGACTTGTGGAAGGCATTGATGTCTCCGGTCATGTGATTTAAAGCTCCAGAATAAACTATCTATGGTATTAATTTTTTGGTTGTTGCAATATAAATAGAAGAAAATGTACCTTGATGTACTAGTGTCACGGACTTAGATTTTTCCCACACAATTCGTGCGGCTTTAGGTCGTTTGTTTGCTCTAAAAACCCTTAAGTCAGCCTGATTCTCACAATTGAGGATTCACCAAGAGAATTCCTCAAAGGCATTTGTATAGCGGAAGCGATTAGTTAAAAGAAGGTTCAAAAGACAACAGAAAGTCAAAGTAAATAAGAACAAGAAAGAAGAGTTTGAGTAAATGCTCTTTATTGTATTCACAAAGAAACAATACAAAGAATGGAGTGTGTTACAAATGAGGGGAGGCTCCTTATTTATAGTTGAGCTCCCCCACAATAGACGGTCAAGATCGAATTACATTGACGGATGAGATTGGCCTATCCCTTAAATTATGGGATTTACAAGGATTATATTTAAACCAAATCCTATCTAATCTTAAAGATATGATTCTTCCTTATATTCTAGGATTAGTTTCCATATTTGCTAAGATGCCTTAAGTTGCCAAAACTTCATCATTGGGCCACTCAGGCTTCAATCTGATAGGCTTGACCAACTCTGAATCCGACCAGCTCATTTGGGCTAAGTGATCCGAATGTCAATGACAGACCTCCATGAGACTCATTGTGTGCGATGGTCACGTGCTTTGAACTTTGACCCGTGACATTCTCCCCCACCCATTCTCGCAACGCCCTTGTTGTGCTTCAGAATGACACTGACTTGATTCGCTTCGATCTCGTCTCGTTGCCTTAGCATTATCCTGATTAGTCTCACTATCGGGTCGTCCCCATTTTTTAAACTTTCGCCTCAGCTTTTGTCGCCTCTTAACTCGAACCGTCTCACTTGTTGGTACATCAGGTTGGCAAGAAGTCTCCGTACTCACTTGCCCACATTCTAACTCGCTTTGATCGAAATCCTCTTGATTCACATCACTTGGTCTCGAATCGCCCACAGTCCCTCGGGCTCTTTGCTTAAGAACTTTGAAAGGGCCTTTACATTCTTGTCAAGCAACCAAGTTAGAATGCAAAACACTATCAAAGTGTTCCGAATGTACCTTACTCGTCGCATTTACTCTGGTCAACTCTCTAGCTTGCATTGTCATTCTCGCAAACTTTGATGCACCACCCACTTTTCCCATAAGTGGAAGCTCCTCTGATGTGTCAACAGAAATGAGCCTCATTGAACCTAGCTTCCAAGTTTGTATCGCAACTTCTTCCTCTGAATTCGATGCCAAACTCACCCCTTCAATGGGTTGAAGCCTCGTCGATGACTCGGCCAACTCCGTCGCTTTCCTCGAATTGAGCCTCATTAGTCCCAGCTTTATTGTTTTCATCGCTGCTTTCCCCATTAAGTCAGATGACAAACTCACCTCTTCCTTAGGTGAAAGCCCCTTTGATGACTCAACAAGTTCCGATGTTGCCTTTTCTTTGACTCTCACGGATTGCTGCTTTGGACAGTTCCTTAACTCATGTGGACCACGGCACAAGAAGCACTTGACTTGCTTCTTTTTGCTCCTCTTTACCCCCTTAGCTTCGCTCGAACCAAACTTCATGGGCACCTTGTCTGTCTCATCAATGATAGACTTTTTCGGACATTTCCGCAACCTATGCAGACCATGACACAAGAAGCACTCCGCTGGCTTCTTCTCGCTTTTCGCCTTCTTAGCTTCGACACCCCTTGCGCTCGAACCAAGTTTCGCAGCCTTACCTTCCGGCTTGCCCCATTTAGACAATTCGGATTTCTTTGGACATTTCTTCAGCAAATGTGGGCCGTCGCAAATAAAACATTTTAACTTGCCCTATTTTTTGTTGGTTTTCTTCTTCCCAAGTCGTCGTTTCCCATTACCACCATTGTCACCGTTGCCGTCGCCATTATTATTTTCCTTGTGATTTCCTTCAAATGCGCCCCTTTTCTCGGACTTGGAAGATCCAAGCTTGCCTTTCCCCAGACCAAGCTTGACCATGGACTCTGCTACCGTAATGGCTTTTGACAGCTCTTGGACATTTCCTTGTTCCAATTCCTATCTGACCCACGGCTTTAATCCGTTCTTGAAGACAAGCAATGCTTCTTTCTCGGTCACATCTTTAACTCGGAGCATGAGTTCCTTGAACTCTCGAATGTACTCCCCAACTGTGGCTCGTTGCGTTTGCCATCGCAACTTTGCTCGAGCTTCTTCCTCGGCATCATTCGGGTAATATTGTCCCTTCAATTCATCTTGGAACTCTTGTCACGTTCCAATCTCACTATGCCTTTTATCTGTGGTCCTGTCTCACCGCCGTAAAAACGCATTATCAGTAAGAAACATTGAAGCAATATTTACCTTTCTCGCATCATCCTCGATGCCTTTGGCATGGAAGTAGTTTTGCATCCTCCGCAAGAAATTGTCCACATCGCATACAGACTTTGTCCCCGTAAACCCCTTCGGCTATGGGATATCATTGAGTGCTGTACTTGACACAAGGCAAGCTCTCCCTCGAGCTTCTCCAGTCTTGTGCTCAAAGCCTTTGTCGTGACCATTGTTTCCTCCTTCAAAGCCACCAACATGGGTTCGAGAGCATCGCTCCTTTCTGTCAGCTTAGACCTAAGGGAATTGAGTAACTCTTTTACCTCATCCCTAGTGTTGTTGAGATTCATGATCACATAGTCCCTCGATTGTTCCCTCAAGTCATCTATGCGCTCATGAGCTACATCGATGGACTCCTTCACGTCCCTCATGGACTCGTCAAGTCTGTCCACTCGATCCTTTAAAGTTGACAGCATGTCCCTCAATGATCTCCAAGGCAACTTCTGTTGAGCAACTTCTTTCGACATCACGGAAGGTGCCTTCGCAACACTAGCTCTGATACCACTTGTCACGGACTTAGATTTTTCCCACACAATCCGTGCGGCCTTAGGTCGTTTGTTTGCTCCAAAAACACCTAAGTCAGCCTGATTCTCACGATTGAGGATTCACTAAGAGAATTCCTCCAAGGCACCAAATTTGTATAGCGGAAGCGATTAGCCAAAAGAAGGCTCAAAAGACAACAGAAAGTCAAAGTAAATAAGAACAAGAGAGAAGAGTTTGAGTAAATGCTCTCTATTGTATTTACAAAGAAACAATACAAAGAATGGAGTGTGTTATAAATGAGGGGAGGCTCCCTATTTATAGTTGAGCTCCCCCACAATAGACGGTTAAGATCGAATTACATCGACGGATGAGATTGGCCTATCCCTTAAATTATGGGATTTACAAGGATTATATTCAAACCAAATCTTATCTAATCCTAAAGATATGATTCTTCCTTATCTTCTAAGATTAGTTTCCATATTTGCCAAGATCCCTTAAGTTGCCAAAGCTTCATCATTGGGCCACTCAGGCTTCAATCTGATAGGCTTAACCAATAGCTCTCTGAATCGTGCCAGCTCATGTGGGCTAAATGATCCCAATGTCAATGACAAACCTCCATGGGACTCATTATGTGCGATGGTCACGTGCTTTGAACTTTGGCCCATGACACTAGCATGATAGTATGTTGTTCGGTAATGGGTGATATCTGAGTAATTTCTGTAGTACCTCAATTTTCTCTCGGATGAACGAATTGGTTATTGAGGAGGAGATGGTTCTCTCTCTCTCTCTCTCTCTCTCTCTCTCTCTCTCTCTCTCTCTCTCTCTCTCTCTCTCTCTCTCTCTCTCTCTCTCTCTCTCTCTCTCTCTCTCTCTCTCTCTCTCTCTCTCTCTCTCTCTCTCTCTCTCTCTCTCTCTCTCTCTCTCTCTCTCTCTCTCTCTCTCTCTCTCTCTCTCTCTCTCTCTCTCTCTCTCTCTCTGCCACCCAGAGTTAAGAAGTCAAAGGTGAATGGTTATTTTACCTAACTCTCTCTCTCTCTCTCTCTCCAAACCACACACACACACACCAACAGTCACCCACCCCCCTCACCCCCACAAACCAACACACACACAACATGTATTGCTTGATTAAAAAGAAGAATAAATAAAGAGGAAAAAGCAAAAATAACAGAAGAATATAATGCTTAAAAGATTATATACAAGGATGTGATGGGTCTCTAAATTGTATTTATTAGAATTGGAGTAGTCTGATGATCAAAACCAAACAATGTGGCCCTTAACTTGGGTGGTTCTTGAATTGGAACATTTATGCAATTGATCCAAGGATGCTAATACTTGATTCTTTCATATTTTCAAAAGAAAAAATATTCTTGTAAAGCTATTTCAACATTTAAAAGTAAAAGCAAATATACATTATAAAAAAATGGAAAGTCAAAATTTTTTTGTAAAGGGACTTGTTTTCTTTTCTAATCTTGTAAAATGGTAATGAACAATTTTTAGTTTATACAACTTTTAAAATTATTTATATAATCTTTTTTTTTTTAATATTTTATGTGAAATTGAGAGAAGAAGAGAATGAGAAGAAAGAGGGGTTGTTGCTATAACAGTCAAGAAAAAGATAGAGAAAGAGTGGAAAAAGAGAGGAAAAGGGAAATTGATATTTTGAAAATTATTCAACTTAATTACACAACCTATTAAATTACCTATTTATACAAATAGTCAAATATACAAAGAAGAAAAGGAAAAGATTACACAACCTATTTACATACCAATTTCGTGATAATCAATCCGTAGAATCATGATACATTAAATCCTTAAGATTACTATCACAATACTCCCCCTCATGCTGGAGCATACAAGTCATAATCTCATGGCTTGTTACATATGCTCGATCCAAGGGTTCCTAAGAGCCTTAGTTAAAACACATGTTAACTAATCATTTGAATTAATAAAGCTGGTAGCAATGCATCTAGACTTGATCTTTTGTCTCACAAAATGACAATCAATCTCTGTGTTTGGGTCTCTCATGAAACACTGGATTTGAGTTGTATTGTAGTGTTGCTTGATTTTCACATGTTAACTTCATTGGGATGATAGTTTCCCGTTTCATTTCTTAAAGCAGTTGTTTTAACCAAATTAGCTCTCAAGTAACTAAGGTCATTGCTCGATATTCTGCCTTTAAACTTGGTCGCGCCACAACATCTTCTTTCTTACCTTCCATGATATTAGATTACCCCCAAAGAGAACACAATATCTTGAAGTGGACCATCTATTTGAAGTAGAATTTGCCCAACCACATCTGGGTACAATTTGACCTTGTTTCTTACTCTTAAATGATATTGTTGCATCTTAGTGACTATCACACGGATTTTGAAGGAATTGACTAACCACATTCACTGCAAAGGAAATGTTTGATTGAGTGATGGTAAGGTAATTAAGTTTCCTAACCATCCTTCGATATTGGCTAGAATCTTTTAAAGGCTCCCTTTGATTTGGAGTAAGCTTGATATTAGGAAATATAGGCGTTTCCATAGGTTTACAATCTAACATTGTTGTTTCCTTTAGAATATCCAAAGCATTTTTTCTCTGAGAGATAGTGATGGCTATTTTTTATTGTGGCACCGAAGAAAGTATTTCACCTTTCCCAAGCCTTTTGTTTGGAAATGATTGAGAAGGTGTTGCTTGAGGTGTGAAATGCTTTTATGATTATCTCATGTAATAGCAATGTAATCCACATATACAACTAGATAGATGCACTTGTTATGACTATTGTGACTATAAAAGACTGAATGGTCTGCTTCACTTTGCTTCATTCCAAACTCTTGAATAACAACACTGAAGTGCCTTAACCAAGCCTTGGGAGGTTGTTTCTAGCCATAAAGAGATTTCCGTAGCTGAGATACTAACCTAGACTTCCCCTGAGCAACAATGAGCAACAAAACTTGATGGTTGCTCCATGTAGACTTCTTCAGTTAAATGACCATGAAGAAATGCATTCTGAATATCAAATTGATAAATATTCTAATAATTCATTGTAGCGAGAGAATTCAATAATCGAATCGAAGCAATTTTAGCAACCACAGAGACAATCTTTCTATAATTGAGACCAGGAATTTGTGTATACCTTTGTGCAACCAAACGAGTTTTTAGCCATTTTATCTTTCCATTAGAAGAAATTTTAACTGTGTACACCCATTGACAAGTAATAACAGTTTTGTCGGGTGGTAAGTGAACAAGATCCCAAGCATGATTAGCATGGAGGGCGTTAATCTCTTTCACCATAGCTTGTTGCCATCCACTATCTGCCTTTGTTGCACTAACAGTCTTAGGAATGGATTCATTGGATAAAGACGAGGTGAAAGCATAATATGAGGGTGATAATCGATGATAACTCAAAACACTGTAAATAGGATGAGGATTATAAAAAGAACATATACCTTTTTGAAGTTCTGCTTGAGGCATGACGGAAGATGGAGAATATGGTAGTTGAGGAGATGAATCACTTGGATTACACCCTTATTTAGTACCTGCAGGAGGATTATTAGGAGGATGTATAATGGATCGTCTGGAATAGACGTAAAGGGGTTTTGAAGGTGTAGTATTAAGAATGGTTGAAGATTGTTGCTTGGAAGCTTGATATTGTAAATATTCATCATAATTTGGCCTCTTGAGCAATTGTAAGCGGAAGAAGTCCATCTCCTTGATCCTAGGCTAAATGAACAATGGGACAAATATTATGAGAAGGTTGGCCATGTAGAGCCCAACATGTATCATGTATGTGGCCACTTTTTTCAAAATACAATATTCATCATAATTTGGCCCCTTGAGCAATTCTAAGCGAAAGAAGTCCATCTCCTTGAACCTAGGCTATGGGCTGAATATTATCAGAAGGTTGGCTATGTAGAGCCCAACATGTATCATGTATGTGGCCACTTTTTTCACAATACATACAATTAGGTCGATATCCTCTTCCTCTTCAATTATCTCCTTGCTGGCCAATTTTTTGTATTGCTAGCACAGGTGGATTCTGCCTCAGCTTGGTCTTGGTTTGAGGAGATTCAGAGTAATAGAGCCATCACATCGTCAAGGGTAGGAATGGTTGGGCTGGCAAGGATTTGATCTCGAACTGAGGCTGCATCTGTTTGCAGTTTTATCAAAGCAAGTGCCATAAAAAATTTGTTCTGTTGCTGCTCCTGATCAACGGCACTTTCAGAAAGGGGCATGAGAACATTAAACTCATCCTATGAGATTTCGACCTACCCAAGTAGTTCGCCATATCCTACTAATTTTGTTGTAGATTAACAAAGATTTTACACAATTTTATAAATTCGTCGAATACTATTAGTATGCAGATTCTTAGCCTTAGCCCACACTTTGTAATAAGTTTTGCAAGACTGAAACAAAGTGACTAGCTTTGGCTCAAGTGAATGCGAGTTTGGCCTTCTTTTCATCAATTTGATCAACATCTTTTTCTAAGTGATCCTTGAAACCTTGTCCTGTAAACCAAAAAGTTCAACCAAAGCCGCCCATGACATATAATTATTGCTACCTTGAAGTTTGACAATAGTAATTGTTAGAGAACTAGGAATTGAAGAGAACAAAGGTTTAACCTGATGGATCCATTGTGGTCGAGAGAGGAGTGCACCTTGAGGAAGATTTGCAGCATTGAACGGTGGCTGGAAAGGGTCTTACATGTGCTCATGCACCAGCATGTGGGAGAAAGGCAAAAGCTTGCCACATGTGCGGTTTTTGGTGATGGGCTTTTAGCCGGAGGGTCGATTGAGGCTGGGCATAAGGGGCGGTGAGAATTGGTAGGCTTTGATGCCATGTGAAATTAAGAGAAGAAGAAGAGAATGAGAAGAAAGAGGGGCTGCTACTTTGAGCTACTGTTCGGCTGTAACAGCCGTGAAAAGGATGGAGAAAAAAGAAGGAAAATAGAGAGGAAAAGGGAAATTTATACTCTTAAAATTATTCAACTTAATTATACAACGTATTACAAAACCTATTTATACTAATAGTCAAATATATAATGAAGAAAAGGTAAAGATTGCATATCCTATTTATCTTAATTTTGTGCTAATCAATCCCTAGAACCACGATACATTAATCCTTAAGATTACTATCACAGCATTTTAAAATATTTTTATGAATCCAACATTGACTTGAATGAATCAGTGGTTGAACCATCAGATCTAATATCCAAAACTTGGAATAAGTCATTGTCTTGTATGGTTCAAATAACTGTGCTTGATCATGTATTCACTATAATGATGGATAACTCAAAGTATTCACTGAAGTAAACAAATTTGAGGAGGAAAATAGCAGAAGTTACCTAAAAATTTCCTAGTTTTTGGTTGAAATTGGTTTAGGTCTCTAAAGGTTACTAAATTTCACTGCTTTTCAAGTTTTATTTCCTTCCCTTGGGTTTGGCCCTAAACCCATATGAATAAAATCCCACGCCCCTAAAAACCCTAGATTAAGAATCAAAATATGTTATATAATACACTGTGAATTTAGATCAGCTTAATGTTAAAGGTTTTTGTTGCCTTAATATGAATGCAATGAAACTTCAGGAAAAACATTCTTATGTGTCTCATGCTCATTAATTAACCATTAATGTAGTGTTGTATGATTGAACCAGAATTTATTATTAGTGCTATATGATTTTACCTGATATTTTTGTTGCTTACTGTTTTGGAATGTATGTTACAGCAGTCTGCTACTAGTTGTCATAGTATCCTACTCTGGATTTACTGATCAGATGTTGAATAATATGCATGTGACAAGGGGTTGAGATATGATTTTTGTATCATCAGGAGTTGGAATTCTTTCAGATCATGCCAAAATCATCTCATTGTAGCTAGGAATGGTGATGCATCTGTATTTGCAAACTTTTAACTACCCGAAGCTGCATATTTAATTTTAATATTTGATTAAATAAGCATGAACTCTAGTGTCTCCTCAGTTCTGCCCCTACTACTCTTTCCCCCTTTTGGTAAATGTTGCTACGTTTAATAACTGCCTATGAGGCACTGCGACTGCCTAGAAAATATTTTTCTGTTAATACTTAATTTATCTCATCTCTGATCATTACTTTTTGAAGGGAGCAAAAGTCCTTCTTGGGGGTAAAAGACATAGCCTTGGAATGACTTTCTATGAGCCCACAATTGTTACTGATGTCAAGAGTGAGATGCTATTGGCTAGGTACGTCCTCAAAGACATGTTATTTCTTATTAGTAATATTTTTTCCTTTAGTAATATGCTATTGTCATCTTCCTCTAGTAATAATATGCCTCATTGCCTTCTTTGGAAGCCTTAGATTTTTTTTTCTTTTTTTTTTTTTTTTTGCTCTAAAGGAAATTGGAAGGAAAGGAAAGCAAAATTGTAGAAACCATTTTCTCAAGTTGGTTGAAGTGAAAAAAGATAGGAATTTCTTCTAAAGAAAATTCAAGGAATGTTTCCTTACAAACTTTATTTTCTTTCCTTTCAAGACTGCTTTTCTTTTTTAGAGGGTTGGGGGGGGGGTGGTTGTGGAGTTTTAGAGGTAATGGATTTGTCTTTATGCCTTGCTTCTACATCGCCAAAGGCTTTATGCTTGTCAAAATTTAGACAAAGTTCTGGTCTTGTGGGGTTCACATTTTACTCTATGGTGATTATTGAGACTTTGGCTTTGCTAACTCCCTTATTTAATGTGTTAGTTATCAAAAGGTTTAATATAACATTTAGTATCTAAATTTGACATTTTCCCTAATTTGGTACCTAAGCTTTTCTATGAGGGGACAAAAATAGCTAATGTATGACCGATATGTGGTAGATGACAGAGAATTTATTGTAAGAATGATTGTGTTTTTTTGGAGTTTCTTTTGTTTCACTAAATAATATGCTCAAAGTTTACTCTTCATCGGGGTTGAGATTACTTTGGATATTGAAAAAAAGTTTTAAAAACCAAAAATAAATTTTTTTGATTATGTTAATTTAAAAAAAAATAACTAAAATTAATTGAACATTTGAAATACAAAAAAGAAATTCCATGTCATCTGTCACGTAATGGTCATACAGTGATTATTTTTATCACCTCATAAAAAAATAACATTGTTAGTATATTGAAGTAATTTGTATAATGTTTAGGAACCAAATTAGGAACCAAATAAGACCAAAAAAAAAGTTTAGGAACCAAATTAGGAAAAATGTATCTAATTTGGGTACCAAATTAGGTAATAAAAAAGCTTAGGTACCAACTTAGGAAAAACTGTAAGTTCAAGTACTAAATGTTATATTAAGCCTTATCAAAATATAAACTTCTATTTAGTTGTGAGAAAGCTTACATAAGTTCTTTTGCTTGCATTTTTTTTAAAGAAAGATTTCTAACTAGTAGCAACGTATTTCAACATGATTATTTTGTTAAGTAATTGGGTAATTGAGGTTTCCTCTTCTTTATCATATATTTACTGAATTGATACCTGTCACCTATTGTTCATGAATTCCCTCTCAGAAATCTAGCGAATAGAATGCCCTTGAGAGAGTTCCTTGAAATAACTAATGATGTGATAAGCTGCAGCAAGATAAATGGACTGGGATCTGTCATAAACTGACTTATTAACAGGGACTGCAAATCTCCAATTTATTTGCCTCATTTATTCGGAGGGTTAGATGAAGATAATTTAAACTCCATCTGCACTTTTTTCTTGTAGGATTTGCTTGAATTAAATAGTTTAGGGCTTCTTTTGTATTACTTGAATAGCCCAACACGGTCAAATTTGATTGGGCTTTTCTGGTTTTAGTTTGCTGGAAAAACTGGGTTACAGGTGCTTAACTGTGTGCTAATTTTCATTAAACCACATCGTTATCCTTTTGCTCCAAAACTGCTAGTAACCATGATTTTTAAGGATTTGGAGTGCAATACATTCTGTAGAATTCTTTTGAATAGAACTCTTTGGACACCTTTTTATTTTCTAGGATTATTTTGCAGATGTTGACTTCTTTTCTTAATGCTTGTTTTCTCATATTGAGATGGCCAAACCAAGCACTCTTTCCTTGGGCCCTTTTAGGCCTTAGTTTGCTAGGAAACATGGCCTAGAATTAGGCTTAAGCATGCATTAAATTTCAATGAAGTATAAATTATGCTCTCATCTTTTGTAGCAAAAACACCTGTCATAATAATTCTTTAGGAGTTGGTATGCAAGAGGATTTGTAGATTAGTAGTGTTTTTTTTTTTTGTTAATTTCTATTCTTTCCTTGTTTTTCCCACATTGGTTCTCAGGTTAAATACTTATTAAATTGAAGCATTGGGATAATCATAGTAATATATCCTTTGATGGTTGAAAAAAGTATCTTCAATTCTCAGTAGTTTACTGGGGATAATTGATTTGATTCTGCATAACATTGCTGATTATTGGGGTATGCTTGTATAGCTTGTATCAACAATCCTGATGGAGTATATTAGGATCCCGAGTATAGCTTGTATTTGCATGAATTTTGTTATTGTCCTTGCCAATTCTAACAAGTACATTACTGCATTGTGGAAGTGTGAAGTGTTTAAATTCAATTTGGTGCCTGAGTTGCTATGCTTCATGTACATTGAGGGTTGAATATGCAGTTTTGTAAGATTAAATTAAATTTCTTGTCATGTGTATGCTATGTCATGTTTGCCACTTCAACTTTGCTGCTACTGTGTCATTGTATATATATATATATATGTCTAGTTTTTTTAGATGTGATTAAATTTGTTTTTCCTCAGCGAGGAAGTATTTGGACCAGTGGCACCTATTTTGCGATTCAAAACCGAGGAAGAAGCTATCCACATGGCAAACAACACCAAAGCAGGTTCATTTCTCAAGCTGTAGTTCTATCCTAATGGATAAACTGATCCATTTTCTTTTTAAATTTGTTATTATCATTTCTTTTATTCAATTAGTGAGTCTTCATAACTATCTGCCAACCAAACCTAATCAATCAAATCTCAATAAAAAACTCTTTCAGAATTTATTATGTACCGTCTCGTAGAATAATATTATACAGTTTAATTTATTAGAATACATACTTTATTGTGCGTATTCAGGGTTAGCTGCGTACATATTTACAAACAATGTTCAACAAACATGGCGTGTCTCAGAAGCTCTAGAATACGGACTTGTTGGTGTTAATGAAGGAATCATTTCAACTGAGGTGGGTCATATTTGAATCTATTAACAGATTAATATAAACAACTGTTCTAGGTATAAATTATTGTTTATTTGTTTCAATTCAGGTGGCACCATTTGGTGGTGTAAAACAGTCCGGTCTTGGACGAGAAGGCTCCAAGTACGGGATAGATGAATATCTTGAGGTGAGTGCAATACCTTGGATAACTCACCTTACTGCATTTTTCTGTACATACACAAAAATATTCTAAAAATTATTGGTGCTTCTGTTTGGTTGTTGGTAGCTTGCTATATAACTAATGTTCGATGTTAATGCACAGATGAAATATGTATGCTTGGGAGGTATGAACAGAAGTTGAAAAAGGGAAACAGTGGCAGCCAACAGCTACTATTTTATAAGTGTTAAATGTATGCTATGTTCTGTTCTGCTCACTGGACTTCAGGTTTGTCTTTGTTTGATGGTGTTTGAGTGTGCAGTCGGAGGCGTTTTGGTATAAATTTCTGTCTAAATAAATGTGAAGGAGCTGATAAGCACTGAATCCTGGAGGTTATCATTTGAGTTTGTGTTGTAAGTGGATGGAAGGTGTCAAAAAATCCATTTTAAGAAACTAAAGCTTGATCTAACTTGAAAAAAATTGAATCTGAAACGAAATTTAGGATCGACTTGATTATATAAATTCGAATATTTTAACATAACAACAAAAATGAGAATGAAGAAATTATAGCTAAATAACTTTTTAGAAATGAAATTCCTCGAATCATCTGACTTTTTTTTTAAACCTATTTTGGAAATAAATGTTAATTTAGTATGATATAGGTTTAAATACTAATTTTTATTGAACTTGAAAGATAATAATAATAATAATAATCTTTATTCTTTAAATATTCATGAACTCAGGACTAATATCAGCTAAATATTTGATGACAAATCTTTCATCACTTCACTTGTGGTTCTATTTACATATGCATTTTGTTCTTTTAAAACTCAAGAAACTTTATTTTTAAACACAAGCTTAAGGAATTAATAAGATTATGGTGTTATTTTGGTTTAATATATAGATTGGTTCCTCAATTTGGTAACTTTTTTCAAATCATCTCATAAGCTCTTTTTTGGATCAGATTGGTCCTTAAGATTGTTATCTGTTACACAAATTGATCCTTATGGTTAACTTTGTTAGGTTTTCTAACAATTGGGTGATGTGGCCCAACATGAAAGTGACGTGTTTACAAATAGGGGAACGACACATGTTTTCCTCTTTAATTATTCTAAAAAATTAATATATATTCAAAAAAATGTGAACAATTCTTTTAAAATATATAACAAATATATGTAAATTATAAAAATTCAAAAAAATTTGAGTATATATAATTAAAAAATAAAAATATTTAAAATTTTCAAAAAAATAAAAAATGTATTTATTTTGAAATTTCCAAAAAAAATAAAAATACTGTTGAAATTTTAGAAAATTACAAAAAATTGAAAAAATAATATAAAGATTCAAAAAAACTAACCGGCAATGACCAGTCTATTTTTTTAATTTCTAATTTTTTAGATTTTTTAATTTTCTAATTTTTTTTACTTTTTATTGATTTTTTTAAAAATTGATTTTTTTATTTTTATGTTTTGAATTATATATATATATATATATATATATTAATTTTTTATTTTTTAATATATATATTTCTTATACTTCTCTAAAAAAATGTTTACTTTTTAAAATTTTATACATTTTTTTATAATTTTTAGAATAATTAAAGAGGAAGTCACATGTTTCTTTGTTTGTTCCCACGTCACATCCTAATTTGGCCACATCACCCAAATGTTCAAAAACTATGGTTGTTCAATTTGTGTAATGAATGTCAATCTTAAAGATTAATATGATTCAAAAAAAAATTAGGAGTCAATTTTATTAAAAGTTATCAAGTTTTGGGGCCAATCTATATAATAAGTCTTACAATTTATATTACTAAATATGACTTAGGTCTAAGGAATTAATTTTTTTTTATAATTACAAGATGATGTAATTAATACCTTAGTAATTATACTTTCATTTAATTACTATATATTGTCCAAATTCATCCATTTTGATTAAAATTATATTTTAATTAAGGTAAACTAATAATTAATTTTAAAATTTATTAAGATAATATTTTAGGATAATATATTTTTATACACTTTCTTTATATTCATTTATTAAAAGTTTTGATAAAACATATGTTAAGTTTATGAAAAATTTTATTTTGATTTATTTATTAAGGCTTTATTTTAAATATATGATTTTAAAATTTCAATTACTTAAAAAAAAATTCATTTATGCAATCATAATTACCATCAAAGAATTATATTATAAAGTTAAAATAATAACTATGAGCCATGGGATTAGGTTTTATATCATAGTAATGAATTTAATTCATACAAAAAGTTTTACATATTTTTATCAATTGTTATAAACATATAGGTAATGTTTTTTTTTCGTAATGTATTTTACACTTTGAATACTTTTATAATATATGTTTTCCAATTTTTTTTATGATATGAAATTAAAAGATTAATTTTGGGTAAATATGTCATCAAACAAAATTATCCAGTATTGTGACACCTTATATCTGACCCAATTATTAGATTCAGATATAAAATGTCACATTTCGTTGCCGAAACAACTTACTTTTCTATTTTAAAAAAAAAATGTAATGGTAAAATTATTTTATAAAAATTTCGGCAGCATTTTTGTTTATTTACGTAAAATTTCCTGTAAAATTTACATTTCACAATATGGTCACATTCAAATAATCTCCCAAATCAATTCCCAACACTTTAATTTCTCAAAGCATTTCAATAAATTTGATATCTACGTTTAATCATTTTATCAAAACATTAGTTATAAAATACTAGCAAAAGAAACATAATAAACATATTTAAAATTTAGTTTATGACACAATATTATATATATAAACTTAGGTACACGCAATAAATATTAACCAAAAAGTAAACTTTTCACTAACTTTGTTTGAGCTGATATTCGATTCTTCGGATGTTGTTAGAACGATCTACTAAATCTAATTACCTGCGCACGGAAAAATAAACAAACCATACGCTGAGCAATTTTTATGCTTAGTGGTGCTAATATCATATAAATCATTATATAAGTATTAAATATAGATTAGTTGATAAAAGTAAATAAATAATAATAAACTTTTTAATCAAATTTAAAATTACATAATCAATTTAATTCACACAATAAGGAAATTTAAAATATATTCAACTTTTGTTTTTGCTTTTCTTTCAATCTAAACCCCATACTAAAATTTAGACTCATAATCAGATACACGAATTCGCCACATCGAGTTATTCAGCAACGATGGCTATTAGAGTAGTCCACGACCCTTAGGGAATTGGGACTGCCCACGACCCTCTGGAAATTGGGGCTAACAATAATAAAAATCAACCAATTTGACCTTTTCTCCCTCGACCTTCTAAGAATTGGGAAGATCTAAATTCTCTGATATAAAGACTCTATGGTATGTCAACTATATCTAACCTAGTCTAACTTAGTGTACTAGTGTAAAAAATCAAGTTTCATAATCCGTTTCACCTCAATTATATTTTCATATCACGGTCAAATAATATATTTTGCCTAATGTAAAATTAAGCTTCCAAATCAAAAACATATAAAATATTTTCTTCCTTAAGCATTCAAAATCATAATACTGAAGCTCAAAATATAACCATGAATTTGCTAATTTAATCATTGAAAAAAACATATTCCATCTCAATACATAATTTTATAAATATTAACTAAATAATTCAAACTCATAAAAATAATATAAAATAAAATTAATAGAATTAATCATAATAGTCTAATTATTCTTAAGCTTTATGTAATGAAAATAAGATATTAGCACAAACCGAAATTTTAATCGCTTTACTTCTTCTCTTCGTCTTTTTCCTTCAAGATATTCGCTTCGTTTTTAGCTACAATAGAAGCAATTCAATACGAAATAATATCATTTACTCATTTTAATACTAAAACTAATAAAAACAAACATAGATATGCATGATTAATCAAGTTAATATACTAAGCTTCCAAATCCGAAATTCTTATATCATTTGACTTGATTATCCGTTTTCAATTCCGTCTTCACCGGAACACTCACTAGTTCACAAGCTATCGTTTAGCACCAATATCACTCAAAATAGTCAATTTTCTCTACTACCCCTTCACCATAACCAAATAAACCAAATAAACCAAATAAACTTCCCATCCAATTTCATTTCTTTTTCACACTTCTAATAAGCTAGAATTCTTCTTCTAATCATTTTCTATCAAGAAAATATACCTACTTCACTTAAATTTCATAAGCTTCCATCAATATTATTTAATGACAACTTTCAAAATACTTGATGAAATAAAAAATTATTGATATATATATGTAAAACAAGCTTCAAATATTCAAAATCTATAAAAAATTTAAAGAAAAACCATATTTTATACTTGAATTTTGAAGGAAAATGGTGAAAGAAAATTTTCTTTCCCCCTGTTTTTTCCGTCAAAGCATGAAACAGAGAGCAAAGCAAAAGAAGTTTTGAAACAGAACAAAAAAAAAAAGATGACAACAAAATGTTCTCTTTCTTTCTTTTCTTTATATTCTATAATATAAATAATAAAAATATTAATATTTATTATAATAATATTATTAATTAATATATTTTTGAAAATATAAAAAAATCATTGATTTTTTGAAAGTAATGATAAAATTATCATTAGATCCTTTCCATCAAAATAAAAATAGAATATTTACACTTTAGTTCCTATACTTTTTCAACTTATTCAACTTCGTCCCTAAACTTGATAATGAATTTTTTTTAACTAACCACATGCTTCTAATAATAATTCTCTATATTTTCATATCTGACAGTTTCCTCCAAAAACAATCATAACTTTTTATGGTACTATTTATTTATGAATCTTTTATTCAAAGACTTCTACCATAAATATATATTTTTAAAGTGAAGACGTTACAAGTGTATTGTATACAATGTACAAACTAGTTTAACATAGAATTAAAATCAGTATTCAATATGGTATTTCAAAGGGTAAACTACAAAAATAGTCACTTTTGTTTCCCTCCGATTACATTTTAGTCACTTATGTTTGAAATGTTACGTTTTAGTCATTTACGTTATCATTTTGTTATGAAGTGGTCATTTTAACGTTAAGCTCCGTTACCTTCTTAAAGGCAAATCCTACATGGCAGTCCAAATGGATTTTAAATGCCAACTTGGATATCCAACTGGGATGAGAATAAATTTTTAATTAAATAAAATTAAATAATTAAAAATTTTAAATTAATTACAACAGAAAAAGAAAAACTCAGTTGAATATCTAAGTTAGCATTTAAAACCTATTTAGACTGCCACGTAGGATTGCCGTTAAAGAAATAACAGAGCTTAACGGTAAAGTAATCACTTCGTAACAAAACGATAACATAAATAACTAAAACGTATTATTTCAAATATAAATGACTAAAATATAATATGAGACAAATAAAACGAATTATTTTTATATTTTAGCTTCTTTCAAAAGTTTTGAGTTCTTTTCCATCAAAGTTATCATTAATAAAAGTAACAAAAGTACAAAACTATTCTTTTAAAAAATTAAGTTGAAATGAAAAGGTTAAAATTTTAAAAATTTAAATGTCCGAAGTTCAAAGTCTAATCGAATTTAAATTCTATCATATATATGAATTATGCTCAAATTTTTTTTTACTTAAATCGTATTTTATACTGATTTTAATTATATTTATTCAAATATGTATTAATTTAATTTATAGAAAAAAAAACCCAATCCCCAATCTCCATCTCCAATTGAAAGAAAAAAATGCAACACAGAAAAACTTGTGAGCTATTAATAACTTACAATTACAAAGTCCACAGAGAGGTCCAAAAACCCATTATTGATACATCATAGTTTTCTCTAGGATTATTGTACGTCTTTCTAAAAGGTAAAAACAAGAACAAAAGCATGTTATGATCATACCATTTCCACTTGACCACCAGCTTTGCTTTTGGCCAATTCCTATCTAGGGTCAAACCTCTCTTCTTCATCACCCCAAATGGCATATGCTTCTTCCCCGTGAGCTGCTTCATCACCAATCTCCATCTCCTCTTCAGACATCCTTAGAGGCATAAACATTTGCACCACAACACAGATTATGCTTGTACTCACAATGTTAAGAACCACCACAAACACCACCCCAATCAACTGAACTCCAACCTGTCGAAGCCCGTCATGCGTTCTTCCGTCCGCTAGTCCGTAAAATAGGCCAATGTAGTGGCCGGAGGTACCGTAGAACAACCTGTTAAGCTTCGGTACTGCAAAGATGCCGGAAAGGATGCCTCCCAGGCTGCCAGCGATGGCATGAGTGTGAAGTACAGCCATGGTATCGTCCACCTTTTGAAACATTTCGGATCTTTTGTGGATAACCATCATGGTGAACCATGGAATTGAGCCAGAACAAAGCCCCATTATTACCACTGCCCATCCTTGTACAACCCCTACATCATTTTATTTACTTTAATTTGCATCTTATCCTTTTTTATTGTGTCAACAAACTAAACGCATACAAGTACCCCTTTTACAAAGTCAACTGAGAAACATTATGCAACGCTATGTGCATGTATATAATTGTGGGAGTACTTACCTGCAGCAGGTGTGATGCAGACCAGGCCAGTGATCATGCCTTGAACAGCACCGATAACGGAAGGCTTTCTAAAAAAGACAATGTCGAGTAGTAGCCAGGTAAGTAAGCTAGTAGCAGTGCAGATATGAGTGTTTAAAACAGCCAAGGAAGCATCAACGCTGACCACATAGGGATCTCCTCCATTGAACCCCGTCCAACCTATCCACAGCAAACCTGCTCCGAATAACATCAGCAGGATGTTATTGGGAGGAAATCTTTGCCTGTCTTCGGTTAGACGTGGTCCTACCTGTTGCAACATAAATAAAACAATGATTTCATTTCAAAGCTGCTAGAATGAGTAAGAAATGGTTATGGTGGTTGATATATATACCCAGTAAGCAGCAGTGAATCCTGCAACTCCAGAAGATAAATGGATGACATATCCGCCTGAATAATCAATGATTCCCATCTTAGCAAGAAACCCACCGGGACACCAAATGCTAAAAGCCGTAATTGTATAAGAAAAGGTTAGCCAAAGTGGCACAAATAGCATCCAAGCATAAAAATTCATTCGTCCCAACAACGCCCCGGCTATCAGAACCAAAGTTATAGCAGCGAAAACGCCCTGGAAATACACCATTGTCGCGTTGGGGAATTTCCCTAGAAACGTTTGCTCCATTAGATACTGCCCATCCAATGCAAAGTTGGGTTTCCCCAAAAATGGAACCATCTTATCACCGAACGATAATCTGTAACCCCAAGCCGCCCAACACAAAATAACACAGGCAAAAGCATAAAGCACCATGAAAGCTGAATTTACTGCCCATTTCTTCTTCACTGACCCTCCATAAAGGATAAGAAGCCCTGGCATGCTTTGAAGACCAACAAGAGTAGCTGCTGTGAGTTGCCATGCATTGTCACCTTTGTTCATCCAGTCTGGGCTGGCTTGATCTGGGTTTAGATTTGGAGGCATAGAAAACGCAGTTGCACTCATCTTTTTTTACCAACTCCCCGTCCCTCCGCAAAAGTATCTGACAATGGAAAGAAAAACGTTATCTTCTCCCGGATTTATAAAACAGGAAATGAATTGTTTCGATTATGTCGATCACCTGTCATTACTATAGTACCTTTATTGTCTTTTATCCCCATTTCTTGAAGGTAGGCAACACCAGCAGTTCGATATTCAATAGTTATTATCGAGTTTGTCCAAACAACTGTAACGATGATTTCAAAGTAAATTTGGCACCGGATCCAATTTTGCTATCTCATTGGATTGGCTGTTACTGCTTCATGCTTCAATGATGATATCAAATGATTAATGAATTTTATGTTGTTTTGACATAAAACGACAAGATGTTCTTTTTGTTGAAAATGGCAACATTTTTTCTGCGAAGTACACAGAATCAAGACCTTATTGCTAGTATGAACTTAGGAAGGGGAATTTACATTATTCGGAGACGCATTTATTTATTTTAAATGTGGAATATTTCTTTTTCTCTTTTGTGCTGAAATTTATTAATATTGGTAAATTTTAGTCTACTGTTTTAGATTCATCCATAATTTTGAACAAATAATTAATATATGTATATAATAGGGTTAAATTTTACTATTTTTAAAATCTTCTGCCGTAGCTTGCTATTTTTTTTTTTTATATATAACTCATAAAAAAATAGTTAGTTTTTGAAAAGTTACTTAATAATCGGATTTGAGTGTAATTGTTTGTAGTTACACGAAAAGGAATTGTATGTAACTGTGATTCCAGAGAAAAATTTTGATTTGACATTTCCCTCTCGGAAAGGGATAGGAATGACATGGAATCACAATTTCATACAACTTTTTCTTATAATTACACAGTATGACATGTTGGGTAACCATAGTAATTGGAGAGTCTCACTGAGTTGGGTGTAAGTCGAGCACCCAATTATAATACTTTTCAATTTTTAAAGGGAGGATGATAATTGAAATAATTACGCAAGTAATTACACCCAAATACAATCACTTCATGCCTTTTCAAACACTCGTACATGATTTAACTTTAAAAATTTAATTTTATTCAAGTTTAATTGATAAAAATTGTATTATAAGCAGTTATAAGCATGAACATGTATGAATCTTTGGGATGATTATGGTATAAATCCTTAAGAATTATATTATAAAAAATAATTTATTTCTATTTTATAAAGTTGTAACGAAACCTTGTATTATTTAAATTTAAAAAAAATTATAAAGTTGTGACTAAAAATATATTATAAAAAATAATTTACGTGTTATAAAAGTGTTATTAACTATATTTTTAGAATAACATATTACATATGATGATTTAATTTTAGTTTTTATTACTTGTTTTTAAAAAATTATGGTACTAGTAATTTTTATAGTAATTAATATTTTCTAAAAAAATAAATTGTGTAATTGTGTAATTATAATTTGTAACTATAATTTAAACTATCAAATATGATATAAGGAATTACGATATAATTATACTCTGCCAACCAAACACATCTATAGAATTACATTTTTTTGTAATTACAAGAGAGTGTCTACATTAGTAATTACATTTTCATTCAATTACTTTGTGCTGTCCAAACATACCCTTAATGGATTTAGCAGTTGTTATTTGTGTCAATGTTGAAATTTTAAAAGTTAGAAAAGTATAGAGACTAATAATAATCAAATTGGACAATTTGGACTAAATCTCTAACTTTATGCCGAATATACGACTAGTAGCAAACTTTAACCAAGCATATTTAACTATTATCGTTTAGGACAAGATGGGAATTTTAAATGAGAAAAGTACTGAAACTAAAAATGACCAATTCAAAAAGCACAAAAATTAAAAATGATCAAATTAAAGTGTAGGGACCAAATCCACAGCTTACGCATGGTTTAGGTACTAATAATAGAAGTTGTACTAAAATTCTTGATTTATGTATATAGTAATTTATTTATTATACATAATTTTTGGGGTAAAATTATGTTATTAGTCCCAGTAGGTAAAAAGACCTCTTTTGTTCCTCTTCATTTTGATATTGAGTAAATTGGTTCCCCTAAAAAAGTAGACCAATTTAATGCTTGTTAATTTCGAAAGTGAGCAACTAAGGTTAATTACTCAGTGTGTTAATATTTTTCGTCAAATGCACATAATTTTTTTTTACTAGGCGTAATGACTTATTTAATTTTCCAACTTTACAAAAAAATCATTTTAAATCTTCATTTTTTCGAAACTCTTTTGACCATTAAGCTCTCTCTTTTTGTCAAAACAACTTGAAATGGATGAAAAAAATCGACGTTTGTTTTTTTCAAAACAAGTTGTCGTTTGTTAACTTTGCTGACATGGCATCCACGTGGTAGTCCACTTGTATGCCACGTTAGTAAAAAAATATTTTTTAAATTTAAAAAAATTAATTAATTATTGATGTGGCATACATATGGATGGTCATGTAGATGTCATGTCAGCAAAACTAATAAACATTAACTTTTTCATTAACAAATATTAAATAATAATATTTACGGACTCACTCGTAAAAAATGAGGTTCCGAAACCACTGAAAAATGAATTGTTACAGAAAACAATATGAAGATGAGTTGTTGCGAACCTATGACTGAGTACATCACCACAACCAATGCTAAGAGCTATGCCTCATTGACCAAGAACAACATTATCAAGGAGCAAAACATTGATGAGAAAAGCTTCGGTGATCATGCCATCACCTCAATTCTGGAGAAGAATGATTTGTTGATCTCGACTTAGTTTGTCAAGCCCTATGTCAAGCAGGTAGTATTGGAGTTCTGTGCCAACCTGCTTCAGAGCATTGATGACCCCATCGGTAAGTTGCATCACAAAGTCTGTGTAGTTTGGGGAATCAAAAGTCACCATTGCTGCACAGATTACAAATGGAGTTCACCTAACTTGGCCTGTTGGTTCAGAACTTCACTCATTTTCCTTGGAACCAACTTATGTTGCTTTCTATTCTATAGTCACGAGGAATTGGCTCCCCACCAATCAGAGGCATGATGTGACAAAGAAGATGGTTTTCTTGTTGAGAAAGGTGGGAGTTGGGATCCAATTTGATATTGGAGACTTGATCTTCATGGAGATTTTTCGACATGCTAAAAAGGTGTACAGTAAGCTTAGTCTCCCCCATTCGTCTCTCATATTTCATATCTTTTTTTTCAAATGACTGTCAAACCTACTGAGAAGTATGAGAAGATGCCTCTAGAGCTGAAATTCTTTCATAAGTAATAAGAAGGCAAGCATGCTCCCCCGGACCCTGGCAATGTGCAAGAGGAAGAAGCCCATACTAAAGACACAATAGTGCTTGAAACTGTTGGCATAGAGTGTGGCATTGTTCTCAATTCCTCAAGCACATCAGCTATCGTTGATCAAAGGCTCCTCAAGTTGCTTTCTATTGAGATTGATGCCAACAAGTGGCAGATCAAGGACTTCAAAGCATGCAATAGTAGCGGTTGGCCATGAACTTGGATATCTTGACTAGACAACTTCATTGATCTCTTTGCAACCATTGAACAGAAAGAGGGAGTAATGAGTGAGTGATATGCTTTTTGGGCAACAGTAACCACAAACTTAATATTCCAATTCTCATCAATCTTGTGTGGTAATTCACTCAGTCCAATAATTTTGTACTTCTACTTTTACATGTTTTGGATCACATTAACAAGCTTGTACACAATGCTTACTTTAATGGAGATTGTTTGATTAAAGGGGAGATCCTTAGGGGAGAAAATGTAATGTGATGATTTTATTTTCCCTGTATATGTTTTGTTCAAAAATTACTAAAGAGGGAGATTGTTGATGCATCTGAAGGTAAGATGAATTCTGAAGCTGTTTTTGTGGCTAAAATAGTTACCACAATTTCAAGCAGTATTTCATTGCGTTACTCGTCTAGAATTGGAAAATTGTAGAACAAAAGCATTGAGCTATTTGTTTTGAAGATATTTGGACAAGTTAGAGCCCAAATCATGAAGACCAATTGAGTTAAAATTGAAGACTTGAAGATTGATTCTTGTGATTCAAGTTTGGTTGTAAAACCACTTTTATAGTTAAAGTCTTTCAATTACACCAAAATTTATGGAATTATTATCTTATATTGATTTTTAGCTTTAGTTTATAGAAAATTGATTAGATAATGACTCTTATTTAAGCAAAACTTAAGTCGTATATAAAACTTAATTTTTGTCTAGGTTAAAGAGTTAGGAGTAATCAAGAGATTAAGAGTTTGAGAGAGCATAAATTTATTCAAGTTAGGAACGTGTATGTGTGCATTGTTTTTGTAAGCAATCAATAGTCTCTTGAGTTGCAAAATTAAGCTTTAGAAGGAAAGCTTAGTGGGTGAGTGATCTAGTCTTTGTATAGTGATAAGGTTACTGAATCAGTGAAAGTTAGCTCGATGTTAAGACTTAAATCATTGGTTGTACTGTAAGAAAGATAATAGATCATTCCTCTAGCAAGGTTTTGTAGACATAAACTGAGGTCAAACTATATAAACAATCTCGATGTTCACCTTTACGTTTTCTCACTTTTGATTCTGTGATTAAAACTATGACCAAAATTCCAAACACTATTTTTGCCATAACTTCTATTTGCAATGCAAGTACCCCCACTTTCTACATAACGTTGTTATTAGTATTATTAATTTCAAACCTTATAATTTATTTATTATTAAATATTATTTGTAGATGAATACATATATTTTAAATATGTGATATCCGTACACATACATGTATAGAAAAATTACTAATTATTCATATTTCATTTCCATAAAAAAAATATTTATCATAAAAAGCTTAAGAGGAAGTTTAATATTGTATTATTTTGAAAAAAAAATTATTTGTTGTTGTGATTAGCCTTTTCAAGAATTTGACAAATTCATAATTTCAAAATATTTATATAAAAACCGCAAAGCAAGGGCCGCTTTGCTATTTCAAAGTAGATTTGCAGATTTCATGAATTGAAATTAATAATCTGTTAATTAAAATCGAGTCTATAAATATGCATCACCTCTGAACTTTTTCTAACATTCTGAAATCTGGAATAATTAAAAAAAAAAAAACTTCATTTCTGTAAAAATCTTGAAATCTGTATCTAGTTTTAATCTTGAGTGGACAATGCCAGACACGGAGACGGGGACGAATAAAATCACCCTTCTAACGTCGGATGAAGAGGAATTCGTAGTGGATGAAGCCATAGCGATGGAGTTCGGCACGGTGAAGACGTACTACGAAGACAATCCAGACTCGTGCGATGAAGCCATTCCACTCCCCAACGTGACATCCAAATACCTAGCAAAAGTGATCGAATACTACAAGTGGCATGTAGAGCATCGAGCTAAGAAACTTCTGAAACCGGTAAAAAACAAATTCTTACAGTACGAAGTGGAGGAAGACGAGGAAGCGCAGGCGTTTGATGAAGCGCTGTTCAAGACGCTGGACACCGAGGGAATGAAACAGATGATAATGGCGGCTAACTACCTGGATGCAAAAGATCTGCTTGAAATGCTGACGCAAGCAGTGGCGGATAGGATAAAGAATAAGAGTGTGGAATATGTGAGGAAGTTTTTCGGGATCGAGAACGATTATACGCCGGAGGAAGAGGCTGAGCTTAGGAAACAGAATGAATGGGCCTTCGAAGATTTGGATCCTGACGATAATTGATTTCATCATCCCCATTTAGGAATGGGTTTTTACTCAAAACAAAATAATCGCGATTATAACCCATCATCATCCCCATTTCTATGCTTGTTTTTTTTGGGTAAAATAAAATCATTTTCCTCTTCATTTATTTATTCACTCCATCTATTCCGGCTTGTGAGTACAACTATTTATGGGTCAGGTTATTCGTTCAGGTTCAAAGGTTCATCGAAAATTTGGAAAGATTTAAGTAAAAATATTAAGTCCAAAAAAATAGGTTTAGACAAAAAATTTAAGCTTGTTTAAAATATGGGTTGGACTTGGGTTTGAATATTTAAAGCTCAAGTCTAGCCCAGCCCGACTCGTTTTTAAGATTATAATATTTTATATTCTGTTATTTTTAATTTTTTATGTAATTTAGAACATATTAAAAAAATAAATCTATTCTAAATATACAATACTACTATAATGTAAACATTAAAATAATATTAAGATTACTATATAAAAATTTTCAATAAATAAAAAAGGTATAAAATTATTAAATATTAAAATAATATAATATAAATATTTTTTAAAAAATTAAAAAATAATATGAGTGGACTTAAAATGAGTTTTGGTTAATCTTTTGTAAATATGGACTGGTTTGGGTAAAATTTTAAACTCATATTTCGAGCCAAGTAGGGCTTGGACAAGCATAAAATATATTAATATCATGCTTAAAGCCGACTCGTACTTTACTTAACCTGACTCATGAACACTTCTATTTGTGAGTGCTTAGAAATGATTTTTTTTTTTTTTAAATTCATACAAATCTCTTAAGATTTTATCTCCTTTTAATAAGATTTTATTGACTCGAAATATAACACATAATGAATACATCTTACAGAATGAATACCACTTAGACTTCATTTTGCAAAGTATGCTCATTTATGTATGAAGATGTTGGTTCGAATTTGTGAAGGCATATATACTGGTGGTAAAACTTTAAGGGACTTACGAATATCTAAAGAGAACAATTCTAAATTATACAATCATGACAACAGTTAATAGTTAATGGATTAAGTAGATTATGACTTTTTTTTTATTTTAGTATGATATGTTTTATTAAGAATTAGATTTAATATATTGCGTAATGATAAGTTTAGCTCTTAAAGTTTATCCCTTTTATTACTTTGATTTTAATCCCATTTTTCTTTTGACCACTTTGATCCTCAAGCTCTAAAATTTAGTTAAATTATTTTTTTTTCTTTACGAAAAAGCTAGCTAAGGCATAATAATAAATTTAATCCTTAACGTTTCTCTTTGTCCATTTTGATCCTTTTTTTTGGGTCATTTTGGCTCTTAACCTTCAAATTTTAAACAAATTGCTTTTCTTTGATTGGAAAAGTTTATTGAAATGTTAAAATTTTAACGATAATGACTTGGTAGCCCCCATGGCAATTCGTGTTTGCTTTAACCCAATTATTCAGTTGTATCTTTTTTGCCACTAGCCTGCTAATGATAGCAATTTTTAAAATTGACATGATAGTAGCTTTAACCCTCAACATTTATAAATTATGTCAATTTATTCTTGATTCGAAAAAAATTAACCCTCAACATTTATACATCGTGTTTGATTTTTTTTCAATTTTGCTTTTCTTTTTGACATTGAGTGTTAATTTTGAAAAGAACGAGAAAAGATGAAAATTATTATCTTAGATTTTTTAGTGTTCCCTTTTTTTTTAATTTTCTATCAAATTTAATTGATAAATTTGTTTTTTTTTTTAGCTTTTTAGGTGAAAGGGTCACAAAGAAAAGCAAAATTGCAAAAAATACCAAATTACACAATGTGCAAATGTTTAAGGTTAGATTTTTTAGAATCAAGACTAAATTAACATAATGTATAAATTTTGAGGATTAAAATTGTTGTCATGATAATTTTTAAAACTACCAGCATTAGCTCAATGGTGGCAAAAAAAAACAACATTGAATAGTTCAGTGATTGTTTTGTATGTTTTCATAGTTGGATGATAAAAAAAAAAAATTCACTAATAGTTAGATGACTTAGTGTAGTTTACCCAAAAAAATAATTAAAAGTTCATACTTTTTAAAAAAAGTCGTCCGCATCAACAATGAGGTATACATGGAGTGTCATGCAGACTACCATGTTAGTATCGTTAAAATTTTAACAGTTCGATCAATTTTTTCACCTAAGGAAAAGCGATTTGACTAAACTTTAAAGGTTAATGACCAAAGTGATCAAAAAAATAAGGGCCAAAGTAAAAAAAGAGAGAGTAAACATTAGAGGCTAAATTTATTATTATGTCAAATTTTAATGACACAAACATGACAAGTTGCATGGTAGTTCATATTACTTCATTAGAAAAAAAGTAAAAATACAGTTTTTTAATTAAAAAAAATCAAATGACACATCAGTAATGAAATACATATGGACTGTCAGTGAGTTACCAAATTAGCATACTCAAAATTTAATATCTAGTTAGCTTTTACATAAAAAAAATAATAATAATTTGACAAAAATTTGAAAGTTAAGTATCAAAGTGATAAGAAAATAATTAAGATCGAAGTGACAAAAAAAGGTTAAGAGGCTAAACTCTATATAAAGAAAAAACTAAAAGCAAATTGAAGCTTAAAATGTTTTCTAATCTTTACTATATAAAATGGATGGTTGAGTTAGTGTTACAAGTCAACTCGATATCAATTCAATCTGAAAATACTATATTAATATCATTATAAAGATATTTTCATCTTTTCATACTTTTATATAATCTTCAAATAAAACACCTGAAAAGCATTATTTGAAAATTAAACACAAAATCAACAAATTTTCATTAAAAACCCTTACCACTCCACTAATAATCATTTATTAATTTTTTATAAATATAAAATATTTTTGTTCACGTAAGTGTGATAAAATCTAATTCTATATAAATCATATTCCAAAATCTATTTTATCTGTCACATTTGTTGTTGTATACGTGCGTGTATATAAACTCAAATTTTCATATATAGTATCGTCATTAGATAGTGTTTTTGTTTTAATTACTTACCGTTAATTTGGCTAATGACAATATTGGTATGCACTCGTTTTAGTTAATTTCTCATTTTAGGTACTCACTTATTTAAATAAAAATAATTTAATGAGTTATGATTGAGTTAAAAGTAATTTTAGAAATTCAAAAATTGACTTTAATTATACTAAAATTTTCATTTTAATCATTTATTTAAATGAAAATAATTTAATGAACTATGATTGAATTTAAAATAAGTTTAAAATCTAAGATTTACTTCAATTAGAATATAATTTAACTAAAATCTTATTTCATAGTAATTATGACAATTTTAAAACTCGTTTAGCAATTGAAAACTTGGATAAAAATATAATAAAATAATAAATACATTATTAATATTAACCAAAGTAGGAATAAAGATCTAATAATTAGCCAAATTATGATATTATTTTAATTAAAATTTACTTGGTATATAAATGTCGAATGATTTGCGTGTTTTTAAATAAATTTTCCGAAGGATAAATGGATAATTTAACATCAAAGTAAATAATTAATTAATTTTTTTAAAATATCAAAAATATTAAAAAAGGCATTTTTAATATATGGACTACATTAACAAATTTAACAGATAACAAATTAAAAAAAATTAAATAAAAGATTTTTTTTTGTAAAATTAATTAATCAAATAAGTCATTAACTTTGACCCAGGAAAAAGCACAAAATAAATTTCGATACCAAGCTTTACCAATTACAACTAACAAGCGTCTTCAATAAAACCCGTTTGAAACTATACCTGCTCAAGCAAAGCTAATAATCTAATGGACAGGAACATGATTCTTTCAACCACACATCATAAACCAACAGCAAATGACATGTTATAGCTGCCATTCATTGAAACTGAACTCTCAATGTTACAGCTACAGCAACCTAACTACAGATAAATCAGTGTTTGATTTAATTGCTATCGGAAATTTCACTGCAACATCAAGAATCGCTTTGCTGCTGTTCAGATTGCTGCTGCTGTGGCTGACCCTGAGGCCATGGCATGAAAGCCATCGGTGGTCGAGGCTGCTGGCCAGGATACAATGCAGCTTGATCAATTGGCTTTCCCATTATCATCCCTGGGGATCCCACAGGGTGCTGTGGTACATAGTAATAAGGAATATCAGCAGGTGAACCAACTAAAGGAATAGTGGCCTTGGTGACCCCAAGTCCCTCCTCTTTCAACTCATCCCTTGGAATAATATCAACCAAGAAATCAAAGACATCAGTCCTTGAAATAGCGGCTGCTATATCATTCTTCTGTAGTGTCCTCCTTTTGTTCTCTTCTGTATGGATCCAAGAGCGTAAAGTCAGTTCCAAGATGAACATTTCGCAAGCTTTTGCAAAAATTACAGGAGCCTCTGCTGATATCATCCGCACATCTTCATCAGCTTTCATTATCTTTTTTATCCGAGCAAGTGGGAGACTGTGATTCTTGAAGTCTGCTGTTTGCTCAATTTCATGCATTTGGTTAGCCCAGAACATTTGAAGCTGCTGCTGTTGTTGCTGCTGCTGTTGGTGGTGGAAGTGCTGAGCTTGTTGGTAGGCAAGTTGATGTGGAGAACTAGAGAAAGTAGCAGGAGGCTGAGTTTGCATAGGGACAGCTACTGCTGTAGTGCCAGAAGCGACCATGGAAGCAGTTTGGTAAGGAGCAGTAGAATAGCCCATCTGCCCTGCACCAGGTACAACTCCCATCACAGGCTGTTGCTGCTGCTGCTGCTGCTGCTGTGTTTTTTCCCGTTGATCCATGATTTTACAAAACAACCCTTTGATCTTCTTCTATCTTCTCATTACCCCACCTGAAACTTCCTTCGTTATTGTAATTCATTTAACCAACTTATTCACAGGCATAGAAGAAAAACTTTTTAGAATGCCTGATAATTTGATTCCACTATTTGTTAACAATTATACTTTCTTGTCCAAATGTTAGCTCTAGCATGCCACATACAAGAAAATAAAACTTTTTAGAATGCTGATAATTTGATTCCACTATTTGTTAACAATTATACTTTCTTGTCCAAATGTTAGCTCTAGCATGCCACATACAAGAAAATAGTCAGTAGTTTATGGTAAATGAAGCTTTCTCTTCAAATGTCCTGCATTCTGTAACAGCAACAAAATACCATCTCATACCAAACCTGTTTATTCACAAGTTGAATGAATTTGTAAGAGCAACAAAATTCCATCTCATAGCCAATCCATTTATTGACAAGCTGCAGTCTCAAGAAAAGGAAAAAAAAATCTAAACCCAGAGGGAAAGTAATTTTTAATATATTCCAAATTCTGAACTTTTGAAACTACAACATGCAATTGACATGCATGACTAGCCTAATTACAATCAAGTAATTGCTTTTTTAATTCATAGCAGAGAAAAAAATACAATTCATTAAAAGCCCAAAGCTTTAGTTCATTTTTTCATGCCTATACAACACGAAATTTTTTGAAAGAAAACCATACATGCATGGAAAGGCAGCAACTTCAAAGACATTTCAACCCAAATAGTAACACTAACTGCTTTGCTTGCTTCCTAATATTACCTAAGAACTGATAAAAAACTTCTTCTTTTCAAGTGAAAATAAAAGGAAAAGAACAAACCGAATTTGGTTTAGTCGTCTGAAACTCAAAAAGGAAATTTTCTATATGGTCCTTTCCCACCAACGAAACAGGAAAGTAAAAACCCTAGAGAACCCAAAAAAAAAAAAAAAAAAAATTCATAAAATTTACCTGTGATCTACTTCTCTTCAGCAGTTGAATCTTCTCAAGAACCAATAAAAAAGAAAGAGAAGCGAGAGACAGTGAGGGACTGAGAGAGCTTCAATTTGAATTTCTATAAAATATAATAGAAAAAAATTAAAAACATAAACTTTAATTTTGAAAGAGAAAGAGTTCTCTGGTGGTATCCAACAAGCGGAAACGTGTCGAGCATTTACGAACCCTGAGCCAGGACTGAGTTTTATTGGATTCCATGTGGCAAACAGCAAGTGGACAAAAAGGTCAAAGGAGCAGGCTCACGTCTTCCACCGCTGACGTAACGAGGAAATGGCTGCGAATGTAAAGGGAAGGGTTGTTCTGACAATACATGTCAAAGTGGAAGGGTATTTAAGAAAAGGCTTAATTCATAAATTGGCCCTGAAATATATCTTTTTTTGTTCAATTAGGTACTTAAAGTTATAAAACATTATAGTTTTTTGTCCAAAAATAATCTGCCTTTAAAAAAAGTAAGGAGCCAATGAGAGGATGCCATGTATGTAACTTTTAAATTTAACCATTTAAAATTTTCAGAAATTAATATTAGAATTAAATATTAATTTTATATTATTTTAAATGAATTTAATGATGTAGTTAAAAAAGACTTTACCTCTCCATCTATATCTCTCGTTCACTCCTTCACTTTTTGGTGATGTGTAGGTTTGTTTTTGACATTTTTTTATTTTAAGCGAAATAATAAATCGAATCTTTTTAAAAAATTATAAAATGTAATACAATAAAATAAAATCATATACTAATAATTTAATTAAAATAATATGTTTTATAACATTAAGCGAATAATATATTTTTATAAAAAAAATATTTTTCATTCAATCTACTTTTATGTCATCAATTGCAAAAACACAAAAAAATCATAAAAAATGAATTCTACAAGCATTTTGAGATGCGAAATCATTAATGATGATATCAACATTAATGTTTTTTAAAAAATCATTCTCGATTGATAAAATTGTTAGACCATTCAACCGTTCTTCAGTTGACCACACCTGAACTCCAATCTTCTTTTGTCTATTAACTAAAGAAGGAAATCCCAACAGTGCATAACCCTCTTTATCACTAGCCCTTATATACACAATGAAACACGAATATAAAGCACATTGCCGCAACAAAGAACTGTACGAAGAACAGCTGTAAGTAAAAAATCGATAATTTTAAACCTTTAGAAGTAACTATAATCTCAATTGCGGAGTATTGAATGTCTGTGATCCACTGTCAGCTCTAACAGTAGAATCTTACAGTTTTACAAAAGATGTCTGTTTGATATCCATATAAACATACTAAATCATAAGTTTTAAAAGAGAAAGATATGCTTTGAACTATAGATAAAATAACAAATATTCGGACATGACTACGTAGATACAATCTTAAAAATCAATTATACTCATATTTAGCATAAACTCATGACCAACACTTACACTCAGATGTGAGTAATATAGCATAAGAATTTTTATTCCTGTAAAGGAAAAAAAATTCATTAAAAACCAACCAAATCAAGTTTATTCCAAAACCCAAATACAAGAGAGAAAGAACATGAATATCCACTATCCAATAAAAAATTAAAATAAAAAAAATAGTATTAATAGCATGAATAAGCTTTTCATGATTTATGTTAAGTTTATTGGTGTATGTCTAATAAAGATATTATTTTTGGTAATATTTTAATAGTTTTAGAGAACCATATTCACATTCATATTCATAACATGTAAACATGTAAGATATATATATAATACAAATATTCAATTAACCAAAATATTTAGGAAATCATGTTAAACCTTTCCATTATCCAGAGAGTCTAACATTAATAATAATAACAATGATTTTCTCAGTAAATTAGACCAAAACTAGACTATCCTAAAACATCATAAAAATTCTTAAAGTTTCAATTTTTAGAATCTATTATATTTTTCAAATTATTAAAAGAAAAAAGTCCGCTTTTTCATTACGCAGAAGCAAAAAAAAAATGTAATAAAAAGTAAGTCAAAAATTAGATATTTTCAATTGCCTTTAATTTTTTCTCACCAACCAAACATAACCTAGAGAAGAAAAATAAAAAAAACCATTAGAGATCCAAGCTTTTCTTTACTCACCGTTTATTCACCCCCTCTCAACTTTTCTCATCATCCAAACACACAAATGACAAGAAAAAACATTATATAAATAAAGAGAGAAAAAAAACTTACCCTTGACATGATAAAATTATTTTAAGTGAAAAAATCCTGTAAGAATTGAAATGAAAGTCTTTTCTTTTTTTCTTCTACAATTTTTCTTTTTTCTTTCTATCAAACTACTGATGAAGATGAAACGTTGATGAAGATAAAACGTAAATAATAAGTAAAAAACAAGTGAAAAAAATTTTAACTAAAAAAATACATTTTTTGGGCCCCCTTCCAATGTTAGGCCTTAAACGGTTGCACTTCTGGACAACCCCTAATGTCGAGCCTAGTGATATGGGGTTTGGATGGGCGGTTGAGTGTGGTGCAATACATTTAATTTATTTTTTGTCTCATGCTACAGTATTATTATAGTATCTAATTTTATCATCATCGTTATTTTTACACTAAGTTACAGAGGAAGAAATTAATATTTCAAAGCTAAGGTATTTTCTTTATGTACTTAATTCAAATTTTCTATTTTATTTGAGCTTTGATTCCTAAAGCAACAAAATGTTTACGAAATCTTCTCTCAAATGAAAAAAATTCGAAATTTAATTTCAATATCTGAAAATATAAGGTTAGAACAACTAATGTAATGCCTCAATTTACCTTAACCTTGAAAATATTTCTCATAAACTCGTTCAAGTTAGGTTTTAAGCTTTTGATTTAACCAAACTAAAAAGGTGATTTTTGGTTGTTTGAATTTCTTTTTAGGGTTTCAAGAGATCGAATTTTTGGATGTGTCGATATTAAAGGGACTCAACAACAAAGCCTTCAGCTTAAAAAATAAAATCAAGGATTAAAATCGAAGGAATTACGCTAACATTCTCCAAAAAAGGATTGTGAAATAACTGGGAAGTTTTTGTTGAAGAAACTTGGCTCAATATAATATTTGATACTTGAACTTGACACGTATCCCTCAAGCCTTCTATCAAATCTGGATGGGTATACCACATAGCCCCCTTATCGCGAAAACAATAGTGAAACACCCTACTGAGGGAAATGTTGTGAGGAATAATCAAGAAGCCATTATGATTTAAAAGGTTATAGACATTTTCCCTATAAAACATGTCCTCCAACCATGGACAATGACGATAGCGGGAAGGCACAGGCCTTTTCCATTCGATGGGATACCCAAAAGACTTTCCTAACTTTAGCTCCACCGGGGTATACTTCTTGGGATCTAGTTTCAACCTCCTCACTTCTCCGTAGATAAGTTGTTCAATTTCCTACCTTCAAACCACATGGTATACCCCCCTTCATGGCCTTCTTTCTCCTGAAGGGTATACATATATTGAAACAAAGTCACGTTAGGTTATATCCTCCTCTATGCGCATTTGGTCGTGAACCCAATTATCAACCATTAAGAACTACTCCCCACCTGCCTGGGTGCCAAATAATAAGAATTCAATAGGTCCAAACAAATTGATGAGGTGGCAAATGAAACCCTACCTCCACCAAATATAGCGACAGGTAAAATCCCAGTCTTCCCCCCACTGTAGTGTAGCCCAAACAAAAAAATCAAGTTGTGTCTCCTTGTAGGAACACTAAATTTATACTTACGACGCTTTGTGAGGCGACCCTTGCATCTTAGCACCATTCGCATTTCCTGCTTTGTTGTTGTACACTTACATTCATCAATTGCCACTGACTCATCATAACCCCACAATTGCCCAAGGATTTGCCCCTTTTGGTTCTCAACAATTAGAGGTCTCTTAGGATTGACTATGGTTGGTCTATTAGTCGTTGTTGTTGCCCTATTATTGGTGGAAGAAGACCCATCTCCGCCTCTCTACAACAAAGGTCTATTAGTTCTTCCTCCTCTCCTCACAAGTCTGATCATTTTCTGACTAAGATCGTGCAAACAATGAACAAGAGAAAATTTTGAAACAGAAAAAACTAAATAAGAATTTCAGGCAAGAATTTTGAAATGACAAAAAGGCCTAAGACAAAACAAAAGAATAATTTATAGTAATTCTTCATAAATGCATCGTTTGGGGATTCGAGGACATAACCAATATCATTTGACCACTGCACAATGCCGAATTCTCCTCATAATGACCATTACTCCCCAAAAAAGGCATTGCATTTATGACAACTATTTTTAAAATTTAATGTTGTTTCACCTTCCCCGATAGGACAAACCTTCAAGCAAACTTCAAAGCATGTCTTTCGAAAAGCCATTTTATAACCTCCCGCTCGACTGGGGGCTATTGTTATATCCCTTCGTCAAGTGGATACGTGTCAGCACTAGAAGTATTGTTGACTCCCGTGTTGACTTTCCTGAAATAGCGTCTTGACAGACCTCTCGACCTCAATATCTCTAAGTATGATCATCTATTTCACTCAATGGAGTCATCCACCTGGACTTAAGTGTGAATATTGTCTTAATGCGAACACACTTCCAAAGCAACAAGGAGTCTCTTTAGATTTAACTACCTCGTATCAATAAAGTCCCATGATACGCACTTATGATTATCTATTACGCATTCAACGGACTTGAATGTATATATTCTAACACGTCATACTCGTAGAGAAAGGGACCTCTCCTATAAATGCCCTGAAAAACGATGACTTAAGGGATCGAACCTTTTAACACCCTAAAGTTATTGAACATTCATCTTCTTGATCAAATTGTCCCCTTATTGTTCCGACTCTCGACCTCTTTAGGTCAACTAACCTCCATTGCACGACCTTGGTCTTCTTCTTGCTCCCTCTTATCTACCTGTCTTGTTGTACCCTGTATCAACACCAACCAAAGTTCATCATGATCAAATTCAACTTTTTCATTCCCAACACCTATCATGTCAAAAAGTAAATGGACTTTCTTCAACAATTGTAGTGCCTAGCTAAAGCTTGTTCATAAACACTCTGTCGTCATCATCTAGATTCATGGAACCTAAAACATATGTAATTTCTAAGTTTCTTAGCATGATTCTTCCCTAATATCTTTAAAAGTTAAATCATACAAATCACAAGGGTTTATCTTCACCATGACTTGTCAATTGAGATCGTAAGTATCTTTAACATAATAAATTTATCTAGTTTGAGAAGTTAAAACATATGACTCATTAGTTGTCAACTTATGAGTCGCAATAACCATTATAAATCCAAACTTATCTTCTTTAAATATCGTCTTACAATGAACATCACACCCAATATCTATAAACAAAATTACACTTTTTGCTTACACTAAATAATTTAGTTGTATGATATTTGTTAACACGTATTATTTCATCATGAAATTGATTAACAAATAATCAATAGTAAATGTTATTAAAAATGAAAATTCAAGTAAAAGAGATGAGGCATCCATTTGATGTTTTGGCATAGTCCTAGACAGCTTAAATGTCTTGTTACTTGTTGGCCGACCAAAGGGGTAAAAGAGGCAAAGACAACAACATCAAGTCAAATAGGGAAGGTTGATGTTTTGGACCTACCTTTGTTGAGCTAACCGCCCCAATTTGCTTGTCTTTAAGGCTGGCAATTTGCACTTAATTTTTTGCTTTATTTCTATTTATTTATATTATTAATTGCCAACAACAAAATTCAATGCTTGTTATTATCCCCACCCATGTCCCTTTCCTTCATCCTATGCCCAATTCCCTTGATTCCTTAATCAATGGTTTATGTTTTATATTATGCATATCTGTTTTACGGTTTATGTTCGAGGTGTGTGGTTGTTCTTTCCAACAATGTTATTTTCAAAGTTTAAACTTACATTCTCCCATTGAGAGTGCAATGTGCCTTATTATTACACCCAACCACTTGTTAATTTTTTGCTACACATGAATAATGAATTTGAAGGTTTTAAATTTTTTTAAAAATTGTTATTTAATATCTCATTTATACATTACTAGAAATCATATCACACGTGTATGCGTGTGGAAACCACAAATATGGAATACAAATGTGTGTTTAAAAATAATATATAATAAATAGTGAAATGTATGACTTGAAACTGGTTAAGAACAATAACACATGAAATATGTACGATATTAAAATTAAAAAAAATTAAATTAAATTATTTATGAGTCGATGTGTCTTTAAACGTAACATACAATAAATAATGAAACGTAAGGTTTGGAACTAATAATAATAACAACACAAATGTAGTATGTATAAAATTAAAATTAAAATAGTTTAACTTGTGAGTAAAAGAAAATTAAAATAGGTAAATACATCATACTAAGACTATTAAATACACTCCAATTGTTTGTCATGATATTTTTGTTTTCCTAAAGCATGTTAAAAAGTTATCAAGTTAGTGAAAATAAATTCAATTTTAAAATTTTAGCTTTAAAAAATTAAATATCAAGTTGAATTATGATACTAACATAATCAAGTTAAAAGAATTATTATTGGCGTAGTATTAAAGAAATTGTTATATATTCATTAAACGGGTTTAATCTTTAGACATGTTAATTCTAATTCTTTTATTTTAAAATTATATAAGAGTATAAAAAACAAAAATGTCATCAAAATAGTAATAATAGTTATTTAATAACATGATATATTAATCATTTTCAAACCGAATTGATACTCAATTAACCCGTAACACCAATTCAATCAAAAATTTCGTTAATAATATTGGTATATATTTCCTACAATCAATAACCTTTTTATCTCATATAAAATTAGATATATGAAGTGTTGAATATTTTCCAATTAAAATCATAGAATGAATTTTTTTAATGTGCTAATTTGCATGAATCTTGCAAATGTTGTCCACAGCAAAAGTGAATTTGTAGTCATTTTTCTTGTTGAAAAAGTTCACTAATGTTAAAAAGGTTGTATGTATCATCACAATAAATTTTTACAAAAATTTCCTTCAAACACTTGCTGATGTTCACATGACTTTCTTCCGTTATTGTAAATTAACTAATCGACCGGATAAGGTAATCCGTATCGTATCGATATTGACCGTTTGCATATACTATTTTAGGTTTAAATTAATAAAAATTTTAATGTGTTTTGATAATTTTTATGTGTTTTCATCTAGATTAATACATGTTTATGTCAGTGCGTAGTGACTTATATTAATTGGTACAAAATTTTGATATTCTAAACTAATTTTTAATACTCGTTTTGTTCAATCATTTTTACTTTTTTATAATTACATTAAAAAATAAATATGATCATTAATTTAAATTCCTTAATATAACTAATAATTTTAAAAGTTGTATTTGTATATGAACATATATTTATATTTATATTATATTAATATTTTTTTATAAGCATGCGTATGAAAAAAAAATTTACAAACTGAAATAATACACAAAAATATACTGATACCAAACAAAAATCATAGGTGAATATATTACAAATAAACTTGATTCCTCCGAACATGAATTTACTAATTTCCAACTCTTATGGTTAAAGTTTTATATTTATTAAAGTCGTTCTCTATCATTGACACGAGTACGTACAAAGAAGTTTCTTCGCCAACCCACAAGAAATAGGCTTCTTTTTTCCTTAAAAAATATTATATGATCGATGATGTAGATATCTATCTATATATTTGGAGACTAGACTTGATTTAGGTCACCACTCACTACTCATTCCCTTTTCCTCCTTAATACCTTCGAGAAGTAATGGAAGGGTTCAATGGTTGGTTGTATGAAAGCTTCAACCATGATTTCGCCATTCGAAGGTTTTGTTCGGCAAGAGTTGAACAAGGGGAGTTGGGTGATGCCATGAATAATGATATTGAGCCCTTTTGTCCTGATGATGAAATTAGCACCCCTCACTTAGCTGCTTCTGAGGTCGATGACTTTGTTGATAGTTTCATTAACATGGATTATGATGTTGATGATGATGGGGATGATAAAGACGATCGTAACTCCAAGAAGCAGCAAAATTTCCATCATTTTCAGGACAAAATCGAGGCATTTTCGATTGTCAATGATGATTCACTGATGATTGAAGGAGATGAATTGGAGATGAGTAGCTCCTGTGAAGATTTGGGGGCAAATGAAATGGTTCCTAGCATAGAGGAGGCTAGCCATGGGGTAGACCAAGGACTTCACCTGGTGCACTTGTTGCTGGCATGTGCCGAGGCGGTAGGCTGCCGTGACATACACCTTGCGACCTCTATGCTCAGTCAAATTGGGGCTTCGGCTACTCCTTTGGGTGATTCACTGCAAAGGGTTTCCTATTGTTTTGCTACAGGATTGAAATCTAGACTGTCTCTTCTTCAAAATGTCAATGGAAACGGCACCATTACAAATTGTGCCATTGATGTGCCAATGCTAGCTAGGGAGGAGAAAATGGAGGCTTTTCGATTACTTTACCAGACAACTCCTTACATTGCATTTGGCTTCATGGCTACAAATGAGGCAATATGTCAAGCAGCACAAGGGAAAGGTTCCTTGCACATCATTGATCTAGGAATGAAACACACCCTTCAATGGCCTTCCTTCATAAGAGCGCTAGCATCAAGGCCTGAAGGTCCCCCAACTCTCCGAATCACAGCATTAACCAGTGATGAAGATCTAGTAGAGCTTGAAGCTAGCATGAAGTCCCTTGTCGAGAACGCCAGCTCACTAGGTATAGCAATGGAGTTCCACATGATATCAGAGCCAGTTACACCATCTCTTCTGACCAGAGAGAATCTCAACTTAAGAGAAGGGGAATCATTATATATCAACAGTGTTATGCACTTGCACAAATATGTGAAAGAGAGTAGAGGATCACTCAAAGCAATCCTCCTAGCCATCAAGAAACTAGGCCCAGCTTTGCTAACAATGGTGGAACAAGATGCAAACCACAATGGACCCTTCTTTCTTGGGAGGTTCCTTGAGTCCCTTCACTACTATTCAGCCATTTTTGATTCCCTTGAGGCAAGTCTACCTAGACATAGTCCTCAAAGGATGAAGATAGAGAGGCTTCACTTTGCGGAAGAAATTCGAAACATCGTAGCTTACGAAGGAACGGACAGAATGGAAAGGCATGAAAGAGCAGATCAATGGCGAAGACAATTAGGCAGAGCTGGGTTTCAAGTGATGGGGTTGAAGTGCTTGAGTCAAGCAAGGATGATGCTTTCAGTTTATGGCTGTGATGGTTACACACTGGGCAGTGAGAAAGGGTGCCTCCTCCTAGGGTGGAAAGGCAGACCCTTGATGCTGGCATCTGCTTGGCAACTGCACAATGCTTCGTCTGCCTACTAATCTACAACCACATTGTCAAAGCCATTATTTTATTTGGTTTGACATTGACATTTATTAAACTAGTTTTAGAAAACAATAAGATTAAAAAAAAGGTTTATGTTCTTAGAGACGATCACAATATAAGGCCTCTTGCCACTAGCGATTTCATTGTCCAAGAAATAGCCTTTTTTAGACTTTTCTGGTTGCAGAACTCCTTGGCCGGCTACTCCATATATATTTGCACTTCCTACCTTCCAAATGTTAACTCTCTATATTTTGAAACAATTAATAAACTTCAAAAAGAAAATGCGTAAATTTTCTTCTACCATTAATTATCTTATATGGAGGTGTTCATTGGTCGGGTCGGATTGCGTTCGGGTCGAGTCGGGCCTAAGCATGTTATTAATCTACTTTATGTTTGTTCAAGCTCGGCTCGACCCGAAAATTGGATCTAAAATTTTGTTCAAATTTATCCATATTTGCAAAAGACTGACCCAAGTTTATTTTAGACTCGCTCATATTAATTTTTAATTTTTTAAAAAAAATATTTATATTGTTTTATTTTAATATTTAATAATTTTATAAATTTTTTTATTTATTGAAAATTTTTATATAATCATCTTAATATTTTTTTAATGTTTACATTTGAGTAGTATTATATATTTGGTATAATTTTAATGTGTTTTAAATTACATAATATATAAAAATAACATATTATAAAATATTATAAACTTAAAATGGGTTAGGTCGAGCCAGGTCCGGGCCTTGAATGTTCAAGCCCGAGCCTAACTCATATTTTAAACGGGCATAATTTTTTGTCCAATCCCGTTTTTCAAGCCTAATATTTTTACCCAAACCCTCTCAAATTTCAAACGGACCTTTAAACCTGAACGAATAACCCAACCCATGAACAAGTCTAATCATATCCGAGTTCAACTACATCAATCTTATAATAGGAAAGGATAAATAATATGTCTATATAAATGTAGGTGAATGCAGTTGAGAGTTTGTGTATTATAGGAACTAGATTAAATTAATTCTTCTATTATTAAATGGATAAATTTAGTCCTTATACTATTAAAAGAATTAAATTAAATTAAATCGGATTAAAGTTAATATTTATTGCTCAGAAAATATCATTTTTATGTGGAACAGAGTTTAGCATTTTTAAAGTTTTTATCCTTTTGTAAATGGAATCTTTTGTTTGGAATTGAACTACAATTAAAACGAATAATTTTTAAGATTTTTGTATATAATAAATGTTAATTCGATTATAATTTAAATTTATTTTATTCTTTTTAATAATATAAAAACAGAATTAATCCATTTAATAATAAAACTAATTTAATCCAATTCCTATAATACAACACCCTACTAGGTACTTCAACTCATAAATATAATTGTTCTTCCCAATATTGAGTTAGATAAAGATGCTATGAATTTTTTGGTAAAAGTACCTCTCTGATCCATCTAAAATTCGAAATTGAACAAATTGATCCTTTTCAAAAAAATATCAAAACAATTTAATTCCTATCAATTTTGAAAATAAATAATTATTGAAAATGAGTAATTAAGGACAATTAACCACAACATTAATATCTTTCATCAATTATACGTAATTGTAATTGGTATAATACCATATTTAACCTTCAATGTTCACATATTTGATTAACTTGATCTTGATTTTTAAAATTTCAACAAATTTAACTTTAAACATATACACATTTACAAAATATTGTAAATTAAATTTATTGAATCATGATCAGATTAATAAAATGTGTAAATAATAAAAACTAAATTTATTGTATTACACCAATCAAATTTATGAAAAATTGACCAAAAAAAACATTAATCCATGATTAATTATCTTTAATCTCACGTTTAAAATTATTAAAAATTAAATTGCTTCATTCTTTTCAAAAAAAAGATAATTTACTCACCAAAATTGAGTGAGAACGAAGAAGCATTTTTACCGATTTTTTTCCTTGAATTATCCAAAAGCTGTGAATTTGATGAATTACTTGAGACGGAAAAAAGTGCAAGATAAACTTTGGGAAAAAGCCAAATCTCGAAATGATATCGAAGTAGATAAAAATGAAAGTAATTATTTGAAAGGGTGCAGAGCCAGTGTCAACACAGTTTAAGAGGGAAAAGATGAAACAGATATTCGAAGTACAAATAGTACACTAAAGCGCAATTTTTGTTCAATAACATTATTATTTCTTTATAAGAGAAGCCTTCCATTCCAAAAACAATTAGGAAGCCCCAATTTCCTTTCCAAGTGATCATAATCAAATTCTACTCAAATGTGTGAACAATTGAATGAATACCTATCGTGGAAATGACTGTACCCCTTTCAGAAACCATTCTCATTTTGATGCCTTGTGACCCTGCACCTTGCTTTGGCTCGCAGCAGCTGACATTGTACGCAATCGACTAGCAATTGCTGTGAATGATGGCCTGGCTGCAGGATTAGGGGACCAACACTGTTCCATCAATTTCCTCCATTCAGGATCACAAAAGCTTGGAATTGTCGGTCTCAGTGTGTTGCTTACAATTCCTCCTGTATTTCGACACCAACTTTTTATATCATAAAGAAACAATTGACTCATCCCTAGGAAGTTAAAAAGCGTACATGACAAAAAATGAATATAACTATCTTACAAGTAAATCTACATGCAAATAGAATACTAATAAAATAGTAAAATGTAAAGACAAGAATGGTCACAAGGGTTGGTTACATGAAGATGCGCAAATGCTCTTGTATCTTAAAATTGCAAGTTAATCATACCAAGTCTAATAATTTTTCGTTTTTAAGGTATCCAAGGAATACATCAATCAAATAAAACAAGATAAATACCTCGTAAGCTCTTACTCTGAGAAGCTATAAGATCAAATAATTAAGATATGTCGCAGAAACCAAAATTGGATGATGGATGATGTGGGTGCTTTTCAGGATGATTGAGTAGTCACTCAAGTTTGCTCGCTTTCACACTTGCATTCTAATAGTGATGCTATAGAGGTAATAATCCAGTCAAAGACTCTAGGTTAGTCAAACATGCATAGTATATATGCATGTATATGTACTCTTATGTATACGCATATGTATCAAATGACACAACATGTTCTCAGTATAGCAACACCAAACACATGCATTATTGTATATCATTTCGCATGACATAGATCATATGCCAGCCGGATACCCAGCATATCTGCAGAGAATTGATGTACTGGACTTAATTTTTACTGTGTAAATACAGCTGCTACAGTCTCCTATATAGACACAGTTCTGACCTTATCAAACCAGGAAAACTTATCAGTAATTAGTAACCTAAAAATTTAGAATTCCTATCTGATATGTACACTATTATCAGTGACGGTCCAAAATTCAAACACACATGTTGTCACATTATCTGACAATATCCATGTTAGGAATCAGCATTGAGGAGATATTTTCCATGGACGAAGTCTAAAAATCAGATGTCATTTTGAGGAGATATTGACCATGAGGCTCAATGCCTCATGGTCAATGAGCCTCATGGTCAATAAAACAGACTATCCTTTTAAGGATTTTGTCAGTGCATCAACCAAAAGTACCAAAACTACTTTCATTTTATATTTCGACTCTAGAACAAAATTTTTAGCCCAAAGGATGGAAAACACAGGTTGTTACTTCAAAACGTCATTCTATGAGTGTTATTTAGTTTTTCATTTGCCTCTAAAACTGGTGAGAATATTCTGACACAAGCACAACCTTAATAGCTACAAGTACTCAAGTCATACCTATAATTGCACCATAGTGCATATTGGCATAAGGCTCTTCCCCAGTGAGAATCTCCCATAAAACAATACCAAAAGAGAACACATCAACCTGCAGATCAACAAAGAAATGTAAAGCATAGTACTGAAAAGTGACTTATGTCACGGCTATATATACCCCAGGCAGAATAAGTAACAAGAATATGATGCTCTTCCTCAACAATCAAATCAGCAATGCTAGCGATATCATCAAAACAGATATAAAAGAAGTATACAAAAACCAGATAGGTTTCTGAGGAACTATCTCACCATCAAAATATTCTAATTTTATTTCACATCCCCATGCACCATCTCTCTCTTCTTTCTCTTTTCCTTTTTAGATATTTCAGTTAAGGCTCCCATATAAAGGTGCTTGCATATGTGTGCATGTGCACACACGTAGTTTCATGTATATGCCTTATTTAGATATATTAGTCATCAAAGAATAAATGGCAGTTAATAGTGTGGTAAAAAATACAGTTCAGAAAAATGAACTACCACTTACTGATTCAGACTCAACAATTGATTCTCCTAGACTATTACCAATGTTATCCATCTTTTGAGTCACATTTCATTTAAAAAGCCATGGTTAAACAAAAGTAGTTTGATGCTTTATAGTTTAGCTATAACAGATGCAGCATTATGATACCACAAGCAAAATCTGTTCAATTTCTTTCCTCTAAGATGACCGCAGAACTTGCATATTCTTTCCTTCTTTGAAAAAGTCAGCTGCTTGAAGCCACTACATCTGTTAAATGTCCTTTTAAAATTACACATGGTACTCCTCTTATGCTCAAACTATCTCGATAAATAAAAAGATGCAGACAAATATTTAGCAAAAATACATCTTTAGCAGAACTCTCTACTGTAATTTGTAAGATTCAGTGGTAAACTGCCTCCTCCTGACCCACTACAGCCAACTTTTAAGCAGTAGCAGCCATTTTTATTATCATTATCTTAATTTTCCATTAGATGGTAGCTGATATAAATAGAATGGCAGCACTTCAGAATATGTACTGATCAGTGAAATGGCTTCTTAAATAAAGAATAATAAGTTACAGAAAGCCTTCTCCCCATTGAGTATTAAGGACTGATTTTTACAATGCAATAATCGGACAAAACCTACCAAATGATCAATGGGAAGAATCAGGAAGAGCAAATAGCTTATTGTGCCAGTTCAAGTTAATTTCATGAATGACATCTTACCTTTTCTGAAACCTTATTGCTGCCCCCGTTCAAGAGCTCTGGGGCCATCCACGGTAGGGTCCCCCGAACACCACCAGAAACTAAGGTATTACGTTTGATTTTAGACAGTCCAAAATCACCAACCTGGAAAGAAAAATAATATCTTAGAAATGTAATAATTAGCACCAAATTTAACCATACTAAATTTGTCCAGGGCAGATGACCCAAGGTAACCTTGCAAATAGGTCGTGAAGGATCTTTCAAGTTAACAAGCAAGTTGTCACATTTCAGATCAAAATGCACAATATTTTTTGAATGTAAATACTCCATCCCGAATGCTGCATCCATGGCAATTATGAGCTTCTTACGACGATCAAGCAACCTGCAAGTTTAGATTAGGCAGAACAGTCAAACAGGAGATGTTCATGAACTAACAAAGGAAGTTGAGAATTCTAGGATATCTCCCCCCCCCCAAAAAAAAAAAAAAAACCCTAAGACAAACTATTACTCAGTAACAAAATGAAAAGAGAATTCACCTATCCTTGCGAAGTAAAACATGCCTAAGGGAACCATCAACCATGAACTCTGTAACAGTAGCCATTGTTCCTCCAGGACCATCTTGCACCACACCATAAAATGCCACCACATTTGGATGATGAAGTTTTGAGAGAATGTCAGCTTCCCTCCAAAATTCAATGGTCTGAGCATGAAGTGTAAATCTTTTAGTATAGCATTAAGTATGAAATAATACCGAAGAGAGAGAGAACAGTAGTTGCAAACATGCATTAACTAGGTTAGATGACGATGATGATAATCAATAATAATAGCAGCAATAATAGAGAAAAGAAATCATCGAGAACAGCCATGTGGTCTATTGGTAAAGTGGCTAAACTCTTAGTTCAAGTTACCATATACGAAACCCTGGCAACCCAGAGTATGAAAAAAAAAAAAGAATAATTACAGCTCTATGTGGACCCCCCTTCACACCCCAAAATAAAAAATAAATAAATAAAATGAAATGAAAAACTGATAATAGTTTTAGTTAGTTAACTTTTAAGACCAAAAGGCTTTTGTCCAATGGTGTCAAGAAAGCATACACAGAAAATGTATCACAAGTATAAAAATATAACACTTTGCAAGTTAGGCAAATTACCAATCTTTCCTGCTCAGATGATCGACCTGTGAAGCAGCTTTTTTTTATTCTCTTGATGGCAACATCTGATCCCCTCCATTTGCCATGATATACAGTCCCAAACGTACCAGAACCCAGCTCCCTTAACTCTTCAAGATCTTCATTCATTATGAGCTATAACATGATCCAGGACAAACAAGTAAGCATCTAATACATATTACAGAAAACATTTCAATACATGGCACACCGTCAAAACAGGCTGAGGCCCAAAGGATAACAAGCCAGTGAGAAGAGAAATGCATTTTTCATTTCAGTTTATGTGCATGGAAGTTTTCAAAAGAAAAAAAAAATGCCAGAAACACATCCATGCAGCTTCAAAGCATTTAATGGCCAGTAGATACTCCAAAAGCTTATCCCCATTGCATTTGAGTCTACAAAATTAAGTTTATGATGAGAGACAAATACTGAATCTAAACATATCGGAAAGGAGGCAAAATTAACATAGCATTACAAAAGAACAAAATTTCCAAAAAAAAAGATATTTTAATGCCTTTGTCAATTTCTGAAAGTATTCAACAGCTAGCACTAGCTATTCTTCTAGAACTTCTATCAAGCAAATTACTGTCATCAGAATCAAATTATGTCCTTGTTCTTTTCTTGCATGTAGAATGACAAAAATAAAAAGCTCCAAAAGGGTCAGAATACATATCTAGTATGAACTAAAAGCTAGACATTAATATAGGCTGTCCCTTGCATGCCAGGTTTTTATTAGATTAATATGTGATGCACATGAGCAAAAGGCAAGCTAGTTTCTGCAACTAGAAGCCTCTACAAATACAAGCAAGCACTGCCCAATACTGTTCCACTACCCAGTGGGAGTGAACCTCGATGCATCTAAACATGCACCGTAGCATAAGATAACAAAAGCACTTCAGACCTTTTCAAGTGACCATATTTGCTCAGGAACATGTTTGATGTGCCTGAACATGCATTTTTGCAAGGTAATAAGCAGGAAAAAAGATCTACTTGATTGAAGTTCTTTATAACTTCTTTGTTTTTTTTAATATTAAATGTACCTTTTAAGTAAAAAAAGAGATAATATCAAACTCCCTACTTTTCAAAAGTTGAGTATTCAACAACAAACATGGGACCACAACATTTCATATGCACCAAAAGTAAAACAACAAAAGCAGGAGAATCTGTGACAACAGTAGCATACCTGCAAGGTATTGATATCAAATTCTCCTAGAGAAGGATCCAAAGGAGGTAGACCAATATTCCTCTTTTCTGACTTCGTTTTCTAGAAGAACCAATGAAATCATATTCTATTAGTTGATATCTTTTAAGAAAGCAAGGTGTACAAAATCAATTCTCATGGACATTAATTACCTCATACTCTGACTCTGGTGTTCTTAGGTTCTCTATCATGGCATCAAACTGCATACTTTCACTGATTTGCACTTGGGGTTGACCATCCTTCAGGTTGTCTTCACCAAATTTTTTATCAGACTCAGCTTGGCTCAATGGAACTACAACCACTGGGGCAAACTGATCTGATACATGATCTTGGTTGATGAGAGAACCATCTTTTTCACCAAAATCTTGTGCCAACTTCTGAAAATATGACCAGCGTTTGGGCTCATGGTTTTCCATGTTCAAGCTCAAGCCAGCTCCATCTGTCTGTAGTGGGCTAACACCAGAGGATTCCCCAGAAAGCATTGCTTTGGAAAATATATCAGAAAGGAAGTCTCGAGGAAATCGATCATTGATATCAATAAGAATATCTCCCTGCTCTGCCCTGATAATACCACCACCGTGGTTCTCTTTAGAATCATCTTTTGTAGAGCTCTCTGTCCTCAAATCAACCTGAAAATGCACTGGTGGGTTTTTGCTAGTCAAGTTGGCATCATGGGGAAGCGTGAAAGCTGATTCACTTCCTACAGGAAGCCCTGGCCCAGTTTCAGCTTTCACATCAAATGTCGGTTTCTTTTCATCAACTGGAAGGTTATCTTTTGCAAAACCAACCTGAACCCCATCCCCGTTTGGAGCTTGTATATTGTCCACAGGAATTGAAACTGCTTGCTTCAGACCTGTGTCCAGCACTTCCTCAGAAAGCTTTGAGTTCATCTGAGGAACAGCAGAAGGAAATTCTTTGTGCTTTTGCCGTTGGGAAATTTCATCATCAACAGTTTCTGTGTTTGGACCTTGCTGTGCCATATCAGATTGTGGATGAGCTAAGAGCAACTGAGAACCTAAGGAATCATCAGACTTTGACAATCGATTCAGCAAATCTAACTGCTCCCGAGGTATTCTTTCCGAATAATAAACCTTGTGAGGAGGCACAGTTGGCTCATGGTAGCTTAAATCAGTTGGATTAGAATCAGAATCAGTATAACTAGAAGTTGAATGATGGACATCATTACCCTGTTTAGGAACAGGCACTTCATTCACAGCCTCAACAGATGAGGCAACTTTTTCATTTTCCTGGTTTTTAGCTTCGTTTTTTAAAGTAAAATGCGGCACATCTTGTGGAGAAACTGCAACTGGTACTTCTTCACACTGAACATGATTTATCACCTTTCCTTCATGCAGCCGAGAAGAAACCGGGTGATCTGTTTCCAAGGGACGATGTTTTTCAAAGTCATTGCCCTGGTGACCAGAGCCATCAGGTTTGGGTTTGAACTCAGTCGCTGGCATCTGCAAATTCTGTTGTTGTAGGCCATTGTATGGTGGCACTTCAGTCGAGCATTCATGTTGATTCATAAACCCATTAGGAGGAGCTGAATTAGAAAAGTCTGCAATATAGGAATAATTAGAAGAATTATGACCATACTGCAATGGATACCCCATCCTCTGGCCATGATAAAGCTGGGGACAGGTTTCGTAAGCACCTGAGGAACTTGGTAGAACTGGTTGAGAAGACTGAAAAGTTGATGATGACACCATAATGCCAGGAATGTTAGAAGAGCTAATGACAACCGAGTCTCCAACAACTCTGCTTGTTTCCCTGTTTATGCTTGTTCCCACTGGTTCTGTTAAATTGTTAGCAGAAAAGCTTGTCAACCTCTGCAGACTAGAGCTTGTCCTTGCTCCAAAGTCCATTCCATTAACAGCTACCACATATTGAATCTCGGAATCACCATCCATGTTACCTAGACCAAACTGAGTATCCTCCAAATCACTCAGAGAGAACAGAAACATTCTAATCTTTTGAGAGGCCTCTTTGTCTAGAAGTTCATTACATTCCTCCATCATATTCTGCAAATCTTCATCTGAAGACACAGATACTAAAGCATCAAAGTCCTCTCCTGGAAGCTGATATTTAATCACTTCTGTTTGATCATAAATTGCTAATATCTTCTGCTTAAGCTCCTGCCACGAAATATCCTTTCTGATGCGAATTATGCGAGTTTCACCTCCAACATACCTTAGCTTTCTGTCACTTGGTCGAGGTAGGATTTTCCCACCAAAGCTGCAAAGAACCTTCATCTTTGTTGATGTGCCATCAGAGGTCCCAATTGACATATATAGATGTCCTCTATTATTTTCATAGCCCAATGTAGTCTGTCGCATTGATTGATGGGACCCATAATTACTTTGGTTTTCACGTACAGAGTCTTTTCTTTCAAACCCCCTCGGACCTTTCTCTACCATGTTAAGCATGGAAATATCAGACCCACTCTCAGATTCCGTACGACTAATGCCTAAAAGACCTTTTAGATCCATATATCCCGTTGCATAACTGGGTTCACCTAGAGAATTTTGAATGAAATGCTTCCTAGGATTTAACCGATCCCGCATAAATTCAAAAGAGAACTCCTCACCAGTCTGTATGGAATAATTAAGTACAGGTTTGACATCTGGTCCTTTTAGCTCAGGAGGTCTTATACTCAAGTTTAAGCTGGTCATAGGATCTGGCATAAATCCTTGAGTTGCATGGGGGAATTCCCCATTTCCATGCTCCACAGAGTTGTATTGTTTACTAACTCTAGAATGTTCCATGAAAATCTTGTTTTGATTTTTCTCCATTCATTTAGTCTCAATTGAGTCCCTGTGCCCACATGATGTCATTCAAATATAAAAACAAGATGATAAATTAGTACAGAAATCGTCTATTAACAACCAATCACCATATAGTACAAAAAAGTCGAACTTGCCAAGCAACTGAAACTCAACAGCACATTCTATTCGGTTTCCAGTTTCACAACCAAAAACAGATGACAATAGCCTTCAGGAACCTGTACGAGGAGTAGCTACTACTGAACCTGCAATAAGATGGACTCTAAATCAGACTTTAAAGCATGTAACATAATTCAGAACTATGTTCGAGTAACAAGAAAGTAAAACAAAGATGAAAGAAACTAGGAACCAATGCGCAATGTTAACCCAAAATACACCAATGTAATTTTAACAAGAAAATGTGCTGCTAAATACTCTGAACACCTAATTATTTTTCACTCAGTAACTAACACCTTAATATTAGCTGAATTTGATTAGAAGGACTACAGTAATCAAGACCTGAAATCCTCACTTCCCCAGGACTTAGAACATTGAATGAAGTGATAGAAGAAAGGCCTAAAGGAACAAAGGGGCCCAGAGGAGGACAGATCTCTTGATCCAATGCTTATTCAACGCTTATTGTTCACAAAAATACAGATTGGTAAGCCTAAATGCATTGATGCTAATAGTTGATACCAGTAATTTGAAGCTTATTGTTAACTATTTTAGATGCTAAACCATAACAAGAAACTAATAACTAAAATCCAACTTATCTTTCTTAAGGTTCTACAACTTCTCCAACGCCCAAAGGATATAATTCACAACAACGACATTAGAAACAATTATCAAACAATTATCAAACAATAAATATGTTACAACCCTCATAAACAGAAGCTTAACGCTTTGCTGTTTTCCCCTACAATGCCTAAGTTACTAAAAACCTTGTGTTTCTTAGGTAAAATAAATTATGAAAGCACCCCAAGCATTTGGCTCAATGGTAGGTGCATGTACTCGTCTGCTCAAATAACTGGGTTCAAATCCCACTTTTCCCCGAATTAAAACAAAAACCAGGCTAAAAAAGTTGCTAGAAACAAAAACAAAAACAGCTAACTTCAAAACAACATTATACCAACCTAAAAAGATAGAATAGATATCATCACCTAAACTCCCAAGCACTTGTAAGATTATCCAACCAAAGCCATAAATGAGGGGGCCAAGGACATCAATTAAGACTCCAAATCAATTATCCTGAACTCACAACTGTTGTCTTTATTATGACACGTAGTTGTTTGGCTTCGTCAACTGTTTATTGGAATTTCACAACTTTTCCAATCCAAACATAATTATTGCCAACAAATGCGTTGGGATTACTTATCAATCTTCCAATCCCCCAAACCCAAAAGTAAAAAATAAGAATGAATATAAGCTAACATTCCTAGTTGAAACTTCAAACTACTTTATCTTCTAGGTAAACGTTTAGTATACTTAAACCAGAAGCATGAACCAAGTAACAAATCAACTAAAAACAAAATACGCAGATTGCACTACTACATAATACTCTCTAGTTCTAAATCTACCAGAAAAATAAAAGAATGAAACCCAAATATTTGTAGAAAAAATTTTCTTACAGATCAACAAAGTTGAGCTTATCAACTCCACACAAAATAACAAGATTTAGAGGAACGAAAGGAAAAAAATTAAAAAAAAGAAAAAATAAAAATAATTACCTTTTGAGTTGCAAAAAAAAAGAATACCGTAAAGCTGAAAGAGATAAGGGTTTGTAATTGAAGGTTTCACGAGTGAACCAGCAGAAATCCCTGTAAACCGCAAAAAAAAAAAAACCCTTCTTTCCAAACCTCAAACTACAGCTTCTGTGATAATTAGCGGAAAAAGGGAAAACAAATTTGAATTAAAGAACTTTTCTTTCAGACCACAAAAAGCGTTCACAAATGAAATAGATCTCTCTTTCTTCAATCTCTGACTTCTCTCTGCAAATCTATTTCATTCTTCAACTAGTCAATAAAAAAGATACTGTTAATGACATTCCTATATTACCCTTTAGTTTTAGATATATTTACATTGTCTTCTGTCCTAATTTAAGGTTTTTTGTTTAGTGACTAATCTTTAAGATCACGTGTTTCTCATGCTAAGTTGGGTTTTTTGTTTTCTTCCTTTAATTACCGTTGATCGACTTTCCGGTGAGTAATCAATGGTGTAATTCGATTTTATGTTGAAGAAATAAAAAATTAGTTAATGATGATCTGTCATCTTTTAATCAACTGTTTATATACGGTGAAGACCAGAGGGTGCAGCAGTAAGATGGTACGTATAAACGTATATTAGCAAATTGTTGTTGTACTTTGACTTTGGACCTCTTTTATAATTTTGACACTCTTTTTTTTAAGAAAGAATTATAACAGACTTGTTTTAGAAGTAAGAAATAAATGAAAATTGGAAAAAGAAAAGACAAAAAGCTAATTATAAGTAATTTTATATATTTTCTTATTTTGGGACGGGAACTCACTCACTATTGCTTGATATATTATTAAGGTGGAATTAATATAAAAAGTGATGAATGAATATTTGATTATTTTCATCTTTTGGTGAATTATTGAAGGGAACCCCTCAACAAATCAACTATGAAAAGACAACACTTGCAGATAATCATGGAAAATGATTGTATGATACGGTAATGTTATGTCATCTTTTTTTTTTTTGATAATTTAATGTTACATCAATATTTTTATTCAGAAAAAAATTAAATTCAAATAAAAATATTAAAATTCAAGATGAAATTATTAATGTGATGTTAAACTATTAAAAAAATAATATTTTTATTTCATATAATCATTTTTCATTGGAGATTAACAAATCAACTAAATTTATTCAAGTGTGTGCTTTTCCTTTACATTTCTAGTTATTACAGGCAAAACTATTTCACAATCATTACAACAATTAATAGAATTATATACATATATATATAATTGTGTTATTGGTCAAAAATAATTTTGTTGTTTGATAAAAATAAGTATTTATTTATTTCTGAATTTTAATTTTATTAAAATATTATTTTGGATAAATGATAATATGATAATTTGAATATTTATTTTTTTAAAATGTATATAATCTATTTCAATTTATAATAAAATAAATTCAACTTAATATTTTTCTACATTAAGTGATAATTAGTATTAACGGACACATTTAAAATATTAAATTTCAAAAAAATTATTTTTAATAAAATGGAATTTTTAAATAATTTATCAAATGCATCTTAGATGTGATGTTATGTTATGCTATTATACAACTATATATAAGTAATATACAATAAAACCATAAATTTTATTAATTCATAAATAGAATATTAAAAAACATATTTGAGGTTGTTAACTAAATTATTTACAAGTTTGCTGCACATTTTTAATAATTATTAACAAATGCTCTTTGAACAAAAGTAACTTAACCTAGAGATACACCTGACAAACTATAAAAAAAAAAAGGTAAACTATTTACTTGGTTATCCAACTTTTAAAGTAACTCCATTTTAGTCATTCAATCGTTAAATCTCTAACGGAAGTTAACAATATATGTCACATCATGTTCACATTTTGATTTTGATCACCCAACTTTCAGGTCGCTTCCATTTTGGTCACCTAAAACAATATCGTTTTTGAAAGTATTGATTGGGATAAAAAAATAAAAATTAAAGTGAAAAAACGGTTAAAATTAAAATAATGCATTAAAAAGTTATTAAATTTGTATTTGTTTATCACAGTGCCAAAAATTTTAAATTTTTTTTTTTGCAATATTAAAATTTTAATTTTCAAAATATATTTTTATTAGTGGGTTCATTAATATTAGTATTTTTGAATTTATTTTTTGATCTATGTTTGAAGTTTGGATTGCATCTTCTAATAAAATCGATTTCAAAGTTAAAATCACATCTCCACTTAAAAATGTAATATATCTTACCATTAGAAAAAACACTTATTGGTATTATTAGTTATTTTATTAGTAACTATTGATACTTTTATTTATTTTTTTACAAAATTGCTACTTTTACTTTTAAAATAGTTCAAATATTTACTTAGAAAATAATAAAATAAAATCTAAAAATACCTTTTTATAATATTTTTATCCTTTAATAATGTAAAAATATTGTTGTTATTTACAAATTTATTATCTTAAAAAATTAGATTGGTTGTTATTATAAAAATTGGCTATAGTTGAACCCATTATTTTTCCCCAAATTCCTCTTTTATTTTTTATTTTTTGTTTTTTTATATAAATAACCTAAAAATATTAATTAACTATCAAAATAATTTGAAGAAAAAATTATATACGAAAATGACATGTTTGTTATAGTACTCGTTGGTGTCGCTTGATTAATTGACAGTTTCCCTTTTCTCTTTAACCATGAACCAATCATCAGTGTTTAAAAAATATTTTTTTTATATAAAATGTTCAAGGATCTAATAAAGTAATTAATCTTTTTAGATTGGTTGAAAAAAGGTGTCATAGTATGATTGCACCAAATTAAACAGTTTTCAACTGTTGATTTATTTACACGTTAAGTCTATTTCCATTTTAAATTAAATTTAAATAGTCCTTAAAAATATAAAGATAATAAAAATAAACTTTTATCATTTTTTATTTTTTATAACAATAAAATTATTATTTAAATTACCCAAATATATCCCTCAAAATTATTTTTCAAGTTTATCTAAATTCAAATAATTAATTGAAAATGTTTAAATTTAAGTAAATTTGAGGAAATTTTTTGAGAGATATATTTGAGTAATTTAAATAAAAATTTTATATAGTTTTTAAATTAAAAAAAAATGATAAGCTTATATTTTTAAAGTATTTAAATTAAATTTTAAAAAGACAAATAAACTAAATGTTTTATATAATTACAGTTTAGTATATTGCCATTCTATGAAGTGACACCACTAAAAAATTATCTTTTGTTTGGCAAAATGGACTTGAAGGCCACCAAAAATTTCTTTTTCTTAAACACTGATAATCAAATCATAATTAAAAGAAAAAAAATGGTATGGATTGTACTTTTAAATTATTCGTATAAAAAAATCCTTATTTTTCTTAATTTCATTGAAATCTAAGAATACTTTTGCATTTAATTGTACTGAAAGACTGTGCACCTCATATTTCCGTATCAGACTCTTTTTCAATAAACACCTCGAGAAGGAGAAGGTAAAAGTAACCTTCAAAGCTAAGCAATGAAATAAGAAGCATAAAAAACTGGGATAGGTTTGACGTTTGACCTTGTTAATCAATTTTTTATTTCCAACATTTATTATCAACTTTCACATAAGTATTAATTTAGTCCCAACTAGGGAATCTTCCTCTATTTAATTTTGCCGATCTGATTTGTTGTTATCTCGTAGTTAAAAATAATAACAAATGGCATTATTTTCTTATTTTTATTATAATTATTTTATTGGTATTGATTTGCAAGCTTTAGGTCGGTTCCTTTTATATATAAATTTTTTGTGGGTTTTCTTATATACAAAGATAAGACAGAAGATGATGGGAGGGCAGGCATCTACGTGGTTTAATTCACAGCCACATTTAAATTATGTAATAAATATTCATTACCGTCCATTTGTTCCTATGTACATATCTCTTTTGCTTTACTTACTAATTAATGGGACTTACACTAGAGTGAATGGAGCTAAGGGCTAAATTAGTCATATAAGTTAAATAAATCGATTTTTTGAAAATTCAGGTAAATAAATCGTTTTTGGAGGGAGAGTATGAAAATGTGTTTAACCGGGCACGTTTTTTTTACAGTAGTGTAAAAGCAAGTTTAGCTAGACAAAATTTTCTGTTGATATGTCAGGAAAAACGTATTTAGTTAGACGAGCTTTATTGCTAATATTTTAGGGAAAACATGCCCAATTGAATGAGTTTTCTTTCTAATTATCAAAAAACACGTCCAGTTGAAAACGTTTTGCCTAACATGTTAACAGTAAAACTCGATCAACTAGATACATTTCCACACACTTTCTCAAAAAACAATCTATTTTCCTAAATTAAAAAATGACTTATTTAATTTTTTTCGACATATTCAACGAACGGAGCTAAGAGCTTAGTTGCATATAACAATTGTAGTATTTAATATATTAATTATTTATGTATATAAATTTAAGATAAATAATTATTTAATATATCAATAGTGAAACTCAACTACTAGAATTAAAAAAGATTATTGTGTATCATTCAATTATATTTAAAAAATTAAAAGTTAAACAAACGAGACACGAGACAATTTCTCAACTCGGTTTATAAAATTAGAAAACTTTAAAAGTAATATACCAAATAACATTTTTTATATTATATTATATTATAGTTTTATATGAAAAATAGGTTCTCAAATTATGTATCTATCTCATTTAGGTACTTATGCTACGTATGCTTGGGGTATTATTTTTTTCTACATGTTCTAATCATCGGTTAGCTGTAAACTAATCACAATTGATAATTTTCAATCACTCACATTACTTATTTGTGGTAAAGAGAATTATAACCTTTCATTTATTTTGAAGAATTCTTATTTTTTATTGGATGTTTAAATTTGTACGAATTATTTTTTATTTTATACCTATGTGTTAAATAAACTTTTTTTTCTATGTATTAAAGTTTCTTTTGTTACTACGTTTAGTCTCCCATCCACTCTCAGTTAAATTTATTTAGACATAGCATCTTAAATTAAATAAAAATACTTAAATTAATTTTAGATTGAAAATAAATATATTCTCTCTTTACCCTCTCCTCTTCTTTCATTCTTCTCAGCCGTCTACCTTACATCACCATCTTCACCCTTGCACTAAAACAATCCTTTATTGCCTCAATCTCCACCACCTATAACTAGTCATCACCATCAACCTAAGCCCTCATTGAGTCCACCCTCACCACCATTAGTATTCACTGACTACACTCACCACTAAAACCCAAATCCTGACACTAAAACCTTTTAACCTGATAGCTATCGGTCCCCATCATTGACCCACAAGCCACTCAACTAAATCCAAAAAAAAAAAAGTTACTTTTTTCCAAACAACCAAAATTTCATGCAATGTTCTCTAATCCAAAACCTCCTTAATTTCTTACTTTTTACCTTAAATTCATATTTGTAAACGTTATTGAGAAAAAAATAATGATGTTGCTTTGAAGTTGCAAACATGATAATTTTTTAAATTATTATCAAAGATGGTATTTATTTGTTAATATTAGATTTCAATGTTAATACATTTATATTGTTTAGGACAAACAAAGAGATTTTATTGCATTCATTGGGATGAAGGGCGCAAAATAGAGTGTGCATGATTTTAGCATTTAGTTGCACCATCTTGATATTTACTTCAACCAATTCATCTTCTTCCTTGATAACAATGACACTGTCAACTCTTTTTTTTTTATGGAATTCTCATTTGTGCTCATTCTCCATACTTCATAATCATTTGCTTAAATAAATAATTTCATTTTTATCCTCCAATAAAAATAGTTAGTGTCATTGAATAGAGGAGACTTCATGATGGAATGACCTTCTCCCAACATAGTTGAATTTTTCTCCAAGGCCATGAGACAAACTTACTGTTTTTTTGCTTCTATCTTTAGCTTCTTATGTATCTTTTCTCTTAGCAGTAATATCGTCTCTATATATCTAGATCATACAAATTGTTAACCTCAACAATCACCAAGAGGAAGTGAACCGATGTTTTAAAAATTTAAAGAAAAGATGGAAATCCATAGAGATTCAAGAATTTATAGTGGTTCAGTTCCAATTGTCTACTTCCACTATCTTAACTTGCCACTGTCGAAACCATCCCCGATTTGGAAAATGATGAGTTTCGAAATTTTTTTTTTAAAAAAATCGAAAAATAATGGGAGTCACCATCAATCCTTTATCCGGTGTGATTGGATCACCATAAAACTTTTTTTTTTTTTAAAAAACGTTTTGAGAACATGTAAGTCTTCGAAATCCAGAAAAATGGGTTCGGGAGTCAATTACGTATGAGGAAGGATTAGCACCCTCATACGCCTAAAATTGGTACCATATTGATTATTTCCGGGTCTTAATTTGTAACATTTAAAAGCTTAAAGTTTAAAATATGATCCTTGCATGCATGCGTTGAATTTCAAAGAAATAGGGTTTATTTGGAAATCCCGTTATTTCAACGTGATCGGAGAAGAAAAGTTGCGTCCAGTGAGTTAGAACACAACATTTCAGGATCCAAAAATGACGAGCTTCCCTTTGTAAAACCTCCCTTTTTTTCTTTGGAAAAAGGATATTTGATTATCTTGATTTGAAGAAAAGTTGCACCTAGTAAGTTAAGGCGCAGTGTTTCAGAATCGAAGATAAGGAAACATTGCCTCGATTAAGGTTATTCGATTATTTCGGTTTGAGGAAAAATTGCACCTAGTAAGTTAAGGCACAAATTTTCAAACTCGAAATAAAAGGATATTGCCTCGATTTTAAAGTTTTTGTATAACAAATAATTTTTGAAAATAAGCATGCGAGTTGAATATGAATGAGCGGTTAATAGTCACATATCGCAAAGTAAGATAAATAAAAAGATAAATTATTCACACAAAAAAAATCAAAGATGTAAAATACGAGTGCATAATAAAAATAAAAAAAATGTAGATGTTGATGAGAAGGAAGGATGATGCAATCGGAGTTCAAAACAAGACCTTTCGGATGCACAGGGCAAAACGGTAATTTTGAGAAAATTTGGGGTTAAAAATGGAATTTAAAACATTCAGGGGTAAAAATGGTAATTTTGAGAGTTTCGAGGTCGAAAAACGGAGTCTTTGGACATCCGGGAGTAAGATAGTAATTTTTGGATGTTTCAAGGTTAAAAATGAGATTTTTGGAAGTTCGGGGGTAAAATAGTAATTTTAGAAGGTTCGAGGTAAAAAAATGGGATTTTTGGAAGTCCGGGGGTAAAATGGTAATTTTTGGAAGGTTGGGGTCAAAAATGGGATTTTTGGAAGTTCGACGATAAAAATGGGATTTTTGGAAGTTCGGGGGTAAAATGGTAATTTTTGGAAGGTTCGAGGTCAAAAAATGAAATTTTTGGAAGTTCGGGGGTAAAATGGTAATTTTGAAAGGTTTGGGGTCAAAAATGAGATTTTTGGAAGTTCGAGGGTAAATGGTAATTTTTTGACAATTTAGGGACCTCCGGGGTAATAAAACCAAAAAAGGTGACACGTGGCAGCCCCTGAGGCATCCTAGGGTCAAAGGACCATTTTGAACACCATGGAAAATTTTTTGGGCAATTTTGCAATTAAAATGAAATTGATTTATGGATTAAATTAAAACAAATTAGAAATGAAAGGGACCACTGTCGTAAATAAACCAAAAGTATGACACGTGGCAGTGCTCTTACAAGGTCGAGGGGCTAAATTGAAAAACCGTGAAAATCATAGGGCTAATTTAAAATTAATTAAAAGTACGAGAAGGACCTAATTGAAAATTTGAGAAAAAGCGGAATGACCAAATGCACAAATATCCCCTTTCTCGAAAACACGCGGATCTTGAGTCGGATCGGATCGGATTCGGGTCGGTCATGGATACTTTAAAGAAACTACGTCGTTTTGTACGAAATACCCCTACCAAAACGTTACCGTTTCGGTAAGTGTATTTAAACCCTCGAGCCCTTGTGAAACTGAACCCCCTTTCATTTTTTCGGATTTTAGAAAAAAAAACCTAGAGCCCCCCCTTTTTCTCTTAAATGCCTTCCATGGCTGGCCAAACTCTGGCCGGTTGACCCGATCGCCGTCTGTCGCGCAGGCCCACACGCGCTGCGCTCGATTACGCGCGCCGGTCCAACCGCGCGTCTGTCGACGCCTTTCCTTCCCACGCCGCCTCTGTCCATGGCCTCTTTCAAGTAAGTTTTCCATTTTCGTCCTTTAAAACCTATTTTCCTTTCCCTTTAAAAAAAAAAAACACTTTTAAAAAACCCTTTCTGTTCCTCCCTTTTTTTTTTCTTTTTTTAAAAAAGCTAATTACTTTTTCATTATTAACCGTTTCAGTTCTTTGTTTCTTTCCAGATCTACTAACGGCTAGGCATCGGCGAGGTTCGGAGTTTCACGACGGTGATGATTCTGAGAGCGGTTCCGGTGATGGTCGTCAGACGCAGATCAGTCCTTTCGACTTCATTTTTTAGTTTCTTTTTTTAATTAATGCTATTATTAAATGTTATTATTTATGTTATTATTATTGTTAATGATATTAGTGATATTATTATTATTATTGCCAATATAATTAATAATATTATTAATGGTATTTTCGAAACATGTAGAAAATAATAAATATTTATAGGGGTATTCAATACATACATAGAACTTAATGGGTTAACACGATAAATGATAATAAATAATAAATATACGCTGCGGGTATACCTGGACGTTTTGATGCTTGGCAGTTTTGAAATTGGTTTGAGTCGATTTACTGCTAGCTATTAACTGCTGCTATTTTGATTGTAAGATACTATGAAAAGCTTATTCTTGTATTGATTTTTATAAAAGAACCAGGGTCAGTACCCGTTACAAGTATTCTTGCCCTGTCTTTATATCCATGTTTACAATCATGCTTTTTTGTATTTCTCACATAAATGCCTGTCTTGTTTTTCCTTTTGTAGGTTGGCCATGGCAGCGGCGATTGAAACAGTGGTGGCAGTGCAAGTTGAGGCTGAAGATGGTGACAAGCTGCTGATGATGTGGCGGCCTCTGGTTGGCTAAAGGGTAGGCAACAACAGCAACACTTAGAGAAATTCGGGCCAAAAGTAGTTTGGGTTTTGGGTGTAATAGGTTTTAGGTAGTTTGAGTTTATATTCACAATTAGGCCAAATTCGAGACCAAGAGTGTAATTTGGACTTTGTAATTATTTTGGACTTTTAATTTGGGCTTTTAATTTTAAATTTTAAGCTTTTAAATCCATTCAAATTTAATTAAATTTAAATTTAAGGCAAATTTAAATTTAAAAAGATAAATTTAAATTTAACATAAATTTAAATCTAAAAATAAATTTAAACGAATTTAAACCTAATTTTAAAATCAAAGCTTGATCCACAATCTAGGTCCGATTCAAAATTGGGCTTCAACAGCTGCCTCTCTTTACTCGTTGCTGTGTAACAGGAGTAGAGCAAAGACCAAAAGGAAGCCTAATTTTGTCGGGTTCCATTTCTTTGCTGCTCTTTCTTCAATTGATCCACCCATCATTTTATTGACTGTTGATTTTGCCATTTCTACCTCTGCATCCTCTTTATTACGACTCCATCTTGCCTCAGAGTAATCTTCAAAAAGACAAGATTTGCTACTGTGATTTTACCCTGTTCCTTTTTAAAGGAGATTGGAATTCGTCACCGTAGTCTTTGAGTCTGGTTTTATTGACTTGGCCTTTATTTCATCCGGAAGACGGCCGCATCACTTGTTTTGATCCATTTCTTTGTGTTTCATTAGGAAGACGAATTTGGTTCGCTCCTCTGTGTCTCATCAGGGGGCTAACCATTTTATTGCTTCGACCTGCTTTTCAGTGTCTCATCAGGAAGCCTGAGTTCGAAGATTTGCTCACATCGGACGTGAGTTTGATTTGGTCTTCTTCTCAATATCTCATCGGGAAGATGACTGCGTCGTCTATTTCAATCCGCTTCTCTGTATCTCATCAGGAAGACGGATTTGGTCCACTTCTCAGTATTTCATCAGGAAGCTAACCTTTTTATCACTTCGACTTGCTTCTCAATATCTCATCAGGAAGCCGTGGTTCGAAGATTTGCTCACATCGAGCGTGAGTTTGATTTGGTCTTCTTCTCAGTATCTCATCGGGAAGATGACTGCGTCATTTGTTTCTGTCCGCTTTTCTGTATCTCATTAGGAAGACGAATTTGGTCCACTTCTCAGTATTTCATCAGGAAGCTAACCTTTTTATCACTTCGACTTGCTTCTCAGTATCTTCTCAGGTAGTCGTGGTTCGAAGATTTGCTCACATCGAGCGTGGGTTTGATTTGGTCTTCTTCTCAGTATCTCATCGGGAAGATGACTGCATCATTTTATGGATAATCATAATTTGCCCTGTGGTCGGGGTAGAGCATTGGAGTCTCGTACCTTTCCAACTTAATGATTCATCTCGTCATGTGACCCGTGACGTATGCCTCTATGGGCCTCTATGTAGGCCTAAATTAGAGAGTCATGACTAGAATGAATTAAATGCTCCTAACTTATATGAATAGGCATGATGAATGTCAGATTTGTTTATTATCCATTCAGGTCGGCATGGTTTGTCGCCTGTCCAAATTCTATCTTTGATGTGTTGCTCTGTCCCTTTCCGGTTGTTCTGGAATTGCTTTTTTTAAGCTTGTCTTCCAGTTGGTGGTCTTGTTTCGGGCTTCTCGTAATTTCTGAAAACTTCAGAATAATGCTCATGACTTTTTGTATGATTTATTAGTTCATTACCCGTTATTTAGATGCAAAATGCTTGGTCAAAATTGTGCAGAAACAAAGTCGTATTTCCAAAATTCTATTAAGAAGAGGATCAAGGGAAACAATACAAAGAGGATCAAAGGAAACAATCATTGGTTGAAAATTGCCAAGTATACAATGAAAAATAATTGGTTGCCCTAGATATCGCAAAATGAGCTACTATACGCCAACTTTGCTTGAGAATTATTCCTAATCTCAGATGCATGTGTAGAAGATCTAGAGTGCTTTGTTGATGTTTCAAGTTGTAATCTCTCTCCATCTCATCGACCCGTTTTTGGACCTGAGCCGCCCTTTGCTGATTTTCAACTCAAAGTTTCCTTAGTTTTAGGACGCCCTTTGTGAGTTTTCATCCTGAACCTTTTTTTTTAGACGCCCTTTGCGGGTTTTCATCTCAATTCTCTTTTTGTTTTTAGGCGAAGTATTTTTTTACCGAGTCTGAATTGACAAGGTTGTATAACTCCTTGCCGTCCATTTCCGTTAAGATTAGAGCTCCTCTTGAGAAAGCCTTTTTCACCACATAAGGCCCTTCCTAATTAGGCATCCATTTCCTATGGAAATCTTTGTGTATGGGAAGTATCTTTTTTAAAACTAGATTCCCCTTATAGAATTCCTTAGGACGAACCTTTTTGTCGTAGGCTCGCGTCATTCTTTTCTGGAACATCTGGCCATGGCAAATGGCTTTTAATCTTTTTTCCTCGATTAAATTCAACTAGTCATATCGAGCTTGGACCCATTCAGCCTCGTCTAGTTGGAGCTCTGTTAAGACTCGAAGGGAAGGTATCTCAACCTCAATAGGAAAGATTGCTTCCATACCGTATGCCAACGAGAATGGTGTTGCCCTAGTAGAAGTTCTGACCGAAGTTCTGTAGGCAAAGAGGGCAAATGGTAATTTTTCGTGCCAGTCTTTGTAGTTCTCGGCCATTTTTGCCACAATCTTCTTGATATTCTTATTAGCTGCCTCCACAGCCCCATTCATTTTCGGGCGATAGGGAGAAGAATTATGATGCTTAATTTTGAATTGTTCACAAACTTTTACTATCGTGCTATTGTTCAAATTGAAGGCATTGTCGAATATGATTCTTTCGGGCATCCCGTATCGATAAATAATTTCTTTTTTCAGGAACTTGCTAACCGCAGACTTGGTAACATTTGCATATGAGGTTGCCTCTACCCATTTAGTGAAGTAGTCAATCACCACAAAGATGAATCTATGGCCATTGAAAGCCTCTGGAGAAATTGGCCCGATGACATCCATGCCCCACATAGAAAAGGGCCAGGAAGAAGTCATGACATGAAGGTGTGATGGAGGTACATGAATCTTGTCTCCGTAGATTTGGCATTTATGGCACTTCTTGGCATAATTGATGCAATCACCCCCTATACTAGCTAGTAATACCCAAACCTCATTATTTGCCGGGTCATTGTGAAACCGTTAGCGTGTGTCCCGCAAATGCCTTTGTGAACTTCTTCTAAGATCTTTTTAGCTTCAATTGCATCGACACATCTTAGCAACACTTGATCTTTTCTTCTATTGTACAAGATTTCCCCCTCCAGGACATATTCACTGGCTAGTCTTCGTAATGTCCTGTTTTCATTTTCTGAGGCTTGCTCGGGATACTTTCGATTTTCACAAACTGAAGAACATTCTGGTACCATGGGTGATCATCCTTTTCCTCTTCTTCTCCTGCCTCAATATCGCAACAATGAGTAGGAGCTTCATAAATACTCATCTGAATGGGCTTTACTTTTTCCGTCCTATTCACCTTAATCATTGAGGCTAGAGTGGCAAGAGCATCGGCCATCTGGTTTTCTTCCCGTGGGAGATAATGGAACGTGACGTTGTTGAATTCTGTGATCAACTTGAGGACCAACTTGCGGTACTCCACTAACTTTGAATCCCTTGTTTCCCATTCTCTTTTTAGTTGATAGATCACCAGCGCAGAATCTCCATAAATTTCCAAAATTTTGATTCTCCGCTCTATAGCTGCACGGATTCCCAAGATACATGCTTCGTATTCCGCCATATTGTTTGTGCAATCAAAATCGAGCTTGCTGGTGAAAGGGTAATGAAATCCTTTTGGTGATACCAAGACTGCCCCAATCTCATTACCCGTGGCATTTGAGGCTCCATCGAAATTCAATCTCCAAGGTCGTTCTTCCATGATTGCCCCTTCGGTTGCCGCTATATACATTAAATCCTCATTCGAAAAATCGAAGTCTATTGGCTCATAGTCTTCTAAAGCTCTACTCGTCAAGAAGTCTACTATCGCACTTCCTTTTATTGCATTCTGATTGACATAGACTATGTCGAATTCCGAAAGCAAGATTTGCCATCGAGCTAATCTCCCATTCAATGCTGCTGACTCCATCAAATATTTCAGAGGATCTAATTTCGAAATCAACCAAGTAGTATGATATAACATGTATTGTCTTAATTTGCGCGTAGTCCAGACTAAAGCACAACATAATTTCTCAATAGGCGAATATCGCATCTCGCAATCAATGAATTTCTTGCTGAGATAATATATAACCATTTCTTTCTTTTCGGATTCATCGTGTTGGCATAGTACGCATCCCATGGAATTCTCGAAAACCGTTAAGTATAGGATCAATGGCTTATTAGGAATTGGAGGTACCAAGATGGGTGCCTTGGATAAATATTCTTTGACCTTATTGAAGGTTTCCTGACATTCATCATCCCATACACCCAGGTTGCGTTTTCTAAGCAGGCGGAAAACAGGATCGCATTGCTCAGTCAACTGTGAAATGAACCGAGCAATGTAATTTAGTCTTCCTAAGAACCCCCGAACTTTTTTCTGCGTGCTGGGTGGTGGTAGCTTCTGTATGGCTTTGACTTTATCCGGGTCAATTTCAATTCCGCTTTTGCTGACTACGAAGCCTAACAATTTTCCTGATGTGGGCCTGAAAGTGCATTTGGCTGGATTTAACTTTAATTGATATTTCCTTAGCCTCTCAAATAACTTTCTCAGGATTCTTACATGTTCCTCCTCTGTTCGGGATTTTGCAATCATGTCATCGACGTAAACCTCAATCTCCCTATGCATCATGTCATGGAACAAGGTTACCATAGCCCTTTGATAAGTTGCCCTTGCGTTTTTTAGCTCAAAGGGCATCACCTTGTAGCAAAACGTTCATCATAACGTGACAAAAATGGTTTTGATCGTAACCTTCGGGTCCATCCTTATCTGATTATACCCAGAGAAACTATCCATAAAGGAAAATAGGGAATGTCCTGTCGTGTTATCAACTAGAGTGTCGATATGGGGTAAGGGAAAATTATCCTTTGGGCTAGCTTTATTTAAATCTCGATAGTCTATACACATGCGCACCTTTCCGTCCTTTTTAGGAACGGGGACTATATTAGCTACCTATTCAGAGTATTTGACCACATAGAGGAAGCCGGCTTCAAATTGTTTCTTGACTTCTTTTATTTTTAATAACACATCCAGTCTCATCCTTCGAAGTTTTTGTTGCACGGGTTTGCTTTCTTCTTTTATAGGGAGTTTATGGACCACAATGTCAGTGCTCAAGCCGAGCATATCCTGATAAGACTATGCGAAGATATCTTGGAATTCTTGAAGCAAATCGATAAGATCCCTTCTGGTTTCTTCAGAGATGCTTGTTCCAATCTTCATCTCTTTCTTTTCATCTTCGTGCCCCAGATTTATAACTTCAATTGGGTCCGAATGAGGCAAAATCTGTTTTTCTTCCTATTCCATCATTCTTAAAAGATCTGGAGGTAGATCATAATCATGATTATCTTCAAGGTCCTGAAGCTTTTTCGAACACGTATCTTGTTCGAAGTAGGATTCTAAGTTAGCGTCAGGGTTGCTCATATTATTGATATTTGGGGATCTGTCAAAGGATGAAATGAAAATCCAAAGAGCAAAATAAATTTACGAAAGAATGAATGTGTGGTATTGTATGAGTATGTATGTATTAAAGAATAATTGCCCCTTGTTTATTGGATATGTACGGATGGTTTATTAAGCCGAATTAAGAAATTAAGGAATAATTATGGAGAGGAGTATAAGATAGAAAGTGCATTTCATTCAAAATAACTGAGTAATGACCATGAGCACTTTTTACAAAAAGATCCATATTGCTTTCGAGCCTAAAGCAATAGGTGTTTTCGAGCATTACTCTTAGCCTAAAGCTCCTCCATGGTCCAATTATTCAAGGTGCTTCCGGGCGCATACGAACCAACTCTTGATGGATTCCCTTCATTTCCTTTGTCTGATATAGCATTAATGTCTAAACCTTTCATGATGCCCCATTTGGTTCCAATCGCCACTTGCTCCTTTTCTTGCTGGTTGATCACCCCTCCTAAGACAAAAGTCTCGTAAATGTGTGGAAAAACCATGGGTTCCCACGAGATGTCTTTTCCTGATAGTCTGACCCTATTTTTTTCTTGCTTTTTCTCCAATTCTTTCCTCCTTTGTTTCCCGTCTGGCTTGTATCCCAAGCCATAACGATACCGTTTTTCTATTAGCATCGGCACATTAACTCTTCCTTGAAGGTGTTTTCCTAGTCCTCTCCCAAGTATCGCTCCATTTCCAATTGTTAATTTCAAACCCATCCTAGTGGTCGAGGATATTGTAGGCATAGGTATCTTTCTCCCTTCCGAAATGAAGGTTGCATTGACAAATTCCAATGAGCGGAACGAGCATTCCACAACCTTCTCGTCCATCCCTACGTAGGGTGAATCGCTTGTTATGGACGCGATTATTTCCACCTCAGCATTAATCGTGATCAGCAGCCCTTCATTTATTAGCTTCACTTTTTGGTGCAAAGAGGAAGATACTGCCCCAGCTGAGTGGATCCATGGTCTTCCCAGCAGATAGTTATAAGTGAGCCTAATGTCCATCACTAGAAATTCTACTTCGTATGTATTCGGCCCAATCTGAAGGGGCACTTCAATCTTCCCCATTACCTTCCTTTCTGTCCCGTCAAATGCTCTCACTATGTTGTTACATCCTTTCATGCGAGAGCTATCAATTGGCAATCTTTGTAGTGTAGCTAATGGTAGCACATTCAAGGCTGAACCATTGTCTATGAGTACTCCAGGTAATGTATACCTTTTACAACGGGTAGTGATGTGTAGGGCCTTAGTGGACCTTATTCCTCCCGTTGGGATTTCATCATCGCTGAAGAAAATAAAGTTATCAGCACTCACGTTATTGACCAATCGATCTAGTTTACTGACAGAGATGTCATCTGCTACATACGTTTCATTCAGTACTTTCATTAGTGTGCTTCGATGGGCCTCCGAGCTTAAAAGCAATGACAGGATCGATATCCAAGCAGGCTGTTTGTGTAGTTGCTCTACTACACTATATTCACTGGGTCTTAAAAACTCCATCGCCTTATTCTCAAATACAAGCTCGTTGATGGGTGCTTCTGGCCTGTTAGTCCTTTCCTCCTCAGGCTCATGCATTCTAGCTTTCCCTTTGTTGACCTCTTTTTTTTTATTCATAAGGTCATAATTCTTACCGTTATGGGTAACAAAATTAAAGTCCTTCCCGGGTTCCCCCTCTATTGGTATGGTCACGTTGCAATTGTAACTCTATGGGACCTTCTTGCTGTCCTTATAAAGGAACGTTACATGCTTCTGTATTATAACGCGATGAGTTATCTGTTCTCTTACCGTACCACGAATAATCACTTTGAGGCGATTGCTTCCATAAGCTGTCTCGTCTTCGAATGAGTAAACATCGTTAGCTTTCACCCCCTCTTCAAAAAATTACAGCTCTCGATTGTCCATCAGTATCTGGGCCACGACTTTGAACTCGATGCAACTTTGAATTTTATGCCCTTTGACGGCGTGAAACTCGCAGTGGTAATCATCCCCGATTATCATATTCTCTTTATCGCTCACGACTATCCCTTCTTTAACCAACTCCTGCCATACCTATCGAAGCGGAGACTTAATTTCTTCAACATTTCTTTTGATTTTTAGGGCTCCACCTTCCAACAGGGTATTCACCTCTTGCTCTGGGTGATTAGGCAAAGGATTTCCAGCTATATTAGGCTTTGTTGGCTCTTTCAACTTTACGATTCCATGCTCTATGAGTCATTTGACTCGTCTTTTAAAAGCGAAGTAGTTTTCAATCGAGTGTCCTTCGGCCCTGCATGGTATTCACAGTGAGCTTTTGTATCGTACCAAGCCGGGAATGGAAGTTTGTATAGTCTTACATGCTGAGGAACCACCTCATGTGCATAATATAATATCTTATAGAGTTCCCCACATGACATCAGGATGGGAGTATATTGAATTCTTCCTCTATTTGACCTAGTGTCCATCTCCTACCGTAGAATTTCCCATTGGAGTTTTGGGCTGATTTGCGATGAAGGGTCTGGTGTAGCTAGGTTTGTATATGCTTGTATTGTTAACCTCGCTATCCTTTCTTTTAGGAGTAGGCCTTTTAGGGTTTTTTTCGGTTTTAATTTTACCGGCTTTGATCGTATTTTCAATCATTTCCCCTGACATGACCATATCAGAAAAACTCTTGGTGGCACTTCTTAACAGATGATTTAGGTAAAGAGCTTTGAGGGTATTAACAAACAACATTGTTGTCTCCTTTTCTGTTAGCGGTGGCTGCACTTGGGTTGCCATCTCACGCCACCTCTGCGCATATGTTCTAAAGCTCTCACTTGACTTATTTTCCATATTCTGCAGCGTAAGCCGATCAAGAGCTATCTTTATCACATGCCCGTATTATTTTAAGAAAGCTTGTGTCAAATCCTTCCACGAATGAAATTTTGATCGGCTCAACTGATTGTACCATTTGGTTGCCGACCCGACCTGGTTGTCTTGAAAACAATGAATTAATAGTTGGTCATTATAAACGTACCCCGCCATCTTTCTGCAGAACATGGTTAGGTGAGCTTCAGGGCAGCTCGTTCCGCTATATTTTTCAAATTATAGAGCTTTGAATTTAGAAGGGAGGCTTAGATCCGGAACCAGACTTAACTCATTGACGTCTACCCCATAGGAAATTTTAACTCCCTGCATTGCGTCGATTTTCTCTTCTAAACGTCTATATTTTTTTTCTATTTGTCTGGGGAGATATTCTCTTATTATCTCGTCAAAATCTGGGACATCCAGATTCGCGAGATTATCCTTTGGGTTTGATCCTGATCCAATTGGATAGTTAACCGATCGCGACGTGCCCGTAGCTAGTTGCTGTGCCCTTACAGTAATAGTGGGCTCCCGTGTAGGTATTTCATGCGAAGCCGGGTTATGAAGGGGTGTAAAACCTAGGTGGACCATTGGGTCATCTTCATTCTCAATAACATGGCTCTTTCCCCTTTCAGCCATGCTTTGCTTTACTTGCGCTAACTCATTCATTACGCTTTTCTGTACCTCCATGAATTGATTCTTCATTTCTCTGCACATCATGCTCATTTGCTCTTGGATGCGATCTTAGATCTGGTCTTGTAACTCTTTTTGGATTTGTTCAAGTCTTTGTTCCATGGCTTTAGTTTTCTTTCGAGTATTATAACGGTGTGAGTTTTCAATGGTTACAGATGTAGTTAGATGGTAAAATTTTAATAGGTTAGGATTGTTATGCAGAAGTATGCAAAAATGTGATGCGAATATGATGCATGCATGCAAGAGAAAGGTATTTAACTTATAATTCACTTTCCATTTAAAAAACTTTGTTCGGATAACAAGTTCTTTAACATAAAGCAAATTACATAAACGGTCTTGCTTTGATGCTCAGAGCCTTGCATTTCTTAAGAAGTTTTGACAGCTTCTGTCTTCGTCTCATACTGTATGCCCAGCTCTTCTGCTTCAACCGCCAGTGTCTGCACATGATCAGCTACTTCGCGTATTTGATTTAAAGCTTCTCCCATAACATAATCTCTTTCTCTGACTTCCTTCTGAGTTTGCTGAAGATGGCAATCATTAGTCTCCAACGTCCTTTCCAAAATCTCGGTTCGTATCTCGCTATTCTGCAAAGAGGCCTCTAATTCTTCCACCCTCTTACTTAGTCTCTCGATCTCAGCTCGGGTTGCTTTCAATTCTATTACTAAATTTCGACTACGATGCCTATACAAGGACTCTTCCAATTCTCCTACTCGAGCTTTTAATTCAGTCACTTCGGCTTGGCTTTCCAGAAGGCTACTCTTTATAGCGTTCTCCTGAACTTGGGCGTCTTGAAATTTATTTTTCCAGTGACTTATCTTATTTTTCACTTCGCGGATTTCCTGCTGCCATTGCTCTGATGTCTCTCCTAAACAGACGGTTCTCATTGACATTCGAAGCTTTTTATAGTCCTTCTTTACGCTGCTAAGATCTTCTTCGGCCTTATTCTTCCCTTTTAATTTCTCCGTCTCTAGATTCTGAACATCAACGTCCAATCCTAAAAGCACATTCTCTTCCTCTAGTTTTTCTATCATTTTCTCCATCTCAGCGTTTTTCTTTTCGAAATCCTGTTTAATTATTTCTAATTCAGTCAGAACAACCTGCAAGTGCTCTTCAATTGGGCGGACACTCTCCGGGTTTGGTATAGGAATATTGTCGTTAATCCTTCTATTTCTTCACCAATTATATTCTGCAGTTATCATGGGATTGGCGCCTTATGCTTTCATTTTTCGAACTTGATTCCATGCATTTGAGATTTCCCCGTATCCTTTTTTTATTATTTTCTCCCCGGTACATGAATTCACACTGAGCTATCCCATAAGTCACGGGTATGAACTGTCTTTACCTATATTGTCTTGACACTAGCAGAGGTGCATACCCGGTTGCTCCCCATATTCCTGCCAATAAGACCCAGTCAAGATCTCCGCACTGATATAATATTTCATCAGGAATAAACCATGGCGCTCGCCACTCTATGTCTTCGTCTTTGAGGCTTTGGAGTATGGCCATCCACTTTTCTTTCGAGAAGTTTCTTTCAAAGGGGAGTAATCTTTAGACAAGTACTGATAGGAGACTTTTTCTATTTTCCAAAAGTGACTATGAAACCATACAATCAGTAGCTGTGCGCAGGCGATAAATCGGCCTTCTCCCTCCTTTCTGCATGCATTTAAAGATCTGAAAGTTTCAGTTAGTATAGCCGAGACAGGGGTCACCCTTTTACTTAATCTATCGAACAAATCTATCACCGCGTCTTCTATATGCCCCAAAGCCTTCAAAAAAACGACCAACCCGTAGATGCTTAGGGCTAAAATGTCGATCTTCTTCTTCGCATCCGGATGAGCCAATATTAAGTCTCGCAGACTTTTCCACGTGATGCACTTGTTATCACCTTTGACCTTAACTCGAGCTGCAACCCATTGTTCACTCATACCCGTGATGTCTATCAATCTTTTAACCATGGTCGGGAGATTTGGCGCTCTAGAATAGGCTTTATCTATTGACAACTTCAAACAACGGAGCAGAGTGGTGTATTTTTTTATCGTTGGTGTCATGTCTATGTTCCCGAAGGTGAAGCAATTGTGGGCCGAATTCCAATACTGTGTTAAGGCTTTAAAGAGGGATTTGTCCACCTTGACTTCGCACAAATATGGCAAATCTCCGTATTCTTGGTAAAAGGTCTGTTTCATGTTGTTGTCCCAACTGTCCTATATCTCTTTCAATTCTAACACATTGTTTTGAGCCGTGCTGATCCTGGTATAATCCCAAAGCTCTAACTCATACCCTTCCACTAAGCTGTCTCCTTTCTGGCGTTGAGTTTCCTCCGACCATACGCGCACGACCATATTGTCCTCCACTTTATTAAAGTACTTGTTTTCCATGATTAATTCTCTTATAGGTAACAGAACTTTTGAGTCTATACCTTCTTTGATTATGATGATGAAAAATGCGATGCAAAAAGAGACGAAATAAACAAGTTAGCGAAGCACACAATATCAATTCAAATATAGCATAGAACCTAAGAGTTTGTCTTGGCAGGTTGCCTAATGGTTTAGTATAACTCCTTTCTAGGCAAGTTCCTACGGTTTGCTATATGTGGTTTGGGGGTTCTAAAGTAGAGGTACCCAAACCAGTAGATTCCTCGATCCTTACCTATTACAGGCTTACACGGATGAGTTCGGCATAGGAGGACGCATTTCCGGCATGTTTACCTAGAAGTGAAAACTTCACGAAAACAAGGGTACTTTGTAATCCCGAAAGTGATCTACTATCCTACACGGAGGCAAATACCTCACGAAGGAGTAGTTTCAGGCTTCCACTTAAAGGGTAATATCAAATGCAAATGCATGCAAATTTGCACTAGTAATATCACATGATATAATGTCATAAAAGACGCCGAGGATCACCTATTAAACAAAACTGAAGCTTAAAAGTTTCCAAAGAAGACCCAAAGATAATCAATTTCGGCTTGACTCTCGTTTATTTTTAAAATTCCCCAATGGAGTTGCCAGCTGTCGAAACCATCCCCGATTTGGAAAATGACGAGTTTCGAAAATTAATTTTAAAAAAATCATAAAATAATAGGAGTCGACACCAATCCTTTATCCGGTGTGATTGGATCACCATAAAACATTTTTTTTAAAAAAAACGTTTTGAGAACATATAGGTCTTCGAAATCCAGAAAAATGGGTTCGGGAGTCGGTTACATTCGAGGAAAGATTAGCACCCTCATACGCCCAAAATTGGTACCATATTTATTATTTTCAGGTCTTAATTTGTAACATTTAAAGCTTAAAGTTTAAAATATGATCCTTGCATGCATGCGTTGAATTTTAAAGAAATGGGGTTTATTTGGAAATCCCGTTATTTCAACGTGATCGGAGAAGAAAAGTTGCGTCCAGTGAGTTAGAACACAACATTTCTGGATCCGAAAATGACGAGTTTCCCTTTGTAAAACCTCTTTTTTTTTTTTTGGAAAAAGGATATTTGATTATCTTGAGTTGAAGAAAAGTTGCACCTAGTAAGTTAAGGCGCAGTGTTTCAGAATCGAAGATAAGGAAATATTGCCTCGATTAAGGGTATTCGATTATTTCAATTTGAGGAAAAATTGCACCTAGTAAGTTAAGGCACAAATTTTCGGAACTCAAAATAAAAGAATATTGCCTCGATTTTAAAGTTTTTGTATAACAAACAATTTTTGAAAATAAGCATGCGAGTTGAATATGAATGAACGGTTAATAGTGGACATCACATATCGCAAAGTAAGATAAATAAAAAGATAAATTATTCATAAAAAAAATCAAAGATGTAAAATACAAGTGCATAATAAAAATAAAAAAATATATAGATGTTGATGAGAAGGAAGAATGATGCAATCGGAGTTCAAAATAAGACCTTTCGGATGCACGGGGGTAAAATGGTAGTTTCAGGAAAATTCAGGGTTAAAAATGGAATTTAAAACATTCGAGGGTAAAAACGATAATTTTAAGAGTTTCGAGGTCGAAAAACGGAGTCTTTGGACATCCGGGAGTAAGATAGTAATTTTTGGATGTTTCAAGGTTAAAAATGAGATTTTTGGAAGTTCGAGGGTAAAATGGCAATTTTAGAAGGTTCGAGGTAAAAAAATGGGATTTTGGGAAGTTCGAGGGTAAAATGGTAATTTTTGGAAGGTTTGGGGGTCAAAAATGGGATTTTTGGAAGTTCGAGGGTAAAATGGTAATTTTTAGAAGGTTTATGGTCAAAAAAATGGGATTTTTAGAAGTTTGAGAGTAAAAAAAGGGATTTTTAGAAGTTTGGGGGTAAACTGGTAATTTTTGGAAGGTTTGGGGTTAAAAATGAGATTTTTGTAAGTTTAGGGGTAAAATGGTAATTTTTGGAAAGTTTGGGGTCAAAAATGGGATTTTTGGAAGTTCGGGGGTAAAATGATAATTTTTTGATAGTTTAGGGACCTCCGGGGTAATAAAACCAAAAAAGGTGACACGTGGCAGCCCTTGAGGCATCCTGGGATCAGAGGACCATTTTGAAAGCCATGGAAAATTTTTGGGGCAATTTTGTAATTAAAATGAAATTGATTTATGGATTAAATTAAAACAAATTAGAAATGAAAGGGAACACTGTCGTAAAAAAACCAAAAGTATGACACGTGGCAGTTCCTGGTGCTCTTACAAGGTCGAGGGGCTAAATTGAAAAACCGTGAAAATCATAGGGCCAATTTAAAATTAATTAAAAGTACGAGAAGGACCTGATTGAAAATTTAAGAAAAAGCGGAATGACCAAATGCACAAATATCCCCTTTCTCGAAAACACGCGGATCCTGAGTCGGGTTGGATCGGATTCGGGCGGGTCATGGATACTTTAAAGAAACTACGCCGTTTTGTATGAAATACCCCTACCAAAACGTTGTCGTTTTGGTATGGGTATTTAAACCCTCGAGCCCTTGTAAAACTGAATCCCTCTTTCATTTTTTCGGATTTCAGAAAAAAAAAACCTAAAGCCTCCCCTTTTTCTCTCAAATGCCTTCCATGGTCAGCCAAACTCTAGCCGGTCGACCTGATCGTAGTCCGTCGCGCGGGCCCACACGCGCCGTCGTCCGCGGCTGCGCGTCAACGCGTGTAGTCGTCGCGCTTGGTTACGAGCGCCGGTCTAACCGCGCGTCTGTCGACGCCTTTCCTTCCCACGCGCCATGCTCTTCTGTCCATGGGCTCTTTCAAGTAAGTTTTCCATTTCCGTCCTTTTAAACCTATTTTCCTTTCCCTTTTAAAAAAAAAACACTTTTAAAAAACCCTTTTCGTTCCTCCCTTTTTTTTTCTTTTTTAAAAAAAGCTAATTACTTTTTCATTATTAACCGTTTCAGTTCTTTGTTTCTTTGCAGATCTACTGACGGCTAGGCATCGGCGAGGTTCGGAGTTTCGCAACGGTGACGATTCTGAGAGCGGTTCCGGTGATGGTCGTCAGACGCAGATCAGTCCCTTCGACTTTATTTTTTAGTTTCTTTTTTTTAATTAATGCTATTATTAAATGTTATTATTGATGTCATTATTATTGTTAATGATATTAGTGATATTATTATTATTATTGCCAATATAATTAATAATATTATTAATGGTATTTTCGAAACATGTAGAAAACAATAAATATTTATAGGGGTATTCAATACACACATAGAACTTAATGGGTTAACACGATAAATGATAATAAATAATAAATATACGCTGCGGGTATACCTGGACGTTTCGATGCTTGGCAGTTTTGAGATTGGTTTGAGTCGATTCACTGCTAGCTATTAACTGCTGCTATTTTGATTGTAAGATACTGTGAAAAGCTTATTCTTGTATTGGTTTTTTTAAAAGAACCAGGGTCAGTACCCGTTACAAGTATTCTTGCCCTGGCTTTATAGCCATGTTTACAATCATGCTTTTTTGTATTTCTCACATAAATGCCTGTCTTATTTTTCCTTTTGCAGGTCGGCCATGGCAGCGACGGTTGAAACAGCTGGTGGCAGTGCAAGTTGGGGCTAAAGATGGTGACAAGCTGCTCCTTTTGCAGGTCGGCCATGGCAGCGACGGTTGAAACAGCTGGTGGCAGTGCAAGTTGGGGCTGAAGATGGTGACAAGCTGCTGATGACGTGGCGGCCTCTGGTTGGTTGAAGGGGAGGCAACAGCAGTAACACTTAGTGAAATTCGGGCCAAAAGTAGTTTGGGTTTTGGGTGTAATAGGTTTTAGGTAATTTGGGTTTATATTCGCAATTGGGCCAAATTCGGGTCCAAAAGTGTAATTTGGACTTTGTAATTATTTTGGACTTTTAATTTAAGCTTTTAATTTTAAATTTTAAGCTTTTAAATCCATTCAAATTTAATTAAATTTAAATTTAAGGCAAATTTAAATTTAAAAAGTTAAATTTAAATTTAACATAAATTTAAATCTAAAAATAAATTTAAACGAATTTAAACCTAATTTTAAAATCAAAGCTTAATCCACAATCTGGGTCCGGTTCAAAATTGGGCTTCAACAGCCACGACTAAGGACTTTCCAAATTCACTAATGTGAACCTTTCGAGGACAATGTTTAATCTTTACAATCTCTATTTTTTCAAATTGCAAGATAGAGTCACTTTCCTTAAATTTTTTTACCCAAAATTTTAAGTAAATCCTCACAAAAATAGAAATGAAATTGAGAATGGATTATATTACCTGTAGAAGATAGATATATAACAATTAAGCATTTTCACAATACAATACAACACTTGAAATAATGAATCAAAACTAAACTCACAAGTGTGTACATGTGAAAATAAGAATAGTAATGGGTATTAATAGGAATTTAGCTCTTGATCTTTGTATACTTGTTTCTTGTCTTCATATGAGTGTGCTTGAATGATATTTATATCCTCTTATTGAATTATGGACGTTTGGAGTCATTGGAGGGAGTTTCTTGCCATTGAGAGCATTTATTTCGGTAATTTAATGCAGCCTATAGCAATATGTTTCAAGATATAAAATCTTTGTCTCAAGACAGAAAGAACAAAAATATGATCGTTGGAGATTGAGATCTTGGGACACAATAGGCTAGTCTTGAGACAATTTGCCATATGTCTCAAGACAATTGCTCGATTGTCTCAAGACAAGGCTCCCTTGAAGAAAACCTTGGCTTTAATGTTTTGTTGTCTTGAGATAATGTTCCCCTATAGTTTTCCTTAACTTCGATGTTGGTTGGTCTCGAGACAAATGGATTTTTGGCTTGAAACAAGGCACCCTTGAAGCAATTTTAGCTTTGATGTTGTTCTATCTCAAGACAGACAGGCTTGTGTCTCAAGAAAAAGCCTATGTCTCAAGACAATGTTGAAAACTTTGAAAAACACGGCTTAGAAACATTTTAAAGGACTTGGGAGTACTCGAAAACTTTTGTAAATATTCTAAATTATTGAAAAACTTTGTTTTTGAGTTTGTAACACTTAAAAATACATTTGAATGCAATTGAACTGATATATGCAAATTTGATTAAAGGAAATTATAAATACGTTTATTATATCAAAACAATTAAAAAATAAAAACTAATACTAATGAATAGATTAAATGCTCAACTCTCCACTATTCTTTCTTACACAAGCCTCTTATTAAAAAAAAAACTACACAAGCCTCTAATATATAATAATTTAAGGCTTGCTAAGATAAAGATTAATTGCAATAAGAAAGATCCCACTAACATAGCTTCATAAAAGACTCTACAAATATAAGTTCAGAATAAATCAAATATTACAAGATATGCCTTCTAATCATTTAAGTTAATATTCACGAATCAAGGGATCAGATTTGCTTGATTTGGATGATTCAATTTTTAAATATTTGTTGTTCTACAAGACGGATCTTCAAATATGGGCCAGCACACGTCCATAAATTTTTTTTTATAATAATTGTCGATAATGACAATAGAATGGTCACAAAACAATAAGAAAAAAAATAAGAACATAAATTTTACATGAAAATCCTTTCGGGAAAAAAACCATTGGTAGAAAAAAAAGAAATTCACTAATGTAAAATCGAATGGTACAAGAGGAGTTTCAACTACATCTATTTAAATGTTGAAAAATCCAATTATAATCAATGTCAAATAGAAGAAGTGTAATTCTATAAGGATTCTACTTGTGAGGCATGGCTCGTACCGCAGGGGCTTTTAACCCTTCACACCCCCAATCGCAACCCCATTCTAGTTTTATGCCTAATGGTTCAATCTTTCGCCCCCACATATCCCCTTATTTTGTCACTGTATTTATTTCTTCAACAAGTGACAAGATTCGAATAACTCAAACTCTAACAAAATCATTTATGTCATTACCCAAGTGATTTAGTTAAAGAAAAATGGTCAATTCCAAAAAAGGAAAGTTATGTGACTTGCACAATGCCAAGAACAGTAGGCACAGCTTGAAACAATGCTCACATAATTGCCTTGACAATATATAAGATAAGTAGATCACATTAAAATTCATGAAAATTGATTTTGTTTGATTTAATCACTTCTTCAGTTACAATTACAATTACGAGATTAACTGTACAAAATCCATAAATAAAGCAAGCGAAGAAACTTGAGCAGGGCTAAGTAAAGTGGTCAATATATAATCGACCTTGATACGGGAATTTGGATGATTCAAAACTCCTTTTGAAAATTTTTGATTTATCTCCTTGAAGTTTGCATTCTTAAGTATATTGAATGTGGACGCATGTGAGCACGTTAAACTCCTTCAAACACTATAACCAGCTAGTAGGGTGGGGATGAGCTTATTTTCTTTGGGGTTTAAATCAATTTGAGGCTGCCCACCAACTCTATTCTTATTTAAGTGTATAAAGCTTATTACAACCCCAAAATAATCTTGTCTGTTGTTACAAATATTGTCTAATTGTATGTATGTACTGTTGGAAGAGGTTATAAATATAGAGAAGATATGGTATATATTATATAGATAAATCTTTACTATTATTTGAATCCCAGGTTGAGTTTGTTGGTATCATGCGTACCGGAATAAACTTGTGTCAACCCTACTCTTGGGAATCTCCAAACTCTCTTTCTTGTTGTGATTCATGCACTGTATAAAATTAGTATTTACTACAGCTCCACATTTTCTGGGAAACCAAGTGGAAGGGTATTGGTAATGGGCCGTTTGGTGGAGAGGATGAAAGTTGAAACAACAACAACAATAATAACAATAATAAGCGTAATACCTTCAGCCTGAATGTATAATTGTGGATCTCTGATGGACATTTTCTCCATAAACTTGAGAGGACCTATACGCCTGTTTTATATTATCAAGTGACAGCACAGTGATCTGAGTGTTGCGAATCAACTGAATTTCAAAACTAGGAACATGACTCGATCATAAATTATTTATCAAAAAGTAATGGAACAACAACATTTTAATCCCAATAATTAACATGCATTGTTAAATGGAGAAAGAAGAAAGTTCTTTCAACAACTAAACAATACATTCAAGCAACAAAGGACCTTACTGAGAAATGGTTCTAAAGTAGAGAAAGGGGTAAATCTTTTAAGGCATAACTTAAAACCTAAGAAAGGGCAAGGAACAATGTGAATGTGAAGGGAACCCTTTCCTATCTATATCAATATTGTCATGAAACAATTCGAGGATAATTATCTAAATCATACAATAACATTTAAGGGGTTCAACAATCCATCAATATTAAAATGGGAGTTGGCTTTTCTTTTTTCAGTAACACAACACAAGCACTGAAAACATTGAATTTTGCAAGAACAATCAAAAGGTCAATGCATCATCTGTACCAAGAAATATCTAGTGTTCTGGAAATTGATGAACAAAACACATATAAAAGCAAATTCATTCCCAGATATCAGCAAAAACTGAATCATCAACACAGAGGGTAAAGACAATTTGCTATATCTTCATCTACAAATTGTACCATTATAAAACCAGATTTCATAGTCAAGCTTCTTGTTTTCTAGATCAGTTCCTTGAAGAGGTGTCCAAATCGGAAAAAATTCTTCAAAGAATGTGACACCTACGAGTCAATTATACTAAAATAGCATTATAAAAAAAAACTATACCAGAATAGCCAAAAAAAAAAATTTACTCGACGGGCTTTGTGTAGCATCCTGGGATATTTACTAGATTTGCACGATGAGTGTTTTGATCAACCTCCACTTTAAGCCCAAGTCTGGCAAGTTCAGGCATGTCAACAGACCCTTGTAGCTGTAAATCAGCTACTATCTGTTGGTTTTCTGCATTACCTTCTAATAAATTTCTCAATGACCAAATCCCCCAGTCCCTCAAATACGGGTTGTCATCATCAGTAACACACTGCTGTAACAACAGTAGAATCCCACTTTTCTGCCTTATTTCATCCTGTACGTTCTTCCTTCTATAGGCACAATTCCCAATTATCGCAACCAAATCTCTCCGAAATCCTTTGTAAGGGCAGAGCTTAGTTGAAGCCAAATTCAGTCCTCGGTTTTCACTATCCTTCAGGGTTTTTCTTATGATTTCAGGTGGCTCAAGATCATGAAGCAATGATAAAATAACATCTGTAAGATCATTGGATAGTAGCAAATCAACATCTACAAAATCTTTCTTCAAGTCTCCTAGACCGTCTTGAGCACAGATATCCCTCAAAAAAATGAGGGAATATCCCATAACATCAACGGATGTAGAGCCAGTTGGAAGACCAGACTTGGCTGTAGCACTAAAATCAACCATACTTACTGCTCTATTAAATATTCCAAGAACACACAATGCAGTCTCATCGGGAACTCTTACTTCATTAAGTCGTTCATTTAGGATCTTAGATATGATTCACAGAAGAAAAGCCTGCTCTGATGAGAAAACATTATCCCCTAAAGCAGTGTTTCCCCTATCCTCAGAAGCATTGCCTTCACATAATTTAAAGAACAGTGCAGGGAAGTGAATGTCTCCCAAACATAATCTTGAGAGAAGTAACTTAAACCAATCTTCTCTAAAACCAACTGGTATTAAAAGATAATAGAAAAAAGAGAGATCTAGAGTTAGCTAAATCTATCTAAAACAAAGTAGGGAACATAGTAAAAGAACTTCAAATCAAAGGCTCATCATTTGTACCTGAAGCGACAGTCCGAATTATGCCAGCTACAATAGGCAACCCTGGATCTTTACATAGCTCAATAGCCAGTCCAGGCTTTCCATCACAGCAGGTGTATAAAATCATACACAAAGGATCACTAGTCTCCTGACTACGGATGCTTGCTAGTATGAAAAACTCATTAGGGAACAACTTAAGCCAAATAGCCTGCTGATGTTCTGCTCCAGCCAATGAAACATTTGCCAGAACTTGCAAACTCAAACGAATAATCTCAAAATCTGGATCAGAAAGAAGTACTGCAGCACTCAAAACAGTCAAAACAGATTCAATTCCATTATGCTCAACAAACGAATTCTGATTGGCAACTTCTCCAGCACATAGATTCCTAAGGAGCTTCGTAGCTTGCATGAGATATTCTCGACTTGATGCACGATGGAGAGATTCAACAAGCTTCAAAACAGTAGGAAGGATATTCTTTGAAGCATGTTCTGCACGGCCAACAGCAGCTCTAGAATCTTTTATAAGAATCTCTAGGGCTTGTTGTAGCGAAGACGAATTTGATGCACCAAGTAAAGGCTGCATAACATCTTTGGGATAGTTGAACTCTGACAATGATTCTCCAACCATTGCAGGACTGGTTGAAGATTCGTGAACTTGAAAACAAAGCAATTATCTGCAATAAAGGGACAATAAGACTGATTTTACATTCTTTCAAGAGTTATGGAAATCACTAGAACCAAACAAGCCGACCTAGTAAAATGTTGATGCCCTCATGCCCAAATCAAAGGAAATTATTTGAAGTTCTTTTTCCGGGCTATAATAATGAACCACCAGTTCAATAAATAATGACATGCAACATATATGGAAATAAATAATAACACAAAATCAAGCATGAATGAAATTTCATAGTTCCACATTCAATCCTAATGAAAACTTCACCCCCATACAGTCATTAAATCACCCTTTTTCCCCTTATTCAAAGAAACCCAAATTTCCTTAGTGTCATTTTATCAAACCTTTCACATGCATAACCAGGGAACCAGCAAAAACAGACAATTTCGTTTGCCTAAACAACAAATCTATTCAACAATAACTGCAGTGATTTGCTTAAAGCTCAGACCTTCAAATAAAGCAACTAATTTTTTTTAAAAAAGCGTGAAACAAGAATTAAGAACAACACAGATTAAAACAAATCCTTTACAGAAGAGGCATAAGCAAAGGGACTTAGCGGTCAGGATAGAGGTGATTGGGAAGAAGAGCGGTATGTTTTACACCTAAGATGGGCAGAAAAAATGACGTCTTGGGCAAGTTACGTTTTTTAACTTGTTTGTTTTAGGCTCTATTGTTTCTTCTCCTTCCAGCAACCTGATAATAATCCCATCTGACACCCAAATTTCTTAAGTAGTGTTAATATTTTTATTACTTTGTTTTAAAGTATATTTTTAATTTTTAAAAATAAATAAACAAGACACTTTAACGTCATTTTAATCTTACTTGTAAAAATATAATCGTGAGATGTTTTTACTCGGTTAATCGAATTAATCGAAGTTAATAAGTATAAAATATATAAAAAAATACATTAAAATTAATCAAAATATATGTTTTTATCTTGAAAATTAACCGAATTAATCGAATTAATCAATTTTAAACATATAATATTTAATATTCATTAATCGACCTTCGACCGATTTTGAACCGGATTAGTAGACTAATACATATATTATGTAATATTAATTATTAGGTTCAATTAATTTGGTTAATTACCCGATTTTGAATCAAATTAGTCGATAATTAAAATTTCAAAAAAACTATTAAACTACCTTCAACCGAATTAAGTTCGGTCACCGACTGATTAACTGAATTAGATTGGTTCGATCGATGAATTCAATTTTAACCGAAGTTTGAACTCCTTTACTTGTTAGTTTAAGTTAATGTTTATGCTTGATTAATTGATTGTTCTTTTATATCGAAATGCTTCATACGCTAAATTGACACCTTTCGTAAAAAATCTAGATAAATATGATTGAAAGGAGAGTTTGTCGTTAGATAGTTTGATATAATTGTGTTGATTAGTGAGACCGAAAGGAGAGCTTAGGTGGTATCTTTTAGTCTAGGATGAGACTTAGAGAAGATTCCTAATTAAGAGTGACAAACAATATAATCGATATAGGTTCATTAGTTTAATTGACAATCGACTAATCGATTGACTATTGTTTTACCATTTATATTGTCTAATTGATTATTTAAATTAAATTTATAAACAATTTATATTTGAATTTGCACTAATAATTTCTGACTCGATTAGATTAATAATAGTTTAAGTTGTAATTAACTGGATAACACGTTTATTAATTAGGCAATCCCTTGGTTTCAATCCTTGAAATACTCGAAGTGTTTCATTGTAACACTTATAAAATATTAAAATTGACTTGTCACACTTGCAATAAAGTCACTTTTAAATTATTAAATTGTGTGTTGATTTATAGCCCTGATGCATGGTTGTCAGGGCGCAGTCGAAGGCAAGTTATAAAACAAAGTACTAATTTTTTAAACCATTACTTTTTTTTAATTATTTGTTAATGTGATATACAAGATAGAATAATGTCACTTCAATTAGATTATCGATGTGGATTATCATGTGTACCAAATTGTTGAATCATCCGTTAATGGCTATATCAATAAAGTTAATGCTCAATGTAGTCAAAAGGTTTATTGGATGAATTTTACTTAGAATGCTCTAATGAATGAATTTTACTCGATGAGAAGGTTAGAAGTTAATTGTTTTTCGGTTAAACTATATTATTAGACACTAAATTATGAGTAAGTTTTTGTTTTGGTCATTTAATTAAAAAATTACAATTAAGTCACTAAATTTTTTGAAATAATTTTTTGTCACTCGGTTGTTAAGTGGTACTTTTTAGTTGGTACAATAACAATTTTAGTCCTCAACTTTTATATTTTTTTTCATTTGACACTAATTATATATAAAAATTATATAAAAACACAAAAGTATTTTTAAAAAATAGAAAATTCTATATAAAAAATAAAAATAAAAATAAAATCTCGAAAATATTATTGTTGAAGAACTAATATGTAAGGGAAATAAAGAATATTGTCATTCACTAGAATTCAATAACAAATTAAAAACAAAAAAAGTTAGATCATTACTTGCTTTCTCAATGCTTCTCGAAACCAAATCAATAATATTTTTAAATCAAGTTTCATGCCCTTGAAGAACATCTAGATTTGATATTGCAAAAGCTTATGAAATTGACTCTAATGTCATTTATAGAAAAAAATACAAAATATGCCACAAATCTTTCTTTTCCAAGCTCAATTCAATTTAAATTTGTTTAAATTATTTTTCAAAACTTAAATTGTACAAACAAATTATATTCTATTTTTTTATAATGAAAAAGCCATGTTAAGAAACAGAAGAAGTAAAAAAAATTAAAGAAGAAATAATTTTGCTTAATGCTTTATTTTTTTCTATGTTTTTTAAAGAATGAGTATTGAATATATCTGTACAGATAATACAAAGAGAAATTTTGAAGGGCTTGAAAGCAATTTCCCCTCATTTCTTTATCAATTTTTCTATTTTTGAAATTTTTATCTACTTTAATTTTAATTTTTATAATTTTCTAATTTAAAAAAAAAAGAATTTAAATTTTTATAATTTTATACATAATCAGGATCAAATTGATAAAAAAGTATAAAAATTGAGGGCCCAAATTTTATTATACCAACTAAAAAAGTGTCAGGTGACAAAAAAAAAACAATTTTAAAAAGTTTAGAGACCAAATTATAACTTTTTAAAATTAAGTGACCAAAATAAAAACTTACCTATAGTTTAGTGACTAATGATGCGATTTACCCTTATAGTAATGGTGCAATTCCTTTTAAAAAAATAATTTTGATAGGGTAATTTGGCATGACAGTCCATTTCGTCCCAATTTTAATGCTTATAAAAATGTCTTCTTAATTTTGTATTCAATCAAATTTTGGCAGGGCAGTTTAACTGGATAATTTGGCATAACAGTCTCTTACACAAAGTCTATTCAAACTCTATCTCATGCAATGCAAAACAATGCAAAGAGAAAGAGAATCAAAGATAAAAAAAATAATGAGGGAGAAAATAGGTTGAATAAAATCGAAGAGTAGTAAAGTGAGCTTAAGTCCTTTCAGTTTGGAAAGTAAGTAGGTGTTTCCATCTCATGGTGCAATTTCTTTTAAAAAATAATTTTGGCAGGGTAGTTTGGCTGGGTAGTTTGGCATGATTGTCCATTTCGTACCAATTTGAATGCTTATAGAAATGTTCTCTTAATTTTTGCATTCAATCAAATTTCTATTGGATAATTTGACATGACAATCCATTTCGTTCTAATTTGATTGCTTATAGAAATATTTTCTTAATTTCGCATTTAATCAAATTTTGGCCAGGCAATTTGGGATGAGAGTCTCGTACAGAGTCTATATAAACTCTATCTCATGCAATGCAAAACAATGCAAAGAGAAAGGGAATAAAGATATACATGATGGGGGGGGGGAATAGGGGTTTGCATCTCATGGTACAAGTCCTTTTAAAAAGTAATTTTGATAGGACAGTTTGGCTGGATAGTTTAACAGGACAGTTTGACATGACAATCTCCTACACAAAGTCTATATAAACCCTATCTCATGCAATGCAAAACAATGCAAAGAGAAAGGAAATAAAAATATACGTAATGGGGGAGAAAATAAAAGTTTCAATCTCATGGTGCAATTTCTTTTAAAAAGTAATTTTGACAGGGCAGTTTGGCATGATAGTTCATTTCGTCCCAATTTGAATGCTTATAGAAATGTCCTCTTAATTTTGCATTCAATCAAATTTCTACCGGGTAATTTGGCATGACAGTCCATTTCGTCTCAATTTGATTGCTTATAGAAATGTCCTCTTAATCTTGCATTTAATCAAATCTTGTCCAGGCAATTTGGCATGAGAATCTCCTACACGGTCTATATAAACTCTATCTCATGCAATGCAAAACAATGCAAAGAGAAAGGAATCAAAGATATACATAATGGGAAAGAAAATAGGGGTTTCCATCTCATGGTACAAGTTCTTTTAAAAAGTAATTTTGACAGGACAGTTTGGCTGGATAGTTTAACATGACAGTTTGACATGACAATCTCCTATACAAAGTCTATATAAACTCTATCTCATGCAATGCAAAACAATGCAGAGAGAAAGGGAATAAAAAATATGCGAAATGGAGGAGAAAATAGGGGTTTCCATCTCAAGGGTGTTGATATTTTGCTTGGTGTTGGGGGTCCTCATTAGTTCCTCACATCAAGTTCTTCCATCTCAGGAGCATTTCCTATGGAAAAAGACGAAGCACTTTGAAGAGGGAATTGCTCTTTTCCTAGAAAAGAAAATTGATAAAAAACCATCTTCTGGACTCAATTGTCAAGGAAAATGAAATCTATCTTTAACATTATATTTCTCTGCAGAAGAGATTGTTTCATTGTAATAGTTAATCATGTTGGGACTCATTTTTGTAAGAATTTGATTCGTCGAAGTGATATTTATTTGAAAAATAATTCTGTAAAGATCTCGATTTAAGATATGCTCAACTGCATATTAAATATTATTATTTCAATCACTAAAAGAAAAAATAATTTCAATAAGAAATAACTTAAAGCATACATTAACTTCTCCAAATATTACAATTTAAAACCAGCTGAATAACTTATTATATATCATTCACTAGGCTTTGAGTATTTCCCTCTCATTTAAGAATCAACTTCTCCCATCAAATCTTCCACTAAAGAGGAACGCTTGAAGAAGGAGTTGATTCTATATAATAAGGTTGCCAAGTGCTGTTAGAGTGTAGCTTGATAGCCGACTTGTAAAACTCGGCAATCAGCACTTTGGCAAACTCTTTTCTGGTAAATCACTGATTCGATTTTCTGCAACATATTTTCTTCAACATGAGTGGCTACAGCTACTCTGGGAAGATTGGGTTGGATGGAAATGAGCTTCTTGTTTCTGGGCATTTTGCAAGCACTGATACTCAACAAGAATCATTATGAAATGTAGAAAAGCAATGTAAACAGATGTGTTGTGTTAAGCAAACTCCGGAGGGGTTTTATAGGGAGGGAAAGGTAAGAAGACAACAAATTATGAGTTGGATTTGTTTGGGCATTTCCGGCCCTTTCGATCCTTCCTGAGGAAATACATCTTTATTTGAATAGCCGTTTCATTTCTTTCTTTAATTGCTTGGATTTTTTTTTTTCTTTTCTTTTTGATTTGTTACCATTTTAGCATTTAAGAGGAGGGGATTCTTTCCCCCTTTTTTTTATTTTCATTTTTTTGTTAATTTATTTTAATCAAAAAGTTTATTGGGGGTATTTTTTTTTTTTAGGTATTTGGGGTAAAACAGATTGAAGATTACACATCTTTATTTGCTTGCTAATTTGATTATGGGTAGGATTTAAATCGAATCGATGTAAAATTTTAAGTTTGGATTCAGTCTGAAAATAGATTTAAAATTTTGTTCAAATTAAAATCATACAAAAAAAATTATATCTAAACTCGATTTGATCCGCTTGTATTAAAAATTTTATTAACTTCTATCAATTCAATTTATTTGAAAGGAAAAATAGAAAGGTAATCTATATTTAAATATTAATTTATATTGCTCATAAATATCAATACCTATTAATTGACAATTGACTCGATAAAGAGCTATAGAATATATGGAATAGGACAAAAAGCTTTGTTTTTATGAATTGTTCGTTCATTAAGTTAATTTTCAAATAAATCGTATCTTGTTCAGATCAATAAATAAAGCTGAAGTTATAATTAAAACCGTTAGTAAAAAACCGAAATAACTAGTTATAGTTTGCATGAAAGAGCTAAATAAAATATGTTCTTTTTATACATATGTTTATAAAGCACTTACCTAAGTTTCAATTTTTAAACGAGAGGGGAAAAGCAAAAATACCAATTGAAATAATAACTTTAGTTGAAATTTTTTGCCTCATCAATCATTATAAACGGTATTCACAAAAATAAAGCGGTAGGACAAGAGTAGAAAAGAAAAAGAAATTGATTTATAAAAGAAATTAATACATCAAATACACTAAAAACATTAAAATAAATGTTTCTCAACAAATTGAAAACACGTTAAAAAAATATTTATACTTAAATAACACTGAGATAATTGCAACTTAGCAAGCAGATGTCTCTAAAATAGTACTAAAATTAGCAATAAAAAAAGAGTTAATATAATATCTAAACAATAATACTAAATAGTAGCAATATAATAACAAAATGACAACAAAACAATAGCAAAACAGCAACAACCAACCGTAAAACAACAGCAAAAAAAAATTTAGTCAAATTTTGGTCGAGCCAAGCTCGAGCAAAAAAATCTTACCTGAGCCCCAACCCGTCTAGAAAACGGCAGTATTTTTGTCCAAGCTTTTCTTTTAGGCCTATATTTTTACTTAAATCCTCCCATTTTCCGAACAAGCCTAAAAATTTGGACAAGTGATCTAACTCATGATCAAGTCTAATTACGAGTTAACTGCACACTAATATGATAAAAAAATACTTAAAAATCACTCTTAATAAAATAATAAATATTAATACTAATACTAATATTTTATTTTTATATGAAATATTTAAATAAAACAATGAAACCCAAGATTAATAAAGGTTGGCTTATAAATATTTTAATGATTTCCCACTCTCCTTATAATTCAATCGTTGCATAAATTAAGTTTTCTTCCATCATAATCTAAGTTTTTTTTATCTAATAGTATTTTATATACATTTGATTTCATGTATTCAATTGATGGTAATTTCTTTTATGATGAATTTCGATCATTTAAAAGGTTGCTTTATAATTATTAAAATTGTTACTATTTTATTAATTTATCAAAAGGAAAATTATTGTCTATATTATCAATAGAGTTTTAGACTTAAAATAATATTACGCATCAAAATTTTAAATTAATTTATAAAATAAAAGAAAAATACATTACCAATATTCTAAATACTCCACCCTCACCAAAAATATTTCAACTCAGGCTCATGATATGTTTGCTTTTCTTTAAAAAAAAAAAAAGAAAAAAGAAAAGGTGGCATCACCCAAAAAAAAAAAACCAAAAATCCTTGAAAAATAAACGGCAAAGTATAAGAAAATTCATTAAATTATTCAATTCATTCTATTTTGTTCAATCAAATGTTAATTTTTTTATTTTACTTAGTCAACTTTTCGAAATAAAATAATTTAATCACTCTTCCATTAGTTGCTGATGAGAATAAATGAATCTCTTCAATTTTGTTTTGATAGATCTCAATAGTATATATTCATACAATAGTGGTTATGTCGGAATCAAATTGTTAAAAGATAATATCCCATAATAATATCCTATCATATCTCATTAAGAATCAAATTGTTAATAGATAATATCTTATAATATCCCTTTAAGAATCAAATTGCTAAAAAGATAATATTTCATAATAATATCCTAACACTCCCCTCAAGTTGAAGCATGTAGCAAATGCCCAACTTACTAAGAAGATATTCAAATTGCAGTTTACCAAGCACCTTTGTAAGAATGTCAGCTAATTGAATGGAGATTAGAAAATAAAAAGGTGCAATCAACCCATCCAATATTGCATCTTTAACAAAAATGACAATTCACTTCAATATGTTTAGTATGCTTGTGAAATATGATATTCTGTGCAATATGCAATGCATATTAACTATCACAAAATAAATGAATTACTTTAGGATGATGAACACCTAAGCTCAATAGTAAGGCCTTTAGCTACTTGAGCTTACAAGTAACAAAAGCCATAGACATATTCAGCAGAAGAATAGAAAAAGTATGTCGTTTCATAGTTTTCCAAGAAATAGGAGATTGTCATAGAAAAACAAGCTAGTCAATAAGCGAACGCCGATTTAATGGGAAAATGGCCCAATCTGAATCACACCACCCTTCCAAGGACAAATCACTATCAGATCTCAAAAGAATCCCTTGGCCAAGAGAGCCTTTCAAGTACCGGACAGCATGTAGAGTCGCGTCCCATTGCTCCTGCCTTGGCTTATGCATAAACTAGGATAAGACATAAACCGAGTAAGCCAAATCCAATTTGGTCACTGCCAAATAAATTAAACAACCCATTAACTATCTGTACGACTTAGGATCAAACAAAATTGACCCTATAGCATGCGCTAATTTATTATTTTTCTCTATTAGAGATCCTACGAGCTTTGCTTCCAAAAGACTCGTCTCCAAAATAATATCAAGTGCATATTTTTTTTGACAAAAAAATAACTCCAAAAAGCTACGCACTACATTTATCCTCAAAAATATTTCAAAATGCCATGATCCTTCATATGGAAGCAAAAACTAATAAACCCCTTAAAAGTTTTCAAAGAAATGGAATCGTTCCCCAAAATAAGCAAGTCATCAACATAAACTAGCAAATTAATGCGTATAAATTCCTTAGTGTATGTAAAGAGAGAATAATCATTATATGATTGAAGAAATCCATACCCTTTTAGTGCAATAACAAGTTTCGCAGACCAACATTGAGGAGTTTGTTTCAACTCATACAAAGACTTGCACGAAGGACAAAACATTCCAAGCTTATCAAGAGCAAAACTTGGAGGAAACTGCATGTCAACCTCTACATCAAGATCACCATGCACAAAAACATTATGGACATCCATCTAATGTAACTCCCAATATTTCGAAGCTATAATAGCTAAGAAAGCACTAACAATCACCATTTTCGCCAAATGTGTGAAAGTTTCATTATAGTCAATACCTTCTGCCTGGTGATTACCAAAAACAACAATATGAGTTTTAAGTCTCTCAATACTTTCATCGAAGTTATATTTAATCTGGTACATCCACTTACTACTCAATGCTTTCTTTTCAAGAGGAAGTGTTTCCATAGACCAAGTGTCATTATCCTCCGAAGCACAAATCTCTTTTTGAATAGCATCATGTCATCCTTCATCCTTTATAGCCTCTTTAAAAGATTGTGCCTCAACCCCTACAGTAGTAGCTATAAGAAAATTTCGGTGTGTCACAGTAAATGTCACAATTAACATAATGTGCTATAGAAAATAAAGTACATGAGGAAGGCTCTGAAGCATGTGAGACGGGAGATGAAGTTTTCTTTATGACAGTATGAGTGAAAAAATACCAAAGCTTCGTAGAGGGAAATTTCTCCTTATGTCCTTATCCAAATTCAGACGCATCATTACCTAAGGCCCTTTATACCACCGTGTCAATAGAGGAAGAAAAAAATACCACAAGTGTCGAAGACCTTGTAAATGGTGAACTCACAGGTTGCGGAGTAGCAAGCGAAAGAACTTTCATGGGTTGCAGCAACTCTGACTCACCAAAATATGTATAAAAATTTGCGTCTACACTCCCATATGTCAGGCTCAATGGTTGCAGCACTCCCATCCAAATATGAAAAAATATTATCAAAAAATTTTACATCGCAAGACACAAAGAACTTCTTAGAATCCAGATCATATAAATATCAACCCTTTTTGTCAAAAGGGTACCCAACAAAAATACACTTCTGACTTTGACTAGCAAACTTATTATCCTTAGAACGTTGATTATGAGCAAAACATAAGCAACCAATTAAACACACGAAGATCATCAAACAATGGAAGGCTGTCAAACAACATTTCATAGGGTGTTTTATTGTGAAGAAGAGATGAGAAGCAACCAACACATAGTCCCCCAAAAAAGATATAGGTAGATTTCCCTGAAAACACAAAGCACAAGCTACATTTAAAATATGTTGATGTTTCCTCTCCACTCTCCCATTTTGTTGAGGAGTACCAACACAAGATGTTTGAAAAATAATGTCATTTGCCAGAAAATAATCCTAGAGACAATTAAATTTCATCCCATTATCACTTCTAACACACTTTATTTGTTGAGAAAATTGACGATTAACCATAGCAATAAATGACATGAAAACTTTGAAAACTTCCCTTTATTAATTTATTTATTAAGGCAAAATGACAAAATTAGCCCCTAATGTTTGAGTATTTTGTCATTTTGGCACTTATCGTTTTTTTAGCTCACTTTCATATATAACTTTTTTTTTGTCAAATTAATCATTTTTTAACGGGGTTGTTGACGTGACCATTAAGGGACTAACGGTGTTGATGTGGCAATTTTTTTTCCAACTGGGCGTGTCCACGTAAGCATCTGCTGACATGGCACATAAGACAAAAATATGTCACGTCAGCAAATGGTTTTAAAATTATTAAATTTTTTTTTAAATTATAACATTTTTAAAATTATTTTTTAAAATATAAAATTATTAAATTTTTTTTTAAAATAATAAAATTATTAAATAATTTTTATTTTTAATATCTTCTTCTTCATCATTTTAATTTCCAGATTTTCTTACATTTTCCCCATCAACCAAACACTCAAATTTCAAACACAAACCCATCAATCTTTCCTTCCCCAAGACCCAATCACAATTCAAAACCAAGTTTAATCTCATCCCACACTAAAAGAAACAACATAACAACAAAACAAGAAAAAGCCATGGTGCTCATATTTCACTGCTAAGTACCTCTTCAATGGAAAAAATGGATTGACCAACCCACCTAAAAAATATCTCGCAACTAGAAAGGTATTATTTGGTACAAAGAAACTTTCAAGCAAAACTTGGGTTAGACTTTGATTGGGCAATGATAAGCCGATTCGCATTTGGGATGATGTTTGGCCATGCCACTCTTTTCAAAGATGCATGCCATAATTTATCACCCTCTCCTTTCCAATTAAAGCAAACCCTAAAAAACCTTTAAATTTAATATAAAAAATATAACAAGTAAAGCTAACATCAGATCTTAAAATAAAATTTAGGGTTTTGAAAAGAATGATAAAAAAAATTGGTACTTTTGAGAGAAAGAAAGAAAAGGGAGAAGAGGGCTCAAAGCTTCCATCTTCATGTTTCTTTGGGTTTTCATAGAACGTGTCATTGCTTTTAAAAAACATTTCAATGGAGGAAAATGAGTATTTTTTAAATCCATCATAGTAAATTTTTTTAAACCCAGAGAAACAAATGAAGAAGGGGAAGGGATAAGGGAAGGGAAAAGGGAAAAAAATCAGAAAGAAGAAATGATGATGATTATAATTTTAAAATAATTTTAATAATTTTATATTTAAAAAAATTAAATTAATTTTAAAATAATTTTAATAATTTTATATTTTAAAAAATAATTTTAATATTTTAAAATTATTTGCTGATATGACATATTTTTGTCTTATATGCCACGTCATCATATGCTTACACGGACACGTCCAACTGGAAAAAAAATTGTCACGTCAGCCCTATTAGTCCCTTAACGGCCACGTCAACAAGATCGTTAAAAAATAATCAATTTGACCAAAAAAAAAGGTTATGTATGAAAGTGAGCAAAAAAAAAAAAGATAAGGATCAAAGTGACAAAACACCCCAAAGTTAAGGACTAATTTTATCATTATACCATTTATTAATTAATAGATATTCCAAAAAAAAATGATAGAAATCAATTTAGTACTATGGTAGAAAATAATATGAAAAACTCGAGCACGAGAAAATCGAAACTGCAAAATATCTTTATGCCCGATAAAATCTAAACCCGAATAAAACCCAATCCTAGCTCGCGGATGCCAGCAAGTTTAGGAAGCTGCCATTGAGGTCCTCAACCTCAACTATGAGCTCTCACTTGTAGGGTGAGCAAAATTCGATTCGATTTGAAAAATTTGATAAAAAAATTAAATTTTGAATTAAATAGTTTGAGTTATTTGAGTTAATCGAGTTATTCGAATCAACTCAAATAAAAAATTAAGTTTTTCGATTTAACTTGGATACAAATTACACAATTCGAGTTATCTGAAAATCTGAATAAGAAAAGGCAAAACTACGTCATTTTGATAAATGTTTATCCTTTCTAAGATTAAAAGTTAAGTTAAAAGGTAAAATTTTGTTTTTTTTTATAAATGTTTACCCATTAAATTAAAAAGCAAAACCATTATATTGTTTATGTAGTTAAATAATTTTGTACTTTGTTTACTAGTTAAATAATCGGTCCATGTAAACGCAACATTGAGTATAAATAATATTATTTGTTAACTCAATTAAACTCAATTCGAAATTTTTTAGCTCGATTCGATTCGATTCAAAAAAATTTCAACTTGAATTCGATTGCAAAAATAAGATTCTTTAACTCAACTAACTTAAAATTTTTTAACTCGATTCGACTCAACTCGACTCGATCGAATACTCAATCCTTTTCACTCCAAATTGGATTCTTATTACCGTTGGTGCACATAGACAGAGACAGAGGCAGCCTGAAAGGTGACAAGTGTCAATGTATGGTGCGATCGAGTCCAATTGGCCAACGCCACCCTCTTTCTATTTCTACAATCTTCAGCCTTAAAAAAGCAAAACTTTAGAAACCAATGCCGGTAACAATGGCATACCCTCCATCTTTTTCTCTTTTCCTAAATCCTCCCACTTCCCTATTTCCTCCATTTTACCTTTCTTTCCTTGTTTCTCCCTCTTCCTTTTCTAACCCCTTCTGGAAGCAGCTTCCTTCGTTTCTCCCCTCTGTGAATTATGGTATCATTTTATATTTCCTCGTTATTAAGCTCCTAATGCTATTCTCTATGTTATTTTATTTATGGGTTTCTTTTATCCTTAGTGTTTCTGCACTTTAACATCAATACGTTTTCATTTTAGATTATTTGTTTCATTGGAATTTGTTGGTTTCAATGGGTTTCCTGGAATTGAGAGAATATTTCCATGAATGTTTCTTTCATGCATAGTCTTGGAGTTTAAAATTCATATGAAATGTTTCTGATTTCGGTGGTTGGATTATACTAATTGCACTTTGCTTCCCTTTTCCTGCTTTAAAGGTAGATCGCTCCATACCATTTTCATTTTGCTCACATGTTTATGTTCTCTAGTGGTTGGGACTTAGTTGATGAACTATAAGCTATAAAATTTACGATATTGTAATTCATTTAAGTTGTTCCTTAACAATGAGTGTCAGCGTTTGAAGGCAATGCATTTTTCACAGTTTCTTTTCCTTGCGTACGTCTGATATATATATATATACTGGAGCAGTAATCAAACCCAATGCTATTCTTATTGATAGATGGCATAAGAAAGAATTGAGCAGTCCTGCGAGGATGAGTGTCAGTTTCAAATATTGGGATGAATGTGCCGATCCCGAGGACATGGAAGCAATGTGGAACCACCCTGAAGTGAGAACAGAGTGGACGGATGCTGGGGAAACTGAAGGACAAAGAGTTCACCTATCAAGGGATCCTGATGGACAGCCTTATTTGACACAGACAGAGATGAGGGTAGCTTACTTGAATGACCTATCATTTAATATCTGAGGCAATAGTAAGCTTCTAGCAAAAAAATTGAGAAGTTCAATCTCAATAAGTAGATTGTCCTTTTTGGATAGACAATAAGAACTTATTCACAAAGTTCTTCTTTATGACATTTAATATTGACAAGTAGTCTCCCAAAATTTGCATAGTTTAAAAGTTATAAATCTTTTTTATTACATAAAGCTTCTGCTTGGTGCTCTTTCAGGCTGTGGCTGAAATCGTTACAGGCAGACAATTTGATAAAAAGCTAGATCCAGTATGTCACCTATAACCTGAATATGTAACCTGTTGCACTGTTTTTCCTTCTGTATCTATATTCATGAAAAGATAAACTGGTATGGAAGGAAAACTTCTTACAAAGATTGCCAGGTTTTAATTCTGGTGACAGGGTTATGTTTAATATTAGGTGTCTAAAATAATTGTTTGAATTTATTTGCACATCCAATCTTGCCTTATATATTGAATTAACCGTTCTTTATTTAAATACAAAGAGGATAAAGGAAAATAAATGGCACAATTTTGCATAAAATACATGTTCTGAAGATTGATAACATTTGAAGCAAAAGACAATGATATTCCTGGTAGAATCATAGCTAAGGTTCAATTTAATATTGATTTAGTATAGCATAGTGATTAAAATCATTCTATTTTCAGCCAGTTCTTAATTTTTCACTATGTTATGATTGAGCGGTCTTGAAAACCAGAACTTTAAAATTGTAAATGGAAAACCCTTGTTTTTTAGATTTTCTTCATGACAAGGTGGTTTTAAGACACCTTATCAACTATTGTCAGGGAATTCCAGCTGAATGGCAATTGGACATACTGATAAGAGTCTTTTGGTTGCTCTCACTGCTATGAAGTCATATGTTGCACCGACTCCTCATTTCACTTGGAAATACCAATGTTTTAAGACATTTTCCTAAATGAGTATATGGATATAATCCTCGAAGGATTCACCAAAGACATGGAAAACCTTGGAAAAAATTGAAAATATCTGTATCGAACACATATCCATATGTGTCCAACCCTCACACCCGAGTCTAAGTAACAGAGATGCAGTCAGCATCCATTATTGGTCAAATGGTAACTTAATAATCCTTCCAGACCTTAAATAGATGAAAAATGGAGACGTCGGACAGTGGGCCAGGAATCTTTGAAAGTGTGTACTAGTCCATGGGAGCTTAATTCACTTTTCTAGGCCTGGTGGAAAGAGCAAGTTTACATGATAATTCTACTAAATTTTTAATTGAAAGACAAACTTTTCAGTTACCTTTTCAAATTGTATAAGATAAAGCCACTAGTTTTGAACTCTTCTGTTGTTTTTAGGAAACCTTCCACGTCTCTCTCTCCCCAGCCTCTGTCTGTCTGAACAAAGCTAATCTTTGCTCTCTCTCTAAAAAGTCTAGGCTTTGGCCATTTGTTTAGAGGGAAGGAGTTGGAGATTTAGCAATTGGGGTTTGACTAAAGGTCAATATCACGTTAAAGATGCTAGGTTTTTATACAAAATATCATGAAGCTCTTCTATACATATACTTCATTCTCAAGTATAGATGCTACATCAGCTACACTAAGCTAAGTTGGGAAAATAAGCTTAAAACATTAAAAATCCAACCATAGGTAGTAATATCAGAAAAGATTCTGTTAAAAGGCTATTGGCCATGTAAAATCCACCGAGTACTATTTACTTTCTATGATTATCCTGTATTGAGATCAGGAGAAAACCATGCACTCAATGAATATCAAGTAAAGGGAAAGGAACAAATTTACTTTGAATTATCAATATTTCCCTGTATTACATATTTTTTCTAGCATTAGGTATGGCATGTACCCATTTCCTTTAATATGTATACAACCTGGGTACTTTACTTAATTTAAAGTGTACATGTAAATTAACTACTTATACATCTTTAATTAAGGCTTCTTTAATCAGCTAGCACATGGTCTGCATATGCTCTTTTTTCTTAATGGATAACGTAAAGTTTTAATTTATCCAAAAGAAAGCAATCTTTTGCTACAAGTGAATTTGTATTGTACTAGTTACAAGGAGATCAATTACTTAGATGACAAGGGGATCAATTACTAAGATTTCCAACAAATTGATGATGGCACAAAACTCACTTCCAAACCAGTCCAGTGATTAGTTTAAATAGCTCCATCTGTCTGGCTGTACCTCCATGAAGTTGACAGTTCCTTTCCTGCCATATAATATATGAATACGCATTCCTGAGTAAGTCTAAATATAGCTGAGTTAAGTTCTTTCCTTTTTTATTTGAATAGCCCACTTGAGTACTTCCTGCCAGGATCTAGCATTGCAAGTTACTCCACAATATCGAAGAAGTCTCTCCTAAATTTGCCTTGAGAAGTGACTCAACAAACACATGATCTCTTGTTTGAAGTTCCATTTTGCTTAAGAGACATTCAGTGGAAATAGGTTATCCCTGTGATTGGACTTGACCTCTCATTGGTAGGCTTTATAGGACTTCCATCCATGCCACAAATCAGTGTTTCAGAATGCAAAAATGACACCAAACTAGTCATGCCATTGGACCTTCCTGTGTCTTTGCCTCAGAATTTTCCTTACTTCAGAGTCTTTAAATTTTGAGCCACACCAGTTCCATTAATCTCATTCTCTTGTTTTATTACGTGCAGAAAAGAGTGCTCTTAACTTGAGCAGTTTTTTTCAACACTACCTATGTCCATTCTTAGGAGTTAATTATCCTTCCTCAGTAATCTGTGCAAAAAATTTACTTTTTAACTTTTAAAGTTCGGCATCTTTCACTATTGTGCAGGAGATGATTTGTGCTATTGCAGAACTAGAAAGTAACAGACAGCCTCTTGCCACGCGATGTGACAAGAAAACTGATCTGATTACAATAGGAATCATGCAAGTTTCACCTAAAGTAGCAGAGTGGATTGTCAGGTACAAATATATTTTTTGTTCCTCTTATGGGGGCATTCTAACTAAGCTAACCCTGATAAAGCTTTAGTTTGAAAATTCTGGCAGGGAAGAAGACTATTTATTATTCCCAGTCGAAGAGGATCCAGATATTCTATACAAGCCTTTTGTAAATGTATATTTTGGAGCAGCTTACCTAAAATGGTTATCAAACTTTGATGACAAGTGAGTTAACAATAACTGCTTTAGATCCATCTTGAATGTATATCTTATTTCTCACCACATCATTAAATAATGTCGTATTTTTTCTCTCATTGATGTTAAATTTGCAGAATTAGAACTGAAGAGTTTGTTGTCAGAGCATATAGTGGTGGTACAAAAAAAGTAAATCATAAATCAACCCTGCCATACTGGAAGCGTTATCTTCAAGTGAAAGAATGTTATCCATCAAGGTTTTTATACTCCCTCTTATAAATTCTCCATTTAATCATGAAAATTTTCCAAGGGATGCATATAGGTTGCTCAGGTATTTGATTTAAAATGTTTAATTATTATATTGTCAGAAGATATTCTTTCTTTTTGTTAAATTGAGACTTTTATTTTAGTTTTTTGTCTTTTCTTTAGGGGGTCCTTTTGCTTTTCTCATCAATTTATCTATCTGATTGAAATTAAATTATTCTTTATGAATGTCTTCCAAATGCTTTAACTCTACATGTAATTAAAATTTTAAGTTACTGTAAGTTTTGTTGTGCTAAAATATTATTTTCTATGATGAAGCTCACATGGCATTATTAATATGGTGGAAAGAAAGCGGCAAATGTTTGCACCACCTTCCTGCATTAAATTTTTTCTCTATATATTGTTTGTGAAATTATTTATTAGAATTTCCTTGTCATCCAGGGAAGTCCTTCTGGTTTTTGTGTTTCTGAAATTTGTACTTAAAATAAGATGGCTGAGAATCATTTTATAAGCAGAATTTGAACTGTTGGGGGTCAAGCTCAGGTCTGAAATATGTTCACTGTGCTAATCTGGTCTTCATGTCCTCCTTTGTGCTTGATCATCTATCAGTAATGTTAATTTCTAGACAAAGTCTTTTTTTGTTGTTTCATGCAACTGAAGTTATCTGTACCCATTTCTTAGTATATCTTGTTTTGCTTCTGAAGAACACATAAATGTTACCCCAGTTGAAGCTATACTAGCTTTTGAAGCATATTTCCAGCAGTCAAAGTGAAATGCTATGTTAATAGAACTAGCTATCAGCAGTACAAATGATTTTATTTTGTCACTGTTGTGCAGGAAACAGTTTGACGGTCCTTCGCCTATCGAAGCACCAACTTCTCCAACTCTACCAGTTTCACCATCTAAGGGTAATTCTTTGCTTGTTTACTTCTGATTATTTTATGCCACTTTTAGTCATTACATATGAACTTATCTCGTAATAAAATTTTATTTCATCAGTTTGAGACAGATAATGGTTTAGTCATAATGTCAATGGCTTTGTCAATGCAGTTCATATCTAATCATGCTGACTTGTAAAGAAAGCTAAGGAAAAAAAAATCTAACCTTTTTTTTTTTTTTTAAAAATAAAGCAGGACTAAGTGAAGCCACATCTGTGGTCTCTATTTTACATACTAACTGTTGGATTTATACTCTGTATAGCTTGGAATGGAAGTTCAATTTAGACAGCTTGATTAGTAAAATAGAAATTATCAACTTCTAAAATTAGTAAAACAAACATGTATGGATAATCTACTAATCTAATCTTTGACTCAGTGAAAAATGTAGCACATAAAAATTCATCAATTGATCTTTCCTTTTGAATATTATATTTTACTTATGTCTGTAGTTCATCTCTATATTGCTAGCTTAGATGATACGCTTGTTTTCCTTAATGGTGTGAGTATGCAGGTTTTGACCTATGTTGGGACTCTAGAGTTTCCTCTGAAGACATGGAACATATGTGGAATCACCTTGATGTCTTCAAGGAATGGATTAAATCTAAGGAAGTAAGGGGAAAAGTGCGGTTTTCCTGTAATAAAGAGAAGAAACCTTATCTTTCTCGAGTAGAACTGAGGGTATGAATCCACAGAAAATATCATTACCTTTCCAGTCTTAGAAGTTTTGTATAAGTTGATTCTTTTTTCTTTGCCAAAGTGCATATGGGTCAATAATGTAAGTAAAATCCACAATAAGAATTAGAGAACCATAATTGGGTTATAACCTAATACAAATTGATTTCAAGCTTAGTTTGAAGTATGTTTGATTGCTAGAAACAGAGAACTTATGTGCTGAAATATGTTTGGCTGCTAAGTATGAAGGAGGTTCTAAGACTGCATGGTATATGTGAGATAAAGGTAAAACCTATTGGAACCAAGGCTTGTAGGCTTTTTCCACTGCTAGCTGTTTGTAAACTTTTGTCTGGATAAAGAAATATGAGAAATTATGGAAGAAGAGAAAGAAAGAATCGGGGTAGGTTAAGAACTTTAGTTATTTAAGCAAGCTGTCACACCTAGAAAAGAATGCACTCACACCCTTACTAATAGCCTTACACTTCTGGAGTGTTTTTGTCTTGCTGATGATATACGAAATTACTTGATGATATAGACTTAATTTGGACTTAAATACAAGAGAATAAAAAGAAAAGAAAATTGACTGGCATCTATGTAATTCCATTAAATTAGTTTTATAATAATTCCTCAATGGGTCCATATTATTGTAACAGAATGTTGCTTTGATATAGCAGGAGTGTCATTTTGCAGTTAATCTTTCTAATTACTGAGCTAAAATGTAGTTTTTCAAATTCTTGACATGGAACTACTATTGCAGGCCATTGCAGAAATAATTGTTTCCAAGTACTTCAGTACAAGGGGAATAAATCCTGTAAGTACAAAATTAAACGAAGAATATTTGAAAAGTAGAAACTGAAATATTACCAGGCAGTTATACATATAATATTATTATGTTCCTTTACAAATGACTGTTTCATGTAAATTTTGGACACTTTTATGCATAAGTCAAGGTCCACGCACTCTTTTGGACTAGAATTTGTGATTAGTCTGTTTCAGACATGCTCTTGTGTCCTCAAAAATATTAAGGAAAAATAAGAATACATTCTTACATAAAGTGAATAGTGGTATATTATAGGCAATTGGGAATATTTTAAATAACAAATGCTTTGTATCTACAAATTACATTTTGTAATAGGATTATGCTAATATATAGTAATATCTTCTGAAGCATTGGAAATGATGAATAAACTTGTCAACTATTGCACATAATACAATGTCATTAACTAACCTTAAAAGTGTGCCCTAAGCATACTTGTTAGCAAAACCCTTTATAATAAAATGGTTTGCTTAGCAAAATGAAATAGCTGGTAGTTTACAGAGCCGTTGGCACTTATATACTAAAAACTTAACCACATAAATATGGATCCAAATATATGACCTCCATGATTAGGAATTCTAAACCAAACATCTTAAGTACAAAAAGTATTGCCTCTCCGTTTCTTCCAAGTCATATGCATATGTGGTGCATTTATTGAAATGGATTATGAAGATGAATAGATGATCAGATTTGAAGGAATAAAGAGGATAGCTTCTCCTAGGCCACATTGTATGAGAAACCAAATCGGTACTCCTATCCTCCTTTTAAAGGAGCATCATATGTGTATTGGATAAAAGTTATCCTATCTGACATTCAGAAAAAAAAAAGAAAAAGAAAAAAGAGTTATCCTATCCTGGCCCCTGCAATGCACCAAATGCATCATTCATGCAGCATCTGAGGTTTTTTTATTTCCTTTGCTTTGCTGGCCACTTGTGTACTAAGGTTGAGATTATTCTAAATGCAATATAGATACTTTTTTAAGTATTCCCACTGGATGTGGGTCTGTTGGTTTGAAGTTTGAAGTTTTCTCTTATTACAGAGCAACCAATTTCTTAAATTTCCCTCCATTTCTTTGTATATATATATATATATATATTGCTGATCTTTCGTGGTGATTCCTTGATTGCAACATGATTTTCTTTGTGATTCTTGATGTTCCTGATTAAACCTACTAGAAACATGAGGGTGTCTAGTATTATTCTTCCCAATATGATAGTCGAAAACAGTACGAAATCTGAAGCTGGTTAACTGTCTTCTATTTTTCTTGATGGGCTGGCTGTAGTTTTACATGTTAACAAAATTATATCTTAGATTTATGATTGGTTCTAAGATTTTAACTAACAATTCAAAAGGTAAGGCCACCGATTTGGCTTGGGTTGTACTCTCTTAGCAAAAGCATGAGCTAAACAGTGATTGAAAGAAACTCAGTGAAATAATGCTTATATACATATGTATGTTCGTGTAATATACCATAAGTAAATTCCTGACCAAGTTTTATGCCAGGAGTCAAGTGACACTAAGTTGGTAAGTTGATTGAAAAACCATATTTTTTTAGTAAGGTGAAGAGAGAAGGGTAGAAGAATAGAATGGTGAAAAGATGAAACTTTTCTTGGATAGCTTGTGTAAAACACTGGTAGCTTAGGTATTTATAAACGACCAAATACTCTGAACTAGAAAGTGAAATCCTCTAAATCAGTTCTAAGATCAAGGTAAAGTGATTCCTAATATTAAGATTCTAAAATTCACTATAACTGATACATAAAATCAGTCTAAATGATACATGATTCCATAGTAGTTGACTAATTATATTTTCCACATACATCAATAACAAATACTATAAAGGTATAATTGTCTTTTAAATTCTTTTAGTATAGTAAATATAAGCATTATTTTAGTCGTGTTTTTGTATATAGATGTATATTTACATTTCTTTTAGCCAGGGGTGTAGCCAAAAATTTCTTTTTGGGGAGCCAGAATTAAATTGTATATTTTTATAATAGTAAAAATGCAATTTTACTATTTTAATAGTCTATATCTTTATAATTTTTAAAGTACTAAATCAAATTTTATCTTTTTTGGGAGGCCAAAGTGCTAATTTACCATTATTTTAATTTAAAATTTTATAAAGGGGCCTAAATGGAAAATTTTTCATTTTAGGGGGGCCGGGGGCCCCCGCCAGCCCCCCTGGATTCGCCACTGCTTTTAGCCACATGGTAGATGTGACATAATCTAGTGTGCATCTCTCTCTCTATATGTGTGTGAGGACAAATTCAAAAGATTGGCTATTATTCTACCTTTTAAGTATGAATAGACAAAAACAAGGAATGACTAACATGTTGGGACGAGTACAATATAGGTCTTCAGATGCACTAGTATGAAATATGAAAGGATAAAAGTAAGAGAAACTCAATGAAAAGGACCTCGATCTGCCTACATTTTGGACAATATATGTGGAAAAGTAGATAATTTTTATTGACTGACTTGTCTTAAAACAATGGTAAATTAAGTTATTTTATACACAACTACAGCCAGTATAAATCAGGAAACTACCAAGAAACTTTTCCTAAATTTAATCATCAGACATCAAATGAAGCTTCAATCAGTCTTAAAATCAAGGTTCTAAAATCTCTGTAGTAACATTTTCTTCAAAGTAATATTTTGACTAATCTCCCAAATACACCTTATATTTTCCACACTCCCCTCAAGTTGATGAATAGGTATTCTACATTCCCAGCTTCTAAATGATTGCTTGAAATGTTGTATTGTTGATTGAGTCTTTTAGTCAACACATTCAAAAGTCGACACTTGGTTGAAATGTAGGGTGTGCAAATCAAGCCACTATCTGGTTTCTCCTTTATGAAGTGTTTATATACTTTAATGTGCTTTATCCTATATTGAAAACATAGGGCATGCAGATCAAGCCGCAACTTTCTGATTACTTTTTATGTCTTTGCATAAACTGGCTTACCACACTCATAGCATATGCGACATCTGCCATTCCGTGTGAAAGATGAATGAGTTTTCCCACCGATCTTTTGGTACATCTCTCTGCCTAGAGTAGCATCATCATTAGCTTCCCAAGGCTTATCATGGGAATCTATTAGGGTATATGTAGGTTTGCATGGTAGTTTTAGTTTCCTTCAAAAGATCAATTATGTATGTTTGTTGTGAGATAAAAGAGCTTAAGTGTGCTACCTCAATTCCCAGGAAGTGTGTCCTATATTGGAAGAGGAAAGACATGACAGGGGTTGACTATCCTAGCACTTTCTGAATTACTTATTGTGTCAAGATGGTACATGGTAGAGTCTATCTTTCTCCTTTGCAGGTCCATTCTTCTCTGTGTTCTAATCCTGAGTGAGTTTGTTATTGATACTAGATAAGTAGAGAGCTTAGGAACATAGATGACATTTTCTAGAATCAGCAGTGGATTAGTTTGGATGTCTCCTCTCCCTGTCACTGTGGTGACTAAACTAACTGCAACTGAAAATTTTCTCTTGGTTGGATGTTTAGAATGAGTACTAAACTGACTCAGAATGAGTCATATGATCAGTAACTTTGTAATAAATGATACAGGGGTCTGGTATGAATTTCAGACATTGAGCTCACAAGGAAGAGTATACTTGAGAACGATAAAGAATATGTATCATTGGCTTTGGGCTTATCTAGCACCGCTAATAGGCCTCTAAGTACTCTATTGAATTCAACTTTTTTTCAGAGTTCTCTTTGAGTTTGAGTTGTAGTAATGTTTGTCTCTTAAAATAAATGGCACTGAAGGCTAGAATTGTAATCTGCAAGATATAGGCCTAAAGATTTGAAAAACAAAGGATGAAAATGTAGAAACCACTCAAAAAAAATGAAGACTGAAAAATAGGAAAACAAGTGATGAAAATGAATCAGCAATGAAGGCTTGGTATGATATCATGTGAGAAAACAAATTGTTTTTATTGAATGACTTGGGTTAAAACAATGGTACAGGTCTAGGTATTTATACCCTTACTACAGCCAGTATAAATTAGGAAACTATCAAGAAACTTACTCTTCCTAAAATTAGTACTAAATGAAACTTAAAATTAGTCCTAAAATCACTACAAGTAATACATTTTGACTAATCTCTACAATTAGAACTTATATTTTCCACTGTATGGCTAGAGTCTAGATCAGTTATAATGGTGGAATTGGTTTCCTGCTGTTGCTGATAACTAGTTTGAGATTGATGTTTATTGAATCGAGTTTTCTTAAATACATACGAGGCAACTGAGCTTTTATGTTGCAAAATATCTATCTTCAGTTTTTTTTTGTCTAACTTTAATCCCAGCACTTATATTTTGTACAGACAGTACTTTGTGCTCTGGCCGATGTTGTTAGCATGCGCTTTATAGATGGGAATGAAGAATCATCTGGTCTAATGGGAATCGACTACTCTACAGCTTTCTGGCTTTACAAGTAAGTGAAAATATGAGAAAACAGAATATCTTTGCTATAAACAAATGTAAGCAAAAAACTTAAATTCATAGTATACCTCCATTCTACCTCCTTGGGTTCATATGACTCTTATTTCATGCAACCTGCAGGCATTATGAGGTTTATACCAAAAAATGACAATACATTTACTATCTAAAACTGTGATTTTGACACAATTATTAGCTTCTTAACATAAAGTTAGCTTGTTTCCACAGTATAAATGTTCTACACTTGTCCCTTTTAGCTCTATAACAATGACCAAATATTTCTGAAACTCCTAATTTTTCTGTGAAGAGAGATGGGCTATAGGGCTTATCGAGTTGATTACATAGAAGATCTCACAAATCCATTTGTGTCCATGTATTTTGGAGCTGCGTATTTAGCTTGGTTATCAGAGTATGAAGGGAGGTAGGTTATTAACAAACTCTATAAACATCATTACTGTCACTTTGGTTCCACATCATCACAAAGTTGTCTTCTTTGATCTTGGCAAATCAGGGAAAGGAGTCTGCAATTCATCTTTCATGCTTATATTTCTGGACCAAAAAATGTACACCTGGAAGAAACGTGTCCGATGTGGCTAAAGTTTGAGCAAATTTTGGCCCGTTATGAACGCATAAAAAGGTACGTGCCATATGTTGCATGCATTAACAAAATGCAGCTGTATACGTTCCCTGGAGTGACTAATCATTCATTGATCTTGCTTCTTCAGCCGTGATGGGAGCTGCAGCATCATTTAACCTGATAGATATCAGTGGATCACCATCTTTTAGATGGTTCTCCCATGAAGTTGTGCTGAATGCACACAATGGAAACCATTTTTTTCTGCTAATTTCACTGTAAGATTTGAAGACAAATATGAGTCTCTCTCTCTCTCTTTTTGGTTCTTTTTAAGATGTATGTGTATATTGAACGAGGATGTGTACGGCTGTCACTGTCATGTACTAAAGTAGAAAGCGTCTGGTGGCTTTTCACAATACCGAATGCAATCAAATAAAAAATAATAATTTGAAAAGGTTTAAATTATGCTATTAATCCCTGCGCTATGTGTAAATTGTGGATTTAATTAATTTTTGTACAGTCAATCTTCTCTATAACATCCACCTTTATAATAGTCAAATTGATTGTAAAAATTGATATTTAATGTTTTATTTTTGGGTAAACTACACCACATGTCACTTTAAAATAGTATTATTTCTATTTTGATCATTCTAAATTTTTTTTCTGTCAATTTAATTACTCTAATTAAGATAATTACTCGAATTGATTATTGTCGTAAGAAATTTCATTAATCCACTATATGATTTTTTTTTTTTTTTTTTTTTTTACTTTTGACTAAAGTGAAGAACATATCTATAATTAGTCCAAAACACTTATCTTTTGTTACAAATAATGCAGCTTTATTTTTTCTTTGAAGTACAAGGGTGATCTCCTCTCATCACTATGCAATTTCCAATAATGGTGTCCGACTTCGAATAAAATTGGAAAAAATGTATTAGGTATATTTTTTCTCAAGATTTTCTAGAATCCTAAATTAAAAAGTTTATGAGGATGAAAAGTTATAATTAATTTTAATTAGGTTTAAATAAATTTTTAAGTAGTTATTAGAAAGTTCTTTTTTATTTTGTTTATTAATAGTGTATCAAATCTGTGGTGCACTGATGGTGCACAAAACTCATGCAGTGACGGTACATCAAATGTAATCATATAAAAATATTAAATAATGAAACGAAAACATTCAAAGGATCAACGAATGAGATGTCAACATATGTGGCTTTTTTGCGCCCAACCATTATCACCGTTGGATCTTTCCCTCTCTTTCACGATGTTAATATGTTGCGTCAATTTTTTATGTCTTTAGTGGTTGGTTTGTTTCTTACCTTTGTTTAGGAGTTTGCATTTTCACTATAGCTGCGCCCTCAAAGCTACCATGTTATCTTCGTTTTCTTCCTTTTGATTGCCAGAGACAAATTTCAATGGGTTTCATTGGGTGAATGATTCAAAATGTTAATTTTTAATCATAATTATCAGATTAAATTGGTTTTTGCGAAATTTATCGAATTAGATCGATTTTGAAAAAACGTGTCTAATTGAACGTTTTTTCAATGAATATGACAAGAAAATGCTTCAAACTTAATGTGTTTTCACTTTTGGCCAAATGGTTAAATGTTATTGTTTTTTATCCTTGAGTCCTTGGTTCAATTCTCCTCTTACTCATATTTGTACTTTTTATTTCATGTTACTTCAAGCTTTTAAAATTTTTAATTAATTTTTTTTAACATATTAATTTTTTCGTTAGATAGTTATATAGCTATAATTACATACTTGGGTCTTGAGTTCAATTTTTTTACTACTCACATTTATATTTTTTTTTATTTCATGTTGCTTCAATTTTTTTTATTTTTAATTACTATTTTTAACATATTAGCTGCTTTCATTAGATGGTTAAATCATCGTGATTACATCCTTAAGTCCGAGGTTTCATTAAGCATATTAATGTATTTTTTATTATATTGTTTCAAGCCTTTTTTTTTAATTTATGTTTTGATGATATTTTTTTAATTATTTTTATAACCGAATTATTATTTTTCTCTCAATTAATGATATTTTTTAATAATCATTAATAAAAGAATAAAAAATAAATTAATTAAAAATAAAAATAATTAAAAAAATATCATCAAAACATTAATTAAAAAAAATATAAAGCTTGGAACAATATGAAATAAAAAAAAATACATTAATAAGCTTATAAAAATAATGGAACCTCAAGCTCAAGGATGTAATCATAATTATCTAATCATCTAATGAAAAGAGTTAATATTTTAAAAATATTAATTAAATTAATTTTAAAAAAAAAGCTTGAAGCAGCATGAAATAAAAAATACAAATGTGAGTAGTAGAGAAATCAAACTCGAGACTTAAGTATGTAATTATAACTATCTAACCATCTAACGAAAGAACTAATATGCTAAAAAAACATTAATTAAAAATTTAAAAAGCTTGAAGCAACATGAAATAAAAAATACAAATATGAGAAAGAGAGAAAATAAACTCGAGACTCAAGAATGTAATTGCAACTATCTAACCATCTAACTAAAGAACTAATATGTTAAAAAAAATAATTTAAAAAGCTTGAAACAACATAAAATAAAATAAAAAACAAATGTAAGTAGAACAAAAATAAAAATCGGGACTTAAGGATAAAAGCACTAGCATTTAATCATCTGGCCAAAGCTGGAAGCATGTCCAACTTGAAGCGTCTTCCTACCATATCCACTGAAAATGCGTTCCCAATGTAACACCCCTAACCTGTTTTCGTTACCGGATTAGGGTCAGGAAGTGATACTATTCATGAATTACTTTACAAATCAAAATACAACTTCATTTGCAATCAATCAATTCATAATCATACATTTACTCATTCAAACTAGATTAAATACGATCGAAATTACATTTAAAAAGAATCAAAAAGTCGAGGAAAATCATGTGAAAGAGGGACACACGGTCGTGCGTTAGCCCGTGTGCTTGCCCGTGTGTGTCTTCGAAATAGGGTCACACGACCTTGTATCAGCACGTGTACCCGCTCGTGTTCCTATTCGAAATAACCAAACAGACTTCCAACACACGCTCGTGGGTGAGACTGTGTTCTAGACCATGTGTTTACTCGAAATGGGGCCACACGACTGTGTAACAGCCTGTGTGTTTGCCCGTGTATGCGCTGCAACTTTAAATTTAAGATATTTCACTTATCAAAGATTTCACAAGAAGTTACCACAACCTAAATTACATGGTCTTAGTATAAAACTTCTATAGAATCACCTTGAAACTATAAATCATCACATAAAACCATTCAACCAATATGCCCAACAAAGGCACCACATATATCTCAAACAACAATAGCCAACATAATACATCATTGCTTGATGATACCTAATATATATTTACTTGTTAGCACCTTTCATACAAAACATACATCTTCATTTAGTTTTATAACTTATACCAACCATACACATTTGGCACAACAAAACAATTCTATTACAATCAAAATATGGTCCTATACATGCCATTCATAACCAAGATCAGCGGATTACAAAAGCTACCAAAATAGTTGAGGGATAGTGTGATATATCTTTGACGATGTTCAAAACCGACGAGCTTCCGATGATCTACGCACACAAAGAAAAATAAACCATATAAGCAACTCATGCTTAGTAAGTTCATATATGAGCAATTATACTTACCAAAGATCTCAATATTTACATGCTCTCAAGCTTGTCATTTTTACACAATTCATACCAATCCTAATCACCACAATTCATTCCATTAATAATTAGATATCAAAATCTAATAGAATAAGACAATTTATCTCATAAGGAATAAAACACTTACCTTTTTCATTACCATGACCTATTAATCATAGCATCATCGGTACTCCCTTTTCATCATACAATCCAACCCGTTGAACCATTTCGAAAAACATCAGATACTCGGAAACCTTTCCATGTGCATATATCATTTTCCTTATTTTTATGCTCACACGAGCTGTGAAATGGGCTTGCTCACACAAGTTGTGGGTCGAGATAATAGCTACACGATGCTGCTCACACGAACTGTGGAGAATCCGTAACAAATGCTGGATCTCAGCCATCAGTATGACTTCCAAGATCAGCACTCAGTACATGTATATTTTCCTAATAACATGTCATTTGTATCCTAAGTATTCTCTAGGTTCAAACGGGATTTTTCTTTTCCATCGAACGTACAAGTAACTTAACATGTATATTTCCATTTGTAATGGTGTGCATAATTTACAAGTAATCAACAATTAAATATTAATATAAATACATTTCATTTAAGTAAAGCTCATACGAACTTACCTCGGATATTATAGTTGGAGAACGAGGTTAACGGCTAATCCACAACTTTAGCCTTTCCTCGATCTAGGTTCGGTTGATCTTTTTCTTGATCTAAAATACGATTTAACTTAATTAATAATCTAGAATATAATTCAAATTTTCCAAATCATTCATATTCCATACTTTTGCAAAATTACAATTTTGCCCCTAAACATTTAAACTTTTATCAATTTAATCCCTATCACCTTAACTTGAATTTTAATCACTTACTCATCAATTTTAGCTTGACCGAATTTTCCCCTTTCCAACAACAACCCATATTTTTGTATATTTTAAAAAAATATACATAAATTCTATTGTTCAACCAATTTAATACATATCTTTAAATTTCTAAAAAGTTTAGCTAACAATTTATTCTCAACAATCATAAGGATTCACTATTTCACTTATGAATTCACAAAAACATAAGATTTTCATTCATTGTAATTCTCAAAAACTCTCACCAATTAAAAATCTAACTTCCAAAATAAGCAGACTAAGCTAATTCAAGTTCAAAAACATAAAAATCATTGAAAACAAAGATTAAAATCACTTGCATGCACCCTTAGTTCTTGCCAAAGTCAAGTTCTCAACAATGGTGGTTTTTCTCTTCTAATTTAGTTGAAAGAGATGAGAAAATAAAAGAACTTTCTTTTATCTAATATTTACCATAATTATAAATACTTATTTTTCTATTTTAATTTCATTATAAATTCATTTGTCATAATTAAATTGTTCCATCAAACTCCACTATCTTATATTTTGGAATGTTTGACATGCAAATCCACTTTTTCCCTCGTTTGTACTAAATAGTTCTTTTAGAAATAACCCGACCTTTTTCACCTTTTCCAAACTAATCTAATTTTCTCTATTTTTCTAATTTAAGCATTAATTTTTCTACCTTCATGTTTATAACTCTCAACTAATTACTCTAAACATATGTACTTAAAACTAAACAGTAATTTACTCGCCAGAATTTTGGTCACGAAATCAATATTTCCGCTAACTCAAATCTCGGGTCGTTACACCCAAAATCGATCCAGTCCGATAAATTTTTCAGAATCCAACCTATCCAATAATTATGATTAAAAATCAAGATTTTTAAGTATTTCACCCGATTTCATTATCATCTTTTTTCTCTCAATTAGCCAATTCTACCGGAGTTATCATATCCATTCCTTCTCACTTGAACATCGCCATTATAAATTTGTAGTAACATCTAATAAAACAAAGAGCATAAATTAAGTTTAAATTCTCTATAGATAACATCATTTCTCACTCTCCATATTATTCTATCATTTTAAATTTTTATAAAAAAATGTTCACTTCACACTTATGGATACGAACCGATCCTAATCATGACAAGAATTGAGCCATAAAATTGCACAATATAATATTATTCTCTGGAACATGAAAACCAACTTAGTTAAATAAGCTCAATTGCTATTTATAAGTGTTCAGTGTAAATGTAAAGCTAATGATAAATTCAGATTTGAATCTTGAAAATGAGAAGAATAATTATGGTTCCATGAATCTCAAAAGAATTAATTGTAAAACTAAATAATAATAATAACCAAATTGGGAAATTTGGAGCTTACCACCAAGAAGCAATGTAAGGCTATAAACCTTAGGTTGGGTGAAGAATAATAACAAATGAAGTGTAAGAAAGGTGTTGACCAAAAACCAAGTAAACATAAGAGGATGGCAGAACTGCAGATTATAATATTTATTAATTAAGCCAAATTTTCTTACTCTAAGCCATACCTTAATTTTTGTTTTCCATTGAACTGTTGTGCTTTTCCATTAAAGTGTTATAATGTTTATATTTAATATTTTTTCTGTTTTTTTTTTTTTTTGGTATTCTCCATATTTTTTGGGAGTGTAATATACTTCATTACTAATATTTGTTGGTTTTTTTTTTTAATATCTAGATTTATTATCATAATTTCTTTTCTTATTCAGAGTCCAAAAATCTTTAGATTCTCTCTCTCTCTCTCTATATATATATATATATAATTTCATGATCATAATCAGTAAGTGATTGGAAGAAAGGGAAGTGAATTACTTCTTCAAATATTTGAATTGAGTTTGAATATTGAAGTTCTCATTGTTGGAAGGTATTACCTGCATATCACCCTAATTTGAACAAGATTAATATAGATATTATGGTAGAAAAATTCATACTTTTTTATCGTACTATCGAGTTTTATAGGATAATATCGGTCTAGTCCATTTATTTTATTTAAGACATAAGTTTGATTTTTTTTTTCTTTTTAACTCTTAGTTAAAATATCATGTTTCATTCAAATCAATCACTTAGACTAACAGTTTTTATGTATAACTGGAATGAATAGCATTGTAACAATAAATGCGAGAATATTTATTTTCATAAATTTCTTTATTTTTTTATTTTGCAAAAATTCGAAATTTAATCTTACAGATATATAAATTTGTCACTTGTAAATTCAATTCAATAATTTATATTTCAATGACATCAAATTGAATCAATATCATGAATAACAATATCTAACCTACTAAATCAATTCATCATAAAAATTGAATAGTATAATATAAAAAATTTTATCCACACCAAATACAATATATATATATATATATTCCAGCCACAAAATGGATGAAGTTCGCCCCTGGTTATATTTCATGAATATTTCTAATATGTTTTACAAAGTAAAGTATAGATTAATATGATATTTTAATATTAATTTATGTAATTAAGGATAGATATATTCTAATCCTAATCTCTTCAATATGAAATTCATATAAGTGAATATATATTTTCTCTGCGAGTAGTTTACTCGTAATAATAGAATATGAGGCTAATGAACCCAATGTGATAACTTGATGATTAAAAGTGTTTACTGTTACAATGTGATCTGAATTCGAATCGCGTTAATCGTGTTTATTGTTCGAGTTTTATCTTGCTATTATAATTCACCAAAAAAATATGGAGCTAATAAATGTTGATTGAAATCATACAATCAATGTTCGCATTTGCACATCTTGTATTTATTAATGATTATATTTATCTATGAAATATGAACACAAGTTCAAATTACGGATTCAATTACCAATCAAATTCAAATTAAATTATCGAAATTTTAATCATCAAATAAACTAAAATTTTTTTTTAAAAATTCATTTACCAAATCAAATTAATTTCATTTAATTTGATTGAATTTAATCAATTAACCAAATTAATTAAAATTTATACATACTTTTTTTACTCTAACAAGTTTAAAACATGAAAAAAAAATATATGATAACAGTACTTTTTTTAGTTCAAAGAAATTTAAAAGAAAAACAAGAACAACAAATATTTCGATTATCCCATTAAATTAAAAGTAAATCTTAAACTCGATTAACGTAAACATTATTGTTAATACAAAAAAACGTAAATTTTGAAATACATTATTTTTTTATTTTTGAATTGAAAAAAAAAAAAACAAAACTTATAATGAGATTATTAAAAAAACTATATTATATTTTAATTTTGTCTTTTTTCTTTGGAATATTGTATTAATGATTACAAAAACATTTAGCTTATATATATTGAACGATTGGATTGCTAGAATATTTACATGTCAGTGGATCTCATCCACTGATAATTTTATATTAAAAAAGAAAAGAAAACCAGTATGACGGTTCAGGCAATTAAGAGTGTAGCATATTATACATGGTGAAACAGACGTGTGATGCGAGCATATTAATAGGCATAAATACATATATTTCAGCCATGAACAAAAAGAAGGAAAGAAAGTTTTAGCATATACAGCCAATACAATATATTTTCACTTCCAAGCAACGCATTATAAAATCACAAGTCCAAAGACAAAGTCCAACCTCATTTACCACTAAGCACTTGTAATTCTTTGAAGAATTAAGACAAGTATGCCTAAACAAAACCAATTATCGGACTTTCTTTTATCAGAAAATTAATTACTTGACTTTAATCAATTCAACATCAAAAACCAGCCAGGAGTTTGGTGGAACATTCTCACTTGTTCCTTCATTTGTATAACTGCAACGCAAACCCAAGAAAATTGAATATACACCTATAGAAACAGAGAAACAAGCTTGGAGCACTATTTAACAAAACTGAATTGCATACCTCACTGAAGGAGGGACAATGAGTCTACGTTTGCCGCCCATTCGCATGCCTAGGAATCAATGATTATTTGAACTCATTAGATATAGAATTCAAACTAAGGGTAATTGACATATTCAATTGGTTAGCATATAAAAAACTTCAGAAAACAAAGAAAGAAAGTTCATACCATCAAGGCCAACATTCCATAGTTCTTGAACTTTTTTCCCACCTGTAATAGCAACATAAAGAGTCCGACTTAAAAATGAATGCATTTTGCAAAGACCAGCATGTAAATCAAAAACATGTCCGCCATCTCTATTAACCAGTCTCCCTAGAATGTAGAATATCAGTTGTTCATGCAAAACAATGTAATATGATAAGGAACGGAAGTAGAAGACTTCTTAGAATCAAACACTGCAAACTGCATTTGCAAAGCAAGACTGAACAAAAGACGTTACCTAGACGAAACTTTAAGTGTGCTTTGCCAACACTTGAATCAAATACTTGCCCACTCTCCTTCAATTTGCCAGTGTAATGGACACGAACCTGGCACCAAGAAGACTTTGTAAATAATTTCTTTTAGCTTAGCATGGAAGAAGTTACAAGTAAAGCATTAATTACAAGAAATTGAGTACCTATTCATTCAAGTCCAAGAAACCACCACAAAGAAAATTCAGAATATCGTTAAAATATATGACAGAATAGAAAATCAAGACTACGTGCCTTTTTACCAAGAGAAGCTATTTTCCCATCTGGTTTCCCCATTTCTAACTCTTCAATGATAATTCCATTTGACAGCTGAATTTCCTTGTCATTAGCATTCTTAGCCCCCATTTCCACGTCAGATTTCTTCTTTTCATGGGCTGGTAAGACAGGTGGTTCCACCTTCATAGCATCCCCCTCCTCATCCTTACACCTTCTCTTCTTTTTCGTCTTCCTAGAATGATTTTAAGAAAGGAAAGTAACAGTACACAGTTAAAACTCCAAAAAATTAGCAAATGAAAAAGAATGGAACAAGAAAACAATATGATGTGGTTGCAAAGCCGACTCAGGCATCCAAGAGAGATCATAAATTAGAAATGAGAAAAATGCAATTACAGTATGGCTATTCAGTCATGTGAGTCAAAGGATAAACACCTACTTGTCATTAACTTGGTTTTGATTTTCCTTATCCTCCATATCTACATCCTTGGTCACAGTATAATTTGAACCACTGTTGTGCGTTTCATCCTCCTGGTTAGCATTGTCTTCGAGTGTTTTCTCTTCAAAATGTTCTTTTCTTTTCCTCTTTAGCTTAACTCCAACTTCAGTATCCACTTGACTGGAAGTCAGCAAGAGATTATCGCATTTACATTTCCTGCAGTAACATATCAGATAGAAGTTGTTACTTACAAGGCAATTTGCTTGCAAAGGATACAAATATGCAGACGAGCATGGAAACACGGATTTCCTTGAGCAGATAAATCTTTAAAGAAATAATATCACACACTTGTTACTGGTCGGTTTCTTATTTTGGTCATTTTGCTCCAATTTAACTTCTTCAATCATGCAATGATCTGCTTCCAGTAATCTTTCCTCCTTTACCAGATCTTCTCTTTTCTTCTTTGGCACTAAAGCATTATCAACACAAAGCCCATGCTTTTGTTTTCCTCCATTCCTATTCCCTGATTTACTGCAAGCCAGTAAGAAAATCAAATGCAGGCCAGAAATAATGATCAATGAAGCAAACAACCATATCTTAAACAGATGATAGTTGGCATCCATGGATCATCTTCTCAATATAGTTAGCTAAGATATTGCATCGCATTTCATTATTTGTTTGATAGAATTATTTGGCATACGGCAATCATACCATTCAGGCTCAACACCTCTCACAGCATTAGTCCCATTTAACATGGTAGCATTATCTTCAATCCCATTGTCACTACAGTTATCTGTTTCTTTCCTAGCTTTTTTCTCCACATTGGCTTTTCCACTCTTTGATGTGCATTTTCCCCAAGACAGTGAGGAGATAGGCAATTTATCTTCAGTTTCACTTTCCAATATTTCCATAGCAGCAACACCACTGGTGAAATCCTTCTGCGAAGAACTTTCCTCATTTTCAGATCCACTGTTCAGGTACTTCTTCCTAAGCCTTCTTCTACGCCTTCCTTTGTCACCCTTAGGTATCTTTAAGTCTTTCATTTCTTCATTTGCTGAAGTTAGACCAAAAAAATCATTTAAATTAGAAAACGAGTTCAAATGTATATCTAACCAAAACTAAAGATGCTTGTCACCTAAAAACTAAAAGGTAAACTTAATATACAGATGATGGAAACAGTTTCTCTATGCAAGATCATTTTCTGTAAACTATTTACAAAGATAAAACTAGATTAAGGAAGTGAAAACTGCCAAGAAAGTAAAGCAACGTAGTGAGACATACATTCTGATACAGCAGAAAAATCTTGAGAAGATGAGAGGACTTGTGTTTCTTCATCATCAATAAAACTACCACCATATTCACTTTCTTCACTATTCTCGGATCTTTCTGTTTCTGTCCCAGCAATATCCTCCCCATATGATTCTCTGAGCAATATAGTTAATGCAAACAGTAGGAAAGAACTCCAAGAACATGAAGTAAATTCAAAACATAAAAACAAAAGGATACGAGTCATCATTATGACGATTAAGGGAAGAAGAGGACAGATAGTAACCAGTAAGATGAACAGTTCGAGGGCCAATAACAGAAAAAACGACTTCATCAGACTCCTCAAATTCCAAATTGAGTTGACAACACTCAGACTTATCAGGAAACAAACTGCATAGAAATACAGGCATCTTATTTCCCACATTACATTGAACTATGCTTTTCTTTATTCCATCACCCATTCCTAATGTCGCCTGACAAAACATATTTATGTTTATTTTCTCATCAGATAATGAAAATAAGCCATTAACACGGGAAAGAAAGAAAGAAAGAAAATTGGAAATTTTATTAATAGTACCTGGGATAGATGAAGCCTTCCATTGAGAGGTGCATGAGTGAAGGGTTTCCCAGGTTTCACTTCAGTTCCTGCAAAAATAGAAAGAAAAAAAAATGTTAATCTTACTTCACTTTACAAAAAAAAAAAAAAAAAAGAATGGAAAAAATGAAGAGAAATGAAAAGAAGAAAAAGAAGAAACCCCAGAAAGCCATTGAAGAGCGATGTGATTAGAGAGGTGACTTCTAAGAAATGGAAAGAAAATTTAGTTAAACCCTTATTTATTGTGTGAATTGCGAGGGAAACTGAAGGCTTTGAAGCGGCTCAGCACTCAGCAACCCTTGTTAATTTAAAAAAAAGGGGAAAAAGGAAAGAAAAAGAAAACGTGGCGGCAATGGAGGGAATGATAAATAGAAGGGACTTTTAGGGTTTTTTTTTTTTACTTTAATATAGTGAAAAAAATTAATTAAGGATTAAAATAGTTTTGACTATGAGTTATTTTCATAATAATTTTCCGTTAAATTTTTATATTTTTATCGATTATTATTTTTAAATAAATTTACCATTATTTTTTTAAATCTTTGAATTTATCATTAATTTTTAAAAATAATTAAATTATTAGTTTTTTAACGAAAATATATAATCTATGTATACTTCATGTTTTTTTTTATTTATCATTTTTTAGAATATTTTTTTTATTTTTTATATTTTATAATTATTAAATTATTTATTGACGTGATATATGAGATAAATTATATTATGTCAATATAAAGTACATATGAATTATCATATAGATTACCAGACCAACATTATTAAAAATTTAGTGTTTTAGTCAACATTTCTATTAAAAAAACAATTTGATTATTTTTTTTTAAATGTTAATGGTTAAATTTTAGCTAAAAAATATAAATACCAAATTAAGAAATAAGTATGCTAATTTTATCATTATGCATAACTTTTTTGGTTGGGTGCATTAATTCACATAGGTGTGAAGTTTTGTTATTGGTATTAAAATGACAAGACTATGACCTTCACAATTATGGATGTTGAGCTCATTCTGATTACTTTTCAAGATTCTCTTAAAAATTTTCTATTTTTCTACAAATGCGAATTTAATTTGATTGTGCAGGGACCAAACTCCCATGAAAGTCAAGTTCGAACCATTTTGTATCATATTAATTTAGGTTTAAAAAATGACAATTAAATTACTTGACATTCATAATTCTCAACGTGCTTTTAGAAAATGTATTTTGAAAAATAACTTTTAAACCTACCAATTTTAAAAATTGATTAATTATTCACTATATCCAAATAAAAAAATTATTTATAAACCAAAAGTGTTTTGGAATTATTTTCTAGAATATATATTTTAAAGCCTACTTTGTGATTTATGAGTGCCGATATCAGTTTTAAATTTAAATGCCTCAAATTTTCACGCCCCTTGGATTTAAGGAGATCATCGAAGAACAGGAAAAATTATATGATATATTTGGATTGGATTCGAATAGATTTAAATATTATATCATTACTTAAAAGCTATTTTTACATATTTTTTATACTTAAATTTAAATAAAAACATTTTTAATGTTTAACTTATTAAATTGACCTGAAAAATGCTCAAGAACGAACTTATATTCTAAGTAATTAACACATTCTTTTTGAGTTTTTGGAAATTTTATATATTCTTTTTATAACTTTCTGAATTTCTTAAAATGATCTTTTATTTTGAAAACTTTTTAGAAATTTTAAGTGCTTATATGTTTTTTTTCATAATTTTGTGAAAATTTTAAATTTTATAATAAAATTTTAACATTTTTTATTAAAAGATATATATTTAAAAAAATTTGTTGGAATTCATTTTGCCATTTAAAAAGTAAGAGCTAAATTGACAAATAATATAACTATTCAGCTTTTCTAAGTATCACTGAACAAGACTGTGGGGAAAATTGAGTTAGGTTAGGAGTTTACCAAGATTACTTAATCAAAACAAGTACAAAGACTTAAAATTAAAGTAGGAAAATTACATTTGGTTACATATTTAATCCTAAAATATACAAACAGGGTATGATACAACTTGGAGACTAAATTTTCGGTTTTACAAGACTGTCGAATTTCTAAACCTATAGCATCATCAAAATATCATTCTTTTTCGTAAATAAAATCCTCCACCTGAGTGCATTAGGAAACAATCTTGTTTTAGATCAAAAACTATTGTTAGAAGGGGAACTATTCTTTCCTTTTCTTCCTCTGACTATCGACTTTCATGGCTACTGTTGATCACATTTTAAACTCAGAGCCGATGCAAACATGAAGGAGAAATTAGGCCATTTATATAACTTGCAGAGTTGTATAAGCCATTTGAGTTCCTATAAGAAAAAAAGCATAACATGAAACAGCAAGTGATGTACTACTGCTTGCTCATCTATGATTACGACCAGTGTTGTTGAGGGCTCAAGGTCCAATCCAAGCACTAAAAACCTTACATTGCCCGTGGCCAAAAAGAATAAAATAAATAAACACTAGAGTGAAGATGCAATATGTATAAATGTCTCTGTGCATGTGTTAACACGTACTATCCCTTGTCTTACTAGTAAAGGTTCATCCAATAAAATAATGAACTTCAATCAGGCTGGCTTGTTTATGCCTATCGATTAAAATAAAAAGAACCTAGGGCTAGGGCACCATTGTTTTCTAGCACTAAGACACGAGGCGTGAGCACTCCCAGGCGCACATCCTGATAACACTGATTACAACTGCAAAAATTTAGCCTAAACCAAAAACATAATTTCACAAAGTGATAAAAGAAGGCTGCAAGCTTACCCTCAGAAGTAGAAAGTGAATCCTGCAAACTTTCTGAGTGTTGACTTTTAACTAGCTGTAGTCTCTGCCTGCAGCTTTATCTTTACTTCTTCAAGGCAAGCTTCAAGCTTTCTGAATTCTTCGGTGTCCGAAAATGTCCCAGCCTAAAAAATGCCACAATTCTACCTTATCAATCAGCTACTTACAACATGACTAGGGAAAAATACAAGTAGATGATTTTTCAAGCACTAGAGAGTAAAAACCGGTCAAGATTAACTACACTTGAGCAACAATCTTTTATTGCAAAGTCACTCTGTTTACATTTGTAACCTTAATATTTAGTTAATTGAACTGTTTGGATCCATTACACATTTGGTGCCTAAAGTTTATAAGTTTGCAATTAGATACTCAAACTTTCTTTCGTCCATCAACTTGCACATAAAACAGGGATTGTTAGTCAATGGGTGATATGTCAAAAGAATCCAATTAAATAATGATATTTGCATGTTTTGTTGGCTATTAGAGGACAAGTCATGCATTTCACTAATATTCCAAGTCCCGTGTGCAACTGCAAACTGATGCGTGGAAACAAAGATTGAGTAACAAACTAATAGTTCTTAAACTTTCAATAAAAAATAAGAATTTGGAAATAGTTTAGGTACCAAACGTGTAACTAACACATTGTTTGTTGACATTACGAAATTAGGAATGTTAAACATCTATAACAAAAGACACTCTTCTCTCATTGAGCAAGTAGCAATTATATGAACAAGTGAAAAATTTTGACTAAGCTAGAAAACACGTCTAAGGTAAAAATGCAGCAGCAACATGATCCATAAATCACAAAACTAAACTACTTGCCTGTCTTAGAGTGTTCTTCAAGTGCATCTCAGCAGCATGTAGTTCTCGATGACTATTGGTAGAGGAAGAAATATCCATGTAGACCTCACAAAGATCCAATGAGGCCTGTGCAAAGCTTTTAAACCGGTCTTCATCTTTCCACAAATTAGATCCCTGAGAGAGAGAGGAAGAGAGAGAGAGTCAAACTCATGGCATAACAACAATAAATGATGGGCACTTAAAGCCATTTATTTAGAGATCAACTATAGGATGACAAATTTTGTTGCAAACGTCATTATTTCATTAGATTAGGATAAAAACCTATACATGAAAGAACAAAACAGGAGAAAGCAAGACAACCAAGACTGAATAGACTGCTGTTGTTGTCATAATGGTTCAGAATTACATTCAACATCAATTCTGAATAATAGCACATAAGGCATAAAAGACAATCACCAAATAGACATATAACTCAGATAGGCATCAATTACTTTTTCCTACTCTTTCTACTGATATACTATAAAGAAAAGCGGGAAGTAATCATACTTGTATTTTAGCCCTATCTAGAACCATTTTATTGAGAAAGAAGTAGTTTGAAGGTAGGAAGGGCAAGGAAAGGAAGAGGCAAATGTAAAATGTGGTAGCATGAAAGGGGGATAAAGTACAAAGCCAGGCAAATCAAAATAAAATGTATACCAGAAGTCTTCAGCATCCAAGCATGCACTTAACCTCAGGTTCGTTTAATAACAAACTTTAACTTAGCTCAAACTAGGCTGTTTTCCAGAAAGCAGATTTCCTCTAAATTGAGCTAAGTTCCATAACTTAACCATCATGGCAAATTATTGCCTAATTTCCTGTGCTTCTTACTTTTGACACCACAAAGTCAGAACGTGGGTCAAAAAGCACATCTTATTCCAGGTCCAGTTTCAGAAACTCAAATAAGCTGTATACTCTTCAAGGAAAAGAATGTTCTTGGCAAATTATAATGCTTTAAGTACAACAGCAGAATATAAGGCATTGTAAATATTAATGGAGATACCTGATATGATCTAACTTGCTTTAAGAGTGCTTCACAGCACATTGTGAGGTCACCTTTAATTCTGTGCCACCTTGCATATAAGCCCCACAATTCTGGCCGACTTTCACTCCGAACTATCTGTATCAGACAAGTCATATACATTAGGTATAGTGGCGATACTTATTACTGTTTCTGAATGGATAACTTATTTACTTCTTGCATATCTTAGATACATCTACAAAGAGGGTAGCCCCATTTCAATTAGAAACACACGTATATCGTGATATAGACATAATTTAGCCACACTGGCACATCCCAAGTAACACCTGCATAAAGCATTATGTTTTAAGTACAAATTCATCTGATCACGAATTTAGAAATCCAGTGATAGATGCTAAGCATTAGAATCCTATAAGGAGACAACTTTTGATGCCCAGCATTAGAGAGTTTAGCAACACACTCAATAAGAAGGGAAAATAGCAACAAAACAACCAATAAAGTATTGGAAACCTGTTGTAGAATTTTTCCAAGAAATTCCAACAAATGCTCATTTTCTCTCAATCTTCCTGCATTCTTCTCAGCATTTGCAGATTGATTAACAGAACATGGAAGTGAATCAGAACTGGTCTGACTGGAAAGATCATCATCATTGGTTACAGCAGGCAGTCTTGCTGAAGTACTTTCCTCCAGATATTGCATGATTTTCTCGAGCAATTCAACATCAATTCTCTTATTATTGGTCATTTTTAACACCATCTTAATAGCTTCAAGAGACTACAAAGATAAATAAAAAGAGATATAAAAGACAAATAGAAGTATATTCATAATTAAAATTGAGATTAATAATCATTTAACTGAAGGCTATTTGAGAAAAAGCTCACAGGCTGAGAACCTTGAGATTACAAACCAGAAAGAACAGTAAAAATTTACATTTAAGCACTCCCATTTATGTGCAAAAAAAGTTTATCTTAACAGAAGGGCTCATTCAAGCTCACAAGTTATTTTCTATCCCATTCAAATTCATTTGCCTTTATACACTTTAGCCCATACTAGTTCAGAATTTAGCCTCTTAGACAACAGGAAAGATTCATATAGCTCATAGATGCAATGTGGTGAAGATTGAGTACAGTGAACTGTCATGTAATTTATAACAAGTTATTACGAATAAGCTTGTTTTTCCTGGGTTCAAAGAACTGGAAAAGGCAAATCTGACCAGAATGACTGACCCATACAGTCTGAAGCTTAACCTAATTTGACACTTAAGGATTTGCATCGCACAGCAGAAAACTGAAAAGATCGAAAAGGGGAAACAAAATGGATTAATTTTAGGTGCGCTACGATAGGAGAGAAAATTGAGAGGAAAGAAAAGGGGAGAGATAGATGTTTTCTTTCCAAGCCCACAAAATACATCCATATTTGGTGGATGAAGGAAAAAAATAAGGCATATTTAAATAAAACCTGTCAATGTAACTGTTTTCACCAGATCTGACAAACAAGTAATCCATTAACCCAAGCAGTGGATGGAAAAACTTAGTTTCTTTTCTCCATTTTTCCATATTTCATACAAAGCAAATGCATAGAAGAAAAAGCATATTTTCCATCCTACTTTGTCCTCTCTCCAAACATTTTTCTCTCCACCCTCCAAGCAAAGCCTAAACCCCAACAACCCAAACCTGAATAAACAGAAAAAAAATCCTCAATAAACCAAAACCTGAAGAGATTTTGATTGAACATGAACCTGAGGTAATCCAGATCCAAATCAACCAAAAAAGGACCCTCAGCTGAACCCCAAATGGAAACATGAAACCTAAATCAATCTAAATTGATATTTTTATTAAAAAAAGAAAAATAAACTACAAGTTAATTTAAAAAGTGACCCAAAATCAAACTCAACCTCACTGATTTAAAATTTTAACTTAAACTTGAATAATCTGAAACTCAAAATAACCAGCTAACACTAGTTAAACGCTATAAAATGTTCTCCACCATCCGCATAAAAAGGCCAGACAAAGCTCTCCTAATATTATATCTTCATACGAATCAACCAAGGCCCTCCAAGAAGGGCCAAATAGAAGACTTGCTCAATGTTAAACCACATTGGCTATACTAATATGGCTAATTATTACCACCAAAATAACACCTCAAAACCAAACAGCTTAAGCAAGATTATTACCTGACCAATATTGCCAACATCAAAAGCAACTTGACTGTAGTTCTCCCACATCTGCCAGCTATCTCGTCTGTCACCAAAGAAGGTTGTTGGTACCATATAGCAATAAACAGAGTGTTTGAGAATATGATCTGGTGTGTGCATAATGTGTGATTGAATCAAGGTGAAAAAAGCAGTACTTATATTTCAAGGCCTCCTTGAAGGCAATAAAGGACTCTTTGCTCTTCTTCTTAATCATATGTCTGCATCATTAACAGGTATCCGATAGATAAAGTTTACCATGAACCAATGCTAGTATGATTGAAAATAACAACACAAATTCCATAATAATAAAAGGAACTATGATGGAGAAATTCCCACATACAACAAAGCAGAAAACTCAAATAGTGATATTTGATTCAGATGCAAAAAATATGAAAACATAGTTCAGTAAAGATATATCTCAAAAAGCATCTCTAAACTACCAAACAAGCCTAAATGAAACTTGAACATGGCTTTACTTTAGTTCCATAACAAACAACTCTTCCTTAGTACGACTCCAGCAATAACTTTCTTAGATAGTAGCTACAACCAAACGAAAATCTTTAGATGTATTCCAGTCGTAAGTCTATATTCCCACTTCAAAATGTCACTTCTGCACAGTAATTTTACCTTTTGCAATTACATGTGGCACAGATATAGAATGTTAAGTTGCTTCTTCTCTTTACTTTCCACAAACCATCCATGTCCAACATGCATATAGAGGACAGAGACTACAAAGGTTCGACACTCCAAAAACTTAAAAAAGTTGAACTACCTATGTTGGACACATACCCCTATCTGATACTCATCCCTAAGCCAAGTAATATAAATTGAAACCATTCTATGGTGCATGCAATAAGCAATTGACCTATGTTTCCATAATTCATTGAGCCTATTTTTCTTTTCTCAAAAGCAAAATTTTCAAAACACATACATATAGATACAAGCATGCAGACAAATAATAGTAATATTGAATATTACACGGGGACAAAATGCGCTCCCTATTCTTTCTTTTGAAAGGACAGAAATTCTAGTAACATGATAAAAGGGTTCATCTTCCTTTCTTTTCACTGTCTTTTCCTATATGGGAATATAATCCGTTATCTTGTCAAATCAATTATAAACATTATCATATTAAATTGACATATTTGCAGTGCCCAATCAAGAGTTCAACGGTCAGGGGAGGGGGGCAACTATTATAAATTTTCTTTAAATCCTTTATATTACCGTTTAATAAAAGGTATATTTGTATCCCCCCCCTCCAAGTTTTTAACAATCTTAAACTACCTTAAAAAATAAGCTATATTGATGTTTAATCCCTCCAAGATTTTTTTCTCACTTTATCCCTTGTAAAGTTTATAATTATAAATTTAGTAATACTTTTGGTCTAAACATCATTCATTAATATTAGTCTAATTCTTTTTATTTTACTTTTTAATCAATCAAGTAGGTGCATTTATGTTAATTGCTAAGTTAATCAAATAAATTTATGCAAAATTTAATCTTTAAATTAGAATAAAATCGTTTGACATCAAGGCATTAATTTTTTACCTAAGCAACATGATCTCTGTTTGGGCTAGTTCAAATTAAGGTACTACTTAATAAATTTCATTATGTTTTGAATAGTAAAACAAGCCACAGGGTTAACTGGAGCCATCCTAAAACAGTTCTGGGTAAAAAGTTATGAAAATTTTTCAGAATTCACAGTACACTGACCTGAAATCGGAAGCAGGTAAAAACTAAAATAACCAATTCTCATTAAACCAGTTAATTCATCTAGGCAATTATAATAATCCATATTTAAAATGCATGTATAACAAAAAAGGAAAAAAAATGAAGCATAAAGAAAAAAATGCCAAAGCTGCAAAAAAAAACCAACCCCCATTCATTTGAGAAACTACAAACACAAATCATCCTGTGAATTAAATCAGTGATTGGCATTGCCAGAAGAGAAAAGTACAAATATCTTGCAGAAACAACTGAAAACTTATGAAAGATGAAGAGAAAAGAGCATACAAACAAGCAATATTGTTCCAAGCCTCTCCATTTTCAGGATCAAGTTGCACTGCACGAGTAAAACCATCAAGAGCCTTTTCAACATCCCTAGCCTGTACATCATGATGTTAATGGTTAGGTTAAAAGCTTCAAAACAGAAACAAACTTGCATAAAAAGAACCCATTTAGTTATATACAGTCTAAGCGTGCAAAATTGGTGCAGAAACTAATAAACAGATCAACAAGTTTGCCTAGCACAAAAAGCAAAACAGAAATATCAAGTTGCATACCTTCAATGCAGCAGCACCTAGTGCAAACCATCCATTTGAATACAACGAATTCAAGGCCAAGGCAGACTCCCTGAGTCAATTGTAATCAGTTTTTCAGCCAAATAATCCTTTTTGTTTTATGTCCAGCCAAATAAATTATAAGCTACAAAAACTACAAGTCCAATTGTAACAGAAACAGCAGAAGAACCAATTGTAACAGAAACAGCAGAAGAAACAACGAAGCAGATATACCATAGGATCTTAGATCTCTCATACTCTCCTCTTCCATATGCATTATAGGCAAGACATCGCTGGCACACAGAGAAGGAAATAAAAAGAAAATGAAAAAAAATTAATTGAAGACCAATATAATGATAAATACTAAAACAAGACATACTGAAACCAATTTAACTATAAGAAACATAAGCCAGTCACCTTAGCTCGCGCTGACCTATCATTTGAAACTTCCAAGGCTTTCTCATAACAGGCATCACTATGTGTAATATCACCCAATGAACACCTACAAATTAAAAATTACATTTTAAGATACATTACACTAATTTTAGTTTATATACATAGGTGCATATTTACATATTATCATATGTATATAAAGCCTAAAACAAAAATAACGAAATTAATTCGTGTCCACTATGTGCAATAATAGCAACTAAAACCCAAATTGCCATAACCATCCATTTCATTCGTGAGAAAATACAATAAAATTGCCTCTACTAGTTATGTCAAGACTAGAAAACAACTAGGTGACATCTTCAAAAAAGCTTTAAATGGTTCTAGGATTGACTATATTTGTAACAAGCTAGGCATCATTGACATATATGATCCAGCTTTAGGGGGAGCAATATAATTATAGCAAGTAAATATTTATTTACTTTATAGGGCTGACTTTAGATTGCTTGATTTTAGCACCTAAATTTGACTTGATTCTAGAGATATGATTTCATTCTCTAGATTTGGTTCCCTAGGTTGTATATATATCTATTTATTGTACTACTTGAAACATATAGTAAACAGAACCATTTTATTCTTCTCCCATTTTCTTCTTTCTCTTGTTTTGTCTTTTGTTTCTAACTATTTGGGTCGCAACAGTTAGATGACCAAGAAGAGTAATACTTCTGTATTTTCTTATGATTTCTTAATTATTTGTTAGAGAAAATAACTCATTTAAAATTATCACACATTTCATGCTACTAAAAAGGCCAATTTTGTGATTCATTTTGCATTGAACAATGATCTTAAAAAGTGTACATTTAGATTTTCGAAATAATAATAATTTTCAAAATAATTAAAGTGCAATATACCACTTTGGATACCATATTAGTTAATTACTTACCTCCAAGATAAACACCGAAAACAACCATGATAAACTAAAAAACATATACAACATAAAACCAAACTAAAGTGATGTGGTTTAGGGGGAAACAACAGAAAATCAATAGAATTAGGGTTGAACAAATGAGTAAGAAAGCCTCTAATTGGTGTTGCATTTTAAAATGCAATAAAACCATACATAAGAGTTATAAAAAGCCTCTAATTTCTCTCTATCAATTCAAAGGAAATAATAATATCATTGGTTGTAAAGCTTCTAGCTTATTACACTAGAATTTCTTGCAAATAAAGTTTTAATCCAAGCACTAGATTAAAACCCAAAGATATATTATAATCTTACCGGCCCATAATATTTCTAATAATTAAAAATATTACTGAAATAAAATATAAATAAATAATAAAAATATATAGGTAATTGGCTTTAATATGATTTTCTGTAATGTCTATAGTTCACATAATTAATTGTATCTACGTCATTTTAATTTTATTGAACAATTGAAATTGATGTTGCATTTTAATTTGTCATTATTATATAACGGCAAACAAGAAAATAAATTTTAAAAAGAATAAAATAATTAAAAATGAAATCAGAATTAAATGCAAAAATGTATACTCGATGTGCTTGTTAACTTGGTTATTGATGTTTGCTAGAAGAAGCACAAGGAAGAAATGGCTTTTTAATACAAATATATCTTTTTTATTATATATCAAAATATAAATACTTCAAAATTAATTCTCAAAATGCACTTTTTTCAGCATGAGGGAAACACACATAGATGGCAAATTCTGAACATAACAATTTTACAGATTTTGTATCTAATGCTTGGACTCATCCCCAAATTTACATGTTCCAAGAGCTCTCTTCACATAGATTGGAACTAATAAGTGAGTTCCAAACTTTTTTTAAATTGAATTTTAGTTTTAATTTTAATCTTTTTTATTTCACATTGGAACTTACCAACGCCAACTCGGTTGACAAGATACAAAAACTAAAAAATAAGAAGTCCAGTTAATTTTACAGTATCTGAATTTTAGTATATAATAAAAAATATATATATTATAGAAAAGCTAAAAAACGTGCTTGGATATATTAAAGAACATAAAATTAAATTGCAAACGTTTTGAAGACATAATGTTCGATTTTACTTCTATATAGACTTGTTATGTTAGGATCAGTATTATACTGAAATCAAAATTAAATGTGAAAATATATTATTACCCTATATGGGTGTTGACTTAGTTATTAATGTTTTACTTTGAGAACGCAAAATAGGCCTTTGGAAATAAAACCAAAAAATATTTTTGAACACTTATAGTTAAATGGAAAACATTTTGAATAACATGATGCATTATTTACTTTAATATATAATTGTTATGTTATAAGCAGTATTACATTTTAGCTATTTGTTCATGTTCATTAATTATGATTTTGTCTTTTTAGCAAATGTAGAATGTAAATGTGGTGACCGACATCTTTAGCCTAGGCACAAGCATTTGTAAACTGAAATAAAAGGAATAAAAATAGGTAAATCCTCGTACCATAACTTTGGGTCATTTGGCCTCCTAGACAGCTGCTCCTTGATGAGTTCAACAGCAGCTGCTTTCTTCTCTAATTTGCTGTTTAAGCATGCCACATCTCACATGAGATTGAAATAGGAAACAGAGTTCCAAAAAGAAACAAAACCATGGATAAACACAGAAGAAAAGCTAACTCAAAACAGAGGCGCTATAGTTCATCATACCTGTAGCAGTATATTAGATTATCCCACAACTCTAAATCCTCAAAGATTTTAAGCGCCTCTCCAATCAAGCCACAGCTAATTAAAATATCACCATATTGCCTGAAATTACGAGGAAAATGAGAAAAAGTGAATAAAGAAACACTGCAAGAAATTGTTAAAACAATTGGCTCTATTAAAGAAGATAAAATACAAACTACATAAAACAAGATTGCAAGTATGATGCAACTTAGTGCCAAAAAAACAAAAGATTTACTTCCGAAGAGCAGGAATTGTCGGGATATAAACAGAAAAACAAAAAGGAAGCCTCAGTGGAACCCCAGGTGAAGGCTTATGAATACTCTCAACCTGAAATAGTGCAAAATAAGTATGTTAAAAATTGAAATGGGCCCCAAATATACTAGAATTGAAAATCTTTATGCACATAGAGTAAACTTAAAAAAAGAAAAGGTATAAAAGAAGCAACAGCTTATAAACACCTAAAGTCAACTTCTTAGAAAAAATCTTGTTCAATGTCATAAAAAGCAACTCACTAAGGCAAGATGCATGATTAGTTACTCAACACAATGGTAGAAAGGATATAAAATTTTGGCATTCATCACATTATTTGAAGTAGTACAGAGTATCAATTAATATGTATGCATATTGTAAATCAAACTAATATGTTCAGTACAAATAAATGTTAAATTATTAATTGGACATTGTGATTACTAAACCAAACATAAGCAAAGGAAAAGCAGGGAATAAAATGACAAAGCCACACCATAATTTTAAACGAGGCCAGAGAAGCACCAATACTTGGACAGTAGTCTTACCAAGTTATCCATCATCTCTAAAGCACGCTGCTTGGTGCGACTGCGAGTTGACTCCCAACGAATTCGTAATATGTTACAGAAGCACTTCAACTGAAACAAGTTCAAAGCAAGCAGCAAACCAAATTAAAGCTTAAGATCATTTCAATATTGAACAACCTTCTGCATTTAGAAAATGAAAAAAACTAATAGTTCATCTTATAGATAATGGTGATGGTGGTTTAATCATCTTTCTTTGGGACAAACCACTATCACTTGACTATCTTGAATACATTTAGATTGCATATTCAATTCTGACATGCTTAGTTCAAGGAAAGCTACATTTGTAAAGCACAAAATTTTCGAGGAATATAATTCACATTTCATCCAGTTAAAAATTAAAGATTAAAACCCCAAACAAACTTGTAGACAAATCTTTTTGACACAAATAACTGGATACTCTTGCAATAATCAGCTTACAATGAAGTATGATGATTTTTGAGAATCAATTGCCTCAATATATGGAGCCATATCCCAACCTGAAACAGACATAGAGCAGCAAATTGTAAATATGTATATTAAGAAAACAAGAAAGCCATGTAGACATTTACAATAACCGTCTGATAGTTAGCAAAGATAATAAAAGTAATTCCTATTTACTAGGCATTAGTCTCTAGTTTCACTGATCTTTTGTTACTCTTTTTAGATAAGGGGATATTAAATTTATCCCTTAAATTAAGGGATATTATTTTGTGCCGCTAGGATTAAGGGATTCATTGGTAGATTCTTGTCATACTTATATTCTAGTATTTTCCATAATCAACAAATAAGAAGAATCCGGTTTACTTATTCCTAAACTTATATGATATAAGAGTTGTAATAACAATGCAACAGTATGATATAGAAGAGATAGCTACAACTTAGTATATGCCTACAGAGTTCCAAAAATGGTACTTCAATGAAGAGTACCACTAGAGTACCACTAATGCAATTATTTTGCTTTTCCCGCAACTAATCTAGACTGAAGATGAAGGCGAGCAAAATTAGATTATCAAAAACTTCTTTAAAAGCTTAAAAATAAATTTATGTAAGCTATAAGATAAAACTTCTGTAGGAAAAGAACGAGTAAATGGTAGACAAATAAATAAATTGTTTGTTCTTAATTATTTCAAGTAATTTCAATTTGTGAACATCTTTTACTCTTTAGTGTCCAAGCCAAACAAGCTAAAATTTGAGAAGAAAAAGGCAGTATAGCCTATATTATAATAGTGTCTTAACTAAAGATTTTATAATATTATGTTATAATATAGATAAATAAAAGAAAACCAAAAGCAATGCTCATACCAGCAAAAGGTCCAATCCACTAATATTTTATCCCCTTACCTTGCATTTCACCATGCGGACTACTCTTCTCAATCAGCAGGCATTGTGCTAAAATCACTGCCTGCTGGGCTGCTGTTAAAGTGGACACAACATTACCACACTCATTTTTTCCAAAACCATTACCATTCTCTACCAGCTTTGGGGTCATATATATGTCAGATGCTTCACCGACATTTGGACCAGTCAATAGTGTATCAGGAGCTATGGAAGTGTTTATATCACCGCTTACTGATTTGGAGCTTGTATTCGCAACCAATATCATTTGTGCCTTTGGTTCTACCTAAGGAAAAAATAATTTTTAATATTAAGGGTAACTGAATAATAATTCACAAAGGCATTATTAAGACCTTCTCAACATTTACCTGATGTACAGTACGTAAACCAAGAATACCGGTTACAGAGAGCTGAAGACCAGCTGCCACCTCAGCTGACTCCAAATCTAGCCTGAAATGAGCAAAATGAATTCAATAAATAAAAGTAAGCTTGAAAACCAAAGCACCTTATACCAGTTGGAACTTCAGGACATGCATCTAATAATCATGATTGGAGAACTTAAAAAAGGTTTGAAGAGAAAAATTGCAAAGCATAGAATCACCTACAAAGCGAGAATATCAGGCTTCCAATATTTCCCTATGATTGAATAACTACATTTCCCTCTTTATATTTTACACATGGCATAAAATGTTGACACTCGAAATAAAAAATTTAAGCAACTACCATGTCTAGAGAAAAGGTATGGCCCACCAGGTAAAACCTGTTAAAAACTAGTATTTGTTGAGGAATACCGCAAATAAATATTGACAGGAAAAATATGTCATTTGGAGCATGCTAACCTCTCAAATTCTGAAGCATGCAACAAAAAATCAAAACAATGAGAAATTAATTGATGGAAAAAAAAATCATATGGGATGATAAAAAGAGGGGATAATCTTCTCCAGTGTAAATAAGTAGCTCCACACATGTATGTACAATTCCATTAAGGCACAATCAAGCTATGCATAAATATTCCGATCATTTTTTCAATATCTGTTGAATAAAAATCAATAAATTTGTAATAAGCTTATCCAATAGACCATGCTTACAAGAAACTCACCTACAAGGATCAAGTCTTCCATAAATATATTCTAGCACCCCTGCTTCTAAATGAACCATTGAAACAATTGTTGAAGCTTCCCCATCTTGTAATTGAGCACCCCAGTAACTTGTCACTTTTTCCAAACTTCCAAAATGACCTAAAGTTTCACCCTTAAATACTTGCAATAACTCAAAAAGGGAAGAAGACCGCTCATCCAAAATTTGTTGATGAATAAGTAAAGCTCTAAACAGCCACCATGAAATGCTACTGATCTTAAATGTGGATATGAAACTTGCTTCAAATAGTAGATCTCTTGTCTTCAGGAGCAACATTTTGGCAAAAACTATGTACTACAAAGCAGACAAAACAATCTTAACTAAATTTATAGGACTCAAACTATAAAGTAGAAAACAAAAGCATCGTCCAAAATGACACAACTAGATTCTCAAACAAATGGGATTCAAGGAACAGATTTCAATTCTCAAATTTTATATGGGGCACATGCAGGCATTATTAAATATAATTAGGCTTACCTAGAAAGCAATTCACTTCTATAACAGATAATACTAAGAGTTTATTGTCATTTTTCTTATAATATATGGTTTGCATTTCGCCATCTTCTTCTGTTTTAAGAAAAGGCAAAATTAACTTGCAAACATCAAGGAGAAAAAAACAACAATGGAAAAGCGCATGGAAAGAAAAATATTGTTTCATACATTGCTTTGTAGTCTGTAGAGTTGAAACTGAAAACAAAGATATGAAACCGCATTATTTAACGTTATACCCCCTGCAGCTGGACATAAAACAGCAAACATATCTATATGAATAGCACTGTAATTACCAACACTCAACTGACATGCCTCCCATTTTCTCTTCCAAAATCATTCCAATTGAAGTGTATCTTTTTTTGTTAGCATGAAGATAGGAAATACTTCCATTTTTTCTAATATCACTCTTCTCTCTTAAATAAGCATGAGAACACAAAATCACCAATACCTTTTCCATCCTCCCACTCCAGTATCTTATCAAGCAAAACAAGACTCACCTTTATTATCCTACTTGCATTCTACTATGTGGCTAGAAAACCGAGTAAATAACTAAAGAAAGGGCCAATTAAAATATAACAATTATTTAAAGAAGAAGATTCATCTAATGCTTTAATTCTTCAAATTGCTCTCTTTCACTTAGATACCCCAATCTAAAAGTATTTGCTCATTGCTTCAAAAGTGAAAAGCAAATGGTAAAGCAGCAACAAGCAAAAAAATTAACATTATTTTATAAATTTGGAGGACAGGCTTAAGTACTGGTAATATATATACCTGAAGAGAACAGAACTTGCCAAGCAAGTCTGAGCCAGCAGCCATGAGTTGATTCCTCGCCCAATTTTCCCACTCCACCATCTCACTTCCTTCCCACCATGCCTTCATTGGTAGTGGACGCTTTGGTAACCCATTCACCGGCCTAGTTTTTAAATTCAAAATTTATTTTAAGAAAAAAATAAAAGGAAAGGAATTAGTTTTAAAATAAAAGAATTAGCAAAAAAGAATATTCATAAAGGATTAAAACCAAACATAAAAACTAAATACAATTCCAATTTTAACATAATTCTTACATAAAAAATAAACACATTTTCTTGTTTTATTAAAATGCATATTTTTTATTACAATTTTCAAGAATATTGTTGGATTTCATATCAAAACTCAGTTATTATGATATATATTATTCGGAAAGTAAGAGGAGAGTAAAAGAGCTGCAGATAAACGGTAGCAGTCACTTTTACATTTTAAAAGAAATCGAAGGCCTTACCCGGTCAAATTGCATTGAATGAACCAGAATAAAGCGGCCACAGCAACGCACACAACAAGAACAACCCTACAAGCTTTTTCCGCATCGTCAATGGAAGGTTCATTGATGAATGATTCGACTCGGTCTAGTAAGTCGGAGTAAACTCGGTCAGGCGAGTGAGAAGAGAGGTCAGAGTCGGGGGAGGCAAGGACGAATCGTGCGGCGTCCGAGGAAAGGGCTCCAAGGTAGTTCCCGGACTCGACGGAAGTGAGGAAGTCGGAGATAAGAGCGTGGAGAGGAGGAAGGGAAGCAGCGAAATCAGAACGTTGGAGGTGAGAAGAAGGATCAGACGGAGGTTGACAGAGGGTACAGCGAAGGAGCCGTAGCTCATGCCCTCGTAGGATTTCTATTTCGCGTTCGGCCATGTTCATTGAGGTATTGTAGTAAAAGCCAGAGAAATCAGGGGTTTAAGGGTTTTACAAAGTAACAATAAAAAATGGCAATTAGCTTCCATTTTGGTCACCAATTATTAATTCTTTTGATTTAATTACTTAAATTTTCTAAAAAATCAATTTAATCCTAAATCTAAAAAATTTAACAAATTTAATTTTCTTAAATTAATTATACATTAAAAAATCCAGTTTGTTTAAATTCAATTATATGAATAACATATTGTAGATTAATATATCATATCATTCAATTACACTCCTCTTTAAAAAAAATTAACAAAATTAAAAGATAAGGGAGCTGAGTTACTAAATAAAAAAATTAATAATTAAATAACTAAAATAAAAGTAAAAGCATAGTTGAGTGACTATACGTCAATTTACCCATGAGACACTCTACGCAATTGGCGATGCTAAGCTTTTATTCAGCTTCTCATCTCCGATTCCCTAACTTTTCATCAAAACTTTCAATAAAAAGCCTTTGCATAGATTCTACGTTATACCAGTGTATTATACGAGATCAATTTCAGCTCAATTTGGCTGGAATACAAGTTGCCACTATTGTTGAGCAAAAAGCCCCTTCTTGATCATCCAAAAGGTGCGTCAAATTCCATTCCTTTAAACAAACTCTTGGTTTCAAAACCTAGAATTTTTTATTATGATTTTGTATCCTGGAAAAAGTACTTCAAATAATTTCCTTTGATTTGGGCATGAACGTTTCACTGGGTCGGCTTGTTTGGTTCTAGTGATTTAACTTCTGAATAATGTAAATTGGTTTTCTTGTTCCTATATTGCTGATAATTGTCATCCAAAGGTTGATGTTCTTTAAAGCCCATAGAAAGCGAGCTTCTTTTAGAATTTTATTTTCACTGGAAAAGCATTCTTAAGCAACCAAAAGAAAGTAATCTTAAAACTTGAAACATTGAAAGATTTTCATTTTTTTTTTTTTACTTTTCTTCGATGGGAGCTTTATTGATTCTATTATTTTTCTGTATCATTTTCAGCCCCAAGAAAACTACGAAAGGGAAGAGACCTAGAAAGAGAGGGAACCGTTTCTGGAAGAGCATTGGTTTGGGCTTCAAAGCTCCTTGTGAAGCTATTGAAGGTTCGTTTCCCTTCAAACTTATGTATGTATTTAGGTCTTGTGGAACTAAAATTTATGATTATATAAACCGCTTCTGGAAGTGAAATACATAAATATGTATAAGTTGATCCTTTTACATAAACCAGTGGAGAAGACTGACTGGTGGTTCCGTAATTATGGCCTGAACAGTGGAGCCAGGTCCAGTGCTGGTTCAGTTTCTGGCTTGACCACCGGCAATCCCACCCAGTATAGCTGAGCAAAGTTTTGAATTTGAATAATAAAAGTCACTACAGTAAACTTAACGCTAGTACTTTCCATGTCATTTTATGTCATTGTGTTGTAGTAATATAGTCCTCTGGTTTTCTCATGTTCGCCGTTTGTAGTATTGGTTTATGTCATTTTATTTGTTTTTGTGGGGTTGTATGGTCCAAGAAAAGTTACAGTCCTTGCTTTAGTTTATTAAGGAGCTTCAAAGCTTTGTTCTTTTGCTCTACTTAAAAGACAGATATTTGCTTTGTTTTTATTCAGTTCCATTTTAATTTTTTTATTGATTTAATGCTTTTCTTAGGGCAGATTTGACTACAAAACTAATTTAAAAACGGGCATTATGTTTCCAATCAGATTTGAGTTTTCTAAAACCTGTTACCAAAACATCATTAGAAACTTATTTTATAGAACATTAGAAACTTTAAATATAACAATTAAGTAATGATTTTATATTCATTTATGCTTGATATTTGTCAGTATTCATTATCATATCTGTTGCATGTTATTATTTATTGAACTGGTGGTTCCATAATTATAGCCTGGAAAAAAAAAACTTCAAATAATTTCTTTTGATTTGGGCATGAGGGCGTCAATGTTTTACTAGGTCAACTTGTTTGGTTCTAGTTATTTCCATAACTTTTTAAGAATCTAAAATCAGTCTTCTAATATGAACGCTTTATTGCAATTAGAGTTTTAGATTTATTTAATTTGTTTATTATATCAGGCTTTATTAAGAGTTTTAGTTTTAGTTATTTTCCTCATTATATTAGGCTTTTATTTCCCTTGTAAACTCTAAGTTAGGAATTCTATTAGGACTCTTTCTTTGTTATTAATAGCTAAATAAAGAGAAGGCAATTATTCTATCAAAAGAAACGTTATTTTGAAAAGGGATTCAGTCAAGGACAAATCTGCCTTTTGAGTAACCATAGGTCGAAGCAAGGCTTCTTTCTCGTCTATACTTGTCATTAGATCCTATGCCAAGTCGCATAACAACTTGGTATCGAAGTCAGCTATCATGGGTGACGAAAAGACTTTGACAGCCAAGTTAGAGGCTTTCATGGAACAAATGTCTACAAGGCAACAAGCATTAGAGGAGCAGATGGCGATGTTCTCTTTTGGTCCAAAAGACATCAAAAGGGAATTCAGAGAAAAATAGTGAAGAAAAGAGCAGCAGCGAAGACATGAAAATGAATTCAGACCCGTAACAAGGTGGGTGCATGGTGCCACGATACTCTAAAATGGAATTTCCCACTTATGACGGTGTTGGAGATCCTTTAAGGTGGCTGAAAAGATGCGAAAAATTTTTTGGTAATCAACGGACTAACGAAGAAGATAAAGTAGGCTTAGTTGCATTCCATCTCTTAGGAGAGGCACAATTGTGGTTTGATCAAATGGAAGAAGAGGAGGCAAATCTTGATTGGGGACACTTCAAAGAGTGTTTCATATAAGGTTTGGACCACCTATGAGTAATAACCCCTTGGGGGAACTTGCAAACCTGAGACAAACTGAGACGGTAGAAGAATCAATGCCAATTTCAATCACTATTAGCTAAGACTTCTGATTTTAAACCTCAACAACAAGTAAACCTCTTTACTGCCGGGTTGGTAGAGGAACTTAGAATTGATATTGAGATGCAACAACTGGAAAACCTTGGAGTTGCCATGAATATGGCTCGAACATTGGAACGTAACAGAATGTCTCTTCCAAACTGTCATCTCACGCCATCCTGAGCTGGCCAACTTCTCAAAACATTGGCAGCAATTCAATCATTCCAACAACTAAGAGCATTGCAAATAGAGGGAGACAAAAAACAGAACCAACAGGGAACAATTGCAAAATAGATTGTTCTGCACCATTTATTAAGAGATTGACACGGGCAGAAATGGCGGAAAGAAGAGCTAAGGGGCTGTGTTATAATTGTGACAAATCTGATTCCATGGGACACAAATGTAAAAGGTTATTTTGGATAGAAGTATCAGATGTTGAAGGCAAGCAAGATGACGATGAGATAGATGATTTTGGATAAGTTTTGAAGCTTATTCTGAATTTGAGCTTGAGGACAAGCTCAACTCCGAGAGGGGGAGTAATGATATGGACGCTTTATTGCAATTAGAGTTTTAGATTTATTTAATTTGTTTATTTTTTCAGGCTTTATTAATAGTTTTAGTTTTAGTTTTAATTATTTCCCTTATTATATTAGGTTTTTATTTCGGAATTCTATTAGGACTCTTTCTTTGTTACTAACAGCCTATAAAAAGGCTGTCAATATGAAATAAGGGAAGGCAATTATTCTATCAAAAGAAACGTTATTTTGAGAGGGGGTTCAGTCAAGGACGAATCTGCCTTTTGAGTAACCATAGGTCGAAGCAAGGCTTCTTCCTCGTCTAGACCTGTGACTAGATCCTACGCCAAGGCGCATAACATCTTCTTGTCCCTTTATTGCAGATAATTGCCTTGTTTGCAAGTTTGTGAATCTTCAACTGGTCCTGCAATGGTTGGAGAGTCATTGCTAGAGTTCAACTATCCCAAAGATGTTTTGCAGCCTTTACTTGGCACATCAAATTCGTCTTCGCTACAACAAGCCCTGGAGATTCTTATAAAAGATTCTAGAGCTACTGTTGGCCGTGCAGAACTTGCTTCAAAGAATATCCTTCCTACTGTTTTGAAGCTTGTTGAATCTCTCCATCATGCATCAACTCGAGAATATCTCATGCAAGCTATGAAGCTTCTTAGGAATCTATGTGCTGGAGAAGTTGCCAATCAGAATTCATTTGTTGAGCATAATGGAATTGAAACTGTTTTGACTGTTTTGAGTTCTGCAGCACTTCTTTCTGATCCAGATGTCGGGATTATTCATTTGAGTTTGCAAGTTCTTGCAAATGTTTCATTGGCTGGAGCAGAACATCAACAGGCTATTTGGCTTAAGTTGTTTCCTAACGAATTTTTCATACTAGCAAGCATCCGTAGTCAGGAGACTAGTGATCCTTTGTGTATGATTTTATACACCTGTTGTGATGGAAAGCCTGGACTGGCTATTGAGCTATGTAGAGATCCGGGGTTGCCTATTGTAGCTGGCATAATTCGGACTGTCGCTACAGGTACAAATGATGAGCCTTTGATTTAAGTTCTTTTACTATGTTCCCTACTTTGTTTTAGATAGATTTAGCTAACTCTAGATCTCACTTTTTTTTTTTTTTATCTTTTAATACCAGTTGGTTCTAGAGAAGATTGGTTTAAGTTACTTCTCTCAAGATTATGTTTGGAAGACATTCACTTCCCTGCACTGTTCTTTAAATTATGTGAAGGCAATGCTTCTGAGGATAGGGGAAACACTGCTTTAGGGGATAATGTTTTCTCATCAGACCAGGCTTTTCTTCTGCGAATCATATCTGAGATCCTAAATGAACGAATTAATGAAGTAAGAGTTCCCGATGAGACTGCATTGTGTGTTCTTGGAATATTTAAGAGAGCAGTAAGTATTGTTGATTTTGGTGCTAGATCCAAGTCTGGTCTTCCAACTGGCTCTACATCTGTTGATGTTATGGGATATTCCCTCATTATTTTGCGGGATATCTGTGCTCAAGACTGTCTAGGAGACTTGAAGAAAGATTCTGTAGATGTTGATTTGCTAATATCCAATGATCTTACAGATGTTATTTTATCATTGCTACATGATCTTGAGCCACCAGCAATCATAAGAAAAACCCTGAAGGATAGTGAAAACCGAGGACTTAATTTGGGTTCAACTAAGCTCTGCCCTTACAAAGGATTTCGGAGAGATTTGGTTGCGATAATTGGGAATTGTGCCTATAGAAGGAAGAACATACAGGATGAAATAAGGCAGAAAAGTGGGATTCTACTGTTGTTACAGCAGTGTGTTACTGATGATGACAACCCGTATTTGAGGGAATGGGGGATTTGGTCTCTGAGAAATTTATTAGAAGGTAATGCAGAAAACCAACAGATAGTAGCTGATTTACAGCTACAAGGGTCTGTTGACATGCCTGAACTTGGTCTTAAAGTGGAGGTTGATCAAAACACTCATCGTGCAAAGCTAGTAAATATCCCAGGAAGCTACACAAAGCCTATCGAGTGAAATTTTTTTGGCTATTTTGGTATAGTTTTTTTTATAATGCTATTTTAGTATAGTTGACTTGTAGGTGTCATATTCTTTGAAGAATTTTTTCCGATTTGGACACTTCTTTTAGGAACTGATCTAGAAAACAAGAAGCTTGACTATGAAATCCGATTTTATATTGGTACAATTTGTAGATGAAGATATAGAAAATTGCCTTTACCCTTTGTCTTGATTATTCAGTTTTTGCTGATATCTGGGAATGAATTTGCTTTTATATTTGTTTTGTTCATCATTTTCCAGAACAGTTGATATTTCTTGGTACAGATGATGCATTGACCTTTTGATTGTTCTTGCAACATTCAATGTTTTCAGTTCTTGTGTTGTGTTACTGAAAAAAGAAAAGCCAACTCCCATTTTAATATTGATGGATTGTTGAACCCCTTAAATGTTATTGTATGATTTAGATAATTATCCTTGGATTGTTTCATGACGATATTGATATAGATATGAAAGGGCTCCCTTCACATTGCTCCTTGTCCTTTCTTAGGTTTTAAGTTATGTCTTAAAAAAGTTACTCCTTTCTCTACTTTAAAACCATTTCTGAGGAAGGTCCTTTATTGCTTGAATGTATTGTTTAATTATTGAAAGAACTTCCTTCTTTCTCCATTTAATAATGCATGTTAATCATTGGGACTAAAATGTTGTTTAAATAATTTATGATCGAGTCATGTTCCTAGTTTTGAAATTCAGTTTATTCGCAACACTCAGATCACTGTGCTGTCACTTGATAATATACAACAGGCGTGTAGGACCTTCCAGTTTTTTTAGACCGGTCTTTGAATGAGGGAAAAAGGGTGATTTAATAACTGTATGGGGGTGAAGATTACATTAGGGTTGACTATGAAAGTAACCGATGTTTTACTGGATTAGTGAAGCATGCCATTGATGTTGGACTATCCTTCTGAGAAATGCTAAATGATGATGTTCATAGTTTATTGTAATTAAAAAAGCAATGAACTTTGATACTTAGACATTTATAATCTTTGTTGAAATTTTATTAATCTCATACATTTTGGCTAGAGAACTCGGTTCCACTGTTTTCTTTATCTCCCTGAAACCTGGAGATTGATGCTGATAATACTTCTGTTTTGCTGAATTGGCTAGTGCGCAGAGCTTGAGCTTTAAATTGTAAAAATGGAAGATGTCATGATAGAAATACCCCCACCGTCTAGATTCTTTCAGGAAGATCTTAACAACTTTATATCTCCATCTCTTGCGTCGCCATTCCTTATGTTTTCTATTCCTAAGCTTGAAAAGATCTTAACAATTAACAGAATTATACTTTTTTTATATAGAAAATTAGAAACTTTAAATATAATATTAAAGTAATGATTTTTTATCTAAACTTTTTTTATATATTTTTATTCAAATTCTCCTATTTTTTTGAACATACTTTTATATTTGGACGGATGGTCTAATACCAAAAAAAAAAAACAATTCTCTCTTAAAAGTGCTTCTTCTTTTTTCATAGGAAAATGGTCCACTGCATCCATGCAGTAATGGGTCAGATATCAGGATGGGAATCTTAAAAATAATAAGAATAAATTACACTATTAATCATTAAATTATAAATAAAATTTTGTTTTGATTACTTAATTAAAAAATTTATAATTTAATCATTAAAATTTTTAAATTATTTTTTTATCACCCGACATTTGACTGAGCTCTACTTTTACGTAGCAGAATAAAATAAAAAGTTAAATTGAATGACCAAATTTAATATGAAAGTTAAATAAAATTGACAAAATTTTGGTTATTAGGTTTGTTTGTACGGGATTTCTTGTACTTGATGCCACCGCTAAGCGGCACAGTGTTCTCCCATTATTCTCTAACCCATTCCCAAACGGTACTTCTATTTCTCAGGCGTGATTGTTTTCAGTAAAATATTTTCCATTGAGTAAAATAAAGTCCCAAAGTAAAATGTTTTCCCATGTAAAATGAGTTTACCCAATCTAAACCCGTAATTGTCTTCTTCCTCTCCCAAGCCCAAACATTTTACAACTTAAATTCCATCACCCACGCATATTCCTCTTCGACGGCGGCGTCTCCTTGGGTTAGTTCTGCTATCTTCTTCTTTCTTTCCTATTTTTTTCTCTCTCACTATGGTTTTCCAGCTTCAAATTGATTTGGAAACCCTAAACAACTCATATTTCATCCTTTTTCAGATCTAAGCTTACCCCTGTTTCCAACGGAGTAACCAATTCCAACTGTTTTTTTTTTTAAAGATTCTCCATTGGAATCTTTTATGAGCTTAATGGGTTGAAAATATTTTTAATTGTAATTGGTATTGCTGCATTTCGAAATTTTTGAAAGGGCTGGAATTTCTTTGAAGAGCATTTGGAATAAATGAACAAAAGGAGGAATATATTTTTCTAATTCTGAAATAAAGATGATGATTCATTTTGCATCAGAAATCTAACAAAAGAAAGATGAAAAAGTGACATAAAGGTTTTCATGAACCATTTGGAGAAGGCACCAGCAAACCCATGGCTGATTGGCTGGAATCACTTAAAAAACCCACTTTCTCAATGCATTCTGATGCAATGTACTGATATTATGATTAAAAACGAGCTGTCTTAAACTTCAATTTCTTTTTTTTTTTTATTATTTAGGTTTCAAAATTTAAATCTAACAGATAATATTATTAAATTTAAATTTATTATAATTTTATTTTTTTTTATTTACATAACCATCAAGTGAGAATTAATTTCAAATGGCAAATCAATAAATTTAATAAAAAAATTTAAATTGTTATCAATTAAATTTAAATTTTAAAATTTGAAAAATAAAAAAAATTAAAATCTTGAAAATAAAAGTATATGGATTAATTTTTTATTTTTACAAAAAAATACAAAGACATGCGACATATTTTAACCTTATAAAAATAACAATATAATCATTATACATTAAAATTTGAAGCAAACAATTAAAACAATTAAACACTAAAAAATAATAAAAATATATTTTAAATCTATGTACTCTTCGTACATTTAATATTTAATACTTTTATTTTTATTTCGAAAAATTCAGTCATATTATTGGATTTTAATGACTCAAATAAATAAAAAAACAAGAAGATAAAAGAAGAAGAAATTGTGAAAGAAAACACTAAGAATCTAGTGGATTCCAATGAGAAACTTCTTTGTTTCTCCATCAATGGAAGCTTCACAAGTAAAAATGCTTCAAAAACAACAGGAAAATTAGTTTAAAAGAACAGTTTTTCAATGGGATTTGGTAGAGGAAACTTATCAGAGATGCATGTAAGCATGTTAACGAATATACGAGGATAAAAGTACGTAATTATCAAAATAAACGACTGTAAAATAATTGACCAATAGTGTTTTTAGTTTACCCAACACATAAATAATTAATAATTAATTTTATAATCAAAATATTCATCACTTTAAATATAATTTAAATCTAAATCATAATAGTTACATTGATAATAGGACGTTATCTTCCTCTTATAACTCATTAATAATAATAATAATAATAATAATTTAACAGAAAAAAATCGAGAATTACTAGAATATGAACCACTTCTCCAGACGACACGAGAGACATAGCTGGGGGCAACAATAAGCCATATATGATATATATAGGGTTAATATAATGTTTAGCCTCTGAATTTCTAAATTAGGTCCACTTTTATATTTGTACTCTTTTTGGTTTATTTTTATATTTGAACTTGATAATTAAATCTTTAAATTTGAATTCTTAAAAATTTGATGATGTAACATTTTAAGATTGTGTCATATTATTCAGGTTTTTAAATTCGAATCGATGTTTGAACTAGTATTTTAATATATAAAATATTAATTTTAAATATTTATAAGTAACTAATATTAATTATTTAAAAATTTTAATTAGATTATATAAATTAGATTTAAATATTTAAATATAATCGTTTAATATTTATTTTATTTTATTTTTAAATTTTAATTCGAATATATATCCCATATATAAAAAGAGGGACAACACCCACCATTCCTAAAACAGTATTTACCAGCCAAAAGAAAAAACCTGTGTAAAACAAACAGAGCCACTAATGCATAGTTAAACTCAAGGAGCTTTACTGTCGGAAAATTTTATGAATTTTTTGTTTGTAAGAGTAATTACATGAAGATTCAAAATCTGGGTCTTAACCAAAACGGAACAACCTTTACCAAAACAACCGAAAGGAGTCATCATCGCCATTGATGTTGTTGACGAAGGAACAGAGCAACAAGAAGGAAACCTGACAGGTAACGAGGAACAAGAAGACAGCAGCCGCCACTGTTGTTCTTCTTCTTTGGAACTGGATCTTGAGTGTAGGGTAGCGTCTGAAACCAAGTCACATTTAGCTAAAGAACTGGAAAGAGATTGCAATTGATGTACCGTGTAATATTTTGAGATTAAAAAAATAATTCAACATACTAAAAGCTCATTTGAAACTTCATTGTTGATATTTTCAACTTCTTTAATAGATTGAAAAGTTCAGTTGAAAAGTTAAAAAAACACCCAAATGATATTTATTTAGTTGTACTTAAAGCCAAAAAACCTTATTTACTAAAAACTCATTGTAAAAACCATGCTAAACACAGCCTTAAAAAAGAATATCATACATTAAATTAATCAATCATTTAAGAAGAAAATTATTTCCAATAAATTAGGATGGGTTGAGCTGGTTTGCATCATATTGAATTCAATTTTGATTGGTTAGGTTTAAATTATTTGAATATTGCGAGAATTTTGCAGGTTAAAATGATTTCAAACCAAAAACTACAAATAGGGTAAGTTCAAAATTTAAATTTGTTTTTATGATTAAATCTAGTTGAACCAATTTTTAAATTATAAATACTTGATTTCTTTCCCATAATTTCAATTTTGTTTATTCTAAAATTGATTAATTTATTAACCAAAATAAAAAACTTAAAAAGGATTATAGTTGTAAATTTTAAAAGCGGAAATCTCGTTGCTGGAAAGCTAAAATATGGAAGCTTTTAATGTTGAATTAACCCAAATTACGCTCCCGAAATTTACACTTCTTCTGCTATTGCCGCCGCCATTTCTGGTTTCATTTTCAAGCTAAGCTCTCTTTGATTTTCCATTTTGCTCCGTTTCAAGATATGGGTAAGCTTCCTTCTTCTTTTATTCTTCGTTCAGTTGTTAATGGTGGAAACCATCTTTCTAATTTCCACTCTTTTTCTTCTTCTTCTAACACCATTGCTACCCACATCAAAGCCTTAAGTAAGAAACCCATGTCCATGTCTGTTAGAGGAAAGGGAAAAAGGGATGATGGCTTCGATAATGTTGATCATGCTTTGGTTTTGTTCAATAAGATGATTGGCAAGTACCCAGTGCCTTCAATTCTGGAATTCACTAAATTATTTGCAGCCATTGTTAGAATGAAACATTATGCCATTGTTGTTTCTATTTGTAGCCAGATGGAATTATTAGGCGTTTCCCATAATGTTTATTCTTTGAACATCTTGATTAATTGCTTTTGTCAATTAGGTCGAATTGATTTTGGGTTTTCTGTTTTGGGGAAAATGCTGAAGTTAGGTGTTGAACTTAATGTTGTAACTTGTTCGACTTTGATTAATGGGTTTTGTAATCAAAGTAAGATTTCTGAGGCCGTTAGTAGGTTTGATGAAATTAAGATTTCTGAGGCCGTTAGTATGTTTGATGGAATGACTGAAAGAGGGTATCAACCTATTTTGATTGTTTACAATACAATACTTAAGGGGTTCTGTAAGGTCGATAATACTGATAGAACTGAGGTTTTTAAGCCTGATGGAAGGCAGAGGTTTCGAACCCAACATTGTAGCATATAGTACCATCATTGACTGTCTTTGTAAAAACGGGTTGTTAAAGGAGCCTTTCGATCTCTTCTCTGCTGCATCTTTGCTACTTTGCCTTCTTAAACTCCTGTTTTAAGAAACAAGTCATCTGAACTGTCAGATAATTTCTTTTAAGAAAGTACACTAGGAGCATTCTTAGATTAAGAATTCATCTTATCAAATAAAAAACCTATTTACACATGCAAACCTTGACCCCTTTGCTCATTTCCTTCTTGAAATCTGATAAACTTCTTTATTTTACTTCTTTTCTTTGTACATTCATACAAGGCTATACCAACTTTTTAACAAGAGTCGAATTAAATCATCAATCTTTCAAAAAAAATCAAATTATTGTTGTTTAATGGAAATATTGGGTAAATTTGTATTTTATTCTATTCTATTTGTTTGTCGTTTAGTATATATATATTTTTATAATGTTTTAAAAAAGGTTTTCTATATGTTGTTGGTCGGTTCTATTCCCTTAATCTAACCCCATGCCCCATGATTAATCATGTTAGTCATGTGTACTTATTTTGTCTCCCACAATTATGTTGGTGAGTTCAACAATATTAGGTTTTGTTTTGTTTTGTTTTATTTCCTTTTACCTTAGCTAGCGTGCATTTGAACATCTCATGATGTAATGTTAATCCATCACTTCATGAAAGTATTATGAATTTAACATTAATATGATTGCATTTCCTACAATTACATTTTTTTCTCATTTTCAGGGAGGCCTTCTGGTACAGATGGCTACGATTTCTCATATAGGATGGTTGTTGATTCCCGTATGTTCTTACCTCTTAAGTTTTCTGATCATTTAGATATAAAATTACTGTATCTGCCATCTTTTGAATCAAAGCCTTTGTTTTTTCTTCTTATTTTTCAGCAACTTAATTAGCTTCTTTATTTCTTCCATTGGCGATTGTTTACTTTATTTGATGTTAACCTGTAGGATATCAAAAAGTAGCTCGTACAAAGTCTATTCTGTGTTCATTTTTCTTAGTTCAGGTATGCTACTCTTGCATTTAATAGAAAATCTACTATTGCTTTCCTTACTTTGGGGTTGACTTGAGTGTTATGGAAACCATAATTTTCTTATCTTTTAGAATATCAACTTGTCTATCCTTTATTTACCTGTATTGCATTCTTATATTTCAGGCTATCACACTTTTGTTGGGGCTAGTTTTGCTAATATTTCAATCTGCATCAGAGGATTTGGCTTCCCGGGGTCTTGAAATTTCAACTACTGCCTGTGTTCTTATTTCATTGATAATAGGAGAATTAGGTAATTTGCTAACTCAGATGTTTCTGTATAATTATTTCTGAGGTTGGCATATCTTTTGTTTAATGCTAGGTCTTTGTTGTTTGTTTAAGGTAGGAAACGCAGCCGAGTGAACATGTTGAGGTTTTTTATGGTTGCATCTTCCATTGCTGTCTCATTATTAATGTTTTGTGCCATTCGGAAGTGTTCACGACTCATGGTAAGGACTTCAGTTTCTTTCACATTCTTTGTTTAAAAACAAAAAGTAAAATTGGCAGTAAATTTATTTTGTCAGCATTGATTATCACATTATTCGATATCTCCAGAAAATTGATATCACCAAAATTATAAGAAATAATGAGAAGTAAGAAATAAATTCTTGAATGACAAATAAAAATACCTCTTCAAAGGCATCTTGTCCCTCATCCAATTCCAAGCTCCTGGAACATTTTCATTTTAGATTTTAGTTAAGCAATTTTAACCATACAATGAATTAAATGCAAACTTCTGAAAAGCATCTTTTTGGTTGCTAATATAGAATGATGGTTAAATTCAGCAAATATTTAGATTCATGCCTTTTTTTTTTTAGCAATGATTATTGTGGTGAATTCATAGAATTATCTCAATTAATATTACTTTTAGTAGAAAAAATCAATATCTTTTTTATTTTTTAAGAGATGAATCCTATTATGATCTTGGGGTTGTTTGTGTGTTTTGGTAAGGCTGCCAAAAGCCCAAGTTACTGGGAAACAATTTTGGAGCTTCCTGAGGTGGCCCTTGCTGTTGTGGGTAAGTTTTGATTGTTTTGGTAATTATATATATTTGAAGTTTATAATACTAAGCATCATGGTTATTTTTTTTTGTATAAAAAAATATTTTTGCAGGACTGGTGTTTCATCTATTTATCATTGGCTACACAGTTCATCTCATTGCTAACATGTCTGTCCCTAAGAGAGCTTCATAGCTTGTATAAATATAGCTGTCACGATTTCCTACATCAGTGGTAAAGGCAAAAATTGCTGAAAGTTCATTGCCTTAAAACTTCATTTCCAACACCCAGGAAGCACTTATAACAGTGAAATTGTTAGGGTTGATTTGATTTCCATTGATTTATGAATTAGCAAACTAAGCTTAATCTTTGAATTGTTTTAAATGAAAGCAAACTAAGCGAAATTGGAGCTTAACTATTTTAAATCGAATTGTCCAAACTTTTCTTTCTTTTCCTTATTATTTAGAGAAGTCTGAAAAAAATTTTAAATACCAATACAGTCTCTCTTGATATTTTCGGGTTTAATATAGTCTTTTATAATCTATCAGTTAACTCATTAGATATTAAAATAAAATAAAAAAAGTTTTTTTTCAAGTGACTTGCAAAAGAATTTTAATAAGTTAGGATAAACCACACACAAAAAAAATTAAGATCAAAAAGAAAATAAATGCATTAAAAATGTTATTTATTCATGTAGTAATGCAATTAATTAGTTCAAATAGATTTCAAATCAATTGATTTGATCCAATGTAAAATATAAATTATACTGAGAGAAATTGTTGCAAAAAGAGGATATTTTTTTTTATTTTAATATCTAACATAACATGGATTAATTGATAGGTTATAAAGGACTAGAAATAATTTATATATATATTTCATTTTTAGAGTAAAGCAAATCATATGTAAATCATGTTTTGATTTGGATAAACTATCTCACTTTACTACAGATTTAGAGGTAAATTTGGTTCCTCTATTTATTTAGATTTTAAAATTTAAATCTAACTGATAATATTGTTAAATTCAAATTTATTACAATTTTATTTTTTTAATTACATGACCATCAAGTGAGAATTAATTTTAAATAACAGATCAACAAATTTAACAAAAAAATTTAACTTGTTATCAATTAAACTTAAATTTTAAAATTTGAAAAGTAAAAAAACTAAAATCCTGAAAATAAAAATACATGGATTGATTTTTAATTTTTACAAAGAATACAAAGACATGCAACATATTTTAACCTTGTAAAAATAAGCAATAGAGTCATTATACATTAAAATTTGAGGCAAACAATTAAAACAATTAAACATTAAAAAATAATGAAAATATATTCTAAATTTATGTACTCTTCGTACATTTAAAATTTAATCCTTTTATTTTTATTTCAAAGAATTAAGTTATATTATTGGATTTATAAATGTAACTCCAGTTGTTAACACAGTTAATTTGTTTTGTTAGATTAAAGTTCATTACAACATCATTTTTCAAAGGTGAATATACCTAAGAGGTTTCTTTATTATAAGGACATGATCAAATTAGTCTCTCTACAATTAAATGGATCAATTTAATCTTTGTATTATTAAAAAGAATCAAATGAAGCCAAATTGGAATTGAATTAACATGTATTATTTAAACAATGTCATTTACTATTTAATAGAGTTAATATTTTTAAAGTTATTATGGTTTTATAAATGAAATTTTTTGTTTGGAATTGAACTACAATTGAAGAAAAATCAATACATTTTATAGAACAAAAGTTAACTCTATTACAATTTGAACTTATTTGATTCTTTTTAATAATATAGAGACTAAACTGATCTATTTAATAATATAAAAATATATATATATATATATATATATTTAACTTTGTTAACAATTAAACTACTTGTTTTTTTAATTATCTTAAATTTTCTCCTCTTTCTTTGGTAAATATCTTAAATTTTCTTGAACTTTCCCTTTCATTCCGCTCTTGCCGTAAATAATAAGGTTCAAAACAAGGAAACCAACTTGCAGGATAAGTTAATGCTCAGAAAAATGCTCAGTGCTGAAAATGGAGAATCAGATGAAGAAGAAAAATGGGTCTCTCACTATTTATCCAACCATCAAATACTGTTAGTTGGTGAAGGGGATTTCTCTTTTTCTTTGAGTTTGGCCAATGCTTTTGCCTCTGCCTCTAACATTTGTGCTTCTTCCTTAGAATCCTATGGTAATCAAACACAAAAGAAACAGCCCTTTTCTTTGTGAAATGTTTTATTGCTTTAGCTATTTACACCAAAGTTTCTTTTTCTTTTTTCTATAATGGTGTGCGTTTTTGTTCATCTTAATGAAGAATCAAGAAAGGGTTTGACATTTCTTTTTTAATTTAGTTGTTAAGAAATTTTTTAATTTTATTGATCTTGTGGTTAAATAGATATTTTGAGGAAGAAATACAATAATGCAATTTCAAATTTGAAAAATCTTGAGAAGCTAGGGGCATGCTTACTACATGAAGTGGATGCAACCAAAATGAAGCATCATACTGACTTAGCCAACCGAAAGTTCGATCGAATCATCTTCAATTTTCCACATGCAGGCTTTCATGGAACGGAAGATAATCCCCATATGATTCGGTAAATTTCCTCTTTGCAATTTCATATATGATTCTTGGATTGCTTTCTCATGTTTCTAGATATGTATTTAGTGTCCAGGGTATATATGTTCATGCATGGCATCTTCTAACATTTTCGTTTCATCAATGTCTGCTATCCTTTTTAGTTATACCAAAGGTTTTAAAGATACATAAATGGGTAGAGCAAATTTACATGAATTTCTGCCGTTATTTGAGTGTTGAATATGTTGGCCTTATGATTCTCTATATAGAGGGTTCTTGAAGGGTCCTATCTTTATACCTATGTCTAGAAATGTTTCATGTGCAAGTGTCTGACATGATTGCTTGAAGAATAAAATGAAGCGTGTGAGCGACATAATGGTGGTGTACTAATATTCCTATGTGTCATTTTCGCTTTTCATCCGTGATAGTGATTAAATAAGTATCTTTACTGCAGTTCGTCCTAGGAATTAGGAGGGTCAAACATTTTATTCCTTTTCCATTTGGAGGGAGTTAAACTATGAATGTTGTCATAAAATGACAGGAAGTTCATACTTATGGTATATTCCAAATCTTAGATGTGATATTGATGCTTGTATTCAAGCATCAAGAGATCATATGTAAGTATTTAGTTGTCCCTTTGGCTTCCACAATCCACACTCTGTTTTTCACAATATTTTTGTACTAATACAGGATGCATAGGAACCTTGTACAAGGTTTCTTTAGGAGTGCAAGGGGCATGCTTTGAGCTAATAGTGAAATTCATGTAAACCACAAGACCAACGTTCCGTTTTCCCTATCGAATCTTAAGAAATTAGCTTCTGGGTGCTCTCTGGCATTGATTCAGCGTGTAGATTTCAATGTAGAAGATTACCCAGGTTATCACAACAAGAGAGGGGATGGTTCAAGATGTGATGAACCCTTTCCTCTTGGCAAGAGCAGCACCTTCAAATTCGGCTTTTGCCCTAGAGCTAAGAAGGCGTCTAAAGCAACCAAAGGGCGGGGTTCAATGTGTAAAAGATCTCAGCATTTTCAAACCATTCCAATGCCAATGCAGCTGCATTCAACTGCTGATTTCAACTATCATCAAAGGTATCATACTGTGAATCACGTCCCACTGCGTGTTAAAGTGCATCCTATCATCTCTAACCAGAATCAATACTCCGGGGTCTTCGATAGAAACTTTAATGGTTTGGTCCGAACATGTCAAACGAATAGCCGGAGGTCTGATTTTGATGCAAGATATGATGGTCTAGGAAGCTTGAGGCCTGGTCTTGACAGACAATTGGTAGAGATGCTGAGAACCTTGAATGGTAACTTGCCTTACATGCATGAGCACGAGCATAAGTATGAACGAGTGAGGCATAGTCTTCACAGACAAGTGGTAGAGGTCCCAAGAACCATAAATGATAACTTGTATTACATGCATGAGCATGAACGAGCAATGCATGAGCATAAACGAGCGAGGCATAGTCTTGACAGACAAAAGGTAGAGGTGCCAAGAACTAAACTGGTAACTCATATTACATGCATGAGCAGAAGCCAGCAAGGCATAGTGTTGACAGACAAATGGTAGAGATGCCAAGAGCCTTGAAAGGTAACTTGTACTACAGGCATGAGCATGAGCATGAACTTGCCCATATTAGCAATTTGAGGCCTCATCTTCACAGGGCGCTTGCATGTCAAGCCTACCAGCTGAAAGTACCTAATACTCGGGATGTTCTCCGTTTGTAAATGCATGGAATCTTCTGCTTTTTTGTCTGTGCCAGTCACATACTGCATCAGCATAAAATGACCAGTACATACAACTTGTGATGCTGACCATGTAAAGCAGAAATGCTTAACCTTCCTCTGAAACTAGTTATCTTTTGTCTATGGAACATACAATGTAATGGTTAAGTATGTGCATCTTTGGTTGCTTTGCTTTACTTGATGTTTAGTGCCTAACTAATTCTAAATTCTTATGATTATTGACTACTTCTAAACAAGTTGCATGCTTTGCTTTACTAGATCTTTAGTGCCTAACTAATTCTAAATTCATATGATTATTGATTACATCTAAACAAGTTGCATGCTTACATGGATACTCTCCTTAAATGGGCAAATTAGCTTATATACATTTTGAAACCTGCAAATTAGTATCGGTTAAATTTTATTTATTAAATAATGATTAAATTTTATTTTTTATGAGTAAACCATTAAAATAGTCATTCAACTATGTTTTTCGTTTTATTTTGATCACCTAATTATTAATTTTTTTATCTAGTTATTAAACTTTTCGAAATTAAATATTTTAGTTATTTGAATTGATGTGAGCTTTTTTTTTATTGGTTTAATAACAAAATTAGTCATCTAATTTTTACACATTCTATCAATTTGATCCTAAATATAATAATTCAACAAATTTAGCTCTCAATGTTTACAAGATTTGTAATTTTAGTTCTAATTTAAAAAAATTAACATATTTTGGCCTCAACATTTACAAAATTTATCAATTTCTCCCTGAAACCCGTACTTAAGCATTACATTGTATGTTCCATAGACAAAAAGATAACTAGTTTCAGAGGAAGGTTAAGCATTTCTGACTTTACATGGGCAGCATCACAAGTTGTATGTACTGGTCATTTTATACTGATGCACTATGTAACTGGCACAGACAAAAAAAAAAAAGCAGAAGATTCCATGCATTTACAAACGGACAACATCCCGAGTATTAGGTACTTTCAGTTGGTAGGCCTGACATGCAAGCGCCCTGTGAAGATGAGGCCTCGAATTGCTAATATGAGCAAGTTTATGCTCATGCTCATGCCTGTAGTACAAGTTACCATTCAAGGCTCTTGGCATCTCTACCATTGGTCTGTCAACACTATGCTTCGCTGGCTTGTGCTCATGCATGTAATACGAGTTACCACTTAAGGTTCTTGGCATCTCTATCATTTGCATGTAATACAAGTTACCATGTAAGGTTCTTGGCACCTCTACCTTTTGTCTGTCAAGACTATGCCTCGCTCGTTCATGCTCATGCCTTGCTCGTTCATGCTCATACATGTAATACAAGTTATCATTTATGGTTCTTGGCACCTCTACCACTTGTCTGTGAAGACTATGCCTCACTCGGTCATGTTTATGCTCGTGCTCATGCATGTAAGACAAGTTACCATTCAAGGTTCTCGGCACCTCTACCAATTGTCTGTCAAGACACTCAAGACCATGCCTCAAGCTTCCTAGACCATCATATCTTGCATCAAAATCAGACATCAGGCTATTCGTTTGACATGTTCGGACCAAACCATTAAAGTTTCTATCGAGGAACCTGGAGTATTGATTCTGGTTAGGGATGACAGGACGCAGTTTAACATGCAGTGGGATGCGATTCACAGTGTGATTCCTTTGATGATAGTTGAAATCAGAAGTTGAATGCAGCTGCATTGACATTGGAATGGTTTAAAAATGCTGAGATCTTTTACACATTGAACCCCATCTTTTGGTTGCTTTAGATGCCTTCTTAGCCCTAGGGCAAAAGCCGAATTTGAAGGTGCTGCTCTTGCCAAGAGGAAAGGGTTCATCACATCTTGAACCATCCCCCCTCTTGTTGTGATAACCTGGTAATCTTCTACATTGAAATCTACACGCTGAACCAGCCAGAGAGCATCCAGAAGCTAATTTCTTAAGATTCCATAGGGAAAAATGGAACGTTGGTTTTGTGGTTTACATGAATTTCACCATTAGCTCGAAGCATGCCCCTTTCACTCCTAAAGAAACCTTGTACAAGGCTCCTATGCATCCTGTATTAGTACAACAATATTGTGAAAAACAGAGTGTGGATTGTGGAAGCCAAAGGGACAACTAAATACTTACATATGATCTCTTGATGCTTGAATACAAGCATCAATATCACATCTCAGTTTTGGAATAGACCATAAGTAGGAACTTCCTGTCATTTTATGACAACATTCATGGTTTAACTCCCTCCAAATGGAAAAGGAATAAAATGTTTGATCCTCCTAATTCCCTAGGACGAATTGCAGTAAAGAGACTTATTTTATTCACATCACGGATGAAAAGCGAAAATGACACATAGGAATATTACTACACCACCATTATGTCGCTCGGACTCTTCATTTTATTCTTCAAGCAATCATGTCAGACACTTGCACCTGACACATTTTTAGACTTAGGTATAAAGATAAGACCCTCTATATAGAGAATCATAAGACCAACATATTCAACACTCACACAACGGCAGAAATTCATGTAAATTTGCTCTATCCATTTATGTATCTTTAAAAAACTTTGGTATAACTAAAAAGGACGGCAAAGACATTGATGATACGAAAATGTTAGAAGATGCCATGCATGAAAATATATATCCCTGGACACTAAATACACATCTAGAAACATCAGAAAGCAATCCGAGAATCATATATGGAGTTGCAAAGAGGAAATTTACTGAATCATACGAGGATTATCTTCCTTCCCATGAAAGCCTGCATGTGGGAAATTGAAGATGATTCGATCGAACTTCCGGTTGGCGACGTCAGTATGATGCTTCATTTTGGTTGCATCCACTTCATGTAGTAAGCATGCCCCTAGCTTCTCAAGATTTTCCAAATTCGAAATTGCACTCTTGTATTTCTTCATCAAAATATCTATTTAACCACAAGATCAATAAAATCAAAAAAAATTCTTAACAACTAAGTTAAAAAAATTTTGCCAAACCCTTTCTTGATTCTTCATAAAGAGGAACAAAAACGCACACCATTATGGAAAAAAGAAAGAAAGAAACTTTGGTGTAAATAGCTAAAGCAATAAAACACTTAATAAAGAAAAGAGTTGCTTCTTTTGTGTTTGATTACCGTAGGAGTCTAAGGAAGAAGCACAAATGTTAGAGGCAGAGGCAAAAGCATTGGCCAAACTCAAAGAAAAAGAGAAATCCCTTTAATGGTTGGATGAATAGTGAGTGATACATTAACTGAAGCTGTCAACTTTAAAGTTTGTAAAATCAATCAAGCTATGGGTTTAAGGTATTTCTTGCTTTGCATGTCTTTATAGTTTTTGAAGATCTATCTTTTAGCAATAATTTAAGTTAATTTACGAGTTTTTGTTTCTTAGTAAAAAAAGAAAGTTTAGTTTAAAATTAAGGTTAATTTGAGTTTCAATATAGTTTAAAGTTTAATTTGGATATATTTAGGTAGCCTCACTCTTTTCCTTCACTAACACAACAAACACTCTGTTACTTAGCTTGCAACTTGGTTTCCTTGTTTTGAACCTTATTATTTACGGTCGGAGAGAAATGGAAGGGAAAATTTAAGATAATTATAAATAAATAAAAAAAGTTTAAATGTCCCCTTTTTTTTTAAAAAAATTTTAATCATCTGAAATTTTGAAATAAAAAACCATGTGTCTTTAGAGGTTAAAGTACCTGAGAGATCCCTATATTTTAAGGATTGGATCAAATCAATCCCTCTATTATTAAATAGATCAATTTAGTTTGTAAACCATTAAAAAGAATCAAATAAGTTTAAATTGTAACAAAGTTAACTTTTGTTCTATAAAAAAATGCCGTTAATTGTTTTCAACTGTAGTTCAATTCCAAACAAAAGATTTCCTTTATAGTACAACGACCCATATTCTCAAGTCAACGTTCGATTATTGACCGGGTTAACGATGGATAAATTTATTTAGAGATCGGGTTTTTTTGGAATTAATTTGGGTGAATTTTGAATCTTTTTATAAGAAATTAAGGATGTTAGGAAGCTTGTGTGAAGTGAAGGGAAAATGGATGGAAAATATGATGATTTTACCAGTTTTGAATAAAAATCTTCAATCAATTAATGCGAAGGTTCAGCAGATTTAGGTGAGGGATAAAGTTTATTTGTCCCCATTTTCCCTTTATTATAATCACCTTATTTTTCTTTCTTTTTCTTCATTTTCTATAGCTTCTACACAATTCTTTCTACATCTCTTCATTTTTTTTTTCTTTCTTCCATCTATTTTCCTTAGCAAGCCGTGTAGAGGGAGAGAGATTTGAGTGAGTTTTCTCACAATTTTTATCTTCCAAATTTCAAAGAAGATAAAGGTCTTAATCTAATCTTTTAAAGTTCCATGGATAAATATATGTTCTTCAAGGATGAATGTAGAGATTATTGGGTGTTTGAGAGGGTTTGAGTTTGAGGAAGTCTCTACCAATCTTCTCATATTTCTATTTAAAGCATGTATCTTTGCATTTTATAGACTCTTATTTATGTGAGAAATCTTGTGTGATACATGGTTATTAGTTAAAGAAGGGTGGTGAATCTTCTAAAGCTAAGGGTAAAGGTAAAGTGGTGGAGAGCTAGGCAAGAAGCTTTGTTGGTGTTCTTCCATCAAGGTGATACCCTTTAACTCTCCTATGCTTCTTGATAAGTCATAAATATGATGTTTGTGTGGTAAGGTATACATATTGTATGTCTTCGGGTGGAAACCATGTTTGGATGATTAAAATGAAGCTAAAAACTCTGTTGTGAAATTTGCTAGAAACAAATTATTACATGAGCAGTAAGTTTGAAAATTCTCCATAAATTTCGTAAAAATAATTAGGAAGTGGTCTATACATCATTGTAACCATGAGTCAGTCTAATTTCGTTTAGAACAAACGGAGATCAATTTTGATTTGTATTTTAAAAAATATGAATTTTTTAGTGTTGAAAGGTCATAAAAATCTAATAGTAGAATGTCAAGTTTGAAAAATCACCAAAAATTTCACAATATAAAATAGGAAGTGAGCCTTATATCTCTATAACCGTATGGAAGTCTAGTTTCGTTTAAAACAAACGGTGCTCGATTTAGAGTTATATAGTAAGAGTTATTAATTATTGAATGAGCAAATGTTAGAATGTCAAGGTAGTAGACTACCATATTTCTTTACTTAATATTTTAGCCGAAATGATAAGCAAGTTGAAATGAGTATGTGACTTGAATGTCATGGTTGTATATTTGTAATTATATGTTTGATGCTTTGTTTGTACTCAACCTTGGAGCTCTAACTTAACTAGCGGCCATGAGTGACGCTTAGGATAACACTATGGACACCCGAGATTATTTTACTAGCGGCCATGAGTGACGTGGGACTATCCAGATACCTGATTATTTGAGCACATGTGCAATCTAACAAGTCTGATAAGTTTTATGTGCAAGTGATTTGATTATGTAGATTAAGATGACTTATGATTTGATTATTCGATACTCATGTTATGCTTTTATGTATACATTTGGTTTGCATGCTTATATTTATGAATTGCTTAAAGTATGATAGATTAGTTGTGTACCACTGAGCCTATAAAGCTCAGCCTTCGAATTGTCTTCATTTTTAGATTAGTAGACTTTTGTTTGTGTTCGAGGAGCATCATTGACAAGAGACTTCTAGCATCACGTATACAAAGTATAGTACTTTATATGTTAGTGGGCATTGTATTCCTAGGGCCTTACATGTATTTTGTAGATTTGTAACTTATTTATTGTTTTGGTTATTTTGACCATTTTGATATACGATGATATTGAAGCTCCACATATTTTGTATAACTAAGTTTATTAGTATTTCCAGTATAATTATGTATGATATTTTTTTCTTATATAAAATGTATTTCAATGTTTTAAATTATTTGAAAATTTTGTTGGGTTACTCCAGTGACCGGATGTAGCACCTTAGTCTTCGAGTACTCAGTACTCTGTGTTCGGGATTAAGGTGTTACATATAGATCCATAAAAATTTTAAAAATATTAACTCTATTAAATAATAAATGATATTGTTTAAATAATAAATGTTAATTCAATTTCAATCTAACTTTATTTGATTCTTTTTAATAACATAAAAAATAAATTAATCTATTTAATAATAATAAAAAAAATTAATTTAAATGAAATTTAAATATTTATTTGATTTCCATAACAAAATGTGTAAGCAAATTCCATAAACCATGTAAAGGCCTATGTGTGAATGCTACTTGAATGAAATTTGCTTCATAGGAAATATCACATATACCAACATTACACTTCCTTTCAGTCATTCAACAATTAATGAACATTCCAACATCACTATCCTATAACCTTTGTGCCATGCAACTCACAATATCACTTTTTATCATAATTTTTTTTGGTGAATTATAAGAAAATGATAAAGCTTTAAAAATAACGTGATTAACGTGATTCAAATTCATACTGCATTTAAGACAGTAAACACCCTAACCATCAAATCAACACACAAAATTCTCTATCATAGTTTATTTTAATCCACCCCAAGGGGAAGCAACCGCTAACCTATCTCTTCCATCCCTCATACCATGTTCCTCGTATCTCTACTTTATTAATTACAAAATATTGAATTTATTTGTAAAAATTATTTTAAAAAAGTGTACATTTTTACAAATACAGTCAACCGTTTTTATAACAGTCTCATTTATTTAATAAGATTATGGTCATTAGATAGTTGTTATACACCTATAATAACATGTTGTTATATAAAGATAATTGTTGTAAATATACTATAAAATTCTTATCGTGAATTTCCATTAACCGGAAAAAGTGAAAATTATGTTAAAAAAAGTGAGAATCAAATCAATAAAATTCAAAGATGAGTTATTAAATTCAAGTAATAAATGTATACGTTTATGATGTTCCACATTTACAATTGAATATTTGATTTTTTTTTTTGGAAATTGATTTGATATTTTTTTTTTGTGAATTATAATAACAAGACAAAACCTGAACAATAAACACGATTAGCACGACTCGAACCCAAGCCACACTTTGGGCGATGAACACCCTTGACCATCAAGTCATCACATGGGATTCTTGATTTGATATCTTTAATCTCACTTATTGAAGATTATTTCATTTAATAATATGATTGATAAATTTTTTTAATGTGAAATTTAAACATTTTGTTAAAATAAATATTTTAAATAAGATAATATTTATTTAATAAATTATAATTAATAGGTTTACTTATATGGAATAGTTATACTTTTATTTAAAATTATAAAAAAATATGTTATTATAGATAATTAATTTAATAAAAAATGTATTTCATAACAATGATTGTTGCTTTTATAGGTGAAAAGTTATTCTAGAATTTAAAATAAAATATAAAAAAAATTTGATTCTACTATAAAATTGATTGTTATAGCAAGTGGTTGTTACATAGAGAACTAATTGTAATAAAAAATAATATATTTAAAATAATGTATAAAATATTGTCTATTGTAAACTATTTAAATACTATATTACACTATAAAAAAATTAAAATTCTATAAACATTGTTTAAAATATGAATAGTTTTAGTAGACGAGATTTTACGAAAAAGTTCTTGATAGGAGAAAATTTTCTTTTTTCAATTTTTTCAGTGTGAATTTTACACAACATGGGGAAATCACTATTTCTAATTGAAAATTGATATTTCTAATTCAAAAGAAAAAAGAACTCTATCATATATAAAGAACTGGTACTCAAGGTTCTCACAGAAGAGAATCATTTCTTTCAATATTCACTCATTATTCGTTAATAACCCTAGTGATTGTATCTAGTATGCGTATTCTGATAGGAAATAAAATATTCAATTGATTTTTCATCGAATGACTATTCATCTACTGTACTTTCATGGAAATAGAGGCAAGAAAGCTCTATGGAAAAATCATGATTCAATTTGATCTTGTCTAAGGGAGAATTAGAATACAGATGTGGGCTAAGTAAATCAATGGATAGCCGCCTTGGTCATGTTGAAAATACTAGTGTAAACGAAGACCCGACTAGAAATGATACGGATAAAAACATTCATGATTGTAGTGACAGCTCTAGTTATTACAGTAAGGTTGATCATTTAGTTGACGTCAAAGACATTCGAAATTTCATTTTTGATGATACCTTTTTAATTAGGGATAGTAATCAGGACCATTATTCCATATATTTTGATAGTGAAAATCAAATTTTTGAGCTTAACAATGATTTTTTTTTTTTAGTGAACTAGAAATTTTTTTTTTATAGTTATCGTAATTCTAGTTATATGAATAATCACATTAATAGTTGTATTGACTTTTATCTTCGTTCTCAAATCTGTATTGATAGTTCCATTTTAAGTGGTAGTGACAATTCCGATGATAATTATATTTATTATTACATTTGCGGCGAAAGTGGAAATAGTAGTGAAGGCAAGAATTTCGATATAATAACTCGTGAAAATGGTAATGATTTAACTCTAAAAGAAAGTTCTAATGATCTAGATCTATACAAGCATTTGTGGGTTCAATGCGAAAATTGTTATGGATTAAATTATAAGAAATTGCTTAAGTCAAAAATGAATATTTGTGAACAATGTGGATATCATTTGAAAATGAGTAGTTCAGATAGAATCGAACTTTCGATTGATCCAGGCACTTGGGGTCTTATGGATGAAGACATGATCTCTCTAGATACCATTGAATTTCAGTCTGAAGAAGAGCTTTATAAGGATCGTATTGATTTTTATCAAAGAAAGACAAGATTAACTGAGGCTATTCAAACAGGCATGGGTCAACTAAACGGTATTCTTATAGCAATCGGGGTTATGGATTTTTAGTTTATGGGGGGGAGTATGGGATCCGTAGTAAACGAGAAAATCACCCGTTTGATCGAATATGCTACCAATAATTTTTTACCTCTTATTTTAGTGTGTGCTTCCGGAGGAGCATGCATGCAAGAAGGAAGTTTGAGCTTGATGCAAATGGCTAAAATATCTTCCGCTTTATATGATTATCAATCAAATAAAAAGTTATTTTATGTATCAATTCTTACATCTCCTACTACTGGTGGAGTGACCACGAGTTTTGGTATGTTGGGAGATATCATTATTGCTGAACCTAATGCTTATATTGCATTTGCGCGTAAAAGAGTAATTGAGCAAACATTGAATAAAACAATACCGTAAGGTTCACAGGCGGCTAAATATTTATTCCATAAGGGTTTATTTGATCCAATCGTACCACGTAATCCTTTAAAAGGTGTTCTGAGTGAGTTAATTCAGCTCCACAGGTTTTTTCCTTTGAATCAAAATTCAATCAAGTAGAGTCTTAAGTGAAATTATTTTATTTGTAGTGAAAAAGGTAGTTAGTTAGTTTATCAGAATCAAAGTCAAAGCTTACGTAATGGGCTTTGACTTTGTGACAAAAAATGGAATTGTCGAAAAATAAATTATGTGGATAATTATTACTATCCGATATTACTAATGAGTAAACCTATAGCAACAAGATAAAAAGCGAATTTTTCCTTCTGTGAAATGAAATTCGAATTTGGAGAGACAAATAAAATGAATTTAATCTTCCTCTTTTGCGTATGTATACATAATTTAAATAGAGAAAAAATAGAATAGAAATATAGAGTTTTGCATCTTTCTATATCTCCTGAAAATTCTATTTTTACTAATAATCCCTGTGCTTGGATCGGATTCTAACGAATCGAATCTTTCGACAATTTGTAATAAACTCTTTCTTTATTAAATTCAAAAATTCAAATTCGAAGACAAGAACAATAGAATAATAAGAAAGGTAAGAATAAAGTAAGATAATAAAGAAAGTGGATTATCTTATCATACACCTATTTTATTTGATTTAGAAAGATGGGCAAGTCCTTTTATTTAATACTACATTCCTTGCACTTATTAGATATATATTAGATATATAGACTCGTTTAGATATACTTAGTATTTAGATATAATTAGTATAATAAACGGATCATAATATAATTGTTATAAGATATATTTCTAATTAACAATATAACAATAACAGGTACAACTATTAAATTGAGGTACCCATTTTATGACAACTTTCAGTAGCTGTCCCTCTATTTTTGTGCCTTTAGTAGGCTTAGTATTTCCGGCAATTGCAATGGCTTCTTTATCTTTGTATGTTCAAAAAACTAAGATTTTTTAAATTCGATGGGGCTAAGACCAAATCTTATCTATTTTTTTTTCAAGACTTAGATGTCATGGATACCTATTTAATAGAATATTGTATAACATCAGGCTTCCCCGAATCGAACATAAATGAAAAAGCCCCTCTTATGCATACGTAAACATGATATAGGGTTAAATGAATTATAGCGAGTGGATCGGTACCGAATGGATGTATGAAATTAAAGTCTATATATCTAGTAGATCCGTATAGGCGATCATATAAAGGGGATGATTTTAGATCGAAGCAATTTGATGAATTCCTTCTAAAAGTTCATATCAAAGTTCATATCAAAATAGTACTAGTTGATGAGAGTTACTTCGGAAACAAAAAAAGTAAAGTCGAATTTTTTTTGTTATTCTCGCAATTCGAATAAAATGCAACTAGATCTAGTATATATGAGTTGGCGATTAGAATCTATATGGATAGAATTTATAGTAGGATCTCGAAAAACAATCAATTTCTGCTGGGCCTTTATCCTTTTTTTTGGTTTATTAGGGTTTTAATTAGTTGGAACTTCTAGTTATCTTGGTAGGAATTTGATATCTTTATTTCCAGTCTCAGCAAATAGTTTTTTTTCCATAAGGAATTGTGATGTCTTTCTATAGGATCGCAGGCCTCTTTATTAGTTCCTATTTGTGGTGCGCTATTTTTTGGAATGTAGGCAGTGATTATGATCGATTCGATAGAAAGGAGGGAATAGTATGTATTTTTCGTTGGGGTTTTTCTGGAAAAAATCGTCGCATCTTTTTACGATTCCTTATGAAAGATATTCAGCCATCAAAATAGAAGTTAAAGAGGGTATTTATGCTCGTCGTGTCCTTTATATGGAAATTAGAGGCCAAGGGGCCGTTCCCTTGACTCGTACTGATGAGAATTTGACATCGCGTGAAATTGAACAAAAAGCTATTGAATTGGCCTATTTTTGCGTGTATCGATTGAAGTATTTTGAAATGAATTGCAAAAGCTTTCTCGCCGGGAGGAAAAAAGCTCAATCCAAGAATCCTCTTTTTTCTATAGCAAAACTAAACTGAAGTTTCTTCAGAATGCCCATTCAAACCAAAGCGGACGTATACGGAAGAGTCATAACATAAAAAAATAGTTTTTTTTTTCCACAAAAATAGTTTTTTATGCGTCTGTAAATGTAAAACCGCTCAACTTAATTCAATAACAAAATAAGCAGGAAATCAAAATATTGGATTCATCTCATATATCAAAGTATTTCGAAATAAAGACTTTCGCTTTTTATTTTCAATATTTGGAGTTGATACGTTAGATACAAATAGATCATATCTTGTAAATTTTCTCTACTTTTCTCAATCGACCCTTCCCCTTTTATCCTTTCTTTTGTGCTCCTTAAGAACTAAAGAACTAAACAAGTGGATTTCTTTCTTATAACATAATGATAAACGTAATGATAACTTTTCTGTCTTTTTTTGTCACTCATTTTTTATCAGCATAATATTTTTCATAAATTTTTTTCAATTATTCTTGGACTCTAGACTATTTATAGTTTAGATAACCCGCGAATATTTTTGACATATTTGATTGCAATCTTGATATAGACAGGGCGCTCATTCGTCTCAAAATCTGAATAGAAGAATCTTTATTAATTGAAGCGGTTCTTTTAGGCAGTTATCAAAAGAAGGCAATTGTTTTGAATTTCATCAATTAAGATATCTGGAAACAATAACAATATCAATATAACAATAATATATATATTTCATTCAAATTCAAAGTGGATTTTTATTTTTTATATTCTGTATTCTTTTTAGATTCAATTAGATTTAAGGGTTAAGCACTGAATAAAAAAAAACATAGAAAAGATTCATGGGCCCCTACTTTATAATATAATGAAAGGCATGCTTGATAGAAAGATTAGATCACATAAAGTCAACGAATGAGTTGGGTTCATTAACAACTCACAGATGAAAAAATGGCAAAAAAGAAAGCATTCACTCCCCTTTTATATCTTGCATCTATAATATTTTTGCCCTGGTGGATCTCTCTCTCATTTAATAAAAGTCTAAAATCTTGGATTACTAATTATCTGAGAGATTTCAAGAAATGACAGATTTATTCACTCTATCAATAATCGAGTCGGATCTGGTGTATTATAAGGGATTTGCCTTTTCTATTGATTCCTACGGATTGGATCAAAAACAATTATTGAATGAGGTATTCAACTTTAGGGATGAATCGAAAAAAAATCTTTATCGGCACTACCTTCTATTTTTTATGAAGAAAATGAATATTTTTATTGAAGGATTAGAAAAAAATGGGTTCGGATCTCCTGCGGGAATGATTTGGAAGATCCAAAACCAAAAATAGTGGTATTTGCTAGCAACCACATAATGGAGGCAGTCAATCAAGATAGATTGATTCGAAATCTGATTCAAATCCAATATAGCACCTATGGGTACATAAGAAATGTATTGAATAGATTCTTTTTAATGAATCGATCCGATCGCAACTTTGAATATGGAATTCAAAGGAATCAAATAGGAAATGATACTCTGAATCATAGAATTATAATGAAATATACGATCAACCAACATTTATCGAATTTAAAAAAGAGTTAGAAGAAATGGTTCGATCCTCTTATTTTGATTTCTCGGACCGAGAGATCCATGAATCGGGATCCTAATGCATATAGATACAAATGGTCCAATGGAAGCAAGAATTTTCAAGAGCGTTTGGAACATTTCGTTTCTGAGCAGAAGAGCCGTTTTCAAGTAGTGTTCGATCGATTACGTATTAATCAATATTCGATTGATTGGTCTAAGGTTATCAACAAAAAAGATTTGTCTAAGTCACTTCGTTTCTTTTTGTCCAAGTTACTTCTCTTTTTGTCCAAGTTGCTTATCTTTTTGTCTAACTCACTTCCTTTTTTCTTTGTGAGTTTCGGGAATATCCCCATTCATAGGTCTGAGATCCACATCTATGAATTGAAAGGTCCGAATGATCAACTTTGCAATCAGTTGTTAGAATCAATAGGTCTTCAAATCGTTCGTAATTTATTATAAATTCTATATAAAATTTTATATTAGTTAATATTTTTTAATAATTAGTTTAAAAATTATTATAAATTTTTTTTATACTAATTATAAGCTTAAAGAAGTATTCTAGTGAAAAATAAAGGTTTGCATATTTTAAAAAAAAATTATAAGTACATTTTTATAATAATTACAAACCTTGTATTGAGTAGAAATTGGATAATTTTACTATAAGCCTTACAATAATGATAAATTAAGAAGAAAAACTTTACACTTAATAAACTTTACAAATAAAATTTTATTTATCAAAGATTATTTTTAATTTAATAATATATGAAATTTAAACATTTTATTGAAATAACATCTTAATTAATTTATTATTACTTCACTTAAAAATTAGAACTAGAACTAATTTTATTAAAAGTTTAGATAAGAGGTTCTGAGCAAGAAGTAAACTAGTAAAAAAACGTACTTTATACTTTATGATTTCTGTTATAAATGAAAAACTATTACAAAAGTAACAATAAAAAATAAAGAATCGATTCTACAATAAACTTGATCGTTATAATAAAATGTTATAATAAAAGGATGGTTGTTATAAAAATGATTTATTGTACTTAGTTATAAATGAGGATTCATAATCAACATATATTTTCAGGACTCATCGTATTGTCTCGTGATGGAAAAGTCGAAACATTTGGATTTTGACAAAAACCAATCATAATATATATTTATAAAATTTTATAATTCTTTAAATTTTTTTTATAATTTTATAAATTTTTATTTTTGAATTTTTTTGAATATTTTAAAATTATACATATATTTTAAAAATTAAATGATAATGTAGTAGTATAATTTCAAAATAATATAACATCACCCTTAACGATGTTACAAAACATGGAATATAAAGTATTTGACGGAATAAAGTCAATCCAAACAAAAGAATGTTTAGGGATTAAGTTGAAAGATTATCTTAAAATATACGCGTAAAAAACAAGGTGTTGATCCAAACTATCCTATACAGAACAAAAGTGACGTCGTATCTAAACAAAACTCTATCATGGAATAGACCATCTCCACTTCTAACCTCCGCAAGGGTGGGAGGAGAATAGACCATAGGTCCCATCCCAATTATTAGATTATTAATTTATTTTTATTTAAATCTAATATAAATTGGATTTTAATTTGATCAAATTAATTAATTTATTGAAAGGAAAAAAAAAATTAAAATCAGCCTTACCTTACCTACCCACTATAAGCCAAGAGGCGAGGTAGAGGACCACCGGGGAAATCTAAAAGGGAGAAAAACCTTAAATAAGGCCCCCACTTTGTTCATCCAACGTGGCTTTCGAGGCTCACTTTTCCCTCTCTATGCTACGCTATGCTACAAACTCACTCTGTCTTTTCTATCAGTTCTTCGTTTTCTTCTCTCTTTTTTTTATTAATTCATACAATACAGTGTAGCATCCTTCTCTTCTTTCTATTTCATCTTAAATTCCTAAATATCTGCCTTTTGGTTGTTTTATTTCATTTCATATAAAAATAATAAAAATAAAAATACTATTATATTTATAATATGTAATTTGTCCTCTAAATTTGTTCAAAAGTATTTAATTAATACTTGAATTTTTTTATCCAGTTGATACATAAATTTGTATTTTATCATCTGAGTTGATATCTTCACATTAACAACGTTAGTTTATGCTGATAAGGTATTGATGACGAATATTATAGTGACATGTGATAGCTTCTTAATATAACACGTGACGTACATAAATTTAAAATATTTTTAAAATATAAACTAATTTTAAAAAGTATAATTTTGTAGACAAGTTAAGATATCAACTAGATATTTTTTAGACAAATTTAAATACCAATTAAATACTTTTAAACGAGTTTAGGGGGTAAATTATATATTAACCCTTATATTTATATTCATCTCTCGATTAAAAAATGTTTTTAAGTAATTTCATTGATGGAGTTATGTTGAATTTATTATAAAAGTTTGGGATAATAGCAAGATTTACCCTTATATTTTAACAAATTTATCAATGTGGTACATGTACTTTCAATTTGTCCAATTTGATACCTATACTTCTGTTCTATCCAACCTTTTGATACTTCATCTAACGATGCTAAATTCTGACACATATTGACACATTAACCACTAAAAAGGTGTCATGTGGCACTGTGGACCATTGAAAAAAGTTGCCATGTGTTATCTCCCTATTATACAAATAACAAAGATGTTCTTTTTACAATTTGAGTAATAATAAATATTGGGTAAATTAGCTTTAAGTCCCTATAGGCGGCACAAGAGATTGGAGGCAATTATTTGTATAATTATACAAATAATTATACATATTGGATATGTTCTATCCACGTGACAAAAGTTGCCATGTGCCATCTTCCTATTAGTCTCATGCCATGTCATTTAAGAGTAGATACTAGTACCACTTTAACAAACGGAACAAAAATGCAAGTACCAAATCAGACAAATCGAAAGTATAAGTATCATATAGACAATTTTATTTAAGTACATGGATAAATCTTGTCATTATCCCTAAAAGTTAACACTCATTTAAAATAATTAAATAATTTACATTTAATTAATTGTTAAAAATATAAATTTTATTAATAAATATTATTATATACTAATGGTCGGAGTATTATTTTTTATGCATGTTTTAATATATAAGTTAGCAATATTCGGTTATTTTGAAAATGTCTTATTTTTTATTTTATGTCTAATTATTGTAATACATATGTAATAAATAAATTTTTTTACTTACGTTAATTCTAATTTTAATAAAATATTTTACCATTGCACCAATAGTTGCGCATATCTTTTTAAGGGTTAATAAAATTCTGTCTCTAAAATTAGCAATTAAGTGTATTTTGGTATTTGTATTTTTTTTATTTTAATACTTAATAACTAAATTCATTTTGATCTCTTAATTTAATCATATAAAAAATATATGACGTGAACTTTGATATTGTGCCAAGTCATCATTTAAAATTAAAATATATTTATTTTTAAAATTTTTAGGTGATGATATGGTACAATATAAGTGTACCACATCATTAAAGCTTGAAGAAATGCAAGTTTAAGGATTAAAGGGATCTAGTTACCAAATATAGGTTCCAAAATGAATCTAATTAAGAAGTTAAAGGACTAAAAGTCATATTAAACATATTTTTAATACACGTAAGAAAGGAGAAAACAAACAAGGGTGAGGTTAGGTTGCCAGTTGCTACTTACCAAACAGCCAGCTATTTTTCATTCCATATTTCCAATCATTAAAAAAGAAAGCTAAAATGTGGACTCACTGATATGACATCAGAGCTGTCGGTATTCATTTTTGCTATTTCACCTTTCCAGTTTCCACCTTTCGTAAGGATCTCCGCTCCACTCTTCTTAAACAGTTGTTTTCTTTTAACATAATAATAAAAAAAGGACGCAAAACAACGAAAAACACTTTCGTTTTCTCAAACTTTTCTTATTATTTATTCCTCACTTGGGCTGCTGCTGCTGTTGCCTCCCCAAACCCCTAAGCTTTCTCTCCTTTCAGTTCCTTTTCTTATTATTTATTCTTGGAGGAAGAGCGCTTTTGGAATGGCTTTCTCTTCTCTCATCAGATCCACTGCCGCCGCCGTCTCCCCTCTCCTCGAAGCCGCCGCCCGCTCCGACCTCTCTCCTTCACCCTCCCATCGCCTTAAGTTTCTTCACTTCCCCCCCTGATCAACACCATAGAGCTTTTTTTGTTTTTTTTCCTGTTTTAAATTAGTTGCATAGTTTATTCTTTTATTACTCTTTTATTCGTTTTATGTGTTTTTAAAGGAAAAATAATAGCAACTGAGCTAAACTTAAGCTGAACGACTGAAATTTGTAGCTTCGTCATTCTTTTCCTGCTACTTTTCTTGGTAACCGAACTGAGTCTTAAGAATTACAATACCTTGTAATGCTTGTTTTGTTTAGTAAGCTGTATATATATATATATATATATATTGGTTTTTTTGAGTCGCATTTCGTTTGTTTGGTTGGTGAGAAAACATTGTTTGCTCGTATTCGTTAATATAATGAATATAAAGGAAATCTGTAAAAACTCGTGTGCGACAGATTTTTGCTTTTTAAATTAACTTTAAATTTAATCCTGTCTTTGCACATTTTCTTATGTTACTAATGTTATATTATTAGCGACCAGTCTCAGCTTACTTCTCTGACAATCTAAATGATAATGCTTGTTCAGGTTTCAAGCATTGGTTTTGGTGGGAATCTCAATTGCTTTTTTGGTGCTGCAGTTTCAACCAAGTCTTCTCCCTTACAGTTGAGTTATTCCATATTGGCTGTTCAAGATTTTCTTCATTATTTCATTTGTGCATATTATTAGTCTTTTACTCTGGCATTGAAGGTTTCTTGAGAAAAAACTATTCGTCTGTTTAGGAAATGCAATTCAAGGAGTATCCAACCTATCAAAGCCACTGCTACGGAAATTCCTCCTACAATTGCAAGTAAATGTTTTATATGATAGGGAAGGGTAAAAAGGAGAAGGCGGCTTAATTTATTTCTGTTCAAATTAATTCAGAACTTGTATGGACTGATTCTCTGCTTTTGACTTATTTCTAATTTAATTTGACTAGGGTCACGGAGCAGTGGCAAGACAAAGGTTGGAATCAATGGTATGTTTCCTTGTTTTGATTATAATCATGCTTTTTCTTTTTGGTAGTTGTACGTATCTTCCTCTTGTTGCTTCACTAATCTCCATAGAAAATTATTTCACCTTCAGTTAGTGTGCATATTTTAAGTTGATGCTAGTGTTGTTGCAAATAGCAGAGAACTAGCTTACTGGGCTTAGCTTATTATGTTAGTGTGGATGGGGGTAAGGTACTCAGCCCTTTGGAAAACAAAGTTGTGAAAACTGCAGTCTTTATATGCCATTATAGTATATATGGTTGGAAAGTTTCATAAGCTACATATGTGCAAATTGGAACCCAGTTTGATGCTGACACTACTGTTACGAGTTTTGATACTTTACAATATAATTAAGGTTCAATCAGCTTTTGATCTTTAGATTAGATGCTTGTAACAACTCATTTTTCACAGTGAACCTTCACAGGCTTCGGTCGGATTGGAAGGTTGGTTTTACGTGTAGCAATCGCTAGGGATGATTTCGATGTGGTAGCTGTCAATGATCCTTTTATTGATGCTAATTATATGGTAATCATGTTCAGTTGCACTCTTTGCCTCTTTGGTTTCTCCCATAGTTCCTTCTAAGATATATCTCTTTCATGAATCTGTGTCTTAATTTATCAAAGAGGCTAACAGTTCTGAAACCATGCAGTATTTTTTCTCTTTCAAGTATTACTGTTATTAAGTAAGCATTTTGTTTCTATTCTGTTTACCATTGAGAAGCTTAGTCATTAGAAAAAGGTGCCTTGATGTGGACCTTAGTAGATTTTATAACGTTCTTTAGTAGTTTTGACATCCATGCAAATGCCCTTTAGGTTTTTATGTCCCTGCTTTCTTGTTGCCAAAATTTTTTCAATATATTAAATACTTATGTTGCTCGGGCTTGGATATGAATACTGGATTTTGGCATGTCAACTGTGTTTACTCCGACTCGTCATTTGCCTTGAATTTAAGAAACGGACATATGAAATAAAAGAGATCAAGAGAAGGATACGTCTGTAGGGAGCTATGTACAAGACTAGCTAGTTAGGATATTTTATTTTTTACTTCAGAGGCTAGCTTCCTTTTCTTAAGTTGGAAATTTAACCAGTAGCTTGATTTTTTTTGGTTCAAAACTATGTTAGTTGGACTTGTGACGTGAGTATGGGATACGGGTATGTGTTTGACATGGGATGTTAAAATTTTCTAAGCTTTCCCATTGATTTGTAGTGTCCTTGGAGTGTAATATCCCCATTCAAGTCCAAATATGTGTTGGACACAGGTACATAAAGAAAAAGACTTGGAGCAAAATGGGTTCGACATGTACACTTTCCGAAGCTTTTCATAACAATTGAAATATTTAGGCTTCTGTTTTTTATTTCTGATATTTCTCTTGGTGTCACAGTGAAAGCAACTTTATTATCAATACTCATTATTACCATTATGCTTATTTTGTCTGTGTAGCTCTGGGTGTTGGGTGGTTGTGTTTGGGCTCAGGGCTGCTCTTGTCTGTTCTGTTCATTACATGCCTTGGAAACTGCCCTTATTATTCTTTTGGTCATTAGAAAATTGTTGCAATTTACTATTATCTTTTGTTTTCTTATTCCAGGCTTACATGTTCAAATACGATTCTACTCATGGAGGCTTCAAGGGAACCATCAGAGTTGTGGATGACTCCACCTTGGAAATTAATGGCAAGCAAATACAGGTTGTAAACAAAAGGTATTGTTCTGGAGTATTTTCCTTGAATGATTTATTGGAATTTGAATTAGCTACTCTAAGATGTGGTATTCTCATATAAATAAATTGAAACATAGTTGATTTCATTAAAAATTTAAAATTTTGCTATTAAACCATCTCAACTTGGACTAACATTTAAACAATATCCACCAGGGACCCTGCAGAGATCCGTTGGGGTGATTATGGGGCTGAGTTTGTTGTCGAGTCATCTGGTATTTTCACAACATTAGCCAAGGCCTCAGCACATTTGAAGGTTAGTTGTCTAATGGCCTTGGATTTTTTTTTTATTTCTCCCTTTTTGCATAATAACATTAATGGAAACACATAGTACAAGCACGTCTGTGAGTGCATACACCATGCAAAATGCTCCAAATTGAATTTTAATGAATGTGTTGTGCAGGGTGGCTGCAAGAAAGTTGTAATTTCAGCTCCTTCAGCTGATGCACCTATGTTTGTTGTGGGAGTAAATGAGAAGACCTACAAACCAAGCATGGACATAGTTTCTAATGCTAGTTGTACTACCAATTGTCTTGCTCCTCTTGCCAAGGTCTAGTTGCATCCTTATATTTTAAGCTTTATTTTCGCACTGTTAACTGTTAACTGTTAATGGTCACAAGTCATTTGCTATGATCAAAGAAATGGAAATTGTGTTTATTTTGTAAGATTCTGCTTTTGTGTGTTTTGACTTCTTGGTGGTTGACAATTCCATCTACCTGTATTTGACAGCATTTCTCTGTAGCTGGTAGACAATCCTATCTGCCTGTTTTTAGTTCATGGTTGATGATATCTGTTTTTCTTTTTGGCAGTTATCCTTAGTTTTTGTGATAACATGTTGCAGGTAGTTCATGAGGAATTTGGTATCATTGAGGGTTTAATGACGACTGTCCATGCAACTACAGGTATATGGATATTATGTGCCGCAAATTTATTAGATAGTACATGATGTTGCATTGTTATGATAACATGGTAATTTATGAAATCCAGCAACACAAAAGCCTGTGGATGGCCCTTCAATGAAGGATTGGCGAGGGGGTCGAGGAGCTGGGCAAAATATCATTCCTAGTTCAACTGGTGCTGCAAAGGTATCTGATTTATATGACCAAATTTCAGACGATAAACTTTGAGATGGAAAACTTTAATTGTAAGTTTCCTTTTAGGCTGTGGGAAAAGTTCTTCCGCAACTAAATGGAAAACTTACTGGAATGGCATTCCGTGTCCCAACACCCAATGTTTCTGTTGTTGATTTAACTTGTCGACTTCAGAAGAGTGCCTCCTATGAAGATGTCAAAGCAGTCATAAAGTGAGTTTTTTAACGTGTGGCTGAAGTATCCGCCATGTTCATTTCTCTGCTTCATTTTCTTGAGTATATACCATGTTCAACGATATTCTTATTTCCTTTTAATAAAGGTATGCTGCAGCGGGTCCACTTAATGGCATTCTTGGATACATGGATGAGGATGTTGTCTCGAATGATTTTATGGGTGATTCGAGGTACTGTCAGTTTCTCTCTATTTTATGCATTCATCCTCTATATACCTTACGCTGAAATGTAAAATGGGATTGTTTTAATCCAGGTTGAGCATATTTGATGCAAAAGCTGGAATAGGGTTGAGTGATTCTTTTATGAAGCTTGTTTCATGGTATGACAATGAGTGGGCTTACAGGTATGCTTTCCTCTCTTTCTCTCTCTCCTGCACTCAAATGTGTACGGCAGGCACACAGATATGCAAACACAAGAGTGATGCATATGTTTGAATGATGATGTCCTTTCACGAAATACAAATCATACTGTCTGATGGTTTTCTTAAAACTCTGTTGCAGCAATCGGGTTCTTGACCTAATAGAGCACATTTCACTGGTGTTAGCGACACACAACTAAATATTTAGTGATTTGTGGTGCCATTTTTGTGTGGGTTAGAAGTTGGTTTCAGGTAATAGGCATAAATTCTGCAGTACCTGAAGTGTGTTTTTTCTCTTTTTGGATTGCTTGTCCATGTAAGAGTTGGGTGTCCCATAATGAAGATTCGAGCATTTTAAGACTGCTATTTGTGGCAAATCTAGGAGGCTTTTATCTTTGTAAAAAAACATATTTGGGAAGTACCTTTTATATGAAAATTTATGAATGATCTGGCTTGATGTTTCCTTTTCTGCTTTTAGCTAAATGGTTGTGGAAAGTACTTGTACTATGTAGAAAAAGAATTCAATACTATTAACAAATTCGCAGTTCTAGTGAGCTCCCAAAAAAATTTAACAGCTTTCAGCTATATATCAAAATTTCTAAAAGCGTATCTTTAAATATTTTGGTTTTGGGAGTGAATTACATAAAAAATCTAATTTTTTAAAATAATGACTAGATGAGCCCGATTTTTTTTTTTGTAAAATTAAGGGATTGAGCCAAAATAACGAAAACGTTTTTACCTAATTTGCAATAAAACACGTTCAGCTAGAATCTTTTTTTTTCAATGGTAACTTCCAACTGCTATTTTCTCCTATAGTTATTTAATTAGCTGTTGAAACTAACGGCTACTCCCATGACAGCTAATTTTTTTTTATAGAAACCTCTCATTTCTTTTTTTTAATTCAATTTCAACTCTCTCTCTCATTCTAAAATCTCTCTCAATTCCCTCTTAATTTTTCACTCAAATTTTATTTCTCTCAACTCTTTTTTTTATTTAAAGTGTATTAAGATTTTTTAAAATTATTTTTTCTATTACAATTTATTTTATGTTTTTCAAAATTAGCAATGACAAAATCTCTAATTTATTTTGATGACTAGCACATTTTGGTTGATCAATTGCAAATGGTAAATTTTTTTTTTATATTTAATCTAATTTAATTTAAATATTCTTATTATATTAGAATTTAATATTTTTTATGTTTTTTTATATATAGCTGGAAGATTGAATTTTTGAGATGTATATGTAATCTACCTGCTTAGGTTCCCTATGATGGTAGGTCCCTAAGGCAAATTCATCATTTGGTTACTCTATCAAGTGTTTTATTAGGGAATGCCTCACAGGCGTGCCCAAATCTCACACTAAGCGAACTAACATCTTCCACTTGGTCATTACAAACTTCACTCTACAGATTTTCCAAATAACACACCATGAAGGCTTTCACATGATACGTCAAAATGAATTTGCATAGAATTCACCACAAAGGCTTTTCAGGTAACCTGTCGTGTTTGGCGACATGGATTTGCCTAAACTTAGTACCACTTGAGGTTTGTCCATTATCGCCCAGGGACACGCAACAATCCTATAACTAATGTGGTTCACCCACCATTTCCAGAATATGCCATCAGCATGATCTTCCACATAATTGTATCACTAGCCTTCGTGTTTACTGTCTCGACAGACTACATTTAGCCATACTGGCCATTGTGTTTATTGTCCCAACGAACGACATTAAGACACAACCTCGTTATTACCATGCAACATGACATTCACGTCAATACATACCTATAGAAGCATCACAGATAATTACACGAACAAGCATACGTTCTACGGTTTCTCAAGAAGACATGCTTAAAAAAGTGCACGACAATCATACAAAAGGATCATGCTATTATAACGCGCAGGAGACAAGTCTAGAGACTCACCTTAACCTCGGCTTGGAGCTTTCATTTCAAATGTTTGTCTCAAACTAGTAGCAACAACTACTTAAAAAATTACAAGATTCCCATTAGAATCCCCAGTACATATATTTTACTAACATTTTGAATTCATGCGACCCCCATACAAGGCCTTCCTATAACACCTTTCCTTTCTATAATCGTAACATGCAAATCTATAAGACTTACCAGAAGGTTGAATCATCTATTGATCAAACGAGATCTTAGTTCGATCGAAGAAGGAAAAATTGTTAAGGTTAGACAAAAGAAGCTGAACATTAAGCATAAAGAAAAACCATCTAAATGATCCCGTCCTTTAAATATACCCTCAGTCCCCTTGATTTCTTACCAAATCCAAGGTAGGTAAAAGAAAATCCGACGAAGGTTAACCTCACTGCTGACAAGTCATGGGGAAGGTCAAATTAATACATTAGACTCTTATTGAGAAGTGGCTAGCCATGCTGCTTGTGATAATTTGTTTAGTTGGCTTATTTTAGTATATAAGCAATCTTTCATACATCTTGCTACTCTGCTCTTTACTCTGATTTCTGCTTCTGTTACTGTAGAATCTCAACAACTCCCAACTAAACCTGATACAAGTCCAATTGAGCAGTATTTGTAACACCCAAGCCTGTAACCATCACCAGTTTAAGGTCTCAAAGGTTTACAAAACTTTATGAATTTTTTTTACATACAAATCAATCACATATCCATGTAATTACAAACTAGTAACTCAAAATGTTAACTCCATTTAATCTTTCACATTCATTTGCAACATTCCAACCAATCAGGGATCAATTTGAACCATACAAGAACTTAGGATCACAATCGGAAATTCTTCCCAACAGGGGGTCATACAGCCCTATGTCTCAACAAACAACTTTCATCACTGACTAACCAAATTATAATCTAAGACATACTCATCAATACATTTGCCAAGAAAGAATCGATACTAATATCACATATCATGACATCTATATTCCATATCAAACCATAATACCACAACTATCAACCAAGCTACATCAATCATTCTTACTATCACTATGTAGTACCCAAATCCAACACCGTCTTTGATTAGGGTTTTGAGGTCTTTCAGTTCATTTACAATCGGAACAATTACAATTCTAAACATCATTTCAAATAGTTGCACTCATCAAACTATTTTACAATTCAATTAAATATTTCATTCTCTTTTACAACATTTCAAATTAACAGGGACTTAATTGAATTGCAATTGAACATCACACGAAAACATCAAATTTCCAACAGTAGGGGTCACACAGTCGTGTGTCTTAAACACACGCCCGTGCGCCTTATTATACACGTTCATGTCATAGACCGTGTGCCAGACCATGTGCATACCCGAATTACCAACACACGGCCATGTCACAAACCGTGTGACAGGCCATGTGCATACCCAAATTCCAACACACGCCCCTATGTGAAATCGTGTGTTGGGTCGTGTGTCTATGCGAAATAGGGCCACACGGTTGTGTCCCAACCTGTGTGTTGCATGTGTAAGACCTGCTCTTATTTACCCAGGGCACACACTCGTGTTGTGGCCCGTGTATCAGACCATGTGTACCTACGAAATTCTCAAATAATATGTATAAATTCCTACTAACTAGCTACACGTACACATACCTCATAGCCATTTATATTCCCATAGACATTCAACTTAATTTACTCAATCAATTCACATATTAGAACATACCATTCAAACTCATTCACTTATCTAATTAAACATATTACCCTTTTTTAGTACATACAAATACCCAAGCCACATCTGGCATTTGATAACAAAATGTATTTTATGCTTATTAAACTATCATCATTCAAACGGTTAAACATACTCAGGTAATGCAAAATATATCATCCTAGTACATGCCATATAAGCTAGGTGATATAAAAACTACGAAGATGCTTTTGAGATAGTGTGATTCTTCAAGAGGATCTGATCTTCCAACCACGAATATAAAATCTATAAAACAATAGACAGATTCACTGGTAAGCTTACATAGCTTAGTAAGTTCGCAAATCAGTAAATCTTACCAAAATTAATGTTTTAAATAATACAAGGAAACAATTGAGATTACTTGATTCGGTCCTGACAGAATACGATTAATTGTGGTTGTCGTAGAATGTAGCTTATTCAAGTCCAGAATATAGTTTAGCTCTCACGAGCCCAGACAGAGTTTAGCTTTTACGAGCCCAGACAGAATTTAACTCATACGAGCCCAGACAAAGTTTAGCTCTTACGAGTCCAAACAGAATAACGCTATTATCGAGCCAGAGACCAGAGTTATGCTCTTTCGAGCCAAAAACAAATTACTCTTCAAGGTTTTAGTCTCGATCCATAATCAATAATATATTCAAGATAAATATATAATTGAAAATATCAAATTTGAAAGTTAATAGTACGAACTTACCGGGCTGATTTGTAGTAATCGTCAAAGTACAATAACTACTCCTCTACTTTATTTTTTCCTCGGTTATCAACACGTTCTTGATCTAAAATAATAATTCTATTCAATTAACTAATTCCACAATAAAAGTAACTCATTTTATGCAATTAAGTCATTTTTGAAATTTTTACAAAATCACCCCTAATATTTTTCTTTTATGCAATTTAGTCCCTAAGCCTTAAGCATGCAAAATAACCATTTTTATTCAAATTTCAGCTTATCCAAATATTCATATGCCTTTCAAAAGCCCATTCTTGCAATTATTTAACATCAAACCAATTTTTATTTAATCACTTTAACATTTTAGTCCATTAACATTAAAATTATTAAAAATTACTTTACAAAATAGTCTTATTTAACAACCAAACTTAATAATTTTTCATAAAACTTCAAAAACACATTAAAATCATCAATGGAATAACCCTCAATGTTTAATAATTTTACAAATTAGTCTCCGGATTAGTTAGATCAAGCTAAAACGAACTCAAAAACATAAAAATTACTAAGAACAAGTGTCAAATACATACCAAATAGGGAAACCAAAGCTAGCCGAAGCTTCCTTCATCTCCAACCATGGTGTTTCGGCTATTTGGGAGAAGAAGATTCAAAAGAAATGAAATTAATTTAACATTTCTTTTAATTTATCCTTTTGTTTACCTAATTTACAATTTTAACCTTTTAATATAACTTATAAAATAACTAGTTCTTGTCCATAAATGTCCAATATTTATGTATATGGTATAATTACCATCTAAGGAAGGTTTAATTGCACAATTGGTCCCTAATATCTTTAATTTTTAACTAAACAAGCTTAATTTCAATTTATCCTAAACTAATTAGGACTAAATGAATAAATAACCCAAAAGTTAGTGGATTCAATCATATCCCGCTTGGATTTTTACCATGGTTTAATTACCATTTTGGTCCCTTTACTATTTTTAATCTATAGCGATTAACTTTTACCTCTTTTATAATTTACTCATTTTACCTCAGTTAAGCAATCAATCATCAAAATTATCAGACCAAACATCAATTCACACAAAATAAGACTTTGTAAATATTCAATAAAAATATTTACGATCCTAAATTTCATAAACAAGGTCCCGATACCTCATTTTCTAAAACCACTTAACTTTTGAACCAAACCACTTATACTAACTTTTAATTCAATAATTAAAATTCACCAATTCAAAATTCCATATAAAAATTATTATTGACTCATATAATTTAAATACTCATTATATGAATTTATTCGTCGAATTTATGATCCTGAAACCACTGTTTTCGACACCACTAAAAAACGGGTTGTTATAGTACTCATGTTAATCGGGCGTACTATATCTTGGAGGTGACTCATGTTTAACATGGTATTAAAGACAATTAAGTCTCTTACAATTTCCTCATACACTTGACAAGCTCTTAGGATTCAAACACAACTCTAGGGCACACTCGGTCATATGCACGCATTTTCTTAGGCAAAATCTTTCTTTACTTGAAAACATACCGTGACTAATTCCTTAGATATCACCAACAAGCGGATGCTTTAACGTTGGCACGTGCCAATACCCTAACTCACCATCAAGCTAACAGAGTGGCGGATCATGTTACCTCAACGCCCGACAATTTACCTACCTACCTACCTTACTCATCTTTTTGGATCCACCATTTTCTGGGTATGACAACATTGTTAGAAGATTCAACCATGAACCTTAAATATGAATTGACTACTATTTAAAAAAAAAAAAACAATTCTCCTTAATTTAGGCTCCGTTTGTTTAACTGAAAATAGCTTCTAGAAAACATTTTCCTGTGTTTATTTCATGAAAAACAACTTGGTCAACGAAAAATAACTTACCTTTTGAAAAGCGTAAGTCATTTTTCGAAAAAGAGCTCTTTATGGTGATTTTATTTTTATATAAAAATTAACTTAAGTCAAGCTTAATACTATTATATTAGTAATAAATTTTTATTTTATTTTTAAAAATGTTAATATAAAATATTATAATTTTTAATATTATTAAACATATATATTTAATTATCAAGTTTTTTACCTAAAAAGGTCAATTTCCTAAAATAATTACAAAAACGGGTCGTTTTGTCTGATATTTACCAAAATGAACCGATTTTACAAAAACGCATTGAGCTAGCATCGTTTTCAATGGAAAATAAAAAAGCACGTCCAGTTAGAATCACTTTTCCCCTCTAAGCCGTAAAACATTTTTAGCTAGAAGTATTTTTGCCACATTAACACTAAAAATAGCAGAAAACAAGAGATATCAGAATTTGAGTCTATATAAAGGCTTGTTTTGTAAGTTTTGTTTCTACATTAATAGATGACATAAAAAAAAAAAAATGGTGTTATTATTTTTAGTGCTAAGTTGGAAGTGTTTTTTTGAGTTTTCCTTGAAAATGCTTCCAGTTGAAAGTGTTTTATACGTTAGAAAGAAAAAATATTTTTTTTATTTTCTACTAAAATGACTAGCTTAACATATTTTTGTAAAATAAATCTATTTCGAGAAATATTAAGCAAAATTATCTATTTTCGTAATTATTTTAGGAAATGGAGTCTTTTAGGTGAAAAACTCTTAATTATTTATATCTAATCATATAATAAATTATATGTAATTTATTTTTTAATAAATTATTTAATATTTTAATTTATTTTAATAATAAAATTTAAAAATAATAATTTTAAATAATATTCTTCATATATTATTAAAATATATTTAATATTAATATTTTAATTATAAATATTTATTAAAAATTTACAATTATAAATATATTAATAATAAAAATTTTATAGTTTAAAAATTAAAATTCTACTTTTCATAAATTTAAAATTTACTCCCTATATTTTTATTTTCATAAAAAAACTAAAAAAAAAAAAACAATTAAAAAAAAAAAAAACCAACCATTTTCCAAATTTTTTTTTTCACAAATCGTTTTCGAAAATAACTAGTCTTTGGAGCCTGAATTCCAACTTACGGACGCTGAGGGGTATCACATTACCCTAAAAATTTCCATTAATTATAATCGTCGGCAAAAGTTAAAAGAAACCAAACTCAGATCTGCAACCTTCAAAATGAAGTCTTTAACAATAAAGGAAAAAGGTGGATTACCAGGAGAAGTTGACAACTCTTACAAGGAACTTGATGCTAAAATCCAGGTAATCATCACCGTTTATCTGTTCATCATCACACATATACAGTATTACCAAAGTTGAAACCAGTTCATATAGTTTTTACAAATTTACGGAGTTTGAAAGTCAATTATCTGTCTGCATTAGATTAGAAATAAGGAAATGAAAGTGCAAAGTTGTTGGCAGGCTAAGGCAGAAAACCTAAAAAAGAGATGGCAGTTGACTACTCGGATTGGTTCAGAAGCTTCCATGGAGACAAACAGGGACACAAATCCAAAGGTGGAATCTAAGGAGAAAGATGTAACTGATGATGATGGAGCTTCTGTCTCTCCCTGCATCTTTAAAACACCTTTTCCTGGCCTGCAATTCCAGGAGCCTCAGTTGGCTTCAATTGGCCCTTATCATCATTACACAGCACGAAACCTCCCACTTGACAAACACAAGTACTCATTCCTTGACAGGTTTATATCTCGGACAGGCAAAGATTTGCGCTTTTATGTGCAGCAGATGATGAGTCTTGAGTGGCGTTCCAGAATGTCCTACTCCGACGATTTCTCATTGTCCAGTCCCCAATTCGTTGAAATGATGTTACTTGATGGTTGCTTCATAATGGAGGTTCTGCACCATTTTGGAGGCTCTGAACAACCTTGGGTTTTCCCCATTGAACCATGGCAATTACCCATTTTGGTTCAAGACCTGCTCATTTTAGATAACCAAATTCCCTTTTTTGTTCTGGAAATGCTGTTTGAGTCATTGGAGAGCCAAGAAGGGACGCCAACACTTTCTCTATGCACTATGGCCTTGAAAATTTTCGATCTAGCTTTCCCTCTATCCATGGATATTGCCTGCCCTTTGAAACCCCACCATTTACTTGACTTGTTTCTCCACTCTATTCTCCCATCAAATCCATCCCAAACGGTCGCCCCAAATTTTGTTTACTCATTTTTGAAGAAAATCAGTACGAGAAACCAAGCTGATATAATGAGAGATCAGCTTGAACAGCAACCTCCATTTTACTTAACAAAGAATGTAATGGAACTCCAAGCATCAGGTATAGAGTTGAGGTCAACAACCGCTGCTAGGTTCACAGATATCAATTTCAACAACGGAGGGCTTGAAATCCCATCTGTAACCATTAATGACATCTTTATCGCCATCCTTAATAACTGCGTGGCCTTTGAGCATTGTTCTGAGAGAAGCTCCAAAGACTTAACTGCTTATGTCTCTTTCATGAGTAAGCTCATTAGACATCCTTCTGATGCAGAGTTGCTATGTTCAAATGGCATCATCTCAGGATGTTCCCACAATGACCAAAAAGTGTTACAATCTTTCCATATGCTTTGGAGACATATTCTAGATCTCGACTTCCAACATTCCTATCTTTCCAAGAGGTTGAAGGAACTAGAATGGTACTATACACAAGATGGAAAAACTCAGCCTTGGCGGCGTCTTGTGTCGAGATACTGGAGAATTTGTTTCTTCTGCATCACAAACCTTTTGTTGGGTTTCAACCGATTAAGATCAGGTGTTAATTTGATGATCCATTTCGTAGAGCAAGTTAAATTTAATGGCATAAATGGAGAGTTTCAGGGTGACATTACTTGTCCTCAAGACCATAGCTCTTTTGTCTGCGATTCCGTGTTCCGTATGGCTGGGTTCATATACAATAGTGCAAGAGGACGTGTAAAATCCATAGACTTGAGCCTTAGCACTAGCAAATTCATGGCTTTCTTTTTCCTCAATCTTGTCATTGTTATTATAATGCTCATGGATCATGAAATTCCTTCTCCTCCTCCTCGACCACCACCACCACCACGACGCAAACTTGATGAGAAGGCCGATGATTCAAGCGAAATTGATGAGAAGGTCGATGATTCTTTAAGAAAATTTAAAAAGATAATGAAGGATCAATATATCAAGGTTGAAGATACGGTGGCAGCGGATAAGCAAGGCATAGAGGTTGGAGACTCAACCAAAAGGAAAGAAGAATCCGAAGGGGACACCAGTAGAGTGTCATGGTCTATTGTGGAAAAAAATGAGATGATTGTGGATTGTGTGAGCAATGAGGGGTATTACAATGATCCATGGAGTAAACTATTAGAACATATAGTGCTTGTGAAGTTACTCTTGGCTCTGTCACCTTAACCTTGGGATTGATCTATGGCTGACTAAGTAACTATCTTTGTAAGTTTGATGTATAAGAATCTGTTTATGTTACCGTTTTAACTAAAGGGGATGGAATGAGTTCAAGAAACCTTATATCATCTCTCTAATAATTGCAATCAACACCAGGACAGGTAAGAAAATGACAGATGAGGTTGCTTTCCCCGCATGGGGTATTGAAATTCTAGTCACCACCTCCCCACTTGCCTTCAATGGTTAGGTAAGGAGAAGAAACGTTGAAATTCTAGTCAACATATTATAAAATATATGAAGAGTCGAATTTAAAGAAACCAAGTCGAAACACCTTCTGTTTACTTTCGTTTTGCTACCAAACTTTACAAAGCTTATCGCAATCCATCGGCCACATAATATGTGGGGACAAAACTACGTAAACAATACAATTTATAAAAATGTACGTTAAAATACGAGGCATTATTATACTCATGTATTTTAAGTTCAAATATTATTATAAAAATTATTTCATTTAAAGAAAATAAAAGCCACTTGTATTAATATTTATTAATTTATAAAATTAAATATAATTTAGTAATTTCTCAACGAGTTCATGTTCTGCTGATTTGTGATATCAACGACTTAATGTAAGCATAGATAAATTGATAAATAGATAGATAACTAATGCATATCCATATGATATACGGATTTATTGCATTTATGCTAAATTTGGTACGAGTATTGTTTATTCATCATATTTTAGTATATGAGTTAGCAATAAACGATTTTTAATTGGTAATTTATAGCCACTCATGTGACTTGTTTTGGGAGAAGAAAAGGATTTTTTTTTTCACTTGTTTTTTTGAATAGGTGTTATCTTTTACAATAAATTTTACTCATCTCTCTAATTTCAAGTTCAAATTTGTATAATTGTAATAAATAAGCTTTTTTCTTGTATTATTGCACACCACGATACGAGTGAAAATTATTATGTAAAAAATATATTTATTAAAAATTATAAAGTGCTAGGAATAAGCTAGCAATTGTAGTTAGGTGGTTGACAATTAGTTTGTTAAGAAGTCAATTGTTAGTGGTTAGTTCAGTTAGGTAATTTTGTTATTTAGCTATTGAATCAGCTGATTTGCTAACTGCTCTTCTATAAATGGCAAACACTCAGTTCTTATGGATATTAAGAATCATTCAATAAAACAAGGTATTGTTGTTTCTATTAGTTTATCTCTTCCTCTTGTCGTTCTTGGTCAATCTCGACATGGTACCAGAGCCACGATTTTTCTTGCTGAAGAAAGTGAAAGTTTGTTCACAAGGTCGTTGATTCATCATGGCACCAAAAGTAGTTTCAGGAAACGAAGACAGTCAGAATCACTCCTCAAATGGTAGTAAGCAGATAAATTCACCTTTTTCGGAGCCTAGTTCAGTTGCTTTTATTGTTGGTTAGAAAGTTCAACAAATTCTTAAGCATGATACTGTCAAACTTGGTGAGAATAAGTTTCTTTTATGGAAGCATCAAATCATGTTGATTCTTGAAGGGTATGGTGTACAACGCTTTGTTTTAGGAGCTGTTAGTGTCCCATCTCAGTTTGTAGTGGATAAAGATGAGAAGTTAGTTGAGAATCTTGAGTATGTGTTGCATAAACAACAAGATAAGTTGCTAGCATCTTGGTTGTTGTCTACCGTGTGTGATGAAGTCTTATTTATCTTACTAATGCTCATACTAGTTTTGATGTGTGGGTTACAAAAGAAAGGAAGATTGCTACAAAGTCTATTGTAAAGATTTCAAGTTTAAGGCATGCCTTGTGTTCTCAAAAGAAAGGTTAGTTACCTATTAAGGAGTATCTAGCCAAGATCAAGGGGATGTGTGACACACTAACTGCAACAAATAGTCTAATTTCTGAGTAGGAATAAGTTAACATTATTCTTGCAGGGCTCTCCGTAGAATATGAATTTGTCCGGGTGTTGGCCTCAGCTACTTGTGTTTCCCTTGACCTTCTTACTAAAATGCTTTTTGATTGTGAAGAAAGACAGCTAGAGTTTTTGTCCAGTGTGCCTATGCAAGCTAATCTAGCTAGTCAACAAAATAGTGAGGGTACAAATCAGTCCAAGAACTCTAGTTCGAATGGCCATATCGGGACCTATAATCAATGGCATAAGAAACAATTTAGAGGTGGTTTTTAGCATGGTAAAGGGTCTCATCGGGGCAAAGGTCGTGGGGGATGTTTTCCACACAATAGACCCTAATGCCAGTGATGTGGTAAAATTGACCACATTGTGTAGAAGTGTTGTTACAGATTTGATGATAACTTTCCATGTGTTTCTAATGAGGGCCAAATAATGTTTGTGAATTTTTATTAGTTTACTGATTAAAGACAATAACACATTCTTCACAAAGTTGTGGCATGCACCAATATTGTAGTAGAGCTCTTGGTCCATTGACTTAGTGGTGGCAATCTCCAAGCAGTTTTCCTCAAGTAGGCCTTGGTTAACCAGGGTATCATTTTGAAACATCCTCAAACAACAATGCTGATTAGATATGGTATCCATATTTAGAAGCCACAAACCACATCACAATGATGTTTCAAATCTCAATCATGCTACTGAGTACACAAGTATGGGCAAACTTTTGATAGGCAATGGTACTGCTGTCTCTATCTCACATGTAGGATCTTCCTCTATTGTCACTGGTAATAAACTCTTATACCTTAAACATGTTCTTCATGTTCTAACTACAACAACCACTTGTTTTCTAGTGGTGTCGAAAAACGGTTGTTTTGGTACCTCATTTTCGATGAGTGAGTCTGTAAATATTATTATTTAATATTTACGAGGTTATTATAAGATTTAATTCAAGATTGATCTCTTAATTTTTTTTCAATTGGATAGGTAATTAAGGTAAAATGGCTAAATTGTAACAGCGGTAAAAGTTAATTACTATGAATTTTTAATTAGACCATTTAGTATTTTTTTTTTTGATAGATGACCATTTAGTATTATTGGTTGGTGGAGGATGATGTATAATTCCACTAACTTTAAGTTAAGTAATTTTAGTATTAAGTTAATTAAGGTTTAGTTTAATTAATTAAAGCTTATTAATTTTAAACTAGGTACAAAAGAAAAATTAAAATAAAATGAAAACCATTTTCTCATCTTCTTCTCCACCATTTAAAAAGGAAGGAAATAGGGTTTTTGAGATTCCGAGAGTTTGATTTAACTAGCCCTTGTACCAATTTGCAAAACTGTTAGACAATGTTGTCAATAAGGTGTGCTAGTTCATGCACAAGCCTCTTAATCAACATTTCATGGCTGTGAAACATATTCTAAGGTACTTGCAGGCCACCTTAGAGTATGGCATATGTCTTACTACAACCTCTCAATTGTCTCTTTTAAGCCACTCAGAAGCTAATTAGGGCTTTGATCTAGATTATAGGCGCTAGACATCAGGTTTTTGCATTTTCCTAAAAGGCAATCATGTTTCTTGAGGCTCAAAGAAACAACAAATGGTGTCTCGGTCCAGTACAAAAGTACAATACATGAGTCTAACACTTGCCATTGCTGAAATCATTTGTCTGGAATATTTGTTAGTTGAATTACATGTTCAGGTTGCAAGCAAGATAATTATATGGTGTGATAACTCGAGTATTGTAGCAATATCATCCAATCCAGTTCTTCACTCCAAGTTTAAGCATGTGGAACTTGATTTATTTTTTGTTCGAGAGAATGTGCCAACTGGCAAATTGGTCATTTGTAACAACCCGTTTTTTAGTAATGCCAGGAATAGTGATTTCGAGACCACAACTCCAATGAGTCAGATCGTAAATATTAATTATTTAATATTTATGATGTCGTTAGTGTCGTAATAAATTCTAGTTAAGAAATTTTATTGTTTAAATGGTTAATTAAATAAAAAGGATTAAATCATAAAAGTGGAGGAAGTTTACTTCTATTAGTTTAATGGTTAAATAGATATGGGAAGATAAATTTAGGTACTTGAAGGGAAATATGCCTTTTGTATATTAGGTGGACGGTCTGGGGTATTGAATTTGTTTAAGTTGATTGATTTTGACAAGGGCAAATATGTATGTTAATAAATAAAAGGTTAATAAAGAAAACAAAAGGAAAATTAGAGTTATCTTCTTCATTTAACAAAATTAGAAAGGAACCCTTGGAGAGCTTGAAGAACATTCGGTCAAGCTAAATTCATCTTTTGATCAAGAACGTGCTGTTGATTGTGGAAAATGAAAAGTTACGTAGTAGTCCCTAAAATTAAGTCATAGTTACGATTTAGTCCGGTAAATTCGTAACTTTATTTCTTTAATTTCATACTTTCAATTATGTTTACTTTGAATTATTATGGACATATTAAACAAAAGTGAAGGTTTTAAAAATAAAGAATTTATCTGTATTTGGCTCAAATGAGCAATAATCTGAAACTCAACTTGAACGAGCATTACTCTGTATCTGGCTCGGAAGGGCATTATTTTGTACTGGGCTTGAATAAGTCATTTTCTATATCTAGATCGAATGAGTAATAATCTATTCATTGCTCAAGTGAGCTACATTCTAAAACGGTTTTGAATGAACATATTTTGTCTCGGATATATCATGATATCATTGTTATTTCCTTGTACTTAATTGAACAATTTATTTGGTAAGCTTTACTGATTTTGCGAACTTACTAAGTTTCGTAAGCTTACCTGTGAATTTATATATTGTTTTGTAGATTTCGTTTTGTTGATAAAAGATTGGATCAACTTGAAGAATCGCACAATCCCAAAAGCATCTTCGGTAGTTTTTGTAACACTTGGCTTATATGGCATGTACTAGGTTGAATGTTGTTTGTTATACTCTTGTATGCATAAGACTCTTGATTAGTACATAGATGATAGTAGAGAATATGTTGGATGGAAAATGCTTAATATGACTTTTGTTGTTATAATGTATAGGAATTGGTTAATATTTTGAAAAGGAATGAACTGAGTAAACTTGTTTATTTTGTGTTTTGTGTCTTAAATAATGCTTGAAAAATGATGTAAATTGTTTTGGGATTTAGAAGTTTATGCCTTTGTTGGTATTTAGAAGTGTAACACCCAAAAGTCAACACCGTCGTCGGTTAAGGTCCCGACTGCTCTACCATACATAACTATAATCAATCTCGAAGTTACAACTTTACATTAACAAGCTACTGACATCTACATACATTCTCTCAATTCAACATTCATCATTTACCATTAATACATGCAAGGATCTAATCGAAATACAATTGGAATATTGCTCGAAACTTTGAAATTTCAGCGAGACAGGGGTCACACGACCGTGCCCTAGATTGTGTGCCAGACCGTGTGCATACATGAAATACCCATATATGGTCGTGTCACAGACCGTGTGACAAGCCGTGTGTACATGCGAAAATACCCTACACGCCTGTGTGTGAAACTGTGTGCTAGGTCGTGTGTCAGTTCGAAATAGGGCCACACGATTGTGTATCATCCCGTGTATCCCCTGCACCTATTTTTTATAAGGCACACGCCCGTGTGTCAGGCCGTGTGTACCTTCGAAAGTACAGAATTTAACCAAAAAAAATCCTATAATCCACATATCAAGCATAACATTCAACAAGCTTCTTAACTCTATTGAATTCCATCTTAAAGATTATCAAATTCTCATGAATAGAAAGCAAAACATACAAAAATAGAGCTTACAAAGAACTTTAGTAGTCACATATAAACATGGTAAAGTACAACATCTCTTTCAAGCAAGGTTTGAACATTTAATCAAAATACACCCTACTTCAATATGTTCCAACAAAATACATTTGAAAATAGTAGCATTCCTAGTACATGTCATAAAACCAAGTGATATAGTTACTATCGCACAAACTCCGGGATATATGATGCTCCGAGATGATTCGATCTTCGAACAGCAAAATTGAATCTACAAAACAGCAACAGTTTACACGGGTAAGCATTTTATAGCTTTGCAGGTTCACAGAGTTAGATAGATTTACCAAACTTCAAGAGTTGTACAATCTAAAATCAACTGAACCAAGTAAGTTGTATACATCCGTTATTGGATTCGATTCACATTTGATAACTCACGATGTCGTAGAGAATCTGTAACAAAGCAGGATCTCCAATATCGGACCTTTTTATCTCAACCATCATAGGCCCAATTTAATAACTCACAATACTATAGAAAATTCGTAACAAATGTAGGATCTCCGTCATCGGATTTAATCTGTAAAAGGATTCATTTCACATTTAATACTCACGATGACATAAAGAATCCACGACAATCACCAGATCTTCGTCATCGGACCTTTTTTACATTTCTGGCTCAAGGCCCGTTAGCTCTTCCTTTCCTTTGTTCTCATCTTTCACGTTTCCAACCACCATCACAATTCATAACAGTTGTATTCAAGTACAAAAATGTACAATTTAAATTGGAATTTAACAATACGAACTTACTAGATTGATTTGTAGTTATGGATAAGCTTCAGGACTACTCTATAATTTTTCCTTCCCCACGATTTGTGGCTCGATCGTAATCTAAATAAAAAAATCATCCAAATTTCCATATTAAATCATATAATTAAATCATTTTACACTATTTGATCCTTTTGGAAAATTTACAAAATTACCCCTAGCATTTCACTTTTATTCAATTTGGTCCCTAGACACAAATCATGCAAAATAACCATTTTCTCTCTATACCCTTACTAGAAGATTATTCAAAGCTCCCATACAAGTCCTTACAATTTATCTATTTCACAACAAGTACCCGTAATTTCATCATCTTAACATTTTAGTCCTTAAACCCTGATTTCATCAAAAATCACTTTACAAAAATATCAATCCCAAATTGAATTTTGGCTACTGACTTGCATTGTATCGGTATAAGTTTTCCAAAGTATCGATAGTCCATGGTTGTACCAGTAGTCTGGTCACATGTATCGGTAGAAGTTGCAGGACAAATTTACCTTGCTATTTGGAATTTGTTGTATCGATAGAAGTATGGTTTGTATCGGTAGTACCTATACTTGTATCGATAGAACTTCCACTTCTATCGATGGGAAACTGCAGTTATTATTCAATGCTTACTGACTTGACTTCTACCGATACTTACTCAATCAGGTACCGGTAGAAGTCCCTCAGATTTTACAAAATTATTGATTTTGACTTGAATTAAATAGGAATGATTTTGAAAACTCAAAAATTCTCGCATGAATGTTTATGAGACACCGTATTGTCAAGATATGGAATTTTAACTGGATGTAAAACAAAGTTGTAATGACTACCTACTCGGGTTCGACGATTGAACCAGGCAAAGGGTGTTGCATCATTGGCCATGTCCCAGCTCAGGACTAGGTGGCAGATGTGCTTAGAAAACCTCTCTAAGCTAGATGTTTTACCAGGTTCAGGACACAACTCAAAATTCTCAACAGAAATGAGCATTTCCAGAGCAGCAGATGATCGGTCAATGTTGAGGAATAAGCTAGCAATTGCAATTAGATAGCTGGAAATTAGTTTGTTAAGAAGTCACCTGTTAGTTTTTAGTTCAATTAGGTAATTCTATTATTTAGCTATTGAATCGATTGACTTGCAAGTTGCTCTTGTATAAATGGAAAACACTCAGTTCTTGTGGATGTTAAGAATCATTTAATAAAACAAGATCTTTTTTGTTTTTGTTAGTCTATTTCTTCTTCTTGTTGTTCTTGTTAATCACGACATAAAAGAATCAATGGTAAAATTGAAGGTTTAAAACCATGGCTTCCTTGATTTAAGTCCAATCATATGTGGAATTTTTTATATAAAAAATAAAAAGATAATAATACCCTAATAATAATATAATTTACTTTGTAAAAAAAACCCTTTAGTTATTTTTCAATTGAGTTGGTTGACATATTAATTTGTATAGTTAAAGAATTTAGGGTAAATCACAACATTAGTCACTCAATTATGAGTAAATTTTTGTTTTGGTCAATTAAAAAAAAATTACAATTCAGTTACTAATGCTTTCAAAATTGTTTTTTTCTCTCACTTGACTGTTAAGTGGCTAAAGGTGATGCTATTTTAGTTGGTATAATAATAATTTTAATCTTCAAATTTTAATTTTTTATCGATTTGACTTTGATTCTATATACAATTATATAAAAACAAAATTGTTCAAAAAAAGAAATTAGAAAATTCAATATAAAAATTCTAAAAATATCAAAATCTCAAAAGTGTTGTTGCTAAAGATTTAGTATGTCCAAGAATAAGAAAATGATCAATTGGGTGATGTAGAATAAGCCTTAAATTCTAGAATTGATATTCTAAAGATTTATGAAATCGACCCTGTTGCTATTTTTTAAATGAAAAATATAAAATATATCATAAAATTTTATTTTTCAGACTCAATTCAAAATTTAATTATTTTCAAAATCCAAATCGTAAAATAAATTATATTCCAATTTTTTTCATTTCATAATGAAAAATCTTTGTAAAAAAAATAGAAGTAAAAAACAAAGACCATTAATTTTATTTAATGTTTCTATTTGTTCATGTTTTTTTTAAAAAAATGGGTATAAGATATTTTTATATAGTTCTATGATTTTCTAAATAATAAGAATTGAATATTTCTATACCGATAATGCAAAGAGAGAAATTTCGAAGGGTTCAAAAATAATTTTCCCTCACATTATTATTTTTTTGAATTTTCTATGTACTTTTAGAAATTTTAAATTAAAAAAAACTCAAATATTATATATTTTTTTATAAAACCGTGATGAAATTGGTAGAAAGCATAAAAACCAAATTGGTAGAAAGCATAAAAACTTAAGGATTAAAATTGCTAATATACCAATTAAAAAATATATATTCATTAACCATTTAACTGTCGGGTGATTGAAAAACAATTTCGAAAATGTTAATAACTAAATTGTAATTTTTTTAATTAAATGGTCAAAACTTACCTATAATCGAGTGAGTATAATTTATTTAAATGAATTGATTTAAACAAAATTTAAAAGTAATATCTTGGGTTGGGTGGGATTTGGGGTACTATACATGGAGTCATGGGCACTACTGATTTGGATTTGGATTTGGATTTGGATGTGTATAGTATATATGGGTTTGGTTTGGATCTGAATCAGACCCATGGACCATACTGGTCCAGGAGGAGCCTATTTTGGTAATTGAGGAAACAGAGGCGCTATAAATATAGCATAAACCCTAGTTCCTTTGAAATCTTAGTATCTTATCTCTATCTGGTGCCGCAGCAAGCCTATTTCGCAAACAGCAAACGGGGCCATCTCCGGCGCAGCAGACAGTCAGATAAGCAGAGAATATGGAGGCAGCCAGAACTGTTAAGGACGTTTCCCCTCATGACTTCGTCACGGCTTACGGCGCTCATCTCAAGCGTTCCGGAAAGGTGCCCTGCTTTTTTCGCTTTCTTCATTTTATTTCTCAGGGATATAATATTTTCATGTAAAATGCTCTACCTGCAAATTCAGATTCAAATCGATCTTTGTTCCTTTTTTTTTTCTACTTAAAAAGGATTGTTTTTCCTTAATCTGACTATTTTTTTTTTTTTTAAAATAGATCGAGCTTCCTTCATGGACTGATATTGTGAAGACTGGTAAACTCAAGGAACTTCCTCCCTACGATCCAGATTGGTACTATATCAGAGCTGGTATGTATGTTTTATAGATTTATTAGGCCAACGCTGATACTGCATTGTATGCTTATTTATGCTCTAATCATCGCTATATCTTGTTTTTGAAGCTTCCATGGCAAGGAAGATATACTTGAGGGGAGGTCTTGGTGTTGGTGCCTTTAGGAGGATTTATGGAGGGGCTAAGAGAAATGGAAGTCGCCCACGTCATTTCTGCAAGAGCAGTGGATCTGTCGCCCGTCACATTCTTCAGCAATTGCAGAATGTGAATATCATTGATATTGATCCTAAAGGGTGAGTTTTCTCTGCTACCATTGTATTTTTTTGCAATAATATGATTGCTACTGAAATTATTCATTTGTTGGTATCATTATAGCTTCACCCCTAACAACGAATGTAAATGAGGAAACGATTCATGATTTTATCATTCTTTATTCAGAAAGTTAGATAGACATGTCTTCTCTAACCCATTGTTTCAAAGAATTACTTATTTTATGTGTTTTTTTTAAGCATGTAGGTGTATACTTGAAATCCTTGTAATATTCTAAGCCAGTGTTACTCTTAAATACTTTATTGGTCTACATGTGCTCAATATTTGTGACATACCTGGGTAGAGATGTTTTGTTTGAATATATTTAACTTAAAAATGTTGCAAATATCCCCATTGGATTTGCTTGACTATGAATAATGTAGTTATGTGGTTTATGACAATGGATTGTGAAATGTAGAATGTTGAAGCATATATCTTCTTTTTAAAAATAAGAAGCAAATACACCGATTTAAATTCATCTGAAGATAACTTTTAACATGTACAGAAGCACTCATCTTTAAGAAACTTTATATTAATTTCTTAGGATTAAAACAAGAAATTGTCATAATGATTTGCAAGTTAGATTTCAAAATGTTATAATGATATAAAGGGGTTTCATTGTAAAGTTTCAGAAACTATGTAAACAGAAATGTTGTTTGGCATGTATCATATGGTGATAGCAAGTTCTGTTATCTATTAAGATAAACTAATCTTTACGTGGCATATCAGTGGAAGGAGAATCACATCAAACGGTCAGCGTGATCTGGACCAAGTTGCTGGAAGGATTGCGGTTGCCATCTGAGAAATTTTGAGAGAGCTGTTGTCGAAGGCTGTGTTAATCAATTTTTGTGTTGGTATATCCACTGTGGGAATTTTTTTTTAATTTTAATTTTAGAAACCAATGTGGCTGGTGTTTAACTATGACCCTGAGTTTTGAATTCCAATGGAAGATTGTATGGTGAAGTTACCCTTCAGCATGTTTACTGTTTTCGTTCTCACTGGATTGTCCAGCACTGAAACCTAAGTTCTGATTCAGTTGTGTTTTAAAGTAGTCTATATCGTTTAATTAGTAAGAGTTTAGAATTTTTGACAAATATTGGTAATAAATGTCGGAATTAGTGTGAAGTGATGAGTGGAAATGTTCTTTAAATCTGAAGTGTATGCTTTTGTTATATTTCCTTTTAAGGAATGGTCAGTGCCACATAGTCAAATGCAGTTCAAGAAATTTTGGAGTATAAAATCAGTAGTTTTTTTTCTCTTAAAGAACAGCCTTAGAATCCATCTCTCTGAAAGTTTACTAGCCGAAAATCCAGAGTTTAATCGTTTGTTACTACCATAATTTTTTGGGGAAAAGAAAAGAAGATTCGGCTTTGAGACAAATCAAAATGGGCAAATTTTGCTATTAGATTTTGTAGTTCGTGGGTTGCAGATTTAGTATATATATTTTCATTTATTTAAAAATTTTAGTCTTGATCTATTATTTTGGAAGTTTAATTTATCAACTGTTCTTGCATGTATAATGTTACGTTAATTTCTTGTTTAGAGACACCCACTTGTTTTCTAGTATAAAAGACTTGAGGTGTGTTCTCCATTGCTGTTTAAAAAAATACTTTCGGGTTAAGTGTTTTTTTCACCCTTGCAATGAAGAACACAAGTTCCAAAAACAGATATTTGAGTGATTTTGGTTTTTGCATTTGAAAGTAAAAATTATCAAAAATTGTTTATTTATATTAACTGTTTAAAAGGTATATAAAAATTAGATTAATTTATATTTCATATATCATTATATTAAATTATTTAAATATTTTATGTATCATTGTATTAAATTATTTAATGAGATTTTTTTTATAAGGAAAGGGATTATTAACTCTTGGTAATTATGTTAAAACTTTGACACAAGTTAAATGAGTTGTGGTATGCTTGAGCGAGCACCCGTAGTTATGGCCCCAGTGACCATGTAAAAATATCAGGGACAGTGATAAAATTTGTCCATGAAAACCAAGCTTCATGTTCTAGTCGATGCAAGATCTTTGAACTTGTTTTTGAAGCTTTAATTTACACATTTGCAACTGATTGAGTTGCATCTTCATACTCTCCACCTCTTTTCTTATCATCATAATCTCCTTTTGAGGTGCTATGAACCCTTTCTCTAAACTTTTGTTATTATCCGTTTTCATTATTGTTCGAGTCATCGTTCTTTGATTAATATTTGACTTGGTAGTTGATATCGATCTAGCCATTTTTACTTGCTCAAGAAGCATGAACTCCGTTACGATTTTCAATGGCAATCGGCCGTTCCTCATTGCATGTTGGCGTGCATCTTCTGATAATCTACGATACTCCATTGCTTTGCACACACTAGCTCTTTCTTCCTCCATTAGACTTGGATGTGCCTACACAATTGTTACACAAACTTTGAATTAGGTAAACTACTATTACTTGAAAAGAAAGTAAATTATTCAAGGGTAAAGTCAGAGACACGACAGTACATACCTTGAGGTACATGTCTATGGCTCTATAAAGGTTGTTATCGCATGATCGAGCGTTTTCCGGTAATGCATCCACAAGTAATTTGAAATCAACGAGTGGAAGGTTAATATCCCTTGCAATTAGAGTAAGGTAACCATCAATCAACCTTCCAACAATGCATAGTCTTGCCCTAGAGTTTTTCAAGGCCAATAAAACATAAGCTTTGACCACCCTAATCACAATTCCAGCATCATATGTAGTATCCTTATCTCCATAGTTCTTAACCAAGAGATCCTGAGCACAACATTGCTCCAACATGGGAGCTATTCTTATTTCTAGTTTGCTCAACAATTCAGAACTTACTTGCATTTTCAACCCCAACTTGACAAGGTAAAGTAGAAAGTTGCAAGAAACTGAGTTTTTCTCCATTGGAAGCATATTAATTAAACTTTCAATGGTAATTCTTTGTAGCTTTTGAGTCAAATGCTTGGGTATTGTTGGGTCATCAAATACAAACGTGGTACCCGAAAACCATTTCGCCGTCCAGTGAGCTATACATGATCCAACAAGCTCGGGTTTCACCCCTTTTCCTTTAATCGATTCGATGACCTGGACAAAATGATCGATTCGAAGGGTCGAAACATCTTGAAACCACCAAGTATCACTTGATTCTCCAACATTCAAGTTCCCATTACTATTTTGCCCTAAAGTAAAAGCTTTGGGGTCAGTTGAGGCCTTCCAAGCAATGGCATCGGAGCATCGTTTCACAACAAGCAAATCTTTGGACCAAGGTGACACAGATTCACAGCTTTTGAGCACCTTAAAAGTGTCTTTCCAAGATGAGAAGATTGCAAAACTCAAAAACGCCTCTGTTTTGGAAATGAGATTACCTTGGTGAAGATCATCACTCATTTCCAAGAAATTTGCAGCACAACAAAGTGGAGCAATGGTGGTAGCTGTCACATCCACCTTAAATCCATAGCAGAAGTTGACAATGGATTCAAAGGTGTTGGTTCCACCAGGAAGGTCATCCAACACAATCTTGAGGCTGCCTCCGTTGTGTCCATGTCCCTCACTTCTTTTTGCAAACACAAGTCTATTCAAATATCCACTTTTTGAAACCATAGCCAGCTGAGGATCACAACAGCTTATAAATTGAAATAGCTCATTATATTAGGATATGACACATGCAATGAATTACTAATTTTCACATAAATGAATGTAAAGTTAAAATTGAATTAATATGATAAATTATGCAAAAATCTGAAAAAAATTAAAACATAATACGAAAATAATATAAAAAAATAATTAGAACACGAAACAATTACATGTTCATATATTAAATCAAATTGTAATTTTTACTAGTTTATATCTCTATAATTTTTAAAGGATTAAATAAAAATTTTATTATTTTTAGGGGGCTGGGCCCCTGCCAACTCCCCTAAACAAGAGTGATCAAAATTCAATTCGATTCGAAAAACTCGATAAAAAATTTAAATTTTGAATTAAATGGTTTGAGTTATTTGGATCAACTCGAATAAAGAATCAAGTTTTTCGGTTTAACTCGAATATGAATTAAACAATTCAAGTTATTCGAAAATCCGAATAAAAAAAGGCAAAATTACGTCGTTTTAATAAATATTTACCTTTTCTAAAGTTAAAAGTTAAAATCATTAAATTAAACGATAAAACTACGTTATTTTGATAAATGTTTACCCATTAAGTTAAAAAGCAAAACCATTATATTTTTTGTATAGTTAAATAATCTTTACTTCGTCTACTAATTAAATAATCTGTCCATATAAACACAATATTGAGTATAAATAATAGGATCCGTTAACCTGACTTGACTCGAAATTTTTGTGTCGACTTGATTCGAAAAAATTTCAAATCGAGTTCGGTTACTAAAATAAGATTCGTCAATTCGACTAACTCGAAATTTTTTAACTCGATTCGACTCGACTTGATCGAATACTCACCCGTATCCGTTAGCCATCCACTCCCCAAATTTATAATAATTTACAAAAATAAGTTTGTTTCCATATGGCAAAATTAATAATAATCCGATGCTTCACTAACAAAGGCAAGTATATAGTTGTTGCTAACCTTGTGTAAGTGAAAGCTAAAATCTCCAACCTGCACCATCAAATCACTTGCAACTTTGGTCCTAACAAACCTGCATCAGACGAAATCAGCACAGAAGCTCATTAATATCATCACTACATAAACACCAACATTTATACCTGTATGTACCAGAAGAAGAAGGAGAAGCTAACCAGTCATTGTTTCTTCTTTCCAATTCCCCAGCAACAATGCTAGACTTCGGTGGATAAATAGCACAATGGTTAGGCTTCCCACCCAGCACTGAACCATGACTACTCTCATGTTCCTCTCTACAACCCATCACCTTAGACCTCAGTTCTCCTCGATAGCTGTACGTCCTTGAACCATCATCGTTGGGCTGTAGTGTGTTATATACACAATGAATCAGCAGTGTACGTGGGCGGAGATGGGTGGGGGGTTATTTATTGCATTTAATCATTCGAAAGTGATTAACGCCATGAAGATGGTTTGGTACCCTTTTGCCTGTCTGCTACAGTAAGAATATGTGGATGGACAACACATTGATAATTTATGTTCTTCATTCTCATCCATATACACCCTTTTACGTCAGTGTCGATATTATATATATACACTCTTTTTTTTATGATTGATCCATGTATTATATCATGAAAAGTACCCTAATCTATTAAATTAAAGTTTGTTGGAGAATATCAAATATAATGTCGTTGGAAGAGATAATCCTGAATATTATGATCCGTAAAATAAATTTGAAGAATATCAAAAAAAAAAATTAGATTAAATGAAATTTATTATACGTGTGAAAGAATGGTGAGGTAAAAATTCTTGAATGAAACAGATGGTAACTTTTTTTTTTTGAAAGAAAGTAATTATTTATTTTCCAAAATACATTATTATGATTCATACAAAAGCAATATACAATCGCAAAATAATACGGTGATAATATTATTCATGATTTATAAAAATTAAATCAAATCAATAAAATTTTGCAAAATTAAAATTCATAAATCACATTTTAAAACTTAAAATACATTAATCATAGTGGAAAAAAAAAAGTGTAGTGGGGTCAAGAAATACTGCAATTCAATGGCTGAAAATACCTCGAGAGGCAGTATGATGATGATCCAAGAACTTGTGGATAGTCTATGCTATGGACCCATATAAGTTCAGGTATTTATGATGGTTAGGACCGAATGTCAGCTTAAGAGAAAGACCTCTCTAATTCAATTGGCCACACAAATATTTAAAAGTTCCTTTGAACCAAAATAAATAAATAAATAAATAAAACCTGGTTTAAGGACAATCTATGGCCAGCCGTAACAAGTATTGGAAGAGCTGCATGAAGTGTCAACTACTGAGCTTCTTGCTCCAACAAATACCTTGGCTCTTATGCTCTCATATTCCACGTAACACAGCAAAAGAAAAATAGTTTCTCTCTATTTTTTAAGTTAGGTGTTCCGTGAAATTACATGAAAAAAAAAAATTATCTAGAAAGATTAGGTTTTAAGCAGGGTCATTTTTGACCTCCTCATCTTTTCTGCGAATTGAATTTAGTCTGTTTTCACTGATTTTTTCCAGTTTATTTTTCGATCAATTATTTTTGTTTCTCGATTTTCATTCTTTCGAGAAGAGCAAAGCCAATTGTGTTGTAACTTCTTTATTCGGGTGTACGAATATTGAAGTACTGTATCAACCTTAAAAGATAATGTTTACTGCACAATTACACGGATCAGAGCGAATGTACTTTTAAAAAAGTGATTTTTTCATGACACGATGATTTCCTGTCAACGCTAACAGTTTTATTTTACAATAATATATTTGCAGCAATAAAAAGAGTAAAAGAAAAATACAAAAAAGTTATTTGTGTTTCAGAATATAACTCTTCAACCTTTAACCTATAAAATTAGTGCCAAATCACTTAATCTTCAACGACAAGCTATGGACGATCGACATAAGTTGGGTATGTAGGGAGTAATCAAGTCCTTAACAATTAATAGGATAAAAGAAAATTAAATTTTAAAACAATGGATAGAATTAGAAAATAATAAAAAGATAAACACCAAAATTTGAATTTTAAAGATGTCAACTGTCATTATGTTTCTGTAAATTCGTGGAGATCTCAGTGACATCCAAATTAAAGAAGTCTTTGATTGTTATCGGTTCAGATCAAGATTCTTTTAAAAACTCTTCCCATTATATCTAAGTTCATGTGCAATAAATGTTAGAACATTTTTAAAACATATGAGATTGTGTTTTAAAAATTATGTCACTTGATTATTAATAACGGCGGAACCACACGTGAGATTGTGGGATTAATTGACCCTACAAAAAATTAAAAAAAAAAATTACCTTATAAAAAGAATAATATAAATAGTAAATTGAGTTTTTGATCCCACAAAAATATTTGAAAAACATCCACTAAAATCTAAAGATCCTTAATTTTTTTTTTATTTTCTTTTTTATTTTTTATTTTTAGGGATTAATTTAAAATTTTAAAATTTTAAAAAATATAAATGAATAATATTCCGGCGGGCTCAGCCACTATCCCTAGCTACGCCGCTACCTAACCCTATGAAATCGAAGTGTATTTTCTTTTTTGGACTTAATCTATCTTCAGAAATTTACATGATTCAAAATACCTTTGAAAAGCAGTATGATGGTGATCCAATATTTGTGGATAGTGGATGTCATCGACCCATATAAAAGAGTATATTTATTATGGTTGGCCCATTGGTGGGACCAATCTCTCTAACTCAATTGCCCACAAATTTGTTAATGCCCCCAAATGGAACTTTTATAAACTCGAGCAAGTCAACTAGGAAGCTTTAGTTCAATGGCAATGTTGAAATTTAGACGTTTAAGTTCAAGGGTCCGTTTGTTTGATTGAAAATGATTTTCAGAAAATAATTTTTGGAAAATAATTTACTTTTTTGGAAAAGAAAATATTTCTGGTGTTTGAATGTATCTGTGTAAAATATTTTTTGCTGTTTGACAAATTTCCTGAAAATATTTCATAGAAATTGTTTTAAATGAAACAAACATACATCTAAGAATTTATTATTTTTCATTGTTTAATTAAGTTTATTATATATCTATTAAATTTATATTTTACATTATTTTTACATATATTACAATGATTTATTTATAAATAAAGACATCAAATTAAATATATTAACAATCATAAATTAAAAACTACCAAAGCGAATAAATTATTTTTAATTATGTTATAAAAAATAAAAAAATAAATATTGAATAATAATAAATTAACTTCCAAAATACAGTTAATATTAGGGTAAACTACAAAAATAATCCCTTTTGTTTGTCTCAGGTTACATTTTTAATCACTTATGTTTGAAATGTTACGATTTAGTCACTTATGTTATTATTTTATTACGAAGTAATCACTCTGCCGTCAAGTTCCGTTATCTCCCTAACGGTAATCCTACATGGCAGTCCAACTAGATTTTAAGTGCCAACTTGGATTTCCAAATGGAATTAGAATAGATTTTTAATTAATTAAAAGTTTTAAACCTAAATCTTAGTTGAAAAAACCCTAAACTCATTTCTACACACTTGTCTTCTTCATCTTCATCTTCTTCCCTTTTGATTCCAACATCTTTAATTACAAATCTGTCTCAAAACTTGAATATTTGAAACCCATTAACCTAAATAAACTGAACGGGAAGAAGATATTGAATCTTTGAATCTTTGGGTTGATGAGTTTTAAAGATTCAACCTTTGAGACAGATTTGTAACTAAAGATATTGGAATACAAAATAAAAAAGATGAAAATGAAGATGAAGAAGAGAGGTGTGTGGAAATGAGTTTAGGATTCTTTCAGTTAAGGTTTAAGGTTTAAAAATTTTAATTAATTAAAATTATTTAATTAAATATTTATTCTCATCCCATTTGGAAATTCAAGTTGACACTTAAATCTAGTTGGACTTCCACGTAGGATTACCATCAGGGAATAACAGAACTTAACGACACATTGATCACTTCGTAACAAAATACTAACATAAGTAACTACAACGTAACATTTAAAACATAAGTGATTAAAATGTAACCTAAGGCAAACAAAAGTGACTATTTTTGTAGTTTACCCTTAATATTACAAATTTTGATACTAGACAATAATTTTTGGACTAAATTTCATAACAAATAATAATATACTAAGAATGAAAGAATTAACAAATTTTTTATCTAAATTTCAGTTGTTTTTTTTTTTGTTAAGAACTTTATATTTCCATTCCTCTTTCTCTAAAAAAAATCAGCAGCCAAGAACCTTGAAACAAATACCCAAATCCTATAAATGTCTTCAAAACTATTAAGGTATCCAGTTACAGATGTAACAACATCTATCCTAAGCTAAAACTTATCTTTTTCTTTCATTTTTTCATGTTTAACATTGAACCAAATGTGTTGTAAACACCCAATATTCAACGAAATATTGTTCCTATTAGCCAGTTTTTGCACTAATGCAGGATTAATCCGTTCCCCTTTTCAATCAAATACATTGAAAACTACTGTTGGACTTGAGTCAAACTTTACATTTGGACCATAGATTTTGACAACAAGAATTCTAGTTTCTGAATGTGGATGTTAGAGACTCATCAATGCATTCACCAACCAGTTAATCAAACTCCTTGTTCTGCTACTTATTAGTACAAGACCTAATGAATCTGCATGGTCCAAGGCCTTGCATTGTAAGGTGTTGTTGGTTCTTAAATATATTATTTCCTCAATTTCATGCAATGGTGCCTTCCCTTTGGATGCTTCAAGCTTCAATGGTGGAACAAGGCTCACGATCCCAAACATTAGTAGTTGAACCTTTCAAAACGAATGAACCAATGAATTTCTTGATAAACAAGCAGCAAAACTTTGATGGGTTCTCACCAAAAACTTTGAAAACTGAACAAATAAAGAAATTAACGTCAAACAATGAAAGCTCTAAAGTCTCCATTTCTTTAGCACCTAATGCAGCTGCATCAAGCAATACATGTCATCCATTTTTTTGAGCTAAACTCATCCATGTATATGAATGCTACTGGCATGATTGATTTTGTGTTGCTACTAACCTTCTCTCTCTCACCACATATCTAACAACACAGTCATTAAAGGAGCAAATACTTAAGCCCATACTTCTATATTACCACTGTTACCATAAGCTAACCAAATGCTACTTACATCTCTAGATAATCTCTAGACAATGGATGTATAAAAATCGATTGCATCTACTTTGTTTCCCCAAAGGCTAAAGAAACCAGTTTGCTTGATGGAGAGAAACTCATCAAATGAATTTTGTTTTGAGTTGAATATTAAACTAAACATTACACTTAGTAACCTTTGATTGAAATGGAATGACAAATAGCCTTTTTTTTTTCATTATCTTCTTCCTTAACTTCTCTGTTTGAATTTGCATATTAGGCCATGAAACTGACATGTCTGGTATGAAATTTAGTCCAAAAACATATGAAAAGGGGAGTGATTACCTAAGACACAAAATTAAATACTACCATTCAATTGAATCAAAATACATCTACAAACCAACAAACAAAAGTAAACTTATGCTAAAATCAACGATTAAATTCTTTTTTTTTTTCTTAACAACCCCTTTTCTTATTTTCTACACATTTCCTTTTAACGACATATCTTTGCTTTATAAATAATCATTAACCAAAACCCAAATCTTTCTCCATATCTCTCTCTCACTCTTTCTCATATCAATTTTCTGTAATAGTCGAATTGAAGACATGATTCTAAAGGGCTTTGCTTTGCCCATTATTACATTGTTACTAGCTTTGGGAATCTAGGTTGAATTTTCACAGAATATTAGCTGAGCAGTTTTACAAAGGGCTTCATTATCGGGACTAATTCTTGCTTTCCAAGTTTTTTTTTCATTTTTTTCATGTAAACTATCCATGAAAGTTTCAATTTTCTTACCTTCGAGAGAGGACGATGAACGCCGTCGTCAATTGATGTTGTGCAGATTTCAACGATGAAAGACGAAAAGGGGTAAATCAAATATCCATGCCAACGACTGGTGCTGAGAACCATTGCTGGCTAGTAGCAAACACTAAATCGGTGTGGCAAGGAAGGGGGAGAGGGCAGGGGAAGAGGCTTCGTTTGCTAGTGAAGAGAAAAATTATGGAAAATGTCTTACCGAAATGAGAATGGTAAGACATTTTCCTAAAATAAACCTTTCTTTTTCCCGTGTTTGTAAAAGGTTTTACGGTGGGAATTTATTTTCCACCAAACAAATGGTGGAAAACAATGAAAACGTTATCTGTAAAATGTTTTACAGGCAAACAAACATAGCCTAAGTTTTTGTTGATTTTCCTCAAATAGGATTTTCTTTGAAATCATGCAAAGTTTTCTAAAAACAAAGATCATATTTTAAATTTTACTCAAGTTTTCAAATGTTTAACAAACCAAGACCCAAAAATAATCAATGTGGTACCAATTTGGGGCATATGAAGGTGCTAATCCTTCCTCATGCGTAACCGACTCCCGAACCTGTTTTCTGGATTTCGAAGACCAAAATATTTTCAAAACGGATTTTAAACGTTTTGTGGTGATCCAATCACACCATATAAAAAGATTGGTGGCGACTTCCTTTTTTTTATTTTAAAATATTGTTTGAGACTTGTTTATTTTCCTCGGAAAATGAACGTTTCGACAGTTATAATTAATTTGAATTTAGTTTGGATGGACAATATGTTTACAAAATATCGATGGTAGTGAGATTTGTTATTGTAATTATGAGATAAAAGATTCCACCGTACCACAGTCACCACCCATCCAAAGGCACAAAGATAAATTTGATGCTTGTAGTTATTAATGTGATAATTAACCAAACTTGAAGGTAAATAAAATAATCACTCTATAATGGGGTTGGATGAAGAAAAAAATGAAAGCACGAAATTTACTTTGATGTTGGATTAAGAAAAAAAGAAAGCACGAAGTTCAAACAAATCGTATGGAATTTATTAAGATGTTTATGCAGGTTTTTATTTTGTAGACCGTGAAAAGTGGCAATAAGTGTATCAAACTTAACTTCAATTCAAATGACGCATCTACGATTTGTCAGGTAAGCAACACACAACGATTGTTGTTCATCTATTGCCTCAGCAAGTTGCCTAATGGTTCGATTTTTAGCCATGACTTCTGGTTCATGAGGTGGATCTTTGTCGACTCTTGTATCACAAGGTAGTTCGTCAACGATTTTTGTCACTGCGCTACTTCCTCCTTCGATTTCGTTGTCTGAAACTTCAAATCCAATCGGTCATTTACCGCGTCTTATTGTTTCTCTACACATTGATCGGGCAGTTTTCTCGATTTCAAGGTCAACCTCTAGTGGTTCTCTTGGATTTAACCTAGTCATGAAGAGTTTAAAATAAACTCCAATTCCGTATCATTTTTTTTAAATGAACACCAAAACAATAAGATGAATTTGGAATGAATTTAATTTAGATAAGAAAGTAGTGGTTTTAACTTTTTAAAGGGATTGCCCAATAACATGACGATGTGTCCAAATGATAAGAAAATATATTATCCTGGATTCATGTGTTGGATAAAAGTGGATTATCTACTAAAAGACGTTTTATCCTCCTCTTCCATTATAGATAAAGACTAAAAGAGAGCATTCAACATTACTTTAATTTGGCACATCAATCGTGCAGGTCTCCCTCCAAACCACAAAATTAGAGATTTTGGCACACAACCCTTTTCTTGTGTTGGCATGATCTCATGGATGCAAATATGCTAAGCAACCGCTTAAACGTTGTGCACGTTTAAGACTTCTAAAATATCATAAAATTTCAAAACAAAACTAGCTGTATTAGATGTATTCTAAACAAAGCTAGTCTTTAGCATTAGGCCCTGAGATTCATATGAACACAATTACATAGCAACCGCTTTTCAATATTTGTCGGCTCAATATTTATAAAAATGTTCAAATGAATATTAAAACTTTCAAAATAGTCAAATAAGGGTTTAATCTTTTCGAAAATCTCAAATAAAAGTTTCTCAAATGTTGTATATCAGTTTTCAATTTATGTTCCCATTGCTTTCCTTTCTTTTCAAGCAATATCTGATTCAAGTGTTATGTGTTTTATTCTAAACATATCAACATTTACCTAATTTTTCCTATAAATTAAATTGAAGTGTGTAGAAAGAACTTATTTGAACCGTACTTCTGTAAAAGTTAAACCCTTATTTAAACAAACTCTAAAAAGTTAAATTTTAATTTGAGCATTTACTTGTAAAACCAATTTGACAATATAACTACAATAAATTTCTTTGTAGCTAGAGATTGACCCATCCACTAGGTGAAAAAAAAAAAGCTTAAAATCAAGTGCGAAGTCAAAAAATTTTTTTTAGGTGAGACGAAATTAAATTGTAATTTTTATAATAATAAAAATGTAATTTCATCATTTTAATAACTTATATGTCTAAAATTTTAAAAGATTAAATCAAATTTTTACCATTTTTAGGAGGGCCAAAGTATAATTTTACTTTTACTAATTTAAAATTCTAAAAAATTTAAAGGGCATAAATAAAAACTTTTTCATTTTAAGGAGAGCGAGATCAGGGCCTTCGCCAATCCCTCTATCTACACCCTTGCTTAAAGAATAATTTGGCCCTTAAAATATACCCTTTCTGTTACTTTTGATATCTAATTTTTTTTCTCAAATTGGTCCTATCTAAAGTTATATTCTATTAATCGATTCAATCTATTACCGTTAAAATAACTTATTGAACTATGATCCAATAAAATGTGCCATGTGACACTTTAATCCAATTAAAAAATGTTACTGAACGCACTTTCACACCCTCTAAAAAAATGACATATTTTTCTAAATTAAATAAAACAAATATTTAATCAATTAACTTTTTTTTTTTCACATATCAACTAATTTAATCTAAATTTCAACCTATTTAAAAAAAGAAAAAGAAAAAGAGAATGAGTGTTGGGATGAATATGGAAACACCGAGGAAATGAAGAAAAAAAAAATATTCCATCTTCTACTTGGTTTATGTAATCTTGATTTAGACATTTTTTTTAATTAATTAAGCTATTATTACGTGAATCCAAGTTATCAACTTCAGTTTTATTATTATATTATTTTATGTGATATAATCTGTCAGTTTTTTCGCCAACTCTCCATTAATATATGGTTTACCACCATTAGGGTTGTAAATGAATCGAGTTTAAACGAATAAATTTTTGTTCGTGTTCGTTTATTTATTTTTTTAGTTGTTCATGTTCGGTTCGTGTTCGTTAAGAATTTCAATTTTTTGTTCATGTTCGTTTATTTAAAATTATGTGTGTTCATATTCGTTTGATTAATCGAACATGTTCACGAACATTAAACGAACATGTTCATGAACATATAATTGAACACGTTCACAAATAATGTTAATGAATAATAAACAAATAAACAAACAATAAAAACATACACATAGATATTATTTTAATATTTTTATGAGAAAATATCATTAATAAATAAAAGAGCTATAAACGAGCCAATAAACAAGCCTTTAAACGAGCTTGTTCGTGAACATAAACAAACCGAACACACCTCTGTTCATGTTCGTTTGTTTATTAAACGAACATAAAAATTTTGTTCATACTCGTTTATTTAACTTAATAAACGAACATAAACAAACGTTATACAAACGATTCACAAACAGTTTATCGAACGTTCTGTTTATTTACATTCCTAACCACCATTTGGTTTTTAACTTTCAGGACAACATTATTGACTCACACTATTTTTTTTTTCTTTTTACTTAATTGGTTTGTATTCAAAGATAAAGTGAAATTTTATTTAGGTTGGAATAGAAATATAAAATTTTCGAGTCAGAATATAATTTAATTATTGTATTCAGAGAATTTAGAATATTTTTAATGGAATTTGGAATTAAATTATAAAATTATAAAAAAAATTAAAATTTATTAAATTTTGATTTCATCATTTTCAAAAGAATTAAATAATTTTTTTTATTTTTAAAAGGATTAAATTGCATAATTTTTTTTTTAAGAACCAAGACTTTGCTTGCGCCCTTAAATCACTCACTTACAATTTTATTAATTTTTTTAAAGTATTATCCTTGCAATTTTATATTTTAAAAAGTCACCTTGATCGGATTGCAAAAGTTGATATTGTTATTGAAATTAATTTTTAAATTTATATTAATATTTAATAATTAAAAACAAATATTTTTTTTGAAAGAGTAAATAAAGATACTTTGGATCATAAATCTTTATCTAGACTCAACCTAATACAATTAACAAGTGTACCTCAACAAAAAAAAAAAAAAGTTGAGATGATTTTGATACGAGGATAAAGCAGGGGAATGAACCCTCTCTGATATGTACAAGTAGGTATGGTATACCCAAGGATGATTAGACCACCCTCGAAAGGAGAGCGTAGCAATAGTCTACAATTTCACACCACACCCTTCTTCATGGTCCCCAACGAATTTCCCTAATACCTTTTCATTTTAAACTCCTACACTTTTTCCTCCAAATTTTCAACTTTAATATCTCTAATTTTCCACCATCTTCAAATAAACATTTTTGTTTCTTCTAAATTAATGCAATAATTAAAATATATTTAAACATAAATCAGAATAAATTTAAATAAGATTTAAACCAAAATCCAAGATGAAAACTTATAATTATAAACAATTGTTTTTAAAAAAAAAAAAAACCCATATTGCCTAATTACGTTTTCCAAGAATGTTCTTTATTCTTGAAATAATCGAAGGAATGATGCTAATATTATATTATTTGATATTTACTACCAAAAAAAAAAAAAAAAGGGCTACCAATAATTATATATTGTTGCAAAGAAATATGACACGAAATGAATTTAAAAAGAATATTTTGAAAAGAAAAAGAAACTGAAAAAGGCATTTAAAAACTTGAGCAAGGTAGGTACCATAATTAGGGGTGAGTATTTGATCGAGTCGAGTCGAGTTAAATCGAGTTAAAATATTTTGAGTTAGTCGAGTTATTGAATCTTATTTTTGCAACTGAATTCAATTTGAAAATTTTTCAAATCGAATCGAGTCAAAAAATTTTAATCGAGTTGAGTCGAGTTAACGAATCCTATTATTTACACTCAATGTTGCATTTACATTGACTGATTATTTAACTAGTAAACGAAGTACAGGATTATTTAACTACATAAATAATATAATAGTTTTGCCTTTTAACTTAATGGGTAAACATTTATCAAAATAATATAATTTTACCTTTTAACTTAATGGTTTTGATTTTTAACTTTAGAAAGGGTACACATTTATCAAAACGACGTAGTTTATTTTTTCTTATTCGAATTTTCGGATAACTCGAATTGTGTAATTTGTATCCGAGTTAAATTGAGAAACTTAATTTTTTATTCAAATTGTTTCGAATAACTCGATTAACTCAAATAACTCGAACTATCTAATTCAAATTTTAAATTTTTTATCGAATTTTTTTAAATCAAATCAAATTTTATTTATCTCTAACAATAATATCTTGGAAAACAGAAAAACCAAAATCCACAAAGAAAAGGGCGTGTCACGTGTACAGTAAAATAGGAGTCGGCCGTCTCTTCCCCTTCTTTTGCGTGATAAATATAGAATAAGGAAAGGAAGGAGCGATTTTACGGAAGTAGTTGAGTAGATTTAACAATGGAGCGCAATGAGAGTGGCATCTACAACCTTAACGATGATTGCAATACAGAACTTCTGCCTCACCGAGATGAAACGTCGTCGTCCTCATGGCGTCTCAACCTCGACGAGTTTCGCGTTCCCCAACAAAGCTTCTCCTCTCAGGACGATCCTTTCTCTCGCCTGCTTTGTACCCCAAGTAAGTTCTTTTTTCCTTGTGCATTTTTCTTTTTCTTCCTTTCTACGGAGAGCAAACAACAATTGCTTTAGATTTCTCTTTTCTCTTGTCAAGAGAAACAAGTCCGATGTTTAGATTTGAATCCAGAACATATTAATGATTAGCTGATTTTCAACCAAACCTTTAGTTGAGTTTTTCTCTTTTCTTCTTCTGTTGTTTTAAGAGAAAAACAAGAACATTGATTGGAGGAATTAAATATTACACATAAAATACTGGTTTATGCAATTGATTGGAGGAATTTCGTTTCAACAGCTTTACTGGGGAGAGAAATATTGTGAGAATTTTATTTTATTTTTGGAAAAAATTTCCAACTGTTTTTGCGAAGAGTCATTTACAAAAGGATACTTAAAATTCAGAGTCCTCCAATTTGAGTCTTACTGATTTGATTGTTAATCAGTATGTTTGCCTAAATATCTGAGAATCGTGATGTGCATTGTTAATACTGTATCTTCCTCATTTTTGCCTAAATTGCATGTGCTTATCTTTCTACTTTTTGGTAAGGAAATCCCATGAGTGAAGGTTGGTACACTTGAAATTTGAATTTTTGAAAATCCGTAAAAGGAAATTGTTTATAATGATTAGATGAGTCTTGTAATGAATGGATGAATATTGGTGGATGAATATTGGTAGAATCAGTGCATTATTGTTATCATTTTTTTAATACTGATATATATATATGTACATAATCCAGGCAATTTTTCCCAACTAGTTAGTGGGATCCTACTATATTTTCTTTAGGTCATGTTTGGCCAAAGTAGTTTAGCACTTGTAAAACTTTAGGTTATCTTCTTTTTCTATTCATAAAGTTTCTAGGATAATAATAATAAAACAACCGCTATCAATTTTAAAATGACATGTATCCAAATAATATATTAAAAATTAAAAAAAATCTTAAATCCACTTATAATTTTTTTTATTTTACTAACTATACATGGAATAATTACCCTATTTAAAATAACATTATTTAAAACTTAAATTGTGATTCATTAGTTGAATGTTAAATTTTTTTTAGAAATTGTTTTAGGTTCAATTAGTAAGAGTTGCCTGTTAAGTGTTAGTAGAGATTTGCTCCTATTAACTTGGTGTAATAGTAAAACATATTGTATTTCAAAGAGAAATGTAAATTCGAATATTAGAAACGACATTGTTAAGAAATGAGTCACAAACTATAAATATAGTACTATAAAACAGACATGTTAATAGGGAATTGACTCTCTTATTGAAAAAAGTTTTTGAAGTGTCGTCTTCATGAAAAAGTTTGAATAAAGTTTAAAGGGATTCATGAAGTTTATCGAGATCATTTAGGATCCACCAATAAAATTAACTATAAACACCTTGAATACAATACCACCATCATTTGAGATCCAAATCAACTATTCAAAGATAACACTTTAAGAACTTTTCCAATAAAAAATTCAATTTCCCTCAACACATGTATTTGTTTTCGAAGGGGCCATTGTTATTTAACAAACTAAGCATAGAATATTATTGAACAAACAACAACAAACAAAAAATTAAGCATAGAATATTAGGTGCTATAAAGAGGTAGAAGTGTTTTTCTCCATTGTCCCAACCATATATGGAAATACCATTATTAAGCGCATTTTCTAGGGAATTCAGCCCTTGATGAAAAAATAATAAGAATAATAACACTTAAGAGATGAGACCTAGGACAAAATTGAAGAACAATCGAGGATCCAGCTTAATTTCTTGTATTTGTGGTGAATTTCGAAGGCCTAAATTGATTTTTTCTTACACATGAAATTAAATTATAAACAAAATGCTAAGCTGACACTAGTTATGGGATCTTTTGTGATGTTATATAAAAAAATATATAATTACTTTTTAGCCTTTTAACTTTATAGAAAAAATCATTTTAGACCATTAATTTTTCGTCTTTTTTATCTATTAAAATTATATTTTTTATCAAATCACTTCAAAATGAATGAAAAAATTAATATTTGTTAACTTTGTTGAAGAGGCATACACGTGAATTGCCACGTAGATAACACGTTAATAATAATTATTTTTTAAAATAATTTTTATATATTATTTAATTATTTTAAATTTTTAAAAATAGTTTTTATAATTTTTTTGAGTTTTTTAAATTTTAAAAAATGAATTAAATATTGACATGTCATCTACATAGCAATCAACGTGTATGTCACTTCAATAAAGTTCACAAACATTAACTTTTTCATTTATTTTAAAGTAATTTGACAAAAAAATACAAATTTAATAACTAGAGATAAGTCGATTCATGGATTTTATTATCAATGTTGGAGAATGTGGGTTTGAGTGTGCTGAAACGAATTATTCTCTTATTTATGAGTTAGGAAGGCTATAGGTAATTCTAAGTATTGTATAAAAAAAATAGATATGATCAAAAGATAAAATTATTTAAAAATACTAAAAGAGATAAAAATTAAATAAAGGAATAAAATACTTTTTTTCCCTTAAAGTTGAAGGATGAAAAAAAAAAGCATCTCAAGATTTTGTGTATGCATTTGCTAGCTGTAAAGGAATTCTTCTGATCGCAAAAGCTTACACTAACTTTTTTATTTTAATAATTGTTTATATAGATATTGATGTATTTTACTGTATGATTTTAGATTTTTCAATATGAACATATTTTTTGTCTGGACGTATGTTATTATGTACACATGTATAAATACATCAATCAAATATGTATAAATTTATTAATGGCCAATAAAATTTTTAAATTTATAAATACTTAATTTTCAAATTTGCTAAACTTAAATAAATATAAAAATACTTTAAAATATTAATTAAATGTAATTATGAAATAAATAAAAACAGTTAAAATTGCCTTTAAAAAAGAAAAAAGCTGTTATAGATTAATACTAGCTAGCGGGTATAAACCGGCCCAAGCGGGTATGAGTGGTAGCTAAAACCACAATGGTACATTATTGATATTAGCCCTAAATTTAACTTTACATCTTTTGTTATTTTATTTTTTTATAGTTAAATTTATCTATTAATTTTTTGAAAACGTCAAAATGTAATTTTTAATAGAAATGTCAATGTTTTTCAAATCGGATCAATGATCGAATCAATCAATTCTTCAGTTCGTCAATTCGAACAATCCAACCGGTTCAATCGATATGATTAAAAAATTATTAATTTTTTTTTTAAATGTGCTTCAGTCAATTCTAGATCCAACCGATTCAAAGCTACACTCAAGATCGGTCCTCGATCGGTTCTTGATTCAATTGGTCCGATCGATTGATTTAGTTCGATTCAAACAACACTAAAAAATGCTAACTAAAATATTACTTAACGATGTTGGCACAACAACCTGCATGGTAATCTTAGTATATTTAATGTTAACATGTTACTATTTGTCTTATTTGTTACGTCAACAAATAATTTAAAATTTACAAAATGTTGAAAAAATAAAAATTCCGAACATCTCAAAAAATTATAAAAAGTTCATAAAATTTTCTTTAAAAAATTAGTATAGAGTACATGTGGATTGTAATGTTTAAAAATTTAATGTTTTAGTCAATATTTCATTAAAAACAACAATTCAACTATTTTTAAAAAGTTAAGATCAAATTTGACAATTTTTAAAAATATTAAAAGTTAGATTTAACTCAAAAAAAGAATAAAACTTAAATCAATAAAAAAATATAAACGTTGAGAGCTAAATTTAGCATTGTATCAATAGATAGTTTTACCTTTAAATGCAATGTGTCGGTAGATACAGACGATATTGTATGATACATATAACTCTGATTTCGTCATTTCCTTGAGTTGTTTCCCATGTTGTAATTAATGAAGTCTTGTTGTAATGATGTTATGGTTATTTTTGGGTTCCCTTTCGTTCAGAGAAACAGCGGAAGGTTTCAGAGTACTACAAAAAGCAAGAAAGGCTCCTTGCAGGATTTAATGAGATGGAGACCATGAATGAGATGGGTTGTTTGCCCGATACCCTAACCGAGGTTATTTCTTCTTCACTGGTTTTTATATCTGCTTCTCATTATGCCTTAAACTTCAAATACAACTCAACAAATCAAAGCATTGTAAATGTTATATTAATAGTGAATACCTTGCTGTATTCAGGATGAAATGAAGCAACTTGCAAGAAGTGAGAGGATGGCAATTCATGTGTCTAACGCTGCCAATTTGGTGCTTTTTGGTGCCAAAGTTTTTGCGTCTATTGAAAGCAGATCTTTGGCAGTCATTGCATCAACTTTGGATTCACTCTTGGATCTCCTGTCGGGATTTATTCTATGGTTCACTGCGCATGCGATGAAAACCCCCAATCAATATCACTATCCAATTGGAAAGAAACGAATGCAGCCCGTCGTAAGTTTTTTGTATATATATTTCTTTCCTGTCACCACAAATGTGTCTATTAACCAAGCTTTGACTGTCCAGGGTATCCTTGTTTTTGCTTCAGTAATGGCAACTCTAGGATTACAAATATTGCTGGAGTCTGTCAGGGAACTGATTGCAAAGGTGTGTGCTACTTAGCTACCATCTAGTCATTTTGGTATGGCCATTGGCCACAACGTTTTTACTCATTTTGTTTCTTTTGTATAGTCCCACCTGGAGATCAATCACATGCAAGAGAAATGGATGATCGGGATTATGGTTTTTGTGACGGTGGTGAAGTTCGTCCTCATGGTCTATTGCCGGCAGTTCCAAAACGAAATCATTAGAGCCTATGCGCAGGATCATTTCTTCGATGTGGTTACTAACTCTGTTGGTTTAGCAACAGCTGTTCTAGCTATTCATTTCCGCTGGTGGATTGATCCAACTGGAGCTATAATTGTGAGTTAAATGAAATATTTCCTTCTCAATGCTACTGATATGCTTATTAGCTCATTGTTTCATAATTGCAGATAGCACTATACACGATGAGTACCTGGGCCAGAACAGTGATTGAGAATGTATGGTCACTAATTGGAAGAAGTGCACCACCTGATTTTCTGGCAAAATTAACGTATCTGATATGGAACCACCATGAAGAGATACAACACATTGACACAGTAAGGGCATATAAATTTGGTTCCCATTACTTTGTGGAGGTTGACATAGTGTTGCCTGAAGACATGCTGCTGAACAAAGCACACAACATTGGTGAGAAACTGCAGGAGAAGCTAGAGCAGCTACCAGAAGTTGAGCGAGCCTTTGTGCATATCGATTTTGAGTTTACACATAGGCCTGAACATAAGACCATGATCTGAGTCCGATGCTTGCATCGGTGGGGTTTGATCTCCAACCTCATTAGTGTGCTTTAATACTTAATAATTTGTTCACCCCTTGGTGTCTCTTCTGCTTGTAGTCCCAAATGCTACATAGTTTTACTTTTCTTATTGTATCATTAACTCTGCATCGCATGAATCTCTCTCTCATTTTTGGGTTGGTTGCACTAGGATAATATGTGATTTCATAATTACATTCATAATATGTTAAAAAAAATTTCTACTCCGAAAAATTTAGCGCGTTATGAACCCAGCCCATCTTCATCTTTTCACCTTCAAATTATTATTCTTTTGTTGGTTTTGAACCCAAAAAGTTAATAATTTTGAAGGTGATTTCAGCAAAAGATTATTCAATGTTGAGTTGAAGTTCAAAATCTCACGATGGTTACAGGGGTATTCAATGTTATTGTGGCTTTTGTGTTTTCAACACTCCTTACAGGGAAGAGATTTTTTGGCTGCGCAAACTACAAAGGAGTTTGAAATTATATGGGTTTAAATGAATTTATTTAAAATTGTTTTATGTTGATTTGAGACTATGTGTTTCAGAATGGTGTGACTTGTTCTCGATGGGTGGAGAAGAATGAAGGGTTGAGTTTTTGAGAAAAGAATGAGAGTGTCAAATGTAAAATCTTGCCCAGATACTAGAATTAGCAAAGAGCGAATTCAATGAATTTATGTGTTAAACGTTTAAATTACTTGTTCAAAATGTTGGGTTTTGTAAGAATGTTAAGAGGTAAAGGTTATTTACTGTTAAATGTATAAAATGAATACAAACTTATTTGAAGGAAAAAACACTATAATCATTGAAATAAAAGTTCAACAAAAGATCACAAAATTATACAATTGATTACGATATTGATCGGTTAATACTTGCATATATTATCAAAGTAAGTTGCAACATAGATAGATATGAACTTATAAAGTATTTAAAGACGAAAATAGTAAAGAAATATTTCCAAATAGCATCATCCGACTGACGATAATCAAAAAGAGGGGCCTCGGTTGATGCTATAGGAGCTAACCTCCTCATCGTTGGCGGTGTTGAGTGTTGAGAGGTAGGTGCTTGCAATGTTCGTGAAAGCGAGGGTGATGCATACTCACTTAACATACCAAGTTTTAGAAATGATGAATGAGGCATAGGTATAAATAATTTGTTAAATTTTTATTGCAAAGATGATCAAAATACTCCCTCAAAGTTTCTATGACATGTAGATTGATTAATTTCTGAATTTTTGTGTCCATCTTCTCTAATATTCTTTACAATTGGTCTACACATTCAACAACTATTAAAAAGTTACCAAAGTGTATACTCACAGAGTGTTCTTTTCTTGTGGGGCTTGATCCAACATTTCTTGTTGATTAATCAAATACTACTATTAGTTGTTTCCCATCCTCTTTTTTCTTTTTCAATTTTGATTTAATATGTAATTTCCTTTTAATTGATAGATCATCAGAGGTCATCTCAACATTTCGTGTTTATAAAGATAATTATAAAGAGGATTTTTTTCTAAGTAGTTAATGTCTTTTAAAAAAGATAATGTTACATTTTGTACTTGTACTTTCATAAAATATTTAATGTGGCAGTTGTACTTTAAAAATATCCAATTGATATTTAAAATTTCAATATATTTTTTATTTTGGTAAATGTACTTTCTTAAAATGTTCAATGTAGTATTTCCATGGATAATAAAAAAAATATTGTTTAAAAACAAATTAAAAATTATTTTAAATGGAGAACTCTTTAGAGAAAATTACACTTCACTGAACTGAAGAAGATGATATTTTTTCTTATGTAAATTTAATATTTATTTTTTATTAACCATAAGTTAGTTATTTATTTTTAATTTAATTTAACTTGATGATTTGGGAAAAAAATTATGTATTGAATTTTCATTAGTCGATTTAGCAATTCTTCATAACGTTATTAACACCAGGTATCTTAATAATATGCATATTGGTACTTTAGGTACCACATTGGATATTTACAAGATACAAGTATCACGTTGGACATTTTATAAAAATATAGATATCATAATAAAACACATTTTTAAAATTTATGTATCACATTAAATATTTTCAAAATATAAGTACATTTTATGAAATTACGTGTTCTAAATATAACATTATTTATGTAACCAATTATAAAACATAAATATTTATCATTAATATTAATTAATAATTTTTAAAGGTTTGTTGACTCAAAACACTAAACAAAGGCAAAAAAATATTATTATAGTGAAAATAATAAATAAATAAAATGAGAATATTACCAAGAAAATAAAGAGAGAGAGTTTGAAACCAATATAGTAAGGGCAAAGACGTAAATTTAGCATAGATAGGGATATTAGGGTTTTTCTTCCCTTCCCTACTTAAATCTTCATCCCTTTCTTCTTCCTCCCTCAACCCATTGCCTCTCACCTTTTTTCTTAAAGGTTTTTTTTTATTTTTCTCTATTTCGGTTGCTTGGTTTTCTCCATTTATTTGAATTTTAAGTTCCAATTTAGCAGTATAGTCTGGTTATTAGTTGCCTGTGATGTTCTAACATTTGTCCGTACCATCTGAGAATTTTTTTTCCCTGATGTATTCTTTCTAAGTTTTATTTCTGAGGCATCGATAAACCAAAATAAGTTTCTTCTTTTTTAAGAAAGAAATCTAAATTTGTTTTGAATCCAAATCTTCCTCTGTATTTTCTTTTGTTATTGATGAATACTGAAGGCTGTGATGACGAAAAATTATACCATCAAACTATGAGAGCTTTGCTTCGTTGATGTAATCATACATTTCTATTGTCTGAGCCTATTTATATTTTTCTTTATAAAAAAAATGAAATGGGAGATTAGAGGGAAGTGATGAATATTTCCCCAGATGATCGAAGATGAACATACTGTGCGATTTGTTTATCTCTAATTCGTTAGAGATTCCAAGCCAGTATTCTGATCTCTCTTCATCCCAGTTTTTAATTTTATAAAATATAAAAATAAATTTATTATATTTTAATATTTTAAAAAAAAATTAGAAATATTATGAAAGAAATTTAAAATTTATCAAATAATATTTAAAAATAAAAAAATTTATTTTATTAAATAAAAAAATTAAAATTTAATTTTTTTTATTTTTTTAATATATTAGTGTGAGTATATATTTATATTTTTAAAATTTTTTGATAATATATATTTTTGTATATACTTGTGCTGGAATTTAAGATTTTTGAGATAAATAATATTTTTTCCATTATTTTAATTGTATCAATTAAATCATATCAAAATTAAAAGTTAATATAACAATCAAGAATTGAATTAACATAAAATCGGATGGGGTTGAATGGAATGAGCATCTCTGTAAAAAATTAAAATAATATAATGTAAACACTGGACTTAAATTAAAAAATTATAACAAAAACTAACTTTATCAAAATAAAGTGGGATAATGATAAGATTTATCCCTGTACTTCAGTGAAATGGTTAATATACTGGTACTTTTATATTGTTTATTTTGGTACTTTTCAGTTATGTATATCGTTTTTGAAAAAACATTTGACACTTAGTAAAACCTTACAATTTAGTCTATTTGTCGAATTAATATTTTTTAATACATCAATTTTTTAAAAATTTTCAGTCTTCTACTATTTTTTTCATTAACAGTTACGGATCACATTTTATTTATTCTAAAAAAATTTAGTTCGCATTTAAAGAGATTTTGAAGATGTTACATTTTTAATTAAGTTGGTGGTCTGGTTGAGAGTATCACTAACTTAATTAGATCTTAAATATTAGTAGAGGTATATGTGATAAGTAACATAATTAGAACACGATAAATTATGCAAATATGATAATAACATAATTGTAAACGTAAGTCTTTGAGTCTCATCATGTATGGGAGTTTTAGTTAGAGATGTCAACGGAGTAAGTTTTGTGGAGTCTCGTCTCACTTCGCACCCAATTAAGTAGGGATAAATATAGGTTTCGTGGGTATTGGGGTGGAGATGGAGATGGAGAAAAAAATTATACTCGTCATGAGTGGTGAGGCAGGTTTGGATATGACCTTATACTTTTATCATCCTCACTTTATTCCCGCTCGCCTCGCATAATATAATAAGCATGTTTAAAAAATAAAATTTATAAAAATTTAATTTAATAATTGTCTTAATAATATTTTATTAATTTAATATTAATTTTAATCATAGTTGTATAAGAAAAAAATTTCTAAAGAGATTATTTTAGAAAAATTTTAGAGATATTTTTTTTATTTACAATTTGGCTTAAAAATTTAGAGAAATTGTGAAATTATTCCATTGGTAATTTCGACTACTCGATCGAAACATTCATATTTTTTTCATAAAAAATTGGTTTATATTTATTTAATTGATACTTATAAATATATTACATGAAGTGGGTATAGCGGGGATTAGGTGGGTTTGGGGACCCATGTGGGTGGTGGAGCAGGGATGGTTTTGAGTTTTGTACTCGCAACGAGTCGCAGGGCAGAAATGGGGATGAAAATTCTTGGCGGTGATGGATGCGAGAGAGCATCTCCTACACCAACCCTGCCCAATTGACATCTCTTGTTTTAGTCCATTAGTTCCACTTTGTAGCAATTTTTAATCCATTTGAACCGAAATAGTTTGATACTTACGATTACACGTATTCATATTTATAATTGTAATTTTACTGTAATTATTACATTTAAAAAAACCAAGTTTATTTAAGATTGATAGTTGACCTATTCAAAAGATTTAAAATATAAATGCATCTTATTAATTTTATTCAGAATAAAAAATATTTTATTAAGTTTATAATTTATTCTAATCAATTAGCAGGTTTGAATATTAATTTGAAGGTATGACCAACTCAGTAAAAAAGTTAAAAAATATAATTACTTTTTAATTATTTTAGTTGTAAATGTTTTATTCAAAAGTGCTGCTTTTTCATTTGCTTGTTGATTAAGGATTCCAACCAAAACATTTTTAATTTTCTTTAAAATAATCTATCAATACATTTACTTTTAAATTTTTAATTAAATAACCAATCATCAATTTGTACTTTTTATATACAAGGTAAGTTATAGGTTAAAATGCGATATAAGTTTTTGTACTGTTGATAAATTTATAATTTAATATTTGTATTTTTATTTTTATTTTTAAGAATTTAATTTTTTATTTTTCAGATTTTGAAATTCATGTACAACTAACATCAATTTTTAATTATATTACTATTAAGTAAGTATTTTGTTATTTCAAATTTTTTCATCAACAAATTTAACAAAAAAAATATTAATAATTGTACTTGAATTTTAAAATTTTTATAATAGTTTTCATTTTCTATTTTTTAAAAACTGAAAAACATGTTTGATAAATAAAAAATAAAAATATTTTTAACAATGAAAACATGTTTGGTAATTAATTTTCTCTAATAGTAATAAAATAATTTTTTTTTTACATTTATATAGATTTGAAATAAGGTACCAAATATAATATTAAAAAAGCTATTAAAAATATTTTTGTGTTTATATGGATTTGAATTGGGGCAATTTCATCTAAAACTAAAATTCCTTGTTTTTATCATTTTCATTTTACAAAACATTTTTAATGAAAACAATGAAAACACATATTCTTCAATATATCTTCGTTTTCATTTTTCAAAAATTATTTCGCAGAAAATTCTACCAAACACATTCTTCAATGTTTTTTTAAAAAATAAAATAAAATAAAAACGAAAATGGTTTTTGTTTCCTGAAACCAAATAGAGCCTAAATTTTTTAAAATAAAAATATACTGATTAAATTTTAAAATTTTGAAGAGTAGAGAGACTTATGACATATTTAAATTTCAAATTGTTCAAAAAAAATATAGGGATTAATTTAACAAAAGAAAATATAGAAAAATTACATTAAAAGAAAAGCAAAAGAGAATGAAAAATAAATAAAGAAAAAAATAAAAAAAACATAAAAAAAAAAAAAGAAAGTAAATTGCTCAAAATAAAAAATATATAGATAGCAATTGTATGATTTAACTTAAAATTTTTATTTGAAATGATGATTTAATATACCACGTTAGCTTATTGTTACATTATTAACAAAAATTAACGGCTCATTGACTAAATGTTACTGCACATTAACGTAAGTGACTAAAACATAATATTTCAAACATAAATGATTAAAATGTAACCTGAAGTAAACAGAAAAGACTATTTTAACAATTTACCCTTTTATATAAAAATCATTATGCATTATATTTTTTATATAAAAAATTAATAAAAACTTTATCGTAATAAGACTTAAACTCAGAGCAAAATAAATTTTAAACATTTTACTATGTCATCTCAATCAAAATTTCATTTCAAATTTACATAATTTTTAATAAATATATTTGATGGAATTAGTTCACCCCATAATTTGGAGTCAATTTTGGAATCATATCTATTGATTTAAGAAATATGAAAAATGTATTTGTATTCCTAATTCATATATATATATAAAAAAGCAGTATAGATTTAATTCTATAATTAATAAATGAAAATATAATAATTTAATATTGTTGCCACTGAAAATACAATTACTTTGAAAATGTAAAAAAATATATATCAAAAGAGCCCGCCGGAAACGGGAATTTTGATGCTAATATTTGTAATTTCTCGATAGAAAATTGGAAAGTTAGATATAAAATAATAACAGACAGGGAGACTTATGGCGGAAGTCGTCGACTCCAAATCTTAGGGGGTTGGAGACACCCAATAAGAAGGCGACTTCTATATATTTTAAACATTTTACTATGTCATCTCAACCAAAATTTCATTTCAAATTTACATAATTTTTAATAAATATATTTGATGGAATTAGTTCAACCCATAATTTACAACCGTTAGCCTATAATATCTAAAATTTCATCATCCCTGATTATCATACTCTCTTTATCGCTCGTGATTATCCCTTTTTTAACTAACTTCTGCCATACCCATCGAAGTGGAGACTTGATTTCTTCAATATTTTTCTTAATTTTTCGGGCTCTTTCTTCCAGCAAGGTGTTCACCCCTTGCTCTGGGTGATTAGGCAAAGGATTTCCAGCTATATTGGGTTTTGCTGGCTCTTCTAACTTTACGATCCCATGTTCTATGAGTCCTTCGACTCGTCTTTTAAAAGCGGGGTAATTTTCAATCGAGTGCCCTTCTACCCCTGCATGGTATTCGCAGTGAGCTTTTGCATCGTACCAAACCGGGAATGGGGGTTTGTATGGTCTTACATGTTGAGGAGCTACCTCATGCGTATCATATAATATCTTGTAGAGTTCCCCATATGACATTGGAAGGGGAGTATATTGAATTCTTCCCTTAGTTAGCCTAGTGCCTGTCTCCTGTCGTGAGGCATTTTGATAATTGCCCATTAGAGTTTTGGGCTGACTTGTTACGAAGGGTCTGGTGTAGCTAGGTCTGTATATGCTTGCATTGTTGATCTCGTTATCCCTTCTTCTAGGGGCAGACCTTTTAGGGCTTTCTCCGGTCTCAATTTTATCGGCTTTGATCGCATTTTCAATCATTTCCCCTGACATGACCATATTACAGAAACTTTTGGTAGCGTTTCTTAATAGATAATTTAGGTAAGGAGCTTTGAGTGTATTGACAAACAACATTGTTGTCTCCTTTTCTGTTAGCGGTGGTTGTATTTGTGTTGCCACCTCACGCCACCTCTGCGCATATGTTCTGAAGCTCTCATTTGACTTATTTTCCATATTCTGCAGTGTAAGCCGATTAGGGGCTATTTCTATTACATGGCCATATTGTTTTAAGAAAGCTTGTGCCAGCTCTTTCCACGAATGGATTTTTGATCGGCATAACTGATTGTACCATCTGATGGCCTACCCGGCCAGGCTGTATTGAAAACAATGAATTAACAGTTGGTCGTTATGTACGTGCCCTGTCATCTTTCTGCAGAACATGGTTAGTTGAGCTTCAAGGCAGCTCGTCCCGCTATATTTTTCAAATTCCAGAGCCTTGAATTTGGGAGGGAGCACTAGATCCGGAACCAAACTTAGTTCTTTGGCATCTACCTCATAGGCAATTCCAACCCCCTGTATCACGTCGATTTTCTCTTCTAGCCGCCTGTATTTTTCTTCTATTTGTCTGGGGAGATCTTCTCTTATCATTTCGTCAAAGTCCGGGACGACCAGATTTACAGCATTATCCTCTGGATTTGACCCTGATCCAATTGGATAATTAGCCGATCGCGACGTGCCTGTGGCTGGTTGCTGTGCCCTTACAGTGATGGTGGGCTCCCGTGTCGGCATTTCATGCGACGCCGGGTTATGGAGGGGTGTAAAGCCTGGGGGGACAAATGGGTCCTCCTCTTCCTCAATAGCCGGGCTTTTTTCTTTGTCAGCCATGCTTTGTTTTACTTGCTCTAACTCCTTCATTAAGCTATTTTGTACCTCCATGAATTGGTTCTTCATTTCTCTACACATCACGCTCATTTGCTTTTGCATCTGGTCTTGTGGATCCTTTTGGATTTGTTCAAGCCTTTGTTCCATGGCTTTAGTTTTCTTTCGAGTATTATAGCAGTGGGAGTTTTCAATGGTTACTGATGCAGCTGGGTTGTAAATTTTTAATAAGTTAGGATTGTTATGTAGAAGTATGCAAAAATGTAATGTGAATAAGATGCATGTATGCAAGAGAAAGGTATTGACTTATAATTAATTTTCCATTTAGAAAACTTCATTAGGATAACAAGTTCCTTAACATAAAACAAATTACATAAACGGTTTTGCTTTGATGCTCAAAGCCTTGACTTTTTTAAGGAGGCTTGATAGTTTTTGACCTCGTTCCGTCTTCGTCTCGTACTGTATGCTTAGCTCTTCTGCTTCAACTGCCAGTGTCTGCACATGATCAGCTACTTTGCGGATTTGATTTAAAGCTTCACCCATAACGTAATCCCTTTCTCTGACTTCATCGTTTTGATTAATATTTACCCATTAAGTTAAAACGTAAAACCAATATATTGTTTATGTAGTTAAATAATCTTTACTTCGTCTACATGTTAAATAATATATCCATATAAACATAATATTAAATATAAATAATAGGATCTGTAAACTTAACTCGACTCGACTTTAGTCGAATTTTTTTGACTTAATTCAATTTGATTCAAAAAAAATTCAAAATTGAGTTCAGTTGCTAAAATATGATTTGTCAACACGACTAACTCGAAATTTTTTTACTCGATTTGACTCTATTCAACCAAATACTCACCCCTACTTAAGTTAGTATATATCTTATACGTAGCCTCTGTTAGGATATAATGCCCTAAGTGTAGTATATTCATCATTTTATACTTGCAATGTTTCGAATAGATTGGTTTAAATAAAATTTCATTACACATTAATAAGATTTGTATTTGTCTTTAAAGGTTTTTTTCATGTAAAGGAAAATGTAAGAAAATATTAGCTTATTGATTATCTAATAAAATTTTTTTTTTTCATACGGGTGCCTCTAATGGTATTAGTTTTCCGAGGGACGTCGGCAATGACTAATTTCATAGTGGAGCGAAGGCGACAGCTAGGCAAATGGAGAAGCGCGAAGAGGAGTAAAAAGTGAAAAATAAAAAATAAAAATGATTTACATGCTTGAAATTAGAAAAAAGTATATGAAAAATTGTAAAATTAAGGGAAATAAAATTAGAAGTGCGTGATGTTCATTTCCCGTCCGCCGGTGACACATAATTTGATTTGACAAAGACGTTCTCATTCCATGAACTTCATGCGACTCTCAACAAAACCAAGAGACAAAGTTCTGACATCATAAGCTTTTTCGATTTGTGTGTACATGCATATAACTTTCATATATTATGACATATTTTAGCTATTTTTCAAAATTAATATTTATTTATATAGTTCCTTGTAAGTTTCAATGTTATTACTGAAGTAAAAATATTATTGGCAGAGAAGGATTGCAAAGGAAAGTAGGAGAAGACGATTGGCGAGGTTGAAAGCAGAGATGGAAGAGATAAGGGAAGAGCAAGAAATCATAAATGAAGGGCAAAGGCAAGTTCGGAAAAGAATGGAAGCCATAGGCGAAGAATGCCAACAACTCAGCATTGAAACGGACAAAGTAATCCGACAAACGGCTGTGACTCAAATCCGGTTGGCCATCATGTTGAACATCCTCAAGGCACGACAGGATGGCGATATTGCAAAGGCTTCCCATTTAACTCACTTGCTTCGGTTTGTTTTTTATTATTGCATCCTACAAGAATTGGATAATATATATTATGAAGAATTAATATTAATGTTTTTGTTTTTAAATTATTTGCAGTGAAACAATGGGGAGGGCGTAACCAAACTAGTTGTTTATTCATACAAGAGAATTACGATGAAGTTTACGTTGGGTTGATAGATAACTATACAATAATTAATTGATTTGGTATTAATGTGTATCTATATTTGTATTTACAACTTTGGTTTGTATATTCTTTTAGGTATTGTGACGTTTTTAAGCTATATTTTACTGTATTTATGTGATGATCTGTTGTACCTGCTTCCTATATGGATATCTATTCGTAGATGTTTATATATATAGTAAAAATTTAAAAATTAGAATAAGTTATAAGTATTTGTACATTTTGTACCTTTGAAATTTAATACCTTTTAGCCTTAAAGATTTAGATCTAGATATTATCACCGTTATAATTCTATAAATTCATCGGTGTGTCGTATTAAAATTAAAAAATTCCTTTGATAATCATATAATAATAAAAATAATATTTAAAATAACGATGAGAAGTTCTCATAAAAAAACATCTTTTCAAATTTGTCATAATAAAATACTTTTGTTGTTGGAATGATGATCTTTAAGAAGAATCAATGTCAACATTTTGATAAAAATAGTTAATAATATTAACTATTTAGACTGACTAATAACATTATAAGATTAGAGGATTAAATTATGACAAAAATTAAAATATAGATTAAATCTCAGGAGCCAAAACTGAAATTTGACCCTTACCTTATAATATCTATTTATATACATAAAGCAAGACAAATCCAAGGGAAATGAGAAGTTAGATGTCAGTCTTTGGGAGATCCTTAAAACATTAAAATTATATATAATTATATAACATTTTAATAAAAGAATTGATGATATTATTTATTTAAACTAATTAATAACTTCCCAATAAAATATTTAATTTAATATAATACTTACAGCTATTTATAATCTTATCCCAACTCTTAAATAGGAGGGTGAACACATCTAAGCGTACTTAAATCCAAGTCTTTCTACAATAATAATATCGATGCCAACCGATCTAAGACTTAACTGAAAATTCCTCTAAAGTTTTAATTTATTTCTTTTAAATTTTGATTTAATGAAAAAAAATACATTTTAATTTCTCTAAAAAAGTTAACAATTTAAACTTTTTTTAATATAAAAATTTTATGATTCTATTTGGACTCCACTGAATAAAATTCTTGGGTTTGACATTTTCTTGTTGCGGTGTTTGTAGGATTGTAAATGAACCGAGTTTGAACGAACGAATCTCTGTTCGTGTTCGTTTGTTTATTTTTGAAGTTGTTCATGTTCGGTTCGTATTCGTTAAGAATTTCAAATTTTTGTTTATGTTCGTTTATTTAAAATTATGTGTTCATGTTCGTTTGTTTAATATTCACAAACATTAAATGAACATGTTCATCAACATATAATTAAACATGTTCACGGATAATGCTAATGAATAATAAACAAATAAACAAACAATAAATGCAAACACATAGATATTATTTTAATATTTTTATAAGAAAATACCATTAATAAATAAATGAGCCATAAACGAGCTTTGAAACGAATTTGTTCGTGAACATAAACGAATCGAACACACCTCTGTTCGTGTTCATTCGTTTATTAAACGAACAGAAAAAATTGCTTCATACTCATTTATTTAATATAAACAAACATTATATGAACGGTTCACGAATAGTTCATTAAACATTCTGTTTATTTACACCTATAGGTGTTTGTTATACCGTGTACGAAATGTTTGGTAACAGAATGAAACCTATCTTGGATGAACTTATCTGAGTCTTCATCAAGGGAAGACAGCTCTGAGATAATGGAATGGTAGGTGCTGAGCTCCTCACAACCATTAAAAAGGAAAGGAAAGGTGGACTAAAGCTTGATATTTGAATTGGAGCTTCATTCATTGTGTCTTCATGTTCTTTCTATACCTTTGTTGAAGGTTGAATCTCTGAACACCAGAATTAGTGACCTTATCTCCCACCTTTTCTTTAATTCTTTTAAAAAATAGATTTCTCGGAGAAAATAAGAAAAATGATTTAAATCAAAATTAAAGAAAAATGAAAAAATTAGGTTTTTTTTATCGAATTAACTCCAAAAAATAATTATTTACAAAAATGACTTAATTTAAAAAACAATAACAAGAATGAATTAAAATGAACAGTAGAGAGCGGTGTTGGCACCCCCATGGTCGACACCCAAGTCAATCATTCCCCATCATTGGCTGTTGATTGTTGGGGGTTTAAAAAAATATTTTTTTTTGGTACCGACACTGTAATGACCGACACTCGTATGTATCTTTTTGAAATACCTTTAAAAAATATGAATATTCCATTATTTAAAAAATATTATTTTAATAGGTGTCGGCGTTGAAGTGGCGACACTGTTTTAAAATTAAAAAAAAAATAGATTGAAGACGAAGAGAGTTGCACTCTAATGGTATTAGTTTTCCGAGGGACGTCGGCAATGACTAATTTCATAGTGGAGCGAAGGCGACAGCTAGGCAAATGGAGAAGCGCGAAGAGGAGTAAAAAGTGAAAAAAATAAAATAAAAATGATTTACATGCTTGAAATTAGAAAAAAGTATATGAAAAATTGTAAAATTAAGGGAAATAAAATGTAATTTCAAGTACATTAACTTTTTATTCCTGTTGCCAGATAATATCGACAAATTAAATCCTCTTTAATTTTCCCTTTTATGGAGGGTCAATATTCAATATTTTCTTTGATTGGAATTTGGAAAATAAAGAACACATTAATTTTCCCTTAATTTTCCTCTTGATACATACGAGTGTCTCTTTAATTTTTTTTTTTTTTTTTCATACGGGTGCCTCTATAATTTCCCCTTAATTTCTCCTTTTTCCATATGGGTGTCTCTTTTATAAAACATTTATCTTTTTTATTTTTTTTAAAGAAATATGGTTGGATTTCATTATTAAACAGAGCCCAAAAACCTGTAGAGGCCCAAAACACACATAAAATAAGATCCAATCAAGACAAAAAAATAAATCAATTCAAACTAAACATTCATCTTTTAGTTTCCTATTTTATTTATTATTCTCTTCCTTTCTTTTTGTTTTCTTTATCTTTGTTTTTTTAAATGGTCACCGATTCTGACGATCAGAGCATACCAACAATTGTTTTTTTCAAAAATCACATTGGTGCCAGTAATGAGAACATTGACACCAACACTGAAAAACTTTTTTTTTTTTTTTTTTTTAATATGAATCGATATTGATACATAAAAAAGTGATAAAGAAATTAAAAAAAATTTTGGTGCCAACTACCTACACGCCGACACGTATTAAAAAAAAAAATTTTTAATAGGAAAATCTCTATATTTTTTAAAAATTACTCGAAAAAATACATACGAGTGTTGGTTATGCCAATTTCGACACCAAAGTCATGATTACACGATGATGGATTTTGGTGCCAAACATCGAGGTGCTGGCATCGCCCGACACTATAGATTTCAGGTCATTTTCGTTATAATTTTTCAACTTGAATTATTTTCGTAAATATATTTTTTTGAGTTAATTGAGTAAAAAAAGCGAAAACCTTGAGCTTTTCAAGTCACCGAGACAACACTTAAAATTTTTGGGAGACTAGAATCATACTTATGGCTATTGGGGAAGATTCAAACCTCACATATATATGTAAAAAACAATTGAGTTTTGCATTATAAGAGTCACGTAAATCAACCATGTCAATGACCAAGACCAAACAGATGGTAAACAACAACCAAACCAAACAAAGGAAGAGATCCATTGAAGGCATCTTCACGAACAAACATGCCCACACTTTCTGAAATTATTAGAAGAAAAACACAACACGATGAGGACCATAATGCAGAAACAAGATCCTCTGCCATCAAAGCTTCCTTTGTTGGTTCCCTCTCTCAATCAATTCACTGTAGGAAAAGGTAAATTAGAATTGCATACAAAGTAGATTATAGTAGTTTAAAAGAAACAGTGAAGAGAAGAGTAGGTACCGAAGAGCATGAGTGAGTATGGTTGCCTTGTCAAGCTCTTGGTTTTGTCTAGCTTTCAAGATTTGGAACATTAGAGCAAGGCGGATTCGAGTGTTTGCAGTTTGCTGTGTTATAAGGATAGTCTCCTTGCCAAGTTCCTCGCATTCTAATTCAATGGCTTCAGCTTTGTCTCTTACCTTCTTTTGCCAAACTTTTATCTGTCCCTGCTCTTCACTTATTTCTTTCATGCGTCTTCCCAACCTTTTTCTCTGCTAAAAAACATATAATTCATTGTAATACTCCAACAATTTTGAAGTAGAGGCTCTACATAATTTTTCAAAGGTCATTGAAGCATAGGAAAAGAGTTTTCCAGTGCTCAAATTTCAACTCAAAATTTATTGCATTTCATCCTTCAAAAGATGACCAACCAAGTTAAATTGGAAACATACTGAAACTTATTCTATGGAAAAAGAAACATGCTGAAATTTAGCTTTAAATATACTTGTATTACACTATTACTTGCATTTCAAAATTATTTTTGTTGAGTAGCTTGTTAAGTGCTAATGGGATGTGACCACTTTCATTGTTTCTGTGGGAATCTGTTACTCGTTATATTTGAAGGTGATAATTTATTGAGATAAAATTTTTGGGCTTTGAATGATGTTGATATTGCAATCGTATGCAATTTGGCTTTGAAGATCAATCCTTTTAAAACAACTATCCTCAAAGATTGGATTGTTTCGGATCAAGCAATTGAGTTCTTCGGATTGTGAAGAATCGAATAGCATCACATTGAAGATACCATTGAAGAATGAATCTCCAACTGTCCACTTTGTATTGGTATTTATTAGTATATTGTATTTTGCTATTTTATAGCTTAAGGGGTTGGTTTGTAATTGATCTCTAGTACGCTCGTAAGCCTTTTTTTTTTTTTATATATTGAGAGACTTATATAGATTTATGTATTTAGCTAAGAGATCGCATTTTATTATTCATTCATGAACATGTTTTTTGTGAGTGCATTTGAGAGTTAACAATTTGTGTTTATAGCATAAGTTTTCAGGAGAAAAATTTAAAGGTGAACGATCTAATCTTTAGGTACTAAAGTGAAATCTATACATCGAGGAGTGTTAAGACATGATTTACTTGTAGTATTGGTGAAAAAGATAATGAATGGACTCACTGAATTAAACTTTACAGATGTAAAAAAACCAAATTGCATAAATAATTCTTTGTGTCATTTATTTACTCTATTTTAAATCGTTTATCGCTATGGTAATCGAAGTGACCACTATAGCCCATCACTTCCATTCAACATTTGTGTCACAAAACAATTATAAAATTACCTTGTAAAGATAATTATTTGGTTAAGGACATCAATGTAATTTCTCTAATCGAATTGGTGTTAGAAGTCAAGGGTTTAAATAATAATATAGATATATATTTTTATTGATTTTTTTTATATAAAATTACTATAGTATTCCCAAATAATATAACTTAAAATAAATACGAAAGGACATCAATTTAATTTTCGTAACCAAGTTGGCGTCTATTTGACTCATGACACCAACTCAACACCAACTCAGTCAAAGGTTTAAATAATAATATAGGTACAATTTTTTATTTATCATTTTTTAAAATAAAAAGGCTACAATACCTTCAAATAATATAACTTCAAATAAATATGAAATGATATAAATATAATCTCCCTAATCGAGTTGGTGTCTGATTAACTCATGACACTAACTCAGTCAAGAGTTTAAATAATAGTATAGATATATAATTGAAAGAAATAATAAAATGCGCATAATAAAATTAAAATGTATAAAAAAGATAAAAATAAAAGCTTTAGTTGAGTGAAATTTAAGGTTTTACTAATGTAATTAGCATGAGTTCAAATATCACCATATGTATTTTTATTGTTTTTTAAAATAAAAAGTTAAAATACCTTCGAATAGTTTAATTTAAATATTTTAAATAAGAAATGACATCAAAGTAATTTCTCTAATCAAGTAGGCATTCGATTGATTCATGACACCAACTCAGTCAAAGGATTAAATAATAATAAATATATATATACAATTGATGAATGTAATAAATTATGCATAACAGAATTAAAATGTATAAAATATCAAAAACAAACTTTGGTTGACAGGTAAATTTAAAGTTTTAATAATGCAATTGGTATAGATTCAAATATTACCATATGCTTTTTTTTATTGGTTTTTTAAACAGAAAAACTAACCCTCAAATATTATAAATTACTTTAAATACAAAAATATGAAAATTTTCTAACTGAATTAGTGTTCAATTAACTTGTGACACCAAATAATAGTAGAGGAGTAGTAAGTTTTATAGACATCATAAGATCTTTAGGAGTAAGCTAATGCTTTGTTCTTTATATTGATTACATTCTCCTTACTAGTAGTAAATAGTTTTGCTAAACTAAATAAAGGCATAATGATAGATGTAATTTTTAATGTTTATATTTTTTGTTAAATTGATCGATATTTTTTTTTCTTTTAGTTGAATTTGGTTTCAACTCTTTAAAAAGAGTCAAAATTGATCATCAACCTTTTCAAAAGAATTGGATTGTTGTTTTTTAAAAAAAATGTTGATTAAAACATTAAATTTGTAATCATGACACCTCATATCGTAATCCGCATGTACTTTGTGCTATTTTTTTTTTAATTTTATAAATTTTAAATTATTTTTTGGCATGACATATAAGAATAGTGCTCAATGTGACATACTTGAATTGTCATGCGGATTGTCACAACATCATTAAAAAGTAATGTTTTTTGTCGATGTTTCTATTAAAAAAAATTATTTGACTCTTTTTTAAAAATTAATTGATAAATTTAAATAAATAAAAAAGGACCAAATTTAAAAAATATATATATATGAACATGAAAAACTAAATTCATCATTATGCTTTAAATAAAAGTTTCCTGAGATGCAGTGAAACTATTTGCATAGAAATAGGTGTAAATCTATTGATGAAGCTTATATCAAAGTGTTTTGAAAGGATTTGAAATTCAAAATTGTCGACCTATAGTGACATCAGTTGTAAAAAGAGATACATTAAACTTAACCGGTAATACTTGAAAATTTAAGTGTATGTCTGGTGATAGAAATGGATACCTGATGGTGTGCCTGTGATGTTCTGCACTGCATTCTCGCCGCCACTGCTAGCTTGAAGTTTCTCCTTCTCCCTTGCATTTTCCTTTTTTTCCTCTTCAAAGATATCAGCTCCTTCATGGTTCCGCAATTTATAGGAGTAAGAACTTTAATCTTAATATACCAAATATTTTATTTTACATCATTACTTTTTTTGTACTATTATTTAATTTATTTATTAAGTTAATGTCACTAATCAATCAAGTTTTAAATAAATTGAAAAATAACTAAAAACATATTCATTTTATAAAATAGAGATTATTTGAATTATTTTATATTCTATACAAAATATAAAAAAAAAAAATTCATTTGTTTTTTACATCAAATTTTATAGAAATATATATCTTCTCCATAAATTATTTTTGTTCACATCATGAATGTGGCATTGTATTTTGTAACCATTCTAAGATCGTGTGTGTAAACGTAGAAGACACGAAGGACTTCCATTAGTAATGGGCAGATCCGAATCTAATTTAAAAGTCATAAAAGAAATGCTTGGAAATTTCAGGAAAGAGAAAAAGAAAGAGTCGAGGATCGTGCGATCCTGCGAGGTTTATGGGACGTATCGAACTATACTAGGCGATTTTGGCATCCATCGATCGAGACTTCATATTCAATTTTATTGACTTTACCTTTTATTTTTATTATTGTTTCATGAAGTTTCCGAAAAAAAGTGCGAAGCTTACCTGAAAACTTGATTTTGAATCCTCATGTTTACAAACATTTGTCCCTTTAATACGTTGGACTGTCTGTCTTTTCCTCTGACAACTACAATGAATGTGAAAATAAAGAATTTGATGCGATTGCCGACCTTCAAAGTAAACGCATGCCGCCCAGCACGCGTAATGACATATCAAACAATTAAGTAGAGTTTGGAAACTCACCCTCCTTCGAGAATGAGCAAATGAAGCTGTTGCCCGCTGATTTCACTCCCACCACATCCATCCCCCCGCCGCCTCCATCCTGCCTGCCAATCTCCATTTAGAGGTTTTTGTGGGGTTAAAACTGCCGGATTAAGAGATTCACGGCGGACATAACAGCTCTGTGGGGTTATGATTCGAGCCTAGAGATGCCACTCTTTTGGCTCACCAGCCTCCTCCTCGGCAAAAACTAAAAACAGGGGTCAGTTCCTGTGGGACGCTAATTTTGTAACCCAAATCTCAAGCCTGATTTCTTATTGATCAATAATGCATTGGATTCTTCTGAACGGAAAAACGATGAGCTTCAATATGTTCGGAATTCCAACTGCTTCCATAACGCATCGAAATCATCTAAACCCTAAACCCAATTATGTTAATAAGATCGCATCCTAAGAGTCAGATTGATATGAGGAGATCCAAATTTAAAAAGAACAAATAAAAAAAAAAGAAAAAAAGAAAGGGGAGAAATAAAGAGAGCAGGAGGATATTTATTTGGTGTTTTTTAAAAGGGAAAATATAAAAGCAAGAGAGACGAGTACTAGAGGAGAAGTTAAGGTGAATTTGAATGGTCGGCCCAGAAAACCCACCTCAAATACTACTATGGGCTAGAGACTTTAGGAATTGATCGTCAAAGAATATTTTTATTTTTTTAATGAGAAAATCTAATTTTCTTGTTGGTCAAGAAATTTAGAGTTCTCACAAAAATAGATTTATTTGGGAAAAATAAATTTCATTATTTTTTTGACAGAGTCATTATATTCATGTGCATTTGGATCTCATTTATAGTTCTTGGAATAAATTTTAAAATTATACATGAACTCTGATTTAGTCTGTATTTGTATATGTGAACTTTAATTTGGTGTAATTACACACGTTAAACTCTAATTGTGATTTAAATGTATACTTGAAACTTTAATTTTAATTTAATCATACACATTTAAAGAAATAAAAACATCAATTTATTTTTATATTGGATAAATATAATTATTTAGGTATACAATATATAAACATAAAATGATGTTATATCAATAATTGTTAATAATTTACAAGAATTGAATCAAATCAAAATTTTATGTATAAAATTATACAAAATCGAAATTCTTGTATATAATTGCATATTAAATCATAATTCATGTATGATTTTAAGATTTATCCCTAAAAATTATCACAAAAGTTATACTTTCGCAAGAATAAAAATATTTTTTAATAGAAAACACAAATGACCCCTACTAGGATTATATTAGGATGTGTATGTAGCACATCTCCGTCGGATACCAAAGGATGTTGCTCATCACATATAAATGGGCTCAAATTGAGCCTTTAATGTACTGTATGCAATTACGTGATCTAATTTTTAAATCAATTCATATAATTTATTTAACTTAATAACCAATTTTTTATTACTAAATTATTAATTAATTAATTAATTAATTAAAATAAATTTGATTAATTCGATCAATTAAATTGTTTTTTTCAATTCAATTTTAATTATTTTTTTTGACACCACTAAAAATTAAGTTGAGGTTTATTGGGTTTCAGTTATTAAATGAAATAAAATATTGGTCCACTATGAAGAGATATTTTGGTAATCAATTTCTAGTTAATCCACCATTAATTAGAAATTAAAGTGCATGTACAAATGTTCTATATTAATGTCACGGTCTCCAAATTATACATACATAATTTTTTTGACATCTCGTATCCAGAAAAGAGAGTCACATTCTTGAAAATATTTGTATGTTAATTCGGAAGACCAAAACCATAAAATTCAAATGTATCAAGTATGCTTTTGCATCTAGTTTTTATTTTTGATTATCTGACATGACAAATCATGATTTATTATGTTTAAATTAGTATGAAGTGGGTATAGCGGGGATTAGGTGGGTTTGGGGACCCATGTGGGTGGTGGAGCAGGGATGGTTTTGAGTTTTGTACTCGCAACGAGTCGCAAGGCAGAAATGGGGATGAAAATTCTTGGCGGTGATGGATGCGAGAGAGCATCTCCTACACCAACCCTGCCCAATTGACATCTCTTGTTTTAGTCCATTAGTTCCACTTTGTAGCAATTTTTAATCCATTTGAACCGAAATAGTTTGATACTTACGATTACACGTATTCATATTTATAATTGTAATTTTACTGTAATTATTACATTTAAAAAAACCAAGTTTATTTAAGATTGATAGTTGACCTATTCAAAAGATTTAAAATATAAATGCATCTTATTAATTTTATTCAGAATAAAAAATATTTTATTAAGTTTATAATTTATTCTAATCAATTAGCAGGTTTGAATATTAATTTGAAGGTATGACCAACTCAGTAAAAAAGTTAAAAAATATAATTACTTTTTAATTATTTTAGTTGTAAATGTTTTATTCAAAAGTGCTGCTTTTTCATTTGCTTGTTGATTAAGGATTCCAACCAAAACATTTTTAATTTTCTTTAAAATAATCTATCAATACATTTACTTTTAAATTTTTAATTAAATAACCAATCATCAATTTGTACTTTTTATATACAAGGTAAGTTATAGGTTAAAATGCGATATAAGTTTTTGTACTGTTGATAAATTTATAATTTAATATTTGTATTTTTATTTTTATTTTTAAGAATTTATTTTTTTATTTTTCAGATTTTGAAATTCATGTACAACTAACATCAATTTTTAATTATATTACTATTAAGTAAGTATTTTGTTATTTCAAATTTTTTCATCAACAAATTTAACAAAAAAAATATTTTGTCAGGTAAGCAACACACAACGATTGTTGTTCATCTATTGCCTCAGCAAGTTGCCTAATGGTTCGATTTTTAGCCATGACTTCTGGTTCATGAGGTGGATCTTTGTCGACTCTTGTATCACAAGGTAGTTCGTCAACGATTTTTGTCACTGCGCTACTTCCTCCTTCGATTTCGTTGTCTGAAACTTCAAATCCAATCGGTCATTTACCGCGTCTTATTGTTTCTTACACATTGATCGGGCAGTTTTCTCGATTTCAAGGTCAACCTCTAGTGGTTCTCTTGGATTTAACCTAGTCATGAAGAGTTTAACAATACTCCTATTCTGTATCATTTTTTTTAAATGAACACCAAAACAATAAGATGAATTTGGAATGAATTTAATTTAGATAAGAAAGTAGTGGTTTTAACTTTTTAAAGGGATTGCCCAATAACATGACGATGTGTCCAAATGATAAGAAAATATATTATCCTGGATTCATGTGTTGGATAAAAGTGGATTATCTACTAAAAGACGTTTTATCCTCCTCTTCCATTATAGATAAAGACTAAAAGAGAGCATTCAACATTACTTTAATTTGGCACATCAATCGTGCAGGTCTCCCTCCAAACCACAAAATTAGAGATTTTGGCACACAACCCTTTTCTTGTGTTGGCATGATCTCATGGATGCAAATATGCTAAGCAACCGCTTAAACGTTGTGCACGTTTAAGACTTCTAAAATATCATAAAATTTCAAAACAAAACTAGCTGTATTAGATGTATTCTAAACAAAGCTAGTCTTTAGCATTAGGCCCTGAGATTCATATGAACACAATTACATAGCAACCGCTTTTCAATATTTGTCGGCTCAATATTTATAAAAATGTTCAAATGAATATTAAAACTTTCAAAATAGTCAAATAAGGGTTTAACCTTTTCGAAAATTTCAAATAAAAGTTTCTCAAATGTTGTATATCAGTTTTCAATTTATGTTCCCATTGCTTTCCTTTCTTTTCAAGCAATATCTGATTCAAGTGTTATGTGTTTTATTCCAAACATATCAACATTTACCTAATTTTTCCTATAAATTAAATTGAAGTGTGTAGAAAGAACTTATTTGAACAGTACTTCTGTAAAAGTTAAACCCTTATTTAAACAAACTCTAAAAAGTTAAATTTTAATTTGAGCATTTACTTGTAAAACCAATTTGACAATATAACTACAATAAATTTCTTTGTAGCTAGAGATTGACCCATCCACTAGGTGAAAAAAAAAAAAGCTTAAAAAAAAAAACTTAAAATCAAGTGCGAAGTCAAAATTTTTTTTTTAGGTGAGACGAAATTAGATTGTAATTTTTATAATAATAAAAATGTAATTTCATCATTTTAATAGCTTATATGTCTAAAATTTTAAAAGATTAAATCAAATTTTTACCATTTTTAAGAGGGCCAAAGTATAATTTTACTTTTACTAATTTAAAATTCTAAAAAATTTAAAGGGCATAAATAAAAACTTTTTCATTTTAAGGAGAGCGAGATCAGGGCCTTCGCCAATCCCTCTATCTACACCCTTGCTAAAGAATAATTTGGCCCTTAAAATATACCCTTTCTGTTACTTTTGATATCTAATTTTTTTTCTCAAATTGGTCCTATCTAAAGTTATATTCTATTAATCGATTCAATCTATTACCGTTAAAATAACTTATTGAACTATGATCCAATAAAATGTGCCATGTGACACTTTAATCCAATTAACAAATGTTACTGAACGCACTTTCACACCCTCTAAAAAAATGACATATTTTTCTAAATTAAATAAAACAAATATTTAATCAATTAACTTTTTTTTTTTCACATATCAACTAATTTAATCTAAATTTCAACCTATTTAAAAAAAGAAAAAGAAAAAGAGAATGAGTGTTGGGATGAATATGGAAACACCGAGGAAATGAAGAAAAAAAAAATATTCCATCTTCTACTTGGTTTATGTAATCTTGATTTAGACATTTTTTTTAATTAATTAAGCTATTATTACGTGAATCCAAGTTATCAACTTCAGTTTTATTATTATATTATTTTATGTGATATAATCTGTCAGTTTTTTCGCCAACTCTCCATTAATATATGGTTTACCACCATTAGGGTTGTAAATGAATCGAGTTTAAACGAATAAATTTTTGTTCGTGTTCGTTTATTTATTTTTTAAGTTGTTCATGTTCGGTTCGTGTTCATTAAGAATTTCAATTTTTTGTTCATGTTCGTTTATTTAAAATTATGTGTGTTCATATTCGTTTGATTAATCGAATATGTTCACGAACATTAAACGAACATGTTCATGAACATATAATTGAACACGTTCACAAATAATGTTAATGAATAATAAACAAACAAACAAACAATAAAAACATACACATAGATATTATTTTAATATTTTTATGAGAAAATATCATTAATAAATAAACGAGCTATAAACGAGCCAATAAACAAGCCTTTAAACGAGCTTGTTCGTGAACATAAACAAACCGAACACACCTCTGTTCATGTTCGTTTGTTTATTAAACGAACATAAAAATTTTGTTCATACTCGTTTATTTAACTTAATAAACGAACATAAACAAACGTTATACAAACGATTCACAAACAGTTTATCGAATGTTCTGTTTATTTACATCCCTAACCACCATTTGGTTTTTAACTTTCAGGACAACATTATTGACTCACACTATTTTTTTTTTCTTTTTACTTAATTGGTTTGTATTCAAAGATAAAGTGAAATTTTATTTAGGTTGGAATAGAAATATAAAATTTTCGAGTCAGAATATAATTTAATTATTGTATTCAGAGAATTTAGAATATTTTTAATGGAATTTGGAATTAAATTATAAAATTATAAAAAAAATTTAAAATTTATTAAATTTTGATTTCATCATTTTCAAAAGAATTAAATAATTTTTTTTATTTTTAAAAGGATTAAATTGCATAATTTTTTTTTTAAGAACCAAGACTTTGCTTGCGCCCTTAAATCACTCACTTACAATTTTATTAATTTTTTAAAAGTATTATCCTTGCAATTTTATATTTTAAAAAGTCACCTTGATCGGATTGTAAAAGTTGATATTGTTATTGAAATTAATTTTTAAATTTATATTAATATTTAATAATTAAAAACAAATATTTTTTTTGAAAGAGTAAATAAAGATACTTTGGATCATAAATCTTTATCTAGACTCAACCTAATACAATTAACAAGTGTACCTCAACAAAAAAAAAAAAAAGTTGAGATGATTTTGATACGAGGATAAAGCAGGGGAATGAACCCTCTCTGATATGTACAAGTAGGTATGGTATACCCAAGGATGATTAGACCACCCTCGAAAGGAGAGCGTAGCAATAGTCTACAATTTCACACCACACCCTTCTTCATGGTCCCCAACGAATTTCCCTAATACCTTTTCATTTTAAACTCCTACACTTTTTCCTCCAAATTTTCAACTTTAATATCTCTAATTTTCCACCATCTTCAAATAAACATTTTTGTTTCTTCTAAATTAATGCAATAATTAAAATATATTTAAACATAAATCAGAATAAATTTAAATAAGATTTAAACCAAAATCCAAGATGAAAACTTATAATTATAAACATTTGTTTTTAAAAAAAAAAAACCCATATTGCCTAATTACGTTTTCCAAGAATGTTCTTTATTCTTGAAATAATCGAAGGAATGATGCTAATATTATATTATTTGATATTTACTACCAAAAAAAAAAAAAGGGCTACCAATAATTATATATTGTTGCAAAGAAATATGACACGAAATGAATTTAAAAAGAATATTTTGAAAAGAAAAAGAAACTGAAAAAGGCATTTAAAAACTTGAGCAAGGTAGGTACCATAATTAGGGGTGAGTATTTGATCGAGTCGAGTCGAGTTAAATCGAGTTAAAATATTTTGAGTTAGTCGAGTTATTGAATCTTATTTTTGCAACTGAATTCAATTTGAAAATTTTTCAAATCGAATCGAGTCAAAAAATTTTAATCGAGTTGAGTCGAGTTAACGAATCCTATTATTTACACTCAATGTTGCATTTACATTGACTGATTATTTAACTAGTAAACGAAGTACAGGATTATTTAACTACATAAATAATATAATAGTTTTGCCTTTTAACTTAATGGGTAAACATTTATCAAAATAATATAATTTTACCTTTTAACTTAATGGTTTTGATTTTTAACTTTAGAAAGGGTACACATTTATCAAAACGACGTAGTTTATTTTTTCTTATTCGAATTTTCGGATAACTCGAATTGTGTAATTTGTATCCGAGTTAAATTGAGAAACTTAATTTTTTATTCAAATTGTTTCGAATAACTCGATTAACTCAAATAACTCGAACTATCTAATTCAAATTTTAAATTTTTTATCGAATTTTTTTAAATCAAATCAAATTTTATTTATCTCTAACAATAATATCTTGGAAAACAGAAAAACCAAAATCCACAAAGAAAAGGGCGTGTCACGTGTACAGTAAAATAGGAGTCGGCCGTCTCTTCCCCTTCTTTTGCGTGATAAATATAGAATAAGGAAAGGAAGGAGCGATTTTACGGAAGTAGTTGAGTAGATTTAACAATGGAGCGCAATGAGAGTGGCATCTACAACCTTAACGATGATTGCAATACAGAACTTCTGCCTCACCGAGATGAAACGTCGTCGTCCTCATGGCGTCTCAACCTCGACGAGTTTCGCGTTCCCCAACAAAGCTTCTCCTCTCAGGACGATCCTTTCTCTCGCCTGCTTTGTACCCCAAGTAAGTTCTTTTTTCCTTGTGCATTTTTCTTTTTCTTCCTTTCTACGGAGAGCAAACAACAATTGCTTTAGATTTCTCTTTTCTCTTGTCAAGAGAAACAAGTCCGATGTTTAGATTTGAATCCAGAACATATTAATGATTAGCTGATTTTCAACCAAACCTTTAGTTGAGTTTTTCTCTTTTCTTCTTCTGTTGTTTTAAGAGAAAAACAAGAACATTGATTGGAGGAATTAAATATTACACATAAAATACTGGTTTATGCAATTGATTGGAGGAATTTCGTTTCAACAGCTTTACTGGGGAGAGAAATATTGTGAGAATTTTATTTTATTTTTGGAAAAAATTTCCAACTGTTTTTGCGAAGAGTCATTTACAAAAGGATACTTAAAATTCAGAGTCCTCCAATTTGAGTCTTACTGATTTGATTGTTAATCAGTATGTTTGCCTAAATATCTGAGAATCGTGATGTGCATTGTTAATACTGTATCTTCCTCATTTTTGCCTAAATTGCATGTGCTTATCTTTCTACTTTTTGGTAAGGAAATCCCATGAGTGAAGGTTGGTACACTTGAAATTTGAATTTTTGAAAATCCGTAAAAGGAAATTGTTTATAATGATTAGATGAGTCTTGTAATGAATGGATGAATATTGGTGGATGAATATTGGTAGAATCAGTGCATTATTGTTATCATTTTTTTAATACTGATATATATATATGTACATAATCCAGGCAATTTTTCCCAACTAGTTAGTGGGATCCTACTATATTTTCTTTAGGTCATGTTTGGCCAAAGTAGTTTAGCACTTGTAAAACTTTAGGTTATCTTCTTTTTCTATTCATAAAGTTTCTAGGATAATAATAATAAAACAACCGCTATCAATTTTAAAATGACATGTATCCAAATAATATATTAAAAATTAAAAAAAATCTTAAATCCACTTATAATTTTTTTTATTTTACTAACTATACATGGAATAATTACCCTATTTAAAATAACATTATTTAAAACTTAAATTGTGATTCATTAGTTGAATGTTAAATTTTTTTTAGAAATTGTTTTAGGTTCAATTAGTAAGAGTTGCCTGTTAAGTGTTAGTAGAGATTTGCTCCTATTAACTTGGTGTAATAGTAAAACATATTGTATTTCAAAGAGAAATGTAAATTCGAATATTAGAAACGACATTGTTAAGAAATGAGTCACAAACTATAAATATAGTACTATAAAACAGACATGTTAATAGGGAATTGACTCTCTTATTGAAAAAAGTTTTTGAAGTGTCGTCTTCATGAAAAAGTTTGAATAAAGTTTAAAGGGATTCATGAAGTTTATCGAGATCATTTAGGATCCACCAATAAAATTAACTATAAACACCTTGAATACAATACCACCATCATTTGAGATCCAAATCAACTATTCAAAGATAACACTTTAAGAACTTTTCCAATAAAAAATTCAATTTCCCTCAACACATGTATTTGTTTTCGAAGGGGCCATTGTTATTTAACAAACTAAGCATAGAATATTATTGAACAAACAACAACAAACAAAAAATTAAGCATAGAATATTAGGTGCTATAAAGAGGTAGAAGTGTTTTTCTCCATTGTCCCAACCATATATGGAAATACCATTATTAAGCGCATTTTCTAGGGAATTCAGCCCTTGATGAAAAAATAATAAGAATAATAACACTTAAGAGATGAGACCTAGGACAAAATTGAAGAACAATCGAGGATCCAGCTTAATTTCTTGTATTTGTGGTGAATTTCGAAGGCCTAAATTGATTTTTTCTTACACATGAAATTAAATTATAAACAAAATGCTAAGCTGACACTAGTTATGGGATCTTTTGTGATGTTATATAAAAAAATATATAATTACTTTTTAGCCTTTTAACTTTATAGAAAAAATCATTTTAGACCATTAATTTTTCGTCTTTTTTATCTATTAAAATTATATTTTTTATCAAATCACTTCAAAATGAATGAAAAAATTAATATTTGTTAACTTTGTTGAAGAGGCATACACGTGAATTGCCACGTAGATAACACGTTAATAATAATTATTTTTTAAAATAATTTTTATATATTATTTAATTATTTTAAATTTTTAAAAATAGTTTTTATAATTTTTTTGAGTTTTTTAAATTTTAAAAAATGAATTAAATATTGACATGTCATCTACATAGCAATCAACGTGTATGTCACTTCAATAAAGTTCACAAACATTAACTTTTTCATTTATTTTAAAGTAATTTGACAAAAAAATACAAATTTAATAACTAGAGATAAGTCGATTCATGGATTTTATTATCAATGTTGGAGAATGTGGGTTTGAGTGTGCTGAAACGAATTATTCTCTTATTTATGAGTTAGGAAGGCTATAGGTAATTCTAAGTATTGTATAAAAAAAATAGATATGATCAAAAGATAAAATTATTTAAAAATACTAAAAGAGATAAAAATTAAATAAAGGAATAAAATACTTTTTTTCCCTTAAAGTTGAAGGATGAAAAAAAAAAGCATCTCAAGATTTTGTGTATGCATTTGCTAGCTGTAAAGGAATTCTTCTGATCGCAAAAGCTTACACTAACTTTTTTATTTTAATAATTGTTTATATAGATATTGATGTATTTTACTGTATGATTTTAGATTTTTCAATATGAACATATTTTTTGTCTGGACGTATGTTATTATGTACACATGTATAAATACATCAATCAAATATGTATAAATTTATTAATGGCCAATAAAATTTTTAAATTTATAAATACTTAATTTTCAAATTTGCTAAACTTAAATAAATATAAAAATACTTTAAAATATTAATTAAATGTAATTATGAAATAAATAAAAACAGTTAAAATTGCCTTTAAAAAAGAAAAAAGCTGTTATAGATTAATACTAGCTAGCGGGTATAAACCGGCCCAAGCGGGTATGAGTGGTAGCTAAAACCACAATGGTACATTATTGATATTAGCCCTAAATTTAACTTTACATCTTTTGTTATTTTATTTTTTTATAGTTAAATTTATCTATTAATTTTTTGAAAACGTCAAAATGTAATTTTTAATAGAAATGTCAATGTTTTTCAAATCGGATCAATGATCGAATCAATCAATTCTTCAGTTCGTCAATTCGAACAATCCAACCGGTTCAATCGATATGATTAAAAAATTATTAATTTTTTTTTTAAATGTGCTTCAGTCAATTCTAGATCCAACCGATTCAAAGCTACACTCAAGATCGGTCCTCGATCGGTTCTTGATTCAATTGGTCCGATCGATTGATTTAGTTCGATTCAAACAACACTAAAAAATGCTAACTAAAATATTACTTAACGATGTTGGCACAACAACCTGCATGGTAATCTTAGTATATTTAATGTTAACATGTTACTATTTGTCTTATTTGTTACGTCAACAAATAATTTAAAATTTACAAAATGTTGAAAAAATAAAAATTCCGAACATCTCAAAAAATTATAAAAAGTTCATAAAATTTTCTTTAAAAAATTAGTATAGAGTACATGTGGATTGTAATGTTTAAAAATTTAATGTTTTAGTCAATATTTCATTAAAAACAACAATTCAACTATTTTTAAAAAGTTAAGATCAAATTTGACAATTTTTAAAAATATTAAAAGTTAGATTTAACTCAAAAAAAGAATAAAACTTAAATCAATAAAAAAATATAAACGTTGAGAGCTAAATTTAGCATTGTATCAATAGATAGTTTTACCTTTAAATGCAATGTGTCGGTAGATACAGACGATATTGTATGATACATATAACTCTGATTTCGTCATTTCCTTGAGTTGTTTCCCATGTTGTAATTAATGAAGTCTTGTTGTAATGATGTTATGGTTATTTTTGGGTTCCCTTTCGTTCAGAGAAACAGCGGAAGGTTTCAGAGTACTACAAAAAGCAAGAAAGGCTCCTTGCAGGATTTAATGAGATGGAGACCATGAATGAGATGGGTTGTTTGCCCGATACCCTAACCGAGGTTATTTCTTCTTCACTGGTTTTTATATCTGCTTCTCATTATGCCTTAAACTTCAAATACAACTCAACAAATCAAAGCATTGTAAATGTTATATTAATAGTGAATACCTTGCTGTATTCAGGATGAAATGAAGCAACTTGCAAGAAGTGAGAGGATGGCAATTCATGTGTCTAACGCTGCCAATTTGGTGCTTTTTGGTGCCAAAGTTTTTGCGTCTATTGAAAGCAGATCTTTGGCAGTCATTGCATCAACTTTGGATTCACTCTTGGATCTCCTGTCGGGATTTATTCTATGGTTCACTGCGCATGCGATGAAAACCCCCAATCAATATCACTATCCAATTGGAAAGAAACGAATGCAGCCCGTCGTAAGTTTTTTGTATATATATTTCTTTCCTGTCACCACAAATGTGTCTATTAACCAAGCTTTGACTGTCCAGGGTATCCTTGTTTTTGCTTCAGTAATGGCAACTCTAGGATTACAAATATTGCTGGAGTCTGTCAGGGAACTGATTGCAAAGGTGTGTGCTACTTAGCTACCATCTAGTCATTTTGGTATGGCCATTGGCCACAACGTTTTTACTCATTTTGTTTCTTTTGTATAGTCCCACCTGGAGATCAATCACATGCAAGAGAAATGGATGATCGGGATTATGGTTTTTGTGACGGTGGTGAAGTTCGTCCTCATGGTCTATTGCCGGCAGTTCCAAAACGAAATCATTAGAGCCTATGCGCAGGATCATTTCTTCGATGTGGTTACTAACTCTGTTGGTTTAGCAACAGCTGTTCTAGCTATTCATTTCCGCTGGTGGATTGATCCAACTGGAGCTATAATTGTGAGTTAAATGAAATATTTCCTTCTCAATGCTACTGATATGCTTATTAGCTCATTGTTTCATAATTGCAGATAGCACTATACACGATGAGTACCTGGGCCAGAACAGTGATTGAGAATGTATGGTCACTAATTGGAAGAAGTGCACCACCTGATTTTCTGGCAAAATTAACGTATCTGATATGGAACCACCATGAAGAGATACAACACATTGACACAGTAAGGGCATATAAATTTGGTTCCCATTACTTTGTGGAGGTTGACATAGTGTTGCCTGAAGACATGCTGCTGAACAAAGCACACAACATTGGTGAGAAACTGCAGGAGAAGCTAGAGCAGCTACCAGAAGTTGAGCGAGCCTTTGTGCATATCGATTTTGAGTTTACACATAGGCCTGAACATAAGACCATGATCTGAGTCCGATGCTTGCATCGGTGGGGTTTGATCTCCAACCTCATTAGTGTGCTTTAATACTTAATAATTTGTTCACCCCTTGGTGTCTCTTCTGCTTGTAGTCCCAAATGCTACATAGTTTTACTTTTCTTATTGTATCATTAACTCTGCATCGCATGAATCTCTCTCTCATTTTTGGGTTGGTTGCACTAGGATAATATGTGATTTCATAATTACATTCATAATATGTTAAAAAAAATTTCTACTCCGAAAAATTTAGCGCGTTATGAACCCAGCCCATCTTCATCTTTTCACCTTCAAATTATTATTCTTTTGTTGGTTTTGAACCCAAAAAGTTAATAATTTTGAAGGTGATTTCAGCAAAAGATTATTCAATGTTGAGTTGAAGTTCAAAATCTCACGATGGTTACAGGGGTATTCAATGTTATTGTGGCTTTTGTGTTTTCAACACTCCTTACAGGGAAGAGATTTTTTGGCTGCGCAAACTACAAAGGAGTTTGAAATTATATGGGTTTAAATGAATTTATTTAAAATTGTTTTATGTTGATTTGAGACTATGTGTTTCAGAATGGTGTGACTTGTTCTCGATGGGTGGAGAAGAATGAAGGGTTGAGTTTTTGAGAAAAGAATGAGAGTGTCAAATGTAAAATCTTGCCCAGATACTAGAATTAGCAAAGAGCGAATTCAATGAATTTATGTGTTAAACGTTTAAATTACTTGTTCAAAATGTTGGGTTTTGTAAGAATGTTAAGAGGTAAAGGTTATTTACTGTTAAATGTATAAAATGAATACAAACTTATTTGAAGGAAAAAACACTATAATCATTGAAATAAAAGTTCAACAAAAGATCACAAAATTATACAATTGATTACGATATTGATCGGTTAATACTTGCATATATTATCAAAGTAAGTTGCAACATAGATAGATATGAACTTATAAAGTATTTAAAGACGAAAATAGTAAAGAAATATTTCCAAATAGCATCATCCGACTGACGATAATCAAAAAGAGGGGCCTCGGTTGATGCTATAGGAGCTAACCTCCTCATCGTTGGCGGTGTTGAGTGTTGAGAGGTAGGTGCTTGCAATGTTCGTGAAAGCGAGGGTGATGCATACTCACTTAACATACCAAGTTTTAGAAATGATGAATGAGGCATAGGTATAAATAATTTGTTAAATTTTTATTGCAAAGATGATCAAAATACTCCCTCAAAGTTTCTATGACATGTAGATTGATTAATTTCTGAATTTTTGTGTCCATCTTCTCTAATATTCTTTACAATTGGTCTACACATTCAACAACTATTAAAAAGTTACCAAAGTGTATACTCACAGAGTGTTCTTTTCTTGTGGGGCTTGATCCAACATTTCTTGTTGATTAATCAAATACTACTATTAGTTGTTTCCCATCCTCTTTTTTCTTTTTCAATTTTGATTTAATATGTAATTTCCTTTTAATTGATAGATCATCAGAGGTCATCTCAACATTTCGTGTTTATAAAGATAATTATAAAGAGGATTTTTTTCTAAGTAGTTAATGTCTTTTAAAAAAGATAATGTTACATTTTGTACTTGTACTTTCATAAAATATTTAATGTGGCAGTTGTACTTTAAAAATATCCAATTGATATTTAAAATTTCAATATATTTTTTATTTTGGTAAATGTACTTTCTTAAAATGTTCAATGTAGTATTTCCATGGATAATAAAAAAAATATTGTTTAAAAACAAATTAAAAATTATTTTAAATGGAGAACTCTTTAGAGAAAATTACACTTCACTGAACTGAAGAAGATGATATTTTTTCTTATGTAAATTTAATATTTATTTTTTATTAACCATAAGTTAGTTATTTATTTTTAATTTAATTTAACTTGATGATTTGGGAAAAAAATTATGTATTGAATTTTCATTAGTCGATTTAGCAATTCTTCATAACGTTATTAACACCAGGTATCTTAATAATATGCATATTGGTACTTTAGGTACCACATTGGATATTTACAAGATACAAGTATCACGTTGGACATTTTATAAAAATATAGATATCATAATAAAACACATTTTTAAAATTTATGTATCACATTAAATATTTTCAAAATATAAGTACATTTTATGAAATTACGTGTTCTAAATATAACATTATTTATGTAACCAATTATAAAACATAAATATTTATCATTAATATTAATTAATAATTTTTAAAGGTTTGTTGACTCAAAACACTAAACAAAGGCAAAAAAATATTATTATAGTGAAAATAATAAATAAATAAAATGAGAATATTACCAAGAAAATAAAGAGAGAGAGTTTGAAACCAATATAGTAAGGGCAAAGACGTAAATTTAGCATAGATAGGGATATTAGGGTTTTTCTTCCCTTCCCTACTTAAATCTTCATCCCTTTCTTCTTCCTCCCTCAACCCATTGCCTCTCACCTTTTTTCTTAAAGGTTTTTTTTTATTTTTCTCTATTTCGGTTGCTTGGTTTTCTCCATTTATTTGAATTTTAAGTTCCAATTTAGCAGTATAGTCTGGTTATTAGTTGCCTGTGATGTTCTAACATTTGTCCGTACCATCTGAGAATTTTTTTTCCCTGATGTATTCTTTCTAAGTTTTATTTCTGAGGCATCGATAAACCAAAATAAGTTTCTTCTTTTTTAAGAAAGAAATCTAAATTTGTTTTGAATCCAAATCTTCCTCTGTATTTTCTTTTGTTATTGATGAATACTGAAGGCTGTGATGACGAAAAATTATACCATCAAACTATGAGAGCTTTGCTTCGTTGATGTAATCATACATTTCTATTGTCTGAGCCTATTTATATTTTTCTTTATAAAAAAAATGAAATGGGAGATTAGAGGGAAGTGATGAATATTTCCCCAGATGATCGAAGATGAACATACTGTGCGATTTGTTTATCTCTAATTCGTTAGAGATTCCAAGCCAGTATTCTGATCTCTCTTCATCCCAGTTTTTAATTTTATAAAATATAAAAATAAATTTATTATATTTTAATATTTTAAAAAAAAATTAGAAATATTATGAAAGAAATTTAAAATTTATCAAATAATATTTAAAAATAAAAAAATTTATTTTATTAAATAAAAAAATTAAAATTTAATTTTTTTTATTTTTTTAATATATTAGTGTGAGTATATATTTATATTTTTAAAATTTTTTGATAATATATATTTTTGTATATACTTGTGCTGGAATTTAAGATTTTTGAGATAAATAATATTTTTTCCATTATTTTAATTGTATCAATTAAATCATATCAAAATTAAAAGTTAATATAACAATCAAGAATTGAATTAACATAAAATCGGATGGGGTTGAATGGAATGAGCATCTCTGTAAAAAATTAAAATAATATAATGTAAACACTGGACTTAAATTAAAAAATTATAACAAAAACTAACTTTATCAAAATAAAGTGGGATAATGATAAGATTTATCCCTGTACTTCAGTGAAATGGTTAATATACTGGTACTTTTATATTGTTTATTTTGGTACTTTTCAGTTATGTATATCGTTTTTGAAAAAACATTTGACACTTAGTAAAACCTTACAATTTAGTCTATTTGTCGAATTAATATTTTTTAATACATCAATTTTTTAAAAATTTTCAGTCTTCTACTATTTTTTTCATTAACAGTTACGGATCACATTTTATTTATTCTAAAAAAATTTAGTTCGCATTTAAAGAGATTTTGAAGATGTTACATTTTTAATTAAGTTGGTGGTCTGGTTGAGAGTATCACTAACTTAATTAGATCTTAAATATTAGTAGAGGTATATGTGATAAGTAACATAATTAGAACACGATAAATTATGCAAATATGATAATAACATAATTGTAAACGTAAGTCTTTGAGTCTCATCATGTATGGGAGTTTTAGTTAGAGATGTCAACGGAGTAAGTTTTGTGGAGTCTCGTCTCACTTCGCACCCAATTAAGTAGGGATAAATATAGGTTTCGTGGGTATTGGGGTGGAGATGGAGATGGAGAAAAAAATTATACTCGTCATGAGTGGTGAGGCAGGTTTGGATATGACCTTATACTTTTATCATCCTCACTTTATTCCCGCTCGCCTCGCATAATATAATAAGCATGTTTAAAAAATAAAATTTATAAAAATTTAATTTAATAATTGTCTTAATAATATTTTATTAATTTAATATTAATTTTAATCATAGTTGTATAAGAAAAAAATTTCTAAAGAGATTATTTTAGAAAAATTTTAGAGATATTTTTTTTATTTACAATTTGGCTTAAAAATTTAGAGAAATTGTGAAATTATTCCATTGGTAATTTCGACTACTCGATCGAAACATTCATATTTTTTTCATAAAAAATTGGTTTATATTTATTTAATTGATACTTATAAATATATTACATGAAGTGGGTATAGCGGGGATTAGGTGGGTTTGGGGACCCATGTGGGTGGTGGAGCAGGGATGGTTTTGAGTTTTGTACTCGCAACGAGTCGCAGGGCAGAAATGGGGATGAAAATTCTTGGCGGTGATGGATGCGAGAGAGCATCTCCTACACCAACCCTGCCCAATTGACATCTCTTGTTTTAGTCCATTAGTTCCACTTTGTAGCAATTTTTAATCCATTTGAACCGAAATAGTTTGATACTTACGATTACACGTATTCATATTTATAATTGTAATTTTACTGTAATTATTACATTTAAAAAAACCAAGTTTATTTAAGATTGATAGTTGACCTATTCAAAAGATTTAAAATATAAATGCATCTTATTAATTTTATTCAGAATAAAAAATATTTTATTAAGTTTATAATTTATTCTAATCAATTAGCAGGTTTGAATATTAATTTGAAGGTATGACCAACTCAGTAAAAAAGTTAAAAAATATAATTACTTTTTAATTATTTTAGTTGTAAATGTTTTATTCAAAAGTGCTGCTTTTTCATTTGCTTGTTGATTAAGGATTCCAACCAAAACATTTTTAATTTTCTTTAAAATAATCTATCAATACATTTACTTTTAAATTTTTAATTAAATAACCAATCATCAATTTGTACTTTTTATATACAAGGTAAGTTATAGGTTAAAATGCGATATAAGTTTTTGTACTGTTGATAAATTTATAATTTAATATTTGTATTTTTATTTTTATTTTTAAGAATTTAATTTTTTATTTTTCAGATTTTGAAATTCATGTACAACTAACATCAATTTTTAATTATATTACTATTAAGTAAGTATTTTGTTATTTCAAATTTTTTCATCAACAAATTTAACAAAAAAAATATTAATAATTGTACTTGAATTTTAAAATTTTTATAATAGTTTTCATTTTCTATTTTTTAAAAACTGAAAAACATGTTTGATAAATAAAAAATAAAAATATTTTTAACAATGAAAACATGTTTGGTAATTAATTTTCTCTAATAGTAATAAAATAATTTTTTTTTTACATTTATATAGATTTGAAATAAGGTACCAAATATAATATTAAAAAAGCTATTAAAAATATTTTTGTGTTTATATGGATTTGAATTGGGGCAATTTCATCTAAAACTAAAATTCCTTGTTTTTATCATTTTCATTTTACAAAACATTTTTAATGAAAACAATGAAAACACATATTCTTCAATATATCTTCGTTTTCATTTTTCAAAAATTATTTCGCAGAAAATTCTACCAAACACATTCTTCAATGTTTTTTTAAAAAATAAAATAAAATAAAAACGAAAATGGTTTTTGTTTCCTGAAACCAAATAGAGCCTAAATTTTTTAAAATAAAAATATACTGATTAAATTTTAAAATTTTGAAGAGTAGAGAGACTTATGACATATTTAAATTTCAAATTGTTCAAAAAAAATATAGGGATTAATTTAACAAAAGAAAATATAGAAAAATTACATTAAAAGAAAAGCAAAAGAGAATGAAAAATAAATAAAGAAAAAAATAAAAAAAACATAAAAAAAAAAAAGAAAGTAAATTGCTCAAAATAAAAAATATATAGATAGCAATTGTATGATTTAACTTAAAATTTTTATTTGAAATGATGATTTAATATACCACGTTAGCTTATTGTTACATTATTAACAAAAATTAACGGCTCATTGACTAAATGTTACTGCACATTAACGTAAGTGACTAAAACATAATATTTCAAACATAAATGATTAAAATGTAACCTGAAGTAAACAGAAAAGACTATTTTAACAATTTACCCTTTTATATAAAAATCATTATGCATTATATTTTTTATATAAAAAATTAATAAAAACTTTATCGTAATAAGACTTAAACTCAGAGCAAAATAAATTTTAAACATTTTACTATGTCATCTCAATCAAAATTTCATTTCAAATTTACATAATTTTTAATAAATATATTTGATGGAATTAGTTCACCCCATAATTTGGAGTCAATTTTGGAATCATATCTATTGATTTAAGAAATATGAAAAATGTATTTGTATTCCTAATTCATATATATATATAAAAAAGCAGTATAGATTTAATTCTATAATTAATAAATGAAAATATAATAATTTAATATTGTTGCCACTGAAAATACAATTACTTTGAAAATGTAAAAAAATATATATCAAAAGAGCCCGCCGGAAACGGGAATTTTGATGCTAATATTTGTAATTTCTCGATAGAAAATTGGAAAGTTAGATATAAAATAATAACAGACAGGGAGACTTATGGCGGAAGTCGTCGACTCCAAATCTTAGGGGGTTGGAGACACCCAATAAGAAGGCGACTTCTATATATTTTAAACATTTTACTATGTCATCTCAACCAAAATTTCATTTCAAATTTACATAATTTTTAATAAATATATTTGATGGAATTAGTTCAACCCATAATTTACAACCGTTAGCCTATAATATCTAAAATTTCATCATCCCTGATTATCATACTCTCTTTATCGCTCGTGATTATCCCTTTTTTAACTAACTTCTGCCATACCCATCGAAGTGGAGACTTGATTTCTTCAATATTTTTCTTAATTTTTCGGGCTCTTTCTTCCAGCAAGGTGTTCACCCCTTGCTCTGGGTGATTAGGCAAAGGATTTCCAGCTATATTGGGTTTTGCTGGCTCTTCTAACTTTACGATCCCATGTTCTATGAGTCCTTCGACTCGTCTTTTAAAAGCGGGGTAATTTTCAATCGAGTGCCCTTCTACCCCTGCATGGTATTCGCAGTGAGCTTTTGCATCGTACCAAACCGGGAATGGGGGTTTGTATGGTCTTACATGTTGAGGAGCTACCTCATGCGTATCATATAATATCTTGTAGAGTTCCCCATATGACATTGGAAGGGGAGTATATTGAATTCTTCCCTTAGTTAGCCTAGTGCCTGTCTCCTGTCGTGAGGCATTTTGATAATTGCCCATTAGAGTTTTGGGCTGACTTGTTACGAAGGGTCTGGTGTAGCTAGGTCTGTATATGCTTGCATTGTTGATCTCGTTATCCCTTCTTCTAGGGGCAGACCTTTTAGGGCTTTCTCCGGTCTCAATTTTATCGGCTTTGATCGCATTTTCAATCATTTCCCCTGACATGACCATATTACAGAAACTTTTGGTAGCGTTTCTTAATAGATAATTTAGGTAAGGAGCTTTGAGTGTATTGACAAACAACATTGTTGTCTCCTTTTCTGTTAGCGGTGGTTGTATTTGTGTTGCCACCTCACGCCACCTCTGCGCATATGTTCTGAAGCTCTCATTTGACTTATTTTCCATATTCTGCAGTGTAAGCCGATTAGGGGCTATTTCTATTACATGGCCATATTGTTTTAAGAAAGCTTGTGCCAGCTCTTTCCACGAATGGATTTTTGATCGGCATAACTGATTGTACCATCTGATGGCCTACCCGGCCAGGCTGTATTGAAAACAATGAATTAACAGTTGGTCGTTATGTACGTGCCCTGTCATCTTTCTGCAGAACATGGTTAGTTGAGCTTCAAGGCAGCTCGTCCCGCTATATTTTTCAAATTCCAGAGCCTTGAATTTGGGAGGGAGCACTAGATCCGGAACCAAACTTAGTTCTTTGGCATCTACCTCATAGGCAATTCCAACCCCCTGTATCACGTCGATTTTCTCTTCTAGCCGCCTGTATTTTTCTTCTATTTGTCTGGGGAGATCTTCTCTTATCATTTCGTCAAAGTCCGGGACGACCAGATTTACAGCATTATCCTCTGGATTTGACCCTGATCCAATTGGATAATTAGCCGATCGCGACGTGCCTGTGGCTGGTTGCTGTGCCCTTACAGTGATGGTGGGCTCCCGTGTCGGCATTTCATGCGACGCCGGGTTATGGAGGGGTGTAAAGCCTGGGGGGACAAATGGGTCCTCCTCTTCCTCAATAGCCGGGCTTTTTTCTTTGTCAGCCATGCTTTGTTTTACTTGCTCTAACTCCTTCATTAAGCTATTTTGTACCTCCATGAATTGGTTCTTCATTTCTCTACACATCACGCTCATTTGCTTTTGCATCTGGTCTTGTGGATCCTTTTGGATTTGTTCAAGCCTTTGTTCCATGGCTTTAGTTTTCTTTCGAGTATTATAGCAGTGGGAGTTTTCAATGGTTACTGATGCAGCTGGGTTGTAAATTTTTAATAAGTTAGGATTGTTATGTAGAAGTATGCAAAAATGTAATGTGAATAAGATGCATGTATGCAAGAGAAAGGTATTGACTTATAATTAATTTTCCATTTAGAAAACTTCATTAGGATAACAAGTTCCTTAACATAAAACAAATTACATAAACGGTTTTGCTTTGATGCTCAAAGCCTTGACTTTTTTAAGGAGGCTTGATAGTTTTTGACCTCGTTCCGTCTTCGTCTCGTACTGTATGCTTAGCTCTTCTGCTTCAACTGCCAGTGTCTGCACATGATCAGCTACTTTGCGGATTTGATTTAAAGCTTCACCCATAACGTAATCCCTTTCTCTGACTTCATCGTTTTGATTAATATTTACCCATTAAGTTAAAACGTAAAACCAATATATTGTTTATGTAGTTAAATAATCTTTACTTCGTCTACATGTTAAATAATATATCCATATAAACATAATATTAAATATAAATAATAGGATCTGTAAACTTAACTCGACTCGACTTTAGTCGAATTTTTTTGACTTAATTCAATTTGATTCAAAAAAAATTCAAAATTGAGTTCAGTTGCTAAAATATGATTTGTCAACACGACTAACTCGAAATTTTTTTACTCGATTTGACTCTATTCAACCAAATACTCACCCCTACTTAAGTTAGTATATATCTTATACGTAGCCTCTGTTAGGATATAATGCCCTAAGTGTAGTATATTCATCATTTTATACTTGCAATGTTTCGAATAGATTGGTTTAAATAAAATTTCATTACACATTAATAAGATTTGTATTTGTCTTTAAAGGTTTTTTTCATGTAAAGGAAAATGTAAGAAAATATTAGCTTATTGATTATCTAATAAAATTTTTTTTTTTCATACGGGTGCCTCTAATGGTATTAGTTTTCCGAGGGACGTCGGCAATGACTAATTTCATAGTGGAGCGAAGGCGACAGCTAGGCAAATGGAGAAGCGCGAAGAGGAGTAAAAAGTGAAAAATAAAAAATAAAAATGATTTACATGCTTGAAATTAGAAAAAAGTATATGAAAAATTGTAAAATTAAGGGAAATAAAATTAGAAGTGCGTGATGTTCATTTCCCGTCCGCCGGTGAAAATTGTAAAATTAAGGGAAATAAAATTAGAAGTGCGTGATGTTCATTTCCCGTCCGCCGGTGACACATAATTTGATTTGACAAAGACGTTCTCATTCCATGAACTTCATGCGACTCTCAACAAAACCAAGAGACAAAGTTCTGACATCATAAGCTTTTTCGATTTGTGTGTACATGCATATAACTTTCATATATTATGACATATTTTAGCTATTTTTCAAAATTAATATTTATTTATATAGTTCCTTGTAAGTTTCAAAAAAAAAAAAAAAAAAAAAAAAAAAAAAAAAAAAAAAAAAAAAAAAAAAAAAAAAAAAAAAAAAAAAAAAAAAAAAAAAAAAAAAGTAATCCGACAAACGGCTGTGACTCAAATCCGGTTGGCCATCATGTTGAACATCCTCAAGGCACGACAGGATGGCGATATTGCAAAGGCTTCCCATTTAACTCACTTGCTTCGGTTTGTTTTTTATTATTGCATCCTACAAGAATTGGATAATATATATTATGAAGAATTAATATTAATGTTTTTGTTTTTAAATTATTTGCAGTGAAACAATGGGGAGGGCGTAACCAAACTAGTTGTTTATTCATACAAGAGAATTACGATGAAGTTTACGTTGGGTTGATAGATAACTATACAATAATTAATTGATTTGGTATTAATGTGTATCTATATTTGTATTTACAACTTTGGTTTGTATATTCTTTTAGGTATTGTGACGTTTTTAAGCTATATTTTACTGTATTTATGTGATGATCTGTTGTACCTGCTTCCTATATGGATATCTATTCGTAGATGTTTATATATATAGTAAAAATTTAAAAATTAGAATAAGTTATAAGTATTTGTACATTTTGTACCTTTGAAATTTAATACCTTTTAGCCTTAAAGATTTAGATCTAGATATTATCACCGTTATAATTCTATAAATTCATCGGTGTGTCGTATTAAAATTAAAAAATTCCTTTGATAATCATATAATAATAAAAATAATATTTAAAATAACGATCAGAAGTTCTCATAAAAAAACATCTTTTCAAATTTGTCATAATAAAATACTTTTGTTGTTGGAATGATGATCTTTAAGAAGAATCAATGTCAACATTTTGATAAAAATAGTTAATAATATTAACTATTTAGACTGACTAATAACATTATAAGATTAGAGGATTAAATTATGACAAAAATTAAAATATAGATTAAATCTCAGGAGCCAAAACTGAAATTTGACCCTTACCTTATAATATCTATTTATATACATAAAGCAAGACAAATCCAAGGGAAATGAGAAGTTAGATGTCAGTCTTTGGGAGACCTTAAAACATTAAAATTATATATAATTATATAACATTTTAATAAAAGAATTGATGATATTATTTATTTAAACTAATTAATAACTTCCCAATAAAATATTTAATTTAATATAATACTTACAGCTATTTATAATCTTATCCCAACTCTTAAATAGGAGGGTGAACACATCTAAGCGTACTTAAATCCAAGTCTTTCTACAATAATAATATCGATGCCAACCGATCTAAGACTTAACTGAAAATTCCTCTAAAGTTTTAATTTATTTCTTTTAAATTTTGATTTAATGAAAAAAAATACATTTTAATTTCTCTAAAAAAGTTAACAATTTAAACTTTTTTTAATATAAAAATTTTATGATTCTATTTGGACTCCACTGAATAAAATTCTTGGGTTTGACATTTTCTTGTTGCGGTGTTTGTAGGATTGTAAATGAACCGAGTTTGAACGAACGAATCTCTGTTCGTGTTCGTTTGTTTATTTTTGAAGTTGTTCATGTTCGGTTCGTATTCGTTAAGAATTTCAAATTTTTGTTTATGTTCGTTTATTTAAAATTATGTGTTCATGTTCGTTTGTTTAATATTCACAAACATTAAATGAACATGTTCATCAACATATAATTAAACATGTTCACGGATAATGCTAATGAATAATAAACAAATAAACAAACAATAAATGCAAACACATAGATATTATTTTAATATTTTTATAAGAAAATACCATTAATAAATAAATGAGCCATAAACGAGCTTTGAAACGAATTTGTTCGTGAACATAAACGAATCGAACACACCTCTGTTCGTGTTCATTCGTTTATTAAACGAACAGAAAAAATTGCTTCATACTCATTTATTTAATATAAACAAACATTATATGAACGGTTCACGAATAGTTCATTAAACATTCTGTTTATTTACACCTATAGGTGTTTGTTATACCGTGTACGAAATGTTTGGTAACAGAATGAAACCTATCTTGGATGAACTTATCTGAGTCTTCATCAAGGGAAGACAGCTCTGAGATAATGGAATGGTAGGTGCTGAGCTCCTCACAACCATTAAAAAGGAAAGGAAAGGTGGACTAAAGCTTGATATTTGAATTGGAGCTTCATTCATTGTGTCTTCATGTTCTTTCTATACCTTTGTTGAAGGTTGAATCTCTGAACACCAGAATCAGTGACCTTATCTCCCACCTTTTCTTTAATTCTTTTAAAAAATAGATTTCTCGGAGAAAATAAGAAAAATGATTTAAATCAAAATTAAAGAAAAATGAAAAAATTAGGTTTTTTTTATCGAATTAACTCCAAAAAATAATTATTTACAAAAATGACTTAATTTAAAAAACAATAACAAGAATGAATTAAAATGAACAGTAGAGAGCGGTGTTGGCACCCCCATGGTCGACACCCAAGTCAATCATTCCCCATCATTGGCTGTTGATTGTTGGGGGTTTAAAAAAATATTTTTTTTTGGTACCGACACTGTAATGACCGACACTCGTATGTATCTTTTTGAAATACCTTTAAAAAATATGAATATTCCATTATTTAAAAAATATTATTTTAATAGGTGTCGGCGTTGAAGTGGCGACACTGTTTTAAAATTAAAAAAAAAATAGATTGAAGACGAAGAGAGTTGCACTCTAATGGTATTAGTTTTCCGAGGGACGTCGGCAATGACTAATTTCATAGTGGAGCGAAGGCGACAGCTAGGCAAATGGAGAAGCGCGAAGAGGAGTAAAAAGTGAAAAAAATAAAATAAAAATGATTTACATGCTTGAAATTAGAAAAAAGTATATGAAAAATTGTAAAATTAAGGGAAATAAAATGTAATTTCAAGTACATTAACTTTTTATTCCTGTTGCCAGATAATATCGACAAATTAAATCCTCTTTAATTTTCCCTTTTATGGAGGGTCAATATTCAATATTTTCTTTGATTGGAATTTGGAAAATAAAGAACACATTAATTTTCCCTTAATTTTCCTCTTGATACATACGAGTGTCTCTTTAATTTTTTTTTTTTTTTCATACGGGTGCCTCTATAATTTCCCCTTAATTTCTCCTTTTTCCATATGGGTGTCTCTTTTATAAAACATTTATCTTTTTTATTTTTTTTAAAGAAATATGGTTGGATTTCATTATTAAACAGAGCCCAAAAACCTGTAGAGGCCCAAAACACACATAAAATAAGATCCAATCAAGACAAAAAAATAAATCAATTCAAACTAAACATTCATCTTTTAGTTTCCTATTTTATTTATTATTCTCTTCCTTTCTTTTTGTTTTCTTTATCTTTGTTTTTTTAAATGGTCACCGATTCTGACGATCAGAGCATACCAACAATTGTTTTTTTCAAAAATCACATTGGTGCCAGTAATGAGAACATTGACACCAACACTGAAAAACTTTTTTTTTTTTTTTTTTAATATGAATCGATATTGATACATAAAAAAGTGATAAAGAAATTAAAAAAAATTTTGGTGCCAACTACCTACACGCCGACACGTATTAAAAAAAAAAATTTTTAATAGGAAAATCTCTATATTTTTTAAAAATTACTCGAAAAAATACATACGAGTGTTGGTTATGCCAATTTCGACACCAAAGTCATGATTACACGATGATGGATTTTGGTGCCAAACATCGAGGTGCTGGCATCGCCCGACACTATAGATTTCAGGTCATTTTCGTTATAATTTTTCAACTTGAATTATTTTCGTAAATATATTTTTTTGAGTTAATTGAGTAAAAAAAGCGAAAACCTTGAGCTTTTCAAGTCACCGAGACAACACTTAAAATTTTTGGGAGACTAGAATCATACTTATGGCTATTGGGGAAGATTCAAACCTCACATATATATGTAAAAAACAATTGAGTTTTGCATTATAAGAGTCACGTAAATCAACCATGTCAATGACCAAGACCAAACAGATGGTAAACAACAACCAAACCAAACAAAGGAAGAGATCCATTGAAGGCATCTTCACGAACAAACATGCCCACACTTTCTGAAATTATTAGAAGAAAAACACAACACGATGAGGACCATAATGCAGAAACAAGATCCTCTGCCATCAAAGCTTCCTTTGTTGGTTCCCTCTCTCAATCAATTCACTGTAGGAAAAGGTAAATTAGAATTGCATACAAAGTAGATTATAGTAGTTTAAAAGAAACAGTGAAGAGAAGAGTAGGTACCGAAGAGCATGAGTGAGTATGGTTGCCTTGTCAAGCTCTTGGTTTTGTCTAGCTTTCAAGATTTGGAACATTAGAGCAAGGCGGATTCGAGTGTTTGCAGTTTGCTGTGTTATAAGGATAGTCTCCTTGCCAAGTTCCTCGCATTCTAATTCAATGGCTTCAGCTTTGTCTCTTACCTTCTTTTGCCAAACTTTTATCTGTCCCTGCTCTTCACTTATTTCTTTCATGCGTCTTCCCAACCTTTTTCTCTGCTAAAAAACATATAATTCATTGTAATACTCCAACAATTTTGAAGTAGAGGCTCTACATAATTTTTCAAAGGTCATTGAAGCATAGGAAAAGAGTTTTCCAGTGCTCAAATTTCAACTCAAAATTTATTGCATTTCATCCTTCAAAAGATGACCAACCAAGTTAAATTGGAAACATACTGAAACTTATTCTATGGAAAAAGAAACATGCTGAAATTTAGCTTTAAATATACTTGTATTACACTATTACTTGCATTTCAAAATTATTTTTGTTGAGTAGCTTGTTAAGTGCTAATGGGATGTGACCACTTTCATTGTTTCTGTGGGAATCTGTTACTCGTTATATTTGAAGGTGATAATTTATTGAGATAAAATTTTTGGGCTTTGAATGATGTTGATATTGCAATCGTATGCAATTTGGCTTTGAAGATCAATCCTTTTAAAACAACTATCCTCAAAGATTGGATTGTTTCGGATCAAGCAATTGAGTTCTTCGGATTGTGAAGAATCGAATAGCATCACATTGAAGATACCATTGAAGAATGAATCTCCAACTGTCCACTTTGTATTGGTATTTATTAGTATATTGTATTTTGCTATTTTATAGCTTAAGGGGTTGGTTTGTAATTGATCTCTAGTACGCTCGTAAGCCTTTTTTTTTTTTTATATATTGAGAGACTTATATAGATTTATGTATTTAGCTAAGAGATCGCATTTTATTATTCATTCATGAACATGTTTTTTGTGAGTGCATTTGAGAGTTAACAATTTGTGTTTATAGCATAAGTTTTCAGGAGAAAAATTTAAAGGTGAACGATCTAATCTTTAGGTACTAAAGTGAAATCTATACATCGAGGAGTGTTAAGACATGATTTACTTGTAGTATTGGTGAAAAAGATAATGAATGGACTCACTGAATTAAACTTTACAGATGTAAAAAAACCAAATTGCATAAATAATTCTTTGTGTCATTTATTTACTCTATTTTAAATCGTTTATCGCTATGGTAATCGAAGTGACCACTATAGCCCATCACTTCCATTCAACATTTGTGTCACAAAACAATTATAAAATTACCTTGTAAAGATAATTATTTGGTTAAGGACATCAATGTAATTTCTCTAATCGAATTGGTGTTAGAAGTCAAGGGTTTAAATAATAATATAGATATATATTTTTATTGATTTTTTTTATATAAAATTACTATAGTATTCCCAAATAATATAACTTAAAATAAATACGAAAGGACATCAATTTAATTTTCGTAACCAAGTTGGCGTCTATTTGACTCATGACACCAACTCAACACCAACTCAGTCAAAGGTTTAAATAATAATATAGGTACAATTTTTTATTTATCATTTTTTAAAATAAAAAGGCTACAATACCTTCAAATAATATAACTTCAAATAAATATGAAATGATATAAATATAATCTCCCTAATCGAGTTGGTGTCTGATTAACTCATGACACTAACTCAGTCAAGAGTTTAAATAATAGTATAGATATATAATTGAAAGAAATAATAAAATGCGCATAATAAAATTAAAATGTATAAAAAAGATAAAAATAAAAGCTTTAGTTGAGTGAAATTTAAGGTTTTACTAATGTAATTAGCATGAGTTCAAATATCACCATATGTATTTTTATTGTTTTTTAAAATAAAAAGTTAAAATACCTTCGAATAGTTTAATTTAAATATTTTAAATAAGAAATGACATCAAAGTAATTTCTCTAATCAAGTAGGCATTCGATTGATTCATGACACCAACTCAGTCAAAGGATTAAATAATAATAAATATATATATACAATTGATGAATGTAATAAATTATGCATAACAGAATTAAAATGTATAAAATATCAAAAACAAACTTTGGTTGACAGGTAAATTTAAAGTTTTAATAATGCAATTGGTATAGATTCAAATATTACCATATGCTTTTTTTTATTGGTTTTTTAAACAGAAAAACTAACCCTCAAATATTATAAATTACTTTAAATACAAAAATATGAAAATTTTCTAACTGAATTAGTGTTCAATTAACTTGTGACACCAAATAATAGTAGAGGAGTAGTAAGTTTTATAGACATCATAAGATCTTTAGGAGTAAGCTAATGCTTTGTTCTTTATATTGATTACATTCTCCTTACTAGTAGTAAATAGTTTTGCTAAACTAAATAAAGGCATAATGATAGATGTAATTTTTAATGTTTATATTTTTTGTTAAATTGATCGATATTTTTTTTTCTTTTAGTTGAATTTGGTTTCAACTCTTTAAAAAGAGTCAAAATTGATCATCAACCTTTTCAAAAGAATTGGATTGTTGTTTTTTAAAAAAAATGTTGATTAAAACATTAAATTTGTAATCATGACACCTCATATCGTAATCCGCATGTACTTTGTGCTATTTTTTTTTTAATTTTATAAATTTTAAATTATTTTTTGGCATGACATATAAGAATAGTGCTCAATGTGACATACTTGAATTGTCATGCGGATTGTCACAACATCATTAAAAAGTAATGTTTTTTGTCGATGTTTCTATTAAAAAAAATTATTTGACTCTTTTTTAAAAATTAATTGATAAATTTAAATAAATAAAAAAGGACCAAATTTAAAAAATATATATATATGAACATGAAAAACTAAATTCATCATTATGCTTTAAATAAAAGTTTCCTGAGATGCAGTGAAACTATTTGCATAGAAATAGGTGTAAATCTATTGATGAAGCTTATATCAAAGTGTTTTGAAAGGATTTGAAATTCAAAATTGTCGACCTATAGTGACATCAGTTGTAAAAAGAGATACATTAAACTTAACCGGTAATACTTGAAAATTTAAGTGTATGTCTGGTGATAGAAATGGATACCTGATGGTGTGCCTGTGATGTTCTGCACTGCATTCTCGCCGCCACTGCTAGCTTGAAGTTTCTCCTTCTCCCTTGCATTTTCCTTTTTTTCCTCTTCAAAGATATCAGCTCCTTCATGGTTCCGCAATTTATAGGAGTAAGAACTTTAATCTTAATATACCAAATATTTTATTTTACATCATTACTTTTTTTGTACTATTATTTAATTTATTTATTAAGTTAATGTCACTAATCAATCAAGTTTTAAATAAATTGAAAAATAACTAAAAACATATTCATTTTATAAAATAGAGATTATTTGAATTATTTTATATTCTATACAAAATATAAAAAAAAAAAATTCATTTGTTTTTTACATCAAATTTTATAGAAATATATATCTTCTCCATAAATTATTTTTGTTCACATCATGAATGTGGCATTGTATTTTGTAACCATTCTAAGATCGTGTGTGTAAACGTAGAAGACACGAAGGACTTCCATTAGTAATGGGCAGATCCGAATCTAATTTAAAAGTCATAAAAGAAATGCTTGGAAATTTCAGGAAAGAGAAAAAGAAAGAGTCGAGGATCGTGCGATCCTGCGAGGTTTATGGGACGTATCGAACTATACTAGGCGATTTTGGCATCCATCGATCGAGACTTCATATTCAATTTTATTGACTTTACCTTTTATTTTTATTATTGTTTCATGAAGTTTCCGAAAAAAAGTGCGAAGCTTACCTGAAAACTTGATTTTGAATCCTCATGTTTACAAACATTTGTCCCTTTAATACGTTGGACTGTCTGTCTTTTCCTCTGACAACTACAATGAATGTGAAAATAAAGAATTTGATGCGATTGCCGACCTTCAAAGTAAACGCATGCCGCCCAGCACGCGTAATGACATATCAAACAATTAAGTAGAGTTTGGAAACTCACCCTCCTTCGAGAATGAGCAAATGAAGCTGTTGCCCGCTGATTTCACTCCCACCACATCCATCCCCCCGCCGCCTCCATCCTGCCTGCCAATCTCCATTTAGAGGTTTTTGTGGGGTTAAAACTGCCGGATTAAGAGATTCACGGCGGACATAACAGCTCTGTGGGGTTATGATTCGAGCCTAGAGATGCCACTCTTTTGGCTCACCAGCCTCCTCCTCGGCAAAAACTAAAAACAGGGGTCAGTTCCTGTGGGACGCTAATTTTGTAACCCAAATCTCAAGCCTGATTTCTTATTGATCAATAATGCATTGGATTCTTCTGAACGGAAAAACGATGAGCTTCAATATGTTCGGAATTCCAACTGCTTCCATAACGCATCGAAATCATCTAAACCCTAAACCCAATTATGTTAATAAGATCGCATCCTAAGAGTCAGATTGATATGAGGAGATCCAAATTTAAAAAGAACAAATAAAAAAAAAAGAAAAAAAGAAAGGGGAGAAATAAAGAGAGCAGGAGGATATTTATTTGGTGTTTTTTAAAAGGGAAAATATAAAAGCAAGAGAGACGAGTACTAGAGGAGAAGTTAAGGTGAATTTGAATGGTCGGCCCAGAAAACCCACCTCAAATACTACTATGGGCTAGAGACTTTAGGAATTGATCGTCAAAGAATATTTTTATTTTTTTAATGAGAAAATCTAATTTTCTTGTTGGTCAAGAAATTTAGAGTTCTCACAAAAATAGATTTATTTGGGAAAAATAAATTTCATTATTTTTTTGACAGAGTCATTATATTCATGTGCATTTGGATCTCATTTATAGTTCTTGGAATAAATTTTAAAATTATACATGAACTCTGATTTAGTCTGTATTTGTATATGTGAACTTTAATTTGGTGTAATTACACACGTTAAACTCTAATTGTGATTTAAATGTATACTTGAAACTTTAATTTTAATTTAATCATACACATTTAAAGAAATAAAAACATCAATTTATTTTTATATTGGATAAATATAATTATTTAGGTATACAATATATAAACATAAAATGATGTTATATCAATAATTGTTAATAATTTACAAGAATTGAATCAAATCAAAATTTTATGTATAAAATTATACAAAATCGAAATTCTTGTATATAATTGCATATTAAATCATAATTCATGTATGATTTTAAGATTTATCCCTAAAAATTATCACAAAAGTTATACTTTCGCAAGAATAAAAATATTTTTTAATAGAAAACACAAATGACCCCTACTAGGATTATATTAGGATGTGTATGTAGCACATCTCCGTCGGATACCAAAGGATGTTGCTCATCACATATAAATGGGCTCAAATTGAGCCTTTAATGTACTGTATGCAATTACGTGATCTAATTTTTAAATCAATTCATATAATTTATTTAACTTAATAACCAATTTTTTATTACTAAATTATTAATTAATTAATTAATTAATTAAAATAAATTTGATTAATTCGATCAATTAAATTGTTTTTTTCAATTCAATTTTAATTATTTTTTTTGACACCACTAAAAATTAAGTTGAGGTTTATTGGGTTTCAGTTATTAAATGAAATAAAATATTGGTCCACTATGAAGAGATATTTTGGTAATCAATTTCTAGTTAATCCACCATTAATTAGAAATTAAAGTGCATGTACAAATGTTCTATATTAATGTCACGGTCTCCAAATTATACATACATAATTTTTTTGACATCTCGTATCCAGAAAAGAGAGTCACATTCTTGAAAATATTTGTATGTTAATTCGGAAGACCAAAACCATAAAATTCAAATGTATCAAGTATGCTTTTGCATCTAGTTTTTATTTTTGATTATCTGACATGACAAATCATGATTTATTATGTTTAAATTAGTATGAAGTGGGTATAGCGGGGATTAGGTGGGTTTGGGGACCCATGTGGGTGGTGGAGCAGGGATGGTTTTGAGTTTTGTACTCGCAACGAGTCGCAAGGCAGAAATGGGGATGAAAATTCTTGGCGGTGATGGATGCGAGAGAGCATCTCCTACACCAACCCTGCCCAATTGACATCTCTTGTTTTAGTCCATTAGTTCCACTTTGTAGCAATTTTTAATCCATTTGAACCGAAATAGTTTGATACTTACGATTACACGTATTCATATTTATAATTGTAATTTTACTGTAATTATTACATTTAAAAAAACCAAGTTTATTTAAGATTGATAGTTGACCTATTCAAAAGATTTAAAATATAAATGCATCTTATTAATTTTATTCAGAATAAAAAATATTTTATTAAGTTTATAATTTATTCTAATCAATTAGCAGGTTTGAATATTAATTTGAAGGTATGACCAACTCAGTAAAAAAGTTAAAAAATATAATTACTTTTTAATTATTTTAGTTGTAAATGTTTTATTCAAAAGTGCTGCTTTTTCATTTGCTTGTTGATTAAGGATTCCAACCAAAACATTTTTAATTTTCTTTAAAATAATCTATCAATACATTTACTTTTAAATTTTTAATTAAATAACCAATCATCAATTTGTACTTTTTATATACAAGGTAAGTTATAGGTTAAAATGCGATATAAGTTTTTGTACTGTTGATAAATTTATAATTTAATATTTGTATTTTTATTTTTATTTTTAAGAATTTATTTTTTTATTTTTCAGATTTTGAAATTCATGTACAACTAACATCAATTTTTAATTATATTACTATTAAGTAAGTATTTTGTTATTTCAAATTTTTTCATCAACAAATTTAACAAAAAAAATATTTTGTCAGGTAAGCAACACACAACGATTGTTGTTCATCTATTGCCTCAGCAAGTTGCCTAATGGTTCGATTTTTAGCCATGACTTCTGGTTCATGAGGTGGATCTTTGTCGACTCTTGTATCACAAGGTAGTTCGTCAACGATTTTTGTCACTGCGCTACTTCCTCCTTCGATTTCGTTGTCTGAAACTTCAAATCCAATCGGTCATTTACCGCGTCTTATTGTTTCTCTACACATTGATCGGGCAGTTTTCTCGATTTCAAGGTCAACCTCTAGTGGTTCTCTTGGATTTAACCTAGTCATGAAGAGTTTAAAATAAACTCCAATTCCGTATCATTTTTTTTAAATGAACACCAAAACAATAAGATGAATTTGGAATGAATTTAATTTAGATAAGAAAGTAGTGGTTTTAACTTTTTAAAGGGATTGCCCAATAACATGACGATGTGTCCAAATGATAAGAAAATATATTATCCTGGATTCATGTGTTGGATAAAAGTGGATTATCTACTAAAAGACGTTTTATCCTCCTCTTCCATTATAGATAAAGACTAAAAGAGAGCATTCAACATTACTTTAATTTGGCACATCAATCGTGCAGGTCTCCCTCCAAACCACAAAATTAGAGATTTTGGCACACAACCCTTTTCTTGTGTTGGCATGATCTCATGGATGCAAATATGCTAAGCAACCGCTTAAACGTTGTGCACGTTTAAGACTTCTAAAATATCATAAAATTTCAAAACAAAACTAGCTGTATTAGATGTATTCTAAACAAAGCTAGTCTTTAGCATTAGGCCCTGAGATTCATATGAACACAATTACATAGCAACCGCTTTTCAATATTTGTCGGCTCAATATTTATAAAAATGTTCAAATGAATATTAAAACTTTCAAAATAGTCAAATAAGGGTTTAACCTTTTCGAAAATTTCAAATAAAAGTTTCTCAAATGTTGTATATCAGTTTTCAATTTATGTTCCCATTGCTTTCCTTTCTTTTCAAGCAATATCTGATTCAAGTGTTATGTGTTTTATTCCAAACATATCAACATTTACCTAATTTTTCCTATAAATTAAATTGAAGTGTGTAGAAAGAACTTATTTGAACAGTACTTCTGTAAAAGTTAAACCCTTATTTAAACAAACTCTAAAAAGTTAAATTTTAATTTGAGCATTTACTTGTAAAACCAATTTGACAATATAACTACAATAAATTTCTTTGTAGCTAGAGATTGACCCATCCACTAGGTGAAAAAAAAAAAAGCTTAAAAAAAAAAACTTAAAATCAAGTGCGAAGTCAAAATTTTTTTTTTAGGTGAGACGAAATTAGATTGTAATTTTTATAATAATAAAAATGTAATTTCATCATTTTAATAGCTTATATGTCTAAAATTTTAAAAGATTAAATCAAATTTTTACCATTTTTAAGAGGGCCAAAGTATAATTTTACTTTTACTAATTTAAAATTCTAAAAAATTTAAAGGGCATAAATAAAAACTTTTTCATTTTAAGGAGAGCGAGATCAGGGCCTTCGCCAATCCCTCTATCTACACCCTTGCTAAAGAATAATTTGGCCCTTAAAATATACCCTTTCTGTTACTTTTGATATCTAATTTTTTTTCTCAAATTGGTCCTATCTAAAGTTATATTCTATTAATCGATTCAATCTATTACCGTTAAAATAACTTATTGAACTATGATCCAATAAAATGTGCCATGTGACACTTTAATCCAATTAACAAATGTTACTGAACGCACTTTCACACCCTCTAAAAAAATGACATATTTTTCTAAATTAAATAAAACAAATATTTAATCAATTAACTTTTTTTTTTTCACATATCAACTAATTTAATCTAAATTTCAACCTATTTAAAAAAAGAAAAAGAAAAAGAGAATGAGTGTTGGGATGAATATGGAAACACCGAGGAAATGAAGAAAAAAAAAATATTCCATCTTCTACTTGGTTTATGTAATCTTGATTTAGACATTTTTTTTAATTAATTAAGCTATTATTACGTGAATCCAAGTTATCAACTTCAGTTTTATTATTATATTATTTTATGTGATATAATCTGTCAGTTTTTTCGCCAACTCTCCATTAATATATGGTTTACCACCATTAGGGTTGTAAATGAATCGAGTTTAAACGAATAAATTTTTGTTCGTGTTCGTTTATTTATTTTTTAAGTTGTTCATGTTCGGTTCGTGTTCATTAAGAATTTCAATTTTTTGTTCATGTTCGTTTATTTAAAATTATGTGTGTTCATATTCGTTTGATTAATCGAATATGTTCACGAACATTAAACGAACATGTTCATGAACATATAATTGAACACGTTCACAAATAATGTTAATGAATAATAAACAAACAAACAAACAATAAAAACATACACATAGATATTATTTTAATATTTTTATGAGAAAATATCATTAATAAATAAACGAGCTATAAACGAGCCAATAAACAAGCCTTTAAACGAGCTTGTTCGTGAACATAAACAAACCGAACACACCTCTGTTCATGTTCGTTTGTTTATTAAACGAACATAAAAATTTTGTTCATACTCGTTTATTTAACTTAATAAACGAACATAAACAAACGTTATACAAACGATTCACAAACAGTTTATCGAATGTTCTGTTTATTTACATCCCTAACCACCATTTGGTTTTTAACTTTCAGGACAACATTATTGACTCACACTATTTTTTTTTTCTTTTTACTTAATTGGTTTGTATTCAAAGATAAAGTGAAATTTTATTTAGGTTGGAATAGAAATATAAAATTTTCGAGTCAGAATATAATTTAATTATTGTATTCAGAGAATTTAGAATATTTTTAATGGAATTTGGAATTAAATTATAAAATTATAAAAAAAATTTAAAATTTATTAAATTTTGATTTCATCATTTTCAAAAGAATTAAATAATTTTTTTTATTTTTAAAAGGATTAAATTGCATAATTTTTTTTTTAAGAACCAAGACTTTGCTTGCGCCCTTAAATCACTCACTTACAATTTTATTAATTTTTTAAAAGTATTATCCTTGCAATTTTATATTTTAAAAAGTCACCTTGATCGGATTGTAAAAGTTGATATTGTTATTGAAATTAATTTTTAAATTTATATTAATATTTAATAATTAAAAACAAATATTTTTTTTGAAAGAGTAAATAAAGATACTTTGGATCATAAATCTTTATCTAGACTCAACCTAATACAATTAACAAGTGTACCTCAACAAAAAAAAAAAAAAGTTGAGATGATTTTGATACGAGGATAAAGCAGGGGAATGAACCCTCTCTGATATGTACAAGTAGGTATGGTATACCCAAGGATGATTAGACCACCCTCGAAAGGAGAGCGTAGCAATAGTCTACAATTTCACACCACACCCTTCTTCATGGTCCCCAACGAATTTCCCTAATACCTTTTCATTTTAAACTCCTACACTTTTTCCTCCAAATTTTCAACTTTAATATCTCTAATTTTCCACCATCTTCAAATAAACATTTTTGTTTCTTCTAAATTAATGCAATAATTAAAATATATTTAAACATAAATCAGAATAAATTTAAATAAGATTTAAACCAAAATCCAAGATGAAAACTTATAATTATAAACATTTGTTTTTAAAAAAAAAAAAACCCATATTGCCTAATTACGTTTTCCAAGAATGTTCTTTATTCTTGAAATAATCGAAGGAATGATGCTAATATTATATTATTTGATATTTACTACCAAAAAAAAAAAAAAAGGGCTACCAATAATTATATATTGTTGCAAAGAAATATGACACGAAATGAATTTAAAAAGAATATTTTGAAAAGAAAAAGAAACTGAAAAAGGCATTTAAAAACTTGAGCAAGGTAGGTACCATAATTAGGGGTGAGTATTTGATCGAGTCGAGTCGAGTTAAATCGAGTTAAAATATTTTGAGTTAGTCGAGTTATTGAATCTTATTTTTGCAACTGAATTCAATTTGAAAATTTTTCAAATCGAATCGAGTCAAAAAATTTTAATCGAGTTGAGTCGAGTTAACGAATCCTATTATTTACACTCAATGTTGCATTTACATTGACTGATTATTTAACTAGTAAACGAAGTACAGGATTATTTAACTACATAAATAATATAATAGTTTTGCCTTTTAACTTAATGGGTAAACATTTATCAAAATAATATAATTTTACCTTTTAACTTAATGGTTTTGATTTTTAACTTTAGAAAGGGTACACATTTATCAAAACGACGTAGTTTATTTTTTCTTATTCGAATTTTCGGATAACTCGAATTGTGTAATTTGTATCCGAGTTAAATTGAGAAACTTAATTTTTTATTCAAATTGTTTCGAATAACTCGATTAACTCAAATAACTCGAACTATCTAATTCAAATTTTAAATTTTTTATCGAATTTTTTTAAATCAAATCAAATTTTATTTATCTCTAACAATAATATCTTGGAAAACAGAAAAACCAAAATCCACAAAGAAAAGGGCGTGTCACGTGTACAGTAAAATAGGAGTCGGCCGTCTCTTCCCCTTCTTTTGCGTGATAAATATAGAATAAGGAAAGGAAGGAGCGATTTTACGGAAGTAGTTGAGTAGATTTAACAATGGAGCGCAATGAGAGTGGCATCTACAACCTTAACGATGATTGCAATACAGAACTTCTGCCTCACCGAGATGAAACGTCGTCGTCCTCATGGCGTCTCAACCTCGACGAGTTTCGCGTTCCCCAACAAAGCTTCTCCTCTCAGGACGATCCTTTCTCTCGCCTGCTTTGTACCCCAAGTAAGTTCTTTTTTCCTTGTGCATTTTTCTTTTTCTTCCTTTCTACGGAGAGCAAACAACAATTGCTTTAGATTTCTCTTTTCTCTTGTCAAGAGAAACAAGTCCGATGTTTAGATTTGAATCCAGAACATATTAATGATTAGCTGATTTTCAACCAAACCTTTAGTTGAGTTTTTCTCTTTTCTTCTTCTGTTGTTTTAAGAGAAAAACAAGAACATTGATTGGAGGAATTAAATATTACACATAAAATACTGGTTTATGCAATTGATTGGAGGAATTTCGTTTCAACAGCTTTACTGGGGAGAGAAATATTGTGAGAATTTTATTTTATTTTTGGAAAAAATTTCCAACTGTTTTTGCGAAGAGTCATTTACAAAAGGATACTTAAAATTCAGAGTCCTCCAATTTGAGTCTTACTGATTTGATTGTTAATCAGTATGTTTGCCTAAATATCTGAGAATCGTGATGTGCATTGTTAATACTGTATCTTCCTCATTTTTGCCTAAATTGCATGTGCTTATCTTTCTACTTTTTGGTAAGGAAATCCCATGAGTGAAGGTTGGTACACTTGAAATTTGAATTTTTGAAAATCCGTAAAAGGAAATTGTTTATAATGATTAGATGAGTCTTGTAATGAATGGATGAATATTGGTGGATGAATATTGGTAGAATCAGTGCATTATTGTTATCATTTTTTTAATACTGATATATATATATGTACATAATCCAGGCAATTTTTCCCAACTAGTTAGTGGGATCCTACTATATTTTCTTTAGGTCATGTTTGGCCAAAGTAGTTTAGCACTTGTAAAACTTTAGGTTATCTTCTTTTTCTATTCATAAAGTTTCTAGGATAATAATAATAAAACAACCGCTATCAATTTTAAAATGACATGTATCCAAATAATATATTAAAAATTAAAAAAAATCTTAAATCCACTTATAATTTTTTTTATTTTACTAACTATACATGGAATAATTACCCTATTTAAAATAACATTATTTAAAACTTAAATTGTGATTCATTAGTTGAATGTTAAATTTTTTTTAGAAATTGTTTTAGGTTCAATTAGTAAGAGTTGCCTGTTAAGTGTTAGTAGAGATTTGCTCCTATTAACTTGGTGTAATAGTAAAACATATTGTATTTCAAAGAGAAATGTAAATTCGAATATTAGAAACGACATTGTTAAGAAATGAGTCACAAACTATAAATATAGTACTATAAAACAGACATGTTAATAGGGAATTGACTCTCTTATTGAAAAAAGTTTTTGAAGTGTCGTCTTCATGAAAAAGTTTGAATAAAGTTTAAAGGGATTCATGAAGTTTATCGAGATCATTTAGGATCCACCAATAAAATTAACTATAAACACCTTGAATACAATACCACCATCATTTGAGATCCAAATCAACTATTCAAAGATAACACTTTAAGAACTTTTCCAATAAAAAATTCAATTTCCCTCAACACATGTATTTGTTTTCGAAGGGGCCATTGTTATTTAACAAACTAAGCATAGAATATTATTGAACAAACAACAACAAACAAAAAATTAAGCATAGAATATTAGGTGCTATAAAGAGGTAGAAGTGTTTTTCTCCATTGTCCCAACCATATATGGAAATACCATTATTAAGCGCATTTTCTAGGGAATTCAGCCCTTGATGAAAAAATAATAAGAATAATAACACTTAAGAGATGAGACCTAGGACAAAATTGAAGAACAATCGAGGATCCAGCTTAATTTCTTGTATTTGTGGTGAATTTCGAAGGCCTAAATTGATTTTTTCTTACACATGAAATTAAATTATAAACAAAATGCTAAGCTGACACTAGTTATGGGATCTTTTGTGATGTTATATAAAAAAATATATAATTACTTTTTAGCCTTTTAACTTTATAGAAAAAATCATTTTAGACCATTAATTTTTCGTCTTTTTTATCTATTAAAATTATATTTTTTATCAAATCACTTCAAAATGAATGAAAAAATTAATATTTGTTAACTTTGTTGAAGAGGCATACACGTGAATTGCCACGTAGATAACACGTTAATAATAATTATTTTTTAAAATAATTTTTATATATTATTTAATTATTTTAAATTTTTAAAAATAGTTTTTATAATTTTTTTGAGTTTTTTAAATTTTAAAAAATGAATTAAATATTGACATGTCATCTACATAGCAATCAACGTGTATGTCACTTCAATAAAGTTCACAAACATTAACTTTTTCATTTATTTTAAAGTAATTTGACAAAAAAATACAAATTTAATAACTAGAGATAAGTCGATTCATGGATTTTATTATCAATGTTGGAGAATGTGGGTTTGAGTGTGCTGAAACGAATTATTCTCTTATTTATGAGTTAGGAAGGCTATAGGTAATTCTAAGTATTGTATAAAAAAAATAGATATGATCAAAAGATAAAATTATTTAAAAATACTAAAAGAGATAAAAATTAAATAAAGGAATAAAATACTTTTTTTCCCTTAAAGTTGAAGGATGAAAAAAAAAAGCATCTCAAGATTTTGTGTATGCATTTGCTAGCTGTAAAGGAATTCTTCTGATCGCAAAAGCTTACACTAACTTTTTTATTTTAATAATTGTTTATATAGATATTGATGTATTTTACTGTATGATTTTAGATTTTTCAATATGAACATATTTTTTGTCTGGACGTATGTTATTATGTACACATGTATAAATACATCAATCAAATATGTATAAATTTATTAATGGCCAATAAAATTTTTAAATTTATAAATACTTAATTTTCAAATTTGCTAAACTTAAATAAATATAAAAATACTTTAAAATATTAATTAAATGTAATTATGAAATAAATAAAAACAGTTAAAATTGCCTTTAAAAAAGAAAAAAGCTGTTATAGATTAATACTAGCTAGCGGGTATAAACCGGCCCAAGCGGGTATGAGTGGTAGCTAAAACCACAATGGTACATTATTGATATTAGCCCTAAATTTAACTTTACATCTTTTGTTATTTTATTTTTTTATAGTTAAATTTATCTATTAATTTTTTGAAAACGTCAAAATGTAATTTTTAATAGAAATGTCAATGTTTTTCAAATCGGATCAATGATCGAATCAATCAATTCTTCAGTTCGTCAATTCGAACAATCCAACCGGTTCAATCGATATGATTAAAAAATTATTAATTTTTTTTTTAAATGTGCTTCAGTCAATTCTAGATCCAACCGATTCAAAGCTACACTCAAGATCGGTCCTCGATCGGTTCTTGATTCAATTGGTCCGATCGATTGATTTAGTTCGATTCAAACAACACTAAAAAATGCTAACTAAAATATTACTTAACGATGTTGGCACAACAACCTGCATGGTAATCTTAGTATATTTAATGTTAACATGTTACTATTTGTCTTATTTGTTACGTCAACAAATAATTTAAAATTTACAAAATGTTGAAAAAATAAAAATTCCGAACATCTCAAAAAATTATAAAAAGTTCATAAAATTTTCTTTAAAAAATTAGTATAGAGTACATGTGGATTGTAATGTTTAAAAATTTAATGTTTTAGTCAATATTTCATTAAAAACAACAATTCAACTATTTTTAAAAAGTTAAGATCAAATTTGACAATTTTTAAAAATATTAAAAGTTAGATTTAACTCAAAAAAAGAATAAAACTTAAATCAATAAAAAAATATAAACGTTGAGAGCTAAATTTAGCATTGTATCAATAGATAGTTTTACCTTTAAATGCAATGTGTCGGTAGATACAGACGATATTGTATGATACATATAACTCTGATTTCGTCATTTCCTTGAGTTGTTTCCCATGTTGTAATTAATGAAGTCTTGTTGTAATGATGTTATGGTTATTTTTGGGTTCCCTTTCGTTCAGAGAAACAGCGGAAGGTTTCAGAGTACTACAAAAAGCAAGAAAGGCTCCTTGCAGGATTTAATGAGATGGAGACCATGAATGAGACGGGTTGTTTGCCCGATACCCTAACCGAGGTTATTTCTTCTTCACTGGTTTTTATATCTGCTTCTCATTATGCCTTAAACTTCAAATACAACTCAACAAATCAAAGCATTGTAAATGTTATATTAATAGTGAATACCTTGCTGTATTCAGGATGAAATGAAGCAACTTGCAAGAAGTGAGAGGATGGCAATTCATGTGTCTAACGCTGCCAATTTGGTGCTTTTTGGTGCCAAAGTTTTTGCGTCTATTGAAAGCAGATCTTTGGCAGTCATTGCATCAACTTTGGATTCACTCTTGGATCTCCTGTCGGGATTTATTCTATGGTTCACTGCGCATGCGATGAAAACCCCCAATCAATATCACTATCCAATTGGAAAGAAACGAATGCAGCCCGTCGTAAGTTTTTTGTATATATATTTCTTTCCTGTCACCACAAATGTGTCTATTAACCAAGCTTTGACTGTCCAGGGTATCCTTGTTTTTGCTTCAGTAATGGCAACTCTAGGATTACAAATATTGCTGGAGTCTGTCAGGGAACTGATTGCAAAGGTGTGTGCTACTTAGCTACCATCTAGTCATTTTGGTATGGCCATTGGCCACAACGTTTTTACTCATTTTGTTTCTTTTGTATAGTCCCACCTGGAGATCAATCACATGCAAGAGAAATGGATGATCGGGATTATGGTTTTTGTGACGGTGGTGAAGTTCGTCCTCATGGTCTATTGCCGGCAGTTCCAAAACGAAATCATTAGAGCCTATGCGCAGGATCATTTCTTCGATGTGGTTACTAACTCTGTTGGTTTAGCAACAGCTGTTCTAGCTATTCATTTCCGCTGGTGGATTGATCCAACTGGAGCTATAATTGTGAGTTAAATGAAATATTTCCTTCTCAATGCTACTGATATGCTTATTAGCTCATTGTTTCATAATTGCAGATAGCACTATACACGATGAGTACCTGGGCCAGAACAGTGATTGAGAATGTATGGTCACTAATTGGAAGAAGTGCACCACCTGATTTTCTGGCAAAATTAACGTATCTGATATGGAACCACCATGAAGAGATACAACACATTGACACAGTAAGGGCATATAAATTTGGTTCCCATTACTTTGTGGAGGTTGACATAGTGTTGCCTGAAGACATGCTGCTGAACAAAGCACACAACATTGGTGAGAAACTGCAGGAGAAGCTAGAGCAGCTACCAGAAGTTGAGCGAGCCTTTGTGCATATCGATTTTGAGTTTACACATAGGCCTGAACATAAGACCATGATCTGAGTCCGATGCTTGCATCGGTGGGGTTTGATCTCCAACCTCATTAGTGTGCTTTAATACTTAATAATTTGTTCACCCCTTGGTGTCTCTTCTGCTTGTAGTCCCAAATGCTACATAGTTTTACTTTTCTTATTGTATCATTAACTCTGCATCGCATGAATCTCTCTCTCATTTTTGGGTTGGTTGCACTAGGATAATATGTGATTTCATAATTACATTCATAATATGTTAAAAAAAATTTCTACTCCGAAAAATTTAGCGCGTTATGAACCCAGCCCATCTTCATCTTTTCACCTTCAAATTATTATTCTTTTGTTGGTTTTGAACCCAAAAAGTTAATAATTTTGAAGGTGATTTCAGCAAAAGATTATTCAATGTTGAGTTGAAGTTCAAAATCTCACGATGGTTACAGGGGTATTCAATGTTATTGTGGCTTTTGTGTTTTCAACACTCCTTACGGGGAAGAGATTTTTTGGCTGCGCAAACTACAAAGGAGTTTGAAATTATATGGGTTTAAATGAATTTATTTAAAATTGTTTTATGTTGATTTGAGACTATGTGTTTCAGAATGGTGTGACTTGTTCTCGATGGGTGGAGAAGAATGAAGGGTTGAGTTTTTGAGAAAAGAATGAGAGTGTCAAATGTAAAATCTTGCCCAGATACTAGAATTAGCAAAGAGCGAATTCAATGAATTTTTGTGTTAAACGTTTAAATTACTTGTTCAAAATGTTGGGTTTTGTAAGAATGTTAAGAGGTAAAGGTTATTTACTGTTAAATGTATAAAATGAATACAAACTTATTTGAAGGAAAAAACACTATAATCATTGAAATAAAAGTTCAACAAAAGATCACAAAGTTATACAATTGATTACGATATTGATCGATTAATACTTGCATATATTATCAAAGTAAGTCGCAACATAGATAGATATGAACTTATAAAGTATTTAAAGACGAAAATAGTAAAGAAATATTTCCAAATAGCATCATCCGACTGACGATAATCAAAAAGAGGGGCCTCGGTTGATGCTATAGGAGCTAACCTCCTCATCGTTGGCGGTGTTGAGTGTTGAGAGGTAGGTGCTTGCAATGTTCGTGAAAGCGAGGGTGATGCATACTCACTTAACATACCAAGTTTTAGAAATGATGAATGAGGCATAGGTATAAATAATTTTGTTAAATTTTTATTGCAAAGATGATCAAAATACTCCCTCAAAGTTTCTATGACATGTAGATTGATTAATTTCTGAATTTTTGTGTGCATCTTCTCTAATATTCTTTACAATTGGTCTACACATTCAACAACTATTAAAAAGTTACCAAAGTGTATACTCACAGAGTGTTCTTTTCTTGTGGGGCTTGATCCAACATTTCTTGTTGATTAATCAAATACTACTATTAGTTGTTTCCCATCCTCTTTTTTCTTTTTCAATTTTGATTTAATATGTAATTTCCTTTTAATTGATAGATCATCAGAGGTCATCTCAACATTTCGTGTTTATAAACATAATTATAAAGAGGATTTTTTTCTAAGTAGTTAATGTCTTTTAAAAAAGATAATGTTACATTTTGTACTTGTACTTTCATAAAATATTTAATGTGGCAGTTGTACTTTAAAAATATCCAATTGATATTTAAATTTTCAATATATTTTTTATTTTGGTAAATGTACTTTCTTAAAATGTTCAATGTAGTATTTCCATGGATAATAAAAAAATATTGTTTAAAAACAAATTAAAAATTATTTTAAATGGAGAACTCTTTAGAGAAAATTACACTTTACTGAACTGAAGAAGATGATATTTTTTCTTATGTAAATTTAATATTTATTTTTTATTAACCATAAGTTAGTTATTTATTTTTAATTTAATTTAACTTGATGATTTGGGAAAAAAATTATGTATTGAATTTTCATTAGTCGATTTAGCAATTCTTCATAACGTTATTAACACCAGGTATCTTAATAATATGCATATTGGTACTTTAGGTACCACATTGGATATTTACAAGATACAAGTATCACGTTGGACATTTTATAAAAATGTAGATATCATAATAAAACACATTTTTAAAATTTATGTATCACATTAAATATTTTCAAAATATAAGTACATTTTATGAAATTACGTGTTCTAAATATAACATTATTTATGTAACCAATTATAAAACATAAATATTTATCATTAATATTAATTAATAATTTTTAAAGGTTTGTTGACTCAAAACACTAAACAAAGGCAAAAAAATATTATTATAGTGAAAATAATAAATAAATAAAATGAGAATATTACCAAGAAAATAAAGAGAGAGAGTTTGAAACCAATATAGTAAGGGCAAAGACGTAAATTTAGCATAGATAGGGATATTAGGGTTTTTCTTCCCTTCCCTACTTAAATCTTCATCCCTTTCTTCTTCCTCCCTCAACCCATTGCCTCTCACCCTTTTTCTTAAAAGGTTTTTTTTTATTTTTCTCTATTTCGGTTGCTTGGTTTTCTCCATTTATTTGAATTTTAAGTTCCAATTTAGCAGTATAGTCTGGTTATTAGTTGCCTGTGATGTTCTAACATTTGTCCGTACCATCTGAGAATTTTTTTTCCCTGATGTATTCTTTCTAAGTTTTATTTCTGAGGCATCGATAAACCAAAATAAGTTTCTTCTTTTTTAAGAAAGAAATCTAAATTTGTTTTGAATCCAAATCTTCCTCTGTATTTTCTTTTGTTATTGATGAATAATGAAGGCTGTGATGACGAAAAATTATACCATCAAACTATGAGAGCTTTGCTTCGTTGATGTAATCATACATTTCTATTGTCTGAGCCTATTTATATTTTTCTTTATAAAAAAAATGAAATGGGAGATTAGAGGGAAGTGATGAATATTTCCCCAGATGATCGAAGATGAACATACTGTGCGATTTGTTTATCTCTAATTCGTTAGAGATTCCAAGCCAGTATTCTGATCTCTCTTCATCCCAGTTTTTAATTTTATAAAATATAAAAATAAATTTATTATATTTTAATATTTTTTTAAAAAAAATTAGAAATATTATGAAAGAAATTTAAAATTTATCAAATAATATTTAAAAATAAAAAAAATTATTTTATTAAATAAAAAAATTAAAATTTAATTTTTTTATTTTTTTAATATATTAGTGTGAGTATATATTTATATTTTTAAAATTTTTTGATAATATATATTTTTGTATATACTTGTGCTGGAATTTAAGATTTTTGAGATAAATAATATTTTTTCCATTATTTTAATTGTATCAATTAAATCATATCAAAATTAAAAGTTAATATAACAATCAAGAATTGAATTAACATAAAATCGGATGGGGTTGAATGGAATGAGCATCTCTGTAAAAAATTAAAATAATATAATGTAAACACTGGACTTAAATTAAAAAATTATAACAAAAACTAACTTTATCAAAATAAAGTGGGATAATGATAAGATTTATCCCTGTACTTCAGTGAAATGGTTAATATACTGGTACTTTTATATTGTTTATTTTGGTACTTTTCAGTTATGTATATCGTTTTTGAAAAAACATTTGACACTTAGTAAAACCTTACAATTTAGTCTATTTGTCGAATTAATATTTTTTAATACATCAATTTTTTAAAAATTTTCAGTCTTCTACTATTTTTTTCATTAACAGTTACGGATCACATTTTATTTATTCTAAAAAAATTTAGTTCGCATTTAAAGAGATTTTGAAGATGTTACATTTTTAATTAAGTTGGTGGTCTGGTTGAGAGTATCACTAACTTAATTAGATCTTAAATATTAGTAGAGGTATGTGTGATAAGTAACATAATTAGAACACGATAAATTATGCAAATATGATAATAACATAATTGTAAACGCAAGTCTTTGAGTCTCATCATGTATGGGAGTTTTAGTTAGAGATGTCAACGGAGTAAGTTTTGTGGAGTCTCGTCTCACTTCGCACCCAATTAAGTAGGGATAAATATAGGTTTCGTGGGTATTGGGGTGGAGATGGAGATGGAGATGGAGATGGAGAAAAAAATTATACTCGTCATGAGTGGTGGGGCAGGTTTGGATATGACCTTGTACTTTTATCATCCTCACTTTATTCCCGCTCGCCTCGCATAATATAATAAGCATGTTTAAAAAATAAAATTTATAAAAATTTAATTTAATAATTGTCTTAATAATATTTTATTAATTTAATATTAATTTTAATCATAGTTGTATAAGAAAAAAATTTCTAAAGAGATTATTTTAGAAAATTTTTAGAGATATTTTTTTTATTTACAATTTGGCTTAAAAATTTAGAGAAATTGTGAAATTATTCCATTGGTAATTTCGACTACTCGATCGAAACATTCATATTTTTTTCATAAAAAATTGGTTTATATTTATTTAATTGATACTTATAAATATATTACATGAAGTGGGTTGCGGAGCAGGTATAGCGGGGATTAGGTGGGTTTGGGGACCCATGTGGGTGGTGGAGCAGGGATGGTTTTGAGTTTTGTACTCGCAACGAGTCGCAGGGCAGAAATGGGGATGAAAATTCTTGGCGGTGATGGATGCGAGAGAGCATCTCCTACACCAACCCTGCCCAATTGACATCTCTTGTTTAAGTCCATTAGTTCCACTTTGTAGCAATTTTTAATCCATTTGAACCGAAACAGTTTGATACTTACGATTACACGTATTCATATTTATAATTGTAATTTTACTGTAATTATTACATTTAAAAAAACCAAGTTTATTTAAGATTGATAGTTGACCTATTCAAAAGATTTAAAATATAAATGCATCTTATTAATTTTATTCAGAATAAAAAATATTTTATTAAGTTTATAATTTATTCTAATCAATTAGCAGGTTTGAATATTAATTTGAAGGTATGACCAACTCAGTAAAAAAGTTAAAAAATATAATTACTTTTTAATTATTTTAGTTGTAAATGTTTTATTCAAAAGTGCTGCTTTTTCATTTGCTTGTTGATTAAGGATTCCAACCAAAACATTTTTAATTTTCTTTAAAATAATCTATCAATACATTTACTTTTAAATTTTTAATTAAATAACCAATCATCAATTTGTACTTTTTATATACAAGGTAAGTTATAGGTTAAAATGCGATATAAGTTTTTGTACTGTTGATAAATTTATAATTTAATATTTGTATTTTTATTTTTATTTTTAAGAATTTATTTTTTTATTTTTCAGATTTTGAAATTCATGTACAACTAACATCAATTTTTAATTATATTACTATTAAGTAAGTATTTTGTTATTTCAAATTTTTTCATCAACAAATTTAACAAAAAAAATATTAATAATTGTACTTGAATTTTAAAATTTTTATAATAGTTTTCATTTTCTATTTTTTAAAAACTGAAAAACATGTTTGATAAATAAAAAATAAAAATATTTTTAACAATGAAAACATGTTTGGTAATTAATTTTCTCTAATAGTAATAAAATAAATTTTTTTTTACATTTATATAGATTTGAAATAAGGTACCAAATATAATATTAAAAAAGCTATTAAAAATATTTTTGTGTTTATATGGATTTGAATTGGGGCAATTTCATCTAAAACTAAAATTCCTTGTTTTTATCATTTTCATTTTACAAAACATTTTTAATGAAAACAATGAAAACACATATTCTTCAATATATCTTCGTTTTCATTTTTCAAAAATTATTTCGCAGAAAATTCTACCAAACACATTCTTCAATGTTTTTTTTAAAAAAAAAATAAAATAAAAACGAAAATGGTTTTTGTTTCCTGAAACCAAATAGAGCCTAAATTTTTTTAAATAAAAATATACTGATTAAATTTTAAAATTTTGAAGAGTAGAGAGACTTATGACATATTTAAATTTCAAATTGTTCAAAAAAAATATAGGAATTAATTTAACAAAAGAAAATATAGAAAAATTACATTAAAAGAAAAGCAAAAGAGAATGAAAAATAAATAAAGAAAAAAATAAAAAAACATAAAAAAAAAAAAAAGAAAGTAAATTGCTCAAAATAAAAAAAATATAGATAGCAATTGTATGATTTAACTTAAAATTTTTATTTGAAATGATGATTTAATATACCACGTTAGCTTATTGTTACATTATTAACAAAAATTAACGGCTCATTGACTAAATGTTACTGCACATTAACGTAAGTGACTAAAACATAATATTTCAAACATAAATGATTAAAATGTAACCTGAAGTAAACAGAAAAGACTATTTTAACAATTTACCCTTTTATATAAAAATCATTATGCATTATATTTTTTATATAAAAAATTAATAAAAACTTTATCGTAATAAGACTTAAACTCAGAGCAAAATAAATTTTAAACATTTTACTATGTCATCTCAATCAAAATTTCATTTCAAATTTACATAATTTTTAATAAATATATTTGATGGAATTAGTTCACCCCATAATTTGGAGTCAATTTTGGAATCATATCTATTGATTTAAGAAATATGAAAAATGTATTTGTATTCCTAATTCAAATATATAAAAAAAAAAAAGCAGTATAGATTTAATTCTATAATTAATAAATGAAAATATAATAATTTAATATTGTTGCCACTGAAAATACAATTACTTTGAAAATGTAAAAAAATATATATCAAAAGAGCCCGCCGGAAACGGGAATTTTGATGCTAATATTTGTAATTTCTCGATAGAAAATTGGAAAGTTAGATATAAAATAATAATAGACAGGGAGACTTATGGCGGAAGTCGTTGACTCCAAATCTTAGGGTGTTGGAGACGCCCAATAAGAAGGCGACTTCTATATATTTTAAACATTTTACTATGTCATTTCAATCAAAATTTAATTTCAAATTTACATAATTTTTAATAAATATATTTGATGGAATTAGTTCACCCCATAATTTACAACCGTTAGCCTATAATATCTAAAATTTTATTTTAAAAAAATAGAATTATTATAGAAAGAGTTTATAGTATAAAGAAGGGATTAATACCAAAATTATACATGAACTATGGTTTAATGTGCAATTGTATACATGAACTTTGATTTTGTGCAATTATGTACATGAGATTTTGATTTGATTTATTTCTTGTAAATTATTAACACAATTATTGATATAACATCATTTTATGTTTATATATTGCATACATAAATAATTATATTTATTCAATATAAAAATAAATTGATGCATTTATTTCTTTAAATGTGTATGATTAAATCAAAATCAAAGTTTCAAGTATACATTTGAACCACAATCAGAGTTTCACGTGTATAATTGCACCAAATTATAATTCATGTATACAATTGCACATTAAATTAAAATTTATGTATAATTTTGAGATTTATCCGTATAAAGAAAGTGGTAAGGAAGTAGTTATAATAAGAAATCAATAATAAATACAAATTATCAGACTTTTCTTCTAAAAGTAAGAAAACTAAACTTGGAGAATACTCCATGAAAGCGTTATAAACAAGAGGCGTTGGTAGCTTGGCTATATTACAGAAGAGAGCCTTAGCAATATCGTCTTCACCATGACTTCACTTAATGTCGGATTGATCGGACAAAAGGTAAACATACTATGACCTTATTTTTAATATTGTATATGTTGAGGAGAGGTTGATTTTTTTCAAAGAAATCCTAGAAATATTATTCGTCTTGAGTTGTCGAACCCCTTAATAGGTTAGTATTGTTTTTAAGTTGAGCTGAAATTTTGTCTCTTAACTCCATCGAGAGGTTGAGCTAGAGTCGAAGTTTATAGAATGAGAATATCTTGTTGGATCGAACTATGTGTGGTGCACAATTACGTACTATGGAGACATGAGCATCGTATGCTTGGTAGGGTTTGAATCTTTGTCTCTTATGTGGCATCCAAGGGCACATATACTAAAGGGCTAGTGTTCAAATCCTATCCAGTGCGTGATGTTCATTTCCCGTCCGCCGGTGACACATAATTTGATTTGACAAAGACGTTCTCATTCCATGAACTTCATGCGACTCTCAACAAAACCAAGAGACAAAGCTCTGATATCATAAGCTTTTTCGATTTGTGTGTACATGCATATAACTTTCATATATTATGACATATTTTAGCTATTTTTCAAAATTAATATTTATTTATATAGTTCCTTGTAAGTTTCAATGTTATTACTGAAGTAAAAATATTATTGGCAGAGAAGGATTGCAAAGGAAAGTAGGAGAAGACGATTGGCGAGGTTGAAAGCAGAGATGGAAGAGATAAGGGAAGAGCAAGAAATCATAAATGAAGGGCAAAGGCAAGTTCGGAAAAGAATGGAAGCCATAGGCGAAGAATGCCAACAACTCAGCATTGAAACGGACAAAGTAATCCGACAAACGGCTGTGACTCAAATCCGGTTGGCCATCATGTTGAACATCCTCAAGGCACGACAGGATGGCGATATTGCAAAGGCTTCCCATTTAACTCACTTGCTTCGGTTTGTTTTTTATTATTGCATCCTACAAGAATTGGATAATATATATTATGAAGAATTAATATTAATGTTTTTGTTTTTAAATTATTTGCAGTGAAACAATGGGGAGGGCGTAACCAAACTAGTTGTTTATTCATACAAGAGAATTACGATGAAGTTTACGTTGGGTTGATAGATAACTATACAATAATTAATTGATTTGGTATTAATGTGTATCTATATTTGTATTTACAACTTTGATTTGTATATTCTTTTAGGTATTGTGACGTTTTTAAGCTATATTTTACTGTATTTATGTGATGATCTGTTGTACCTGCTTCCTATATGGATATCTATTCGTAGATGTTTATATATATAGTAAAAATTTAAAAATTAGAATAAGTTATAAGTATTTGTACATTTTGTACCTTTGAAATTTAATACCTTTTAGCCTTAAAGATTTAGATCTAGATATTATCACCGTTATAATTCTATAAATTAAAAAAAAAAATAGATTGAAGAGGAAGAGAGTTGCACTCTAATGGTATTAGTTTTCCGAGGGACGTCGGCAATGACTAATTTCATAGTGGAGCTAAGGCGACAGCTAGGCAAATGGAGAAGCGCGAAGAGGAGTAAAAAGTGAAAAATAAAAAATAAAAATGATTTACATGCTTGAAATTAGAAAAAAATATATGAAAAATTGTAAAATTAAGGGTAATAAAATGTAATTTCAAGTACATTAACTTTTTATTCCTGTTGCCAGATAATATCGACAAATTAAATCCTCTTTAATTTTCCCTTTTATGGAGGGTCAATATTCAATATTTTCTTTGATTGGAATTTGGAAAATAAAGAACACATTAATTTTCCCTTAATTTTCCTCTTGATACATACGAGTGTCTCTTTAATTTTTTTTTTTTTTTTTTTCATACGGGTGCCTCTATAATTTCCCCTTAATTTCTCCTTTTTCCATATGGGTGTCTCTTTTATAAAACATTTATCTTTTTTATTTTTTTTTAAAGAAATATGGTTGGATTTCATTATTAAACAGAGCCCAAAAACCTGTAGAGGCCCAAAACACACATAAAATAAGATCCAATCAAGACAAAAAAATAAATCAGTTCAAACTAAACATTCATCTTTTAGTTTCCTCTTTTATTTATTATTCTCTTCCTTTCTTTTTGTTTTCTTTATCTTTGTTTTTTTAAATGGTCACCGATTCTGACGATCAGAGCATACCAACAATTGTTTTTTTCAAAAATCACATTGGTGCCAGTAATGAGAACATTGACACCAACACTGAAAATTTTTTTTTTTTTTTTTTTTTTTTTAATATGAATCGATATTGATACATAAAAAAGTGATAAAGAAATTAAAAAAAATTTTGGTGCCAACTACCTACACGCCGACACGTATTAAAAAAATATTTTTTTAATAGGAAAATCTCTATATTTTTTAAAAATTACTCGAAAAAATACATACGAGTGTTGGTTATGCCAATTTCGACACCAAAGTCATGATTACACGATGATGGATTTTGGTGCCAAACATCGAGGTGCTGGCATCGCCCGACACTATAGATTTCAGGTCATTTTCGTTATAATTTTTCAACTTGAATTATTTTCGTAAATATATTTTTTTGAGTTAATTGAGTAAAAAAAGCGAAAACCTTGAGCTTTTCAAGTCACCGAGACATCACTTAAAATTTTTGGGAGACTAGAATCATACTTATGGCTATTGGAGAAGATTCAAACCTCACATATATATGTAAAAAACAATTGAGTTTTGCATTATAAGAGTCACGTAAATCAACCATGTCAATGACCAAGACCAAACAGATGGTAAACAACAACCAAACCAAACAAAGGAAGAGATCCATTGAAGGCATCTTCACGAACAAACATGCCCACACTTTCTGAAATTATTAGAAGAAAAACACAACACGATGAGGACCATAATGCAGAAACAAGATCCTCTGCCATCAAAGCTTCCTTTGTTGGTTCCCTCTCTCTATCAATTCACTGTAGGAAAAGGTAAATTAGAATTGCATACAAAGTAGATTATAGTAGTTTAAAAGAAACAGTGAAGAGAAGAGTAGGTACCGAAGAGCATGAGTGAGTATGGTTGCCTTGTCAAGCTCTTGGTTTTGTCTAGCTTTCAAGATTTGGAACATTAGAGCAAGGCGGATTTGAGTGTTTGCAGTTTGCTGTGTTATAAGGATAGTCTCCTTGCCAAGTTCCTCGCATTCTAATTCAATGGCTTCAGCTTTTTCTCTTACCTTCTTTTGCCAAACTTTTATCTGTCCCTGCTCTTCACTTATTTCTTTCATGCGTCTTCCCAACCTTTTTCTCTGCTAAAAAACATATAATTCATTGTAATACTCCAACAATTTTGAAGTAGAGGCTCTACATAATTTTTCAAAGGTCATTGAAGCATAGGAAAAGAGTTTTCCAGTGCTCAAATTTCAACTCAAAATTTATTGCATTTCATCCTTCAAAAGATGACCAACCAAGTTAAATTGGAAACATACTGAAACTTATTCTATGGAAAAAGAAACATGCTGAAATTTAGCTTTAAATATACTTGTGTTACACTATTACTTGCATTTCAAAATTATTTTTGTTGAGTAGCTTGTTAAGTGCTAATGGGATGTGACCACTTTCATTGTTTCTGTGGGAATCTGTTACTCGTTATATTTGAAGGTGATAATTTATTGAGATAAAATTTTTGGGCTTTGAATGATGTTGATATTGCAATCGTATGCAATTTGGCTTTGAAGATCAATCCTTTTAAAACAACTATCCTCAAAGATTGGATTGTTTCGGATCAAGCAATTGAGTTCTTCGGATTGTGAAGAATCGAATAGCATCACATTGAAGATACCATTGAAGAATGAATCTCCAACTGTCCACTTTGTATTGGTATTTATTAGTATATTGTATTTTGCTATTTTATAGCTTAAGGTGTTGGTTTGTAATTGATCTCTAGTACGCTCGTAAGCCTATTTTTTTTTTTTTATATATTGAGAGACTTATATAGATTTATGTATTTAGCTAAGAGATCGCATTTTATTATTCATTCATGAACATGTTTTTTGTGAGTGCATTTGAGAGTTAACAATTTGTGTTTATAGCATAAGTTTTCAGGAGAAAAATTTAAAGGTGAACGATCTAATCTTTAGGTACTAAAGTGAAATCTATACATCGAGGAGTGTTAAGACATGATTTACTTGTAGTATTGGTGAAAAAGATAATGAATGGACTCACTGAATTAAACTTTACAGATGTAAAAAAACCAAATTGCATAAATAATTCTTTGTGTCATTTATTTACTCTATTTTAAATCGTTTATCGCTATGGTAATCGAAGTGGCCACTATAGCCCATCACTTCCATTCAACATTTGTGTCACAAACCAATTATAAAATTACCTTGTAAAGATAATTATTTGGTCAAGGACATCAATGTAATTTCTCTAATCGAATTGGTGTTAGAAGTCAAGGGTTTAAATAATAATATAAATATCTATTTTTATTGTTTTTTTTTTATATAAAATTACTATAGTATTCCCAAATAATATAACTTAAAATAAATACGAAAGGACATCAATTTAATTTTCGTAACCAAGTTGGTGTCTATTTGACTCATGACACCAACTCAACACCAACTCAGTCAAAGGTTTAAATAATAATATAGGTACAATTTTTTATTTATCATTTTTTAAAATAAAAAGGCTACAATACCTTCAAATAATATAACTTCAAATAAATATGAAATGATATAAATATAATCTCCCTAATCGAGTTGGTGTCTGATTAACTCATGACACTAACTCAGTCAAGAGTTTAAATAATAGTATAGATATATAATTGAAAGAAATAATAAAATGCGCATAATAAAATTAAAATGTATAAAAAAGATAAAAATAAAAGCTTTAGTTGAGTGAAATTTAAGGTTTTACTAATGTAATTAGCATGAGTTCAAATATCACCATATGTATTTTTATTATTTTTTAAAATAAAAAGTTAAAATACCTTCGAATAGTTTAATTTAAATATTTTAAATAAGAAATGACATCAAAGTAATTTCTCTAATCAAGTAGGCATTCGATTGATTCATGACACCAACTCAGTCAAAGGATTAAATAATAATAAATATATATATACAATTGATGAATGTAATAAATTATGCATAACAGAATTAAAATGTATAAAATATCAAAAACAAACTTTGGTTGACAGGTAAATTTAAAGTTTTAATAATGCAATTGGTATAGATTCAAATATTACCATATGCTTTTTTTTATTGGTTTTTTAAACAGAAAAACTAACCCTCAAATATTATAAATTACTTTAAATACAAAAATATGAAAATTTTCTAACTGAATTAGTGTTCAATTAACTTGTGACACCAAATAATAGTAGAGGAGTAGTAAGTTTTATAGACATCATAAGATCTTTAGGAGTAAGCTAATGCTTTGTTCTTTATATTGATTACATTCTCCTTACTAGTAGTAAATAGTTTTGCTAAACTAAATAAAGGCATAATGATAGATGTAATTTTTAATGTTTATATTTTTTGTTAAATTGATCGATATTTTTTTTTCTTTTAGTTGAATTTGGTTTCAACTCTTTAAAAAGAGTCAAAATTGATCATCAACCTTTTCAAAAGAATTGGATTGTTGTTTTTTAAAAAAAATGTTGATTAAAACATTAAATTTGTAATCATGACACCTCATATCGTAATCCGCATGTACTTTGTGCTATTTTTTTTTTAATTTTATAAATTTTAAATTATTTTTTGGCATGACATATAAGAATAGTGCTCAATGTGACATACTTGAATTGTCATGCGGATTGTCACAACATCATTAAAAAGTAATGTTTTTTGTCGATGTTTCTATTAAAAAAAATTATTTGACTCTTTTTTAAAAATTAATTGATAAATTTAAATAAATAAAAAAGGACCAAATTTAAAAAATATATATATATGAACATGAAAAACTAAATTCATCATTATGCTTTAAATAAAAGTTTCCTGAGATGCAGTGAAACTATTTGCATAGAAATAGGTGTAAATCTATTGATGAAGCTTATATCAAAGTGTTTTGAAAGGATTTGAAATTCAAAATTGTCGACCTATAGTGACATCAGTTGTAAAAAGAGATACATTAAACTTAACCGGTAATACTTGAAAATTTAAGTGTATGTCTGGTGATAGAAATGGATACCTGATGGTGTGCCTGTGATGTTCTGCACTGCATTCTCGCCGCCACTGCTAGCTTGAAGTTTCTCCTTCTCCCTTGCATTTTCCTTTTTTTCCTCTTCAAAGATATCAGCTCCTTCATGGTTCCGCAATTTATAGGAGTAAGAACTTTAATCTTAATATACCAAATATTTTATTTTACATCATTACTTTTTTTGTACTATTATTTAATTTATTTATTAAGTTAATGTCACTAATCAATCAAGTTTTAAATAAATTGAAAAATAACTAAAAACATATTCATTTTATAAAATAGAGATTATTTGAATTATTTTATATTCTATACAAAATATAAAAAAAAAAAATTCATTTGTTTTTTACATCAAATTTTATAGAAATATATATCTTCTCCATAAATTATTTTTGTTCACATCATGAATGTGGCATTGTATTTTGTAACCATTCTAAGATCGTGTGTGTAAACGTAGAAGACACGAAGGACTTCCATTAGTAATGGGCAGATCCGAATCTAATTTAAAAGTCATAAAAGAAATGCTTGGAAATTTCAGGAAAGAGAAAAAGAAAGAGTCGAGGATCGTGCGATCCTGCGAGGTTTATGGGACGTATCGAACTATACTAGGCGATTTTGGCATCCATCGATCGAGACTTCATATTCAATTTTATTGACTTTACCTTTTATTTTTATTATTGTTTCATGAAGTTTCCGAAAAAAAGTGCGAAGCTTACCTGAAAACTTGATTTTGAATCCTCATGTTTACAAACATTTGTCCCTTTAATACGTTGGACTGTCTGTCTTTTCCTCTGACAACTACAATGAATGTGAAAATAAAGAATTTGATGCGATTGCCGACCTTCAAAGTAAACGCATGCCGCCCAGCACGCGTAATGACATATCAAACAATTAAGTAGAGTTTGGAAACTCACCCTCCTTCGAGAATGAGCAAATGAAGCTGTTGCCCGCTGATTTCACTCCCACCACATCCATCCCCCCGCCGCCTCCATCCTGCCTGCCAATCTCCATTTAGAGGTTTTTGTGGGGTTAAAACTGCCGGATTAAGAGATTCACGGCGGACATAACAGCTCTGTGGGGTTATGATTCGAGCCTAGAGATGCCACTCTTTTGGCTCACCAGCCTCCTCCTCGGCAAAAACTAAAAACAGGGGTCAGTTCCTGTGGGACGCTAATTTTGTAACCCAAATCTCAAGCCTGATTTCTTATTGATCAATAATGCATTGGATTCTTCTGAACGGAAAAACGATGAGCTTCAATATGTTCGGAATTCCAACTGCTTCCATAACGCATCGAAATCATCTAAACCCTAAACCCAATTATGTTAATAAGATCGCATCCTAAGAGTCAGATTGATATGAGGAGATCCAAATTTAAAAAGAACAAATAAAAAAAAAAAGAAAAAAAGAAAGGGGAGAAATAAAGAGAGCAGGAGGATATTTATTTGGTGTTTTTTAAAAGGGAAAATATAAAAGCAAGAGAGACGAGTACTAGAGGAGAAGTTAAGGTGAATTTGAATGGTCGGCCCAGAAAACCCACCTCAAATACTACTATGGGCTAGAGACTTTAGGAATTGATCGTCAAAGAATATTTTTATTTTTTTAATGAGAAAATCTAATTTTCTTGTTGGTCAAGAAATTTAGAGTTCTCACAAAAATAGATTTATTTGGGAAAAATAAATTTCATTATTTTTTTGACAGAGTCATTATATTCATGTGCATTTGGATCTCATTTATAGTTCTTGGAATAAATTTTAAAATTATACATGAACTCTGATTTAGTCTGTATTTGTATATGTGAACTTTAATTTGGTGTAATTACACACGTTAAACTCTAATTGTGATTTAAATGTATACTTGAAACTTTAATTTTAATTTAATCATACACATTTAAAGAAATAAAAACATCAATTTATTTTTATATTGGATAAATATAATTATTTAGGTATACAATATATAAACATAAAATGATGTTATATCAATAATTGTTAATAATTTACAAGAATTGAATCAAATCAAAATTTCATGTATAAAATTATACAAAATCGAAATTCTTGTATATAATTGCATATTAAATCATAATTCATGTATGATTTTAAGATTTATCCCTAAAAAATATCACAAAAGTTATACTTTCGCAAGAATAAAAATATTTTTTTAATAGAAAACACAAATGACCCCTACTAGGATTATATTAGGATGTGTATGTAGCACATCTCTGTCGGATACCAAAGGATGTTGCTCATCACATATAAATGGGCTCAAATTGAGCCTTTAATGTACTGTATGCAATTACGTGATCTAATTTTTAAATCAATTCATATAATTTATTTAACTTAATAACCAATTTTTTATTACTAAATTATTAATTAATTAATTAATTAATTAAAATAAATTTGATTAATTCGATCAATTAAATTGTTTTTTTCAATTCAATTTTAATTATTTTTTTTGACACCACTAAAAATTAAGTTGAGGTTTATTGGGTTTCAGTTGTTAAATGAAATAAAATATTGGACCACTATGAAGAGATATTTTGGTAATCAATTTCTAGTTAACCCACCATTAATTAGAAATTAAAGTGCATGTACAGATGTTCTATATTAATGTCACGGTCTCCAAATTATACATACATAATTTTTTTGACATCTCGTATCCAGAAAAGAGAGTTACATTCTTGAAAATATTTGTATGTTAATTCGGAATACCAAAACCATAAAATTCAAATGTATCAAGTATGCTTTTGCATCTAGTTTTTATTTTTGATTATCTGACATGACAAATCATGATTTATTATGTTTAAATTAGTATGAAGTGGGTATAGCGGGGATTAGGTGGGTTTGGGGACCCATGTGGGTGGTGGAGCAGGGATGGTTTTGAGTTTTGTACTCGCAACGAGTCGCAAGGCAGAAATGGGGATGAAAATTCTTGGCGGTGATGGATGCGAGAGAGCATCTCCTACACCAACCCTGCCCAATTGACATCTCTTGTTTTAGTCCATTAGTTCCACTTTGTAGCAATTTTTAATCCATTTGAACCGAAATAGTTTGATACTTACGATTACACGTATTCATATTTATAATTGTAATTTTACTGTAATTATTACATTTAAAAAAACCAAGTTTATTTAAGATTGATAGTTGACCTATTCAAAAGATTTAAAATATAAATGCATCTTATTAATTTTATTCAGAATAAAAAATATTTTATTAAGTTTATAATTTATTCTAATCAATTAGCAGGTTTGAATATTAATTTGAAGGTATGACCAACTCAGTAAAAAAGTTAAAAAATATAATTACTTTTTAATTATTTTAGTTGTAAATGTTTTATTCAAAAGTGCTGCTTTTTCATTTGCTTGTTGATTAAGGATTCCAACCAAAACATTTTTAATTTTCTTTAAAATAATCTATCAATACATTTACTTTTAAATTTTTAATTAAATAACCAATCATCAATTTGTACTTTTTATATACAAGGTAAGTTATAGGTTAAAATGCGATATAAGTTTTTGTACTGTTGATAAATTTATAATTTAATATTTGTATTTTTATTTTTATTTTTAAGAATTTATTTTTTTATTTTTCAGATTTTGAAATTCATGTACAACTAACATCAATTTTTAATTATATTACTATTAAGTAAGTATTTTGTTATTTCAAATTTTTTCATCAACAAATTTAACAAAAAAAATATTAATAATTGTACTTGAATTTTAAAATTTTTATAATAGTTTTCATTTTCTATTTTTTAAAAACTGAAAAACATGTTTGATAAATAAAAAATAAAAATATTTTTAACAATGAAAACATGTTTGGTAATTAATTTTCTCTAATAGTAATAAAATAATTTTTTTTTTACATTTATATAGATTTGAAATAAGGTACCAAATATATTATTAAAAAAGCTATTAAAAATATTTTTGTGTTTATATGGATTTGAATTGGGGCAATTTCATCTAAAACTAAAATTCCTTGTTTTTATCATTTTCATTTTACAAAACATTTTTAATGAAAACAATGAAAACACATATTCTTCAATATATCTTCGTTTTCATTTTTCAAAAATTATTTCGCAGAAAATTCTACCAAACACATTCTTCAATGTTTTTTTTAAAAAAAAATAAAATAAAAACGAAAATGGTTTTTGTTTCCTGAAACCAAATAGAGCCTAAATTTTTTAAAATAAAAATATACTGATTAAATTTTAAAATTTTGAAGAGTAGAGAGACTTATGACATATTTAAATTTCAAATTGTTCAAAAAAAATATAGGAATTAATTTAACAAAAGAAAATATAGAAAAATTACATTAAAAGAAAAGCAAAAGAGAATGAAAAATAAATAAAGAAAAAAATAAAAAAACATAAATAAAAAAAAAAGAAAGTAAATTGCTCAAAATAAAAAAAATATAGATAGCAATTGTATGATTTAACTTAAAATTTTTATTTGAAATGATGATTTAATATACCACGTTAGCTTATTGTTACATTATTAACAAAAATTAACGGCTCATTGACTAAATGTTACTGCACATTAACGTAAGTGACTAAAACATAATATTTCAAACATAAATGATTAAAATGTAACCTGAAGTAAACAGAAAAGACTATTTTAACAATTTACCCTTTTATATAAAAATCATTATGCATTATATTTTTTATATAAAAAATTAATAAAAACTTTATCGTAATAAGACTTAAACTCAGAGCAAAATAAATTTTAAACATTTTACTGTGTCATCTCAATCAAAATTTCATTTCAAATTTACATAATTTTTAATAAATATATTTGATGGAATTAGTTCACCCCATAATTTGGAGTCAATTTTGGAATCATATCTATTGATTTAAGAAATATGAAAAATGTATTTGTATTCCTAATTCAAATATATAAAAAAAAAAAGCAGTATAGATTTAATTCTATAATTAATAAATGAAAATATAATAATTTAATATTGTTGCCACTGAAAATACAATTACTTTGAAAATGTAAAAAAATATATATCAAAAGAGCCCGCCGGAAACGGGAATTTTGATGCTAATATTTGTAATTTCTCGATAGAAAATTGAAAAGTTAGATATAAAATAATAATAGACAGGGAGACTTATGGCGGAAGTCGTTGACTCCAAATCTTAGGGTGTTGGAGACGCCCAATAAGAAGGCGACTTCTATATATTTTAAACATTTTACTATGTCATTTCAATCAAAATTTAATTTCAAATTTACATAATTTTTAATAAATATATTTGATGGAATTAGTTCACCCCATAATTTACAACCGTTAGCCTATAATATCTAAAATTTTATTTTAAAAAAATAGAATTATTATAGAAAGAGTTTATAGTATAAAGAAGGGATAAATACCAAAATTATACATGAACTATGGTTTAATGTGCAATTGTATACATGAACTTTGATTTTGTGCAATTATGTACATGAGATTTTGATTTGATTTATTTCTTGTAAATTATTAACACAATTATTGATATAACATCATTTTATGTTTATATATTGCATACATAAATAATTATATTTATTCAATATAAAAATAAATTGATGCATTTATTTCTTTAAATGTGTATGATTAAATCAAAATCAAAGTTTCAAGTATACATTTGAACCACAATCAGAGTTTCACGTGTATAATTGCACCAAATTATAATTCATGTATACAATTGCACATTAAATTAAAATTTATGTATAATTTTGAGATTTATCCGTATAAAGAAAGTGGTAAGGAAGTAGTTATAATAAGAAATCAATAATAAATACAAATTATCAGACTTTTCTTCTAAAAGTAAGAAAACTAAACTTGGAGAATACTCCATGAAAGCGTTATAAACAAGAGGCGTTGGTAGCTTGGCTATATTACAGAAGAGAGCCTTAGCAATATCGTCTTCACCATGACTTCACTTAATGTCGGATTGATCGGACAAAAGGTAAACATACTATGACCTTATTTTTAATATTGTATATGTTGAGGAGAGGTTGATTTTTTTCAAAGAAATCCTAGAAATATTATTCGTCTTGAGTTGTCGAACCCCTTAATAGGTTAGTATTGTTTTTAAGTTGAGCTGAAATTTTGTCTCTTAACTCCATCGAGAGGTTGAGCTAGAGTCGAAGTTTATAGAATGAGAATATCTTGTTGGATCGAACTATGTGTGGTGCACAATTACGTACTATGGAGACATGAGCATCGTATGCTTGGTAGGGTTTGAATCTTTGTCTCTTATGTGGCATCCAAGGGCACATATACTAAAGGGCTAGTGTTCAAATCCTATCCAGTGCGTGATGTTCATTTCCCGTCCGCCGGTGACACATAATTTGATTTGACAAAGACGTTCTCATTCCATGAACTTCATGCGACTCTCAACAAAACCAAGAGACAAAGCTCTGATATCATAAGCTTTTTCGATTTGTGTGTACATGCATATAACTTTCATATATTATGACATATTTTAGCTATTTTTCAAAATTAATATTTATTTATATAGTTCCTTGTAAGTTTCAATGTTATTACTGAAGTAAAAATATTATTGGCAGAGAAGGATTGCAAAGGAAAGTAGGAGAAGACGATTGGCGAGGTTGAAAGCAGAGATGGAAGAGATAAGGGAAGAGCAAGAAATCATAAATGAAGGGCAAAGGCAAGTTCGGAAAAGAATGGAAGCCATAGGCGAAGAATGCCAACAACTCAGCATTGAAACGGACAAAGTAATCCGACAAACGGCTGTGACTCAAATCCGGTTGGCCATCATGTTGAACATCCTCAAGGCACGACAGGATGGCGATATTGCAAAGGCTTCCCATTTAACTCACTTGCTTCGGTTTGTTTTTTATTATTGCATCCTACAAGAATTGGATAATATATATTATGAAGAATTAATATTAATGTTTTTGTTTTTAAATTATTTGCAGTGAAACAATGGGGAGGGCGTAACCAAACTAGTTGTTTATTCATACAAGAGAATTACGATGAAGTTTACGTTGGGTTGATAGATAACTATACAATAATTAATTGATTTGGTATTAATGTGTATCTATATTTGTATTTACAACTTTGATTTGTATATTCTTTTAGGTATTGTGACGTTTTTAAGCTATATTTTACTGTATTTATGTGATGATCTGTTGTACCTGCTTCCTATATGGATATCTATTCGTAGATGTTTATATATATAGTAAAAATTTAAAAATTAGAATAAGTTATAAGTATTTGTACATTTTGTACCTTTGAAATTTAATACCTTTTAGCCTTAAAGATTTAGATCTAGATATTATCACCGTTATAATTCTATAAATTCATCGGTGTGTCATATTAAAATTAAAAAATTCCTTTGATAATCATATAATAATAAAAATAATATTTAAAATAACGGTGAGAAGTTTTCATAAAAAAACATCTTTTCAAATTTGTCATAATAAAATACTTTTGTTGTTGGAATGATGATCTTTAAGAAGAATCAATGTCAACATTTTGATAAAAATAGTTAATAATATTAACTATTTAGACCGACTAATAACATTATAAGATTAGAAGATTAAATTATGACAAAAATTAAAATATAGATTAAATCTCAGGAGCCAAAACTGAAATTTGACCCTTACCTTATAATATCTATTTATATACATAAAGCAAGACAAATCCAAGGGAAATGAGAAGTTAGATGTCAGTCTTTGGGAGATCCTTAAAACATTAAAATTATATATAATTATATAACATTTTAATAAAAGAATTGATGATATTATTTATTTAAACTAATTAATAACTTCCCAATAAAATATTTAACTTAATATAATACTTACAGCTATTTATAATCTTATCCCAACTCTTAAATAGGAGGGTGAACACATTTAAGCGTACTTAAATCCAAGTCTTTCTACAATAATAATATCGATGCCAACCGATCTAAGACTTAACTGAAAATTCCTCTAAAGTTTTAATTTATTTCTTTTAAATTTTGATTTAATGAAAAAAAATACATTTTAATTTCTCTAAAAAAGTTAACAATTTAAACTTTTTTTAATATAAAAATTTTATGATTCTATTTGGACTCCACTGAATAAAATTCTTGGGTTTGACATTTTCTTGTTGCGGTGTTTGTAGGATTGTAAATGAACCGAGTTTGAACGAACGAATCTCTGTTCGTGTTCGTTTGTTTATTTTTGAAGTTGTTCATGTTCGGTTCGTGTTCGTTAAGAATTTCAAATTTTTGTTTATGTTCGTTTATTTAAAATTACGTGTTCATGTTCGTTTGTTTAATATTCACAAACATTAAATGAACATGTTCATCAACATATAATTAAACATGTTCACGAATAATGCTAATGAATAATAAACAAATAAACAAACAATAAATGCAAACACATAGATATTATTTTAATATTTTTATAAGAAAATATCATTAATAAATAAATGAGCCATAAACGAGCTTTGAAACGAATTTGTTCGTGAACATAAACGAATCGAACACACCTCTGTTCGTGTTCATTCGTTTATTAAACGAACAGAAAAAATTGCTTCATACTCATTTATTTAATATAAACAAACATTATATGAACGGTTCACGAATAGTTCATTAAACATTCTGTTTATTTACACCTCTAGGTGTTTGTTATACCGTGTACGAAATGTTTGGTAACAGAATGAAACCTATCTTGGATGAACTTATCTGAGTCTTCATCAAGGGAAGACAGCTCTGAGATAATGGAATGGTAGGTGCTGAGCTCCTCACAACCATTAAAAAGGAAAGGAAAGGTGGACTAAAGCTTGATATTTGAATTGGAGCTTCATTCATTGTGTCTTCATGTTCTTTCTATACCTTTGTTGAAGGTTGAATCTCTGAACACCAGAATTAGTGACCTTATCTCCCACCTTTTCTTTAATTCTTTTAAAAAATAGATTTCTCGGAGAAAATAAGAAAAATGATTTAAATCAAAATTAAAGAAAAATGAAAAAATTAGGTTTTATTTATCGAATTAACTCCAAAAAATAATTATTTACAAAAATGACTTAATTTAAAAAACAATAACAAGAATGAATTAAAATGAACAGTAGAGAGCGGTGTTGGCACCCCCATGGTCGACACCCAAGTCAATCATTCCCCATCATTGGCTGTTGATTGTTGGGGGTTTAAAAAAATATTTTTTTTTTATACCGACACTGTAATGACCGACACTCGTATGTATCTTTTTGAAATACCTTTAAAAAATATGAATATTCCATTATTTAAAAAATATTATTTTAATAGGTGTCGGCGTTGAAGTGGCGACACTGTTTTAAAATTAAAAAAAAATAGATTGAAGAGGAAGAGAGTTGCACTCTAATGGTATTAGTTTTCCGAGGGACGTCGGCAATGACTAATTTCATAGTGGAGCGAAGGCGACAGCTAGGCAAATGGAGAAGCGCGAAGAGGAGTAAAAAGTGAAAAATAAAAAATAAAAATGATTTACATGCTTGAAATTAGAAAAAAGTATATGAAAAATTGTAAAATTAAGGGAAATAAAATGTAATTTCAAGTACATTAACTTTTTATTCCTGTTGCCAGATAATATCGACAAATTAAATCCTCTTTAATTTTCCCTTTTATGGAGGGTCAATATTCAATATTTTCTTTGATTGGAATTTGGAAAATAAAGAACACATTAATTTTCCCTTAATTTTCCTCTTGATACATACGAGTGTCTCTTTAATTTTTTTTTTTTTTTTTTTTTTTCATACGGGTGCCTCTATAATTTCCCCTTAATTTCTCCTTTTTCCATATGGGTGTCTCTTTTATAAAACATTTATCTTTTTTATTTTTTTTTAAAGAAATATGGTTGGATTTCATTATTAAACAGAGCCCAAAAACCTGTAGAGGCCCAAAACACACATAAAATAAGATCCAATCAAGACAAAAAAATAAATCAGTTCAAACTAAACATTCATCTTTTAGTTTCCTCTTTTATTTATTATTCTCTTCCTTTCTTTTTGTTTTCTTTATCTTTGTTTTTTTAAATGGTCACCGATTCTGACGATCAGAGCATACCAACAATTGTTTTTTTCAAAAATCACATTGGTGCCAGTAATGAGAACATTGACACCAACACTGAAAAACTTTTTTTTTTTTTTTTTTTTTTAATATGAATCGATATTGATACATAAAAAAGTGATAAAAAAATTAAAAAAAATTTTGGTGCCAACTACTTACACGCCGACACGTATTAAAAAAATATTTTTTTAATAGGAAAATCTCTATATTTTTTAAAAATTACTCGAAAAAATACATACGAGTGTTGGTTATGCCAATTTCGACACCAAAGTCATGATTACACGGTGATGGATTTTGGTGCCAAACATCGAGGTGCTGGCATCGCCCGACACTATAGATTTCAGGTCATTTTCGTTATAATTTTTCAACTTGAATTATTTTCGTAAATATATTTTTTTGAGTTAATTGAGTAAAAAAAGCGAAAACCTTGAGCTTTTCAAGTCACCGAGACAACACTTAAAATTTTTGGGAGACTAGAATCATACTTATGGCTATTGGAGAAGATTCAAACCTCACATATATATGTAAAAAACAATTGAGTTTTGCATTATAAGAGTCACGTAAATCAACCATGTCAATGACCAAGACCAAACAGATGGTAAACAACAACCAAACCAAACAAAGGAAGAGATCCATTGAAGGCATCTTCACGAACAAACATGCCCACACTTTCTGAAATTATTAGAAGAAAAACACAACACGATGAGGACCATAATGCAGAAACAAGATCCTCTGCCATCAAAGCTTCCTTTGTTGGTTCCCTCTCTCTATCAATTCACTGTAGGAAAAGGTAAATTAGAATTGCATACAAAGTAGATTATAGTAGTTTAAAAGAAACAGTGAAGAGAAGAGTAGGTACCGAAGAGCATGAGTGAGTATGGTTGCCTTGTCAAGCTCTTGGTTTTGTCTAGCTTTCAAGATTTGGAACATTAGAGCAAGGCGGATTTGAGTGTTTGCAGTTTGCTGTGTTATAAGGATAGTCTCCTTGCCAAGTTCCTCGCATTCTAATTCAATGGCTTCAGCTTTGTCTCTTACCTTCTTTTGCCAAACTTTTATCTGTCCCTGCTCTTCACTTATTTCTTTCATGCGTCTTCCCAACCTTTTTCTCTGCTAAAAAACACATAATTCATTGTAATACTCCAACAATTTTGAAGTAGAGGCTCTACATAATTTTTCAAAGGTCATTGAAGCATAGGAAAAGAGTTTTCCAGTGCTCAAATTTCAACTCAAAATTTATTGCATTTCATCCTTCAAAAGATGACCAACCAAGTTAAATTGGAAACATACTGAAACTTATTCTATGGAAAAAGAAACATGCTGAAATTTAGCTTTAAATATACTTGTATTACACTATTACTTGCATTTCAAAATTATTTTTGTTGAGTAGCTTGTTAAGTGCTAATGGGATGTGACCACTTTCATTGTTTCTGTGGGAATCTGTTACTCGTTATATTTGAAGGTGATAATTTATTGAGATAAAATTTTTGGGCTTTGAATGATGTTGATATTGCAATCGTATGCAATTTGGCTTTGAAGATCAATCCTTTTAAAACAACTATCCTCAAAGATTGGATTGTTTCGGATCAAGCAATTGAGTTCTTCGGATTGTGAAGAATCGAATAGCATCACATTGAAGATACCATTGAAGAATGAATCTCCAACTGTCCACTTTGTATTGGTATTTATTAGTATATTGTATTTTGCTATTTTATAGCTTAAGGGGTTGGTTTGTAATTGATCTCTAGTACGCTCGTAAGCCTATTTTTTTTTTTATATATTGAGAGACTTATATAGATTTATGTATTTAGCTAAGAGATCGCATTTTATTATTCATTCATGAACATGTTTTTTGTGAGTGCATTTGAGAGTTAACAATTTGTGTTTATAGCATAAGTTTTCAGGAGAAAAATTTAAAGGTGAACGATCTAATCTTTAGGTACTAAAGTGAAATCTATACATCGAGGAGTGTTAAGACATGATTTACTTGTAGTATTGGTGAAAAAGATAATGAATGGACTCACTGAATTAAACTTTACAGATGTAAAAAAACCTAATTGCATAAATAATTCTTTGTGTCATTTATTTACTCTATTTTAAATCGTTTATCGCTATGGTAATCGAAGTGACCACTATAGCCCATCACTTCCATTCAACATTTGTGTCACAAAACAATTATAAAATTACCTTGTAAAGATAATTATTTGGTTAAGGACATCAATGTAGTTTCTCTAATCGAATTGGTGTTAGAAGTCAAGGGTTTAAATAATAATATAGATATATATTTTTATTGATTTTTTTTATATAAAATTACTATAGTATTCCCAAATAATATAACTTAAAATAAATACGAAAGGACATTAATTTAATTTTCGTAACCAAGTTGGCGTCTATTTGACTCATGACACCAACTCAACACCAACTCAGTCAAAGGTTTAAATAATAATATAGGTACAATTTTTTATTTATCATTTTTTAAAATAAAAAGGCTACAATACCTTCAAATAATATAACTTCAAATAAATATGAAATGATATAAATATAATCTCCCTAATCGAGTTGGTGTCTGATTAACTCATGACACTAACTCAGTCAAGAGTTTAAATAATAGTATAGATATATAATTGAAAGAAATAATAAAATGCGCATAATAAAATTAAAATGTATAAAAAAGATAAAAATAAAAGCTTTAGTTGAGTGAAATTTAAGGTTTTACTAATGTAATTAGCATGAGTTCAAATATCACCATATGTATTTTTATTGTTTTTTAAAATAAAAAGTTAAAATACCTTCGAATAGTTTAATTTAAATATTTTAAATAAGAAATGACATCAAAGTAATTTCTCTAATCAAGTAGGCATTCGATTGATTCATGACACCAACTCAGTCAAAGGATTAAATAATAATAAATATATATATACAATTGATGAATGTAATAAATTATGCATAACAGAATTAAAATGTATAAAATATCAAAAACAAACTTTGGTTGACAGGTAAATTTAAAGTTTTAATAATGCAATTGGTATAGATTCAAATATTACCATATGCTTTTTTTTATTGGTTTTTTAAACAGAAAAACTAACCCTCAAATATTATAAATTACTTTAAATACAAAAATATGAAAATTTTCTAACTGAATTAGTGTTCAATTAACTTGTGACACCAAATAATAGTAGAGGAGTAGTAAGTTTTATAGACATCATAAGATCTTTAGGAGTAAGCTAATGCTTTGTTCTTTATATTGATTACATTCTCCTTACTAGTAGTAAATAGTTTTGCTAAACTAAATAAAGGCATAATGATAGATGTAATTTTTAATGTTTATATTTTTTGTTAAATTGATCGATATTTTTTTTTCTTTTAGCTGAATTTGGTTTCAACTCTTTAAAAAGAGTCAAAATTGATCATCAACCTTTTCAAAAGAATTGGATTGTTGTTTTTTTTAAAAAATGTTGATTAAAACATTAAATTTGTAATCATGACACCTCATATCGTAATCCGCATGTACTTTGTGCTATTTTTTTTTTAATTTTATAAATTTTAAATTATTTTTTGGCATGACTTATAAGAATAGTGCTCAATGTGACATACTTGAATTGTCATGCGGATTGTCACAACATCATTAAAAAGTAATGTTTTTTGTCGATGTTTCTATTAAAAAAAATTATTTGACTCTTTTTTAAAAATTAATTGATAAATTTAAATAAAAAAAAAAGGACCAAATTTAAAAAATATATATATATGAACATGAAAAACTAAATTCATCATTATGCTTTAAATAAAAGTTTCCTGAGATGCAGTGAAACTATTTGCATAGAAATAGGTGTAAATCTATTGATGAAGCTTATATCAAAGTGTTTTGAAAGGATTTGAAATTCAAAATTGTCGACCTATAGTGACATCAGTTGTAAAAAGAGATACATTAAACTTAACCGGTAATACTTGAAAATTTAAGTGTATGTCTGGTGATAGAAATGGATACCTGATGGTGTGCCTGTGATGTTCTGCACTGCATTCTCGCCGCCACTGCTAGCTTGAAGTTTCTCCTTCTCCCTTGCATTTTCCTTTTTTTCCTCTTCAAAGATATCAGCTCCTTCATGGTTCCGCAATTTATAGGAGTAAGAACTTTAATCTTAATATACCAAATATTTTATTTTACATCATTACTTTTTTTGTACTATTATTTAATTTATTTATTAAGTTAATGTCACTAATCAATCAAGTTTTAAATAAATTGAAAAATAACTAAAAACATATTCATTTTATAAAATAGAGATTATTTGAATTATTTTATATTCTATACAAAATATAAAAAAAAAAAATTCATTTGTTTTTTACATCAAATTTTATAGAAATATATATCTTCTCCATAAATTATTTTTGTTCACATCATGAATGTGGCATTGTATTTTGTAACCATTCTAAGATCGTGTGTGTAAACGTAGAAGACACGAAGGACTTCCATTAGTAATGGGCAGATCCGAATCTAATTTAAAAGTCATAAAAGAAATGCTTGGAAATTTCAGGAAAGAGAAAAAGAAAGAGTGGAGGATCGTGCGATCCTGCGAGGTTTATGGGACGTATCGAACTATACTAGGCGATTTTGGCATCCATCGATCGAGACTTCATATTCAATTTTATTGACTTTACCTTTTATTTTTATTATTGTTTCATGAAGTTTCCGAAAAAAAGTGCGAAGCTTACCTGAAAACTTGATTTTGAATCCTCATGTTTACAAACATTTGTCCCTTTAATACGTTGGACTGTCTGTCTTTTCCTCTGACAACTACAATGAATGTGAAAATAAAGAATTTGATGCGATTGCCGACCTTCAAAGTAAACGCATGCCGCCCAGCACGCGTAATGACATATCAAACAATTAAGTAGAGTTTGGAAACTCACCCTCCTTCGAGAATGAGCAAATGAAGCTGTTGCCCGCTGATTTCACTCCCACCACATCCATCCCCCCGCCGCCTCCATCCTGCCTGCCAATCTCCATTTAGAGGTTTTTGTGGGGTTAAAACTGCCGGATTAAGAGATTCACGGCGGACATAACAGCTCTGTGGGGTTATGATTCGAGCCTAGAGATGCCACTCTTTTGGCTCACCAGCCTCCTCCTCGGCAAAAACTAAAAACAGGGGTCAGTTCCTGTGGGACGCTAATTTTGTAACCCAAATCTCAAGCCTGATTTCTTATTGATCAATAATGCATTGGATTCTTCTGAACGGAAAAACGATGAGCTTCAATATGTTCGGAATTCCAACTGCTTCCATAACGCATCGAAATCATCTAAACCCTAAACCCAATTATGTTAATAAGATCGCATCCTAAGAGTCAGATTGATACGAGGAGATCCAAATTTAAAAAGAAAAAAAAAAAAAAAAAAAAGGGGAGAAATAAAGAGAGCAGGAGGATATTTATTTGGTGTTTTTTAAAAGGGAAAATATAAAAGCAAGAGAGACGAGTACTAGAGGAGAAGTTAAGGTGAATTTGAATGGTCGGCCCAGAAAACCCACCTCAAATACTACCATGGGCTAGAGACTTTAGGAATTGATCGTCAAAGAATATTTTTATTTTTTTAATGAGAAAATCTAATTTTCTTGTTGGTCAAGAAATTTAGAGTTCTCACAAAAATAGATTTATTTGGGAAAAATAAATTTCATTATTTTTTTGACAGAGTCATTATATTCGTGTGCATTTTGATCTCATTTATAGTTCTTGGGATAAATTTTAAAATTATACATGAACTCTGATTTAGTCTGTATTTGTATATGTGAACTTTAATTTGGTGTAATTACACACGTTAAACTCTAATTGTGATTTAAATGTATACTTGAAACTTTAATTTTAATTTAATCATACACATTTAAAGAAATAAAAACATCAATTTATTTTTATATTGGATAAATATAATTATTTAGGTATACAATATATAAACATAAAATGATGTTATATCAATAATTGTTAATAATTTACAAGAATTGAATCAAATCAAAATTTTATGTATAAAATTATACAAAATCGAAATTCTTGTATATAATTGCATATTAAATCATAATTCATGTATGATTTTAAGATTTATCCCTAAAAATTATCACAAAAGTTATACTTTCGCAAGAATAAAAATATTTTTTAATAGAAAACACAAATGACCCCTACTAGGATTATATTAGGATGTGTATGTAGCACATCTCCGTCGGATACCAAAGGATGTTGCTCATCACATATAAATGGGCTCAAATTGAGCCTTTAATGTACTGTATGCAATTACGTGATCTAATTTTTAAATCAATTCATATAATTTATTTAACTTAATAACCAATTTTTTATTACTAAATTATTAATTAATTAATTAATTAATTAAAATAAATTTGATTAATTCGATCAATTAAATTGTTTTTTTCAATTCAATTTTAATTATTTTTTTTGACACCACTAAAAATTAAGTTGAGGTTTATTGGGTTTCAGTTATTAAATGAAATAAAATATTGGTCCACTATGAAGAGATATTTTGGTAATCAATTTCTAGTTAATCCACCATTAATTAGAAATTAAAGTGCATGTACAAATGTTCTATATTAATGTCACGGTCTCCAAATTATACATACATAATTTTTTTGACATCTCGTATCCAGAAAAGAGAGTCACATTCTTGAAAATATTTGTATGTTAATTCGGAAGACCAAAACCATAAAATTCAAATGTATCAAGTATGCTTTTGCATCTAGTTTTTATTTTTGATTATCTGACATGACAAATCATGATTTATTATGTTTAAATTAGTATGAAGTGGGTATAGCGGGGATTAGGTGGGTTTGGGGACCCATGTGGGTGGTGGAGCAGGGATGGTTTTGAGTTTTGTACTCGCAACGAGTCGCAAGGCAGAAATGGGGATGAAAATTCTTGGCGGTGATGGATGCGAGAGAGCATCTCCTACACCAACCCTGCCCAATTGACATCTCTTGTTTTAGTTCATTAGTTCCACTTTGTAGCAATTTTTAATCCATTTGAACCGAAATAGTTTGATACTTACGATTACACGTATTCATATTTATAATTGTAATTTTACTGTAATTATTACATTTAAAAAAACCAAGTTTATTTAAGATTGATAGTTGACCTATTCAAAAGATTTAAAATATAAATGCATCTTATTAATTTTATTCAGAATAAAAAATATTTTATTAAGTTTATAATTTATTCTAATCAATTAGCAGGTTTGAATATTAATTTGAAGGTATGACCAACTCAGTAAAAAAGTTAAAAAATATAATTACTTTTTAATTATTTTAGTTGTAAATGTTTTATTCAAAAGTGCTGCTTTTTCATTTGCTTGTTGATTAAGGATTCCAACCAAAACATTTTTAATTTTCTTTAAAATAATCTATCAATACATTTACTTTTAAATTTTTAATTAAATAACCAATCATCAATTTGTACTTTTTATATACAAGGTAAGTTATAGGTTAAAATGCGATATAAGTTTTTGTACTGTTGATAAATTTATAATTTAATATTTGTATTTTTATTTTTATTTTTAAGAATTTAATTTTTTATTTTTCAGATTTTGAAATTCATGTACAACTAACATCAATTTTTAATTATATTACTATTAAGTAAGTATTTTATTATTTCAAATTTTTTCATCAACAAATTTAACAAAAAAAATATTAATAATTGTACTTGAATTTTAAAATTTTTATAATAGTTTTCATTTTCTATTTTTTAAAAACTGAAAAACATGTTTGATAAATAAAAAATAAAAATATTTTTAACAATGAAAACATGTTTGGTAATTAATTTTCTCTAATAGTAATAAAATAATTTTTTTTTTACATTTATATAGATTTGAAATAAGGTACCAAATATAATATTAAAAAAGCTATTAAAAATATTTTTGTGTTTATATGGATTTGAATTGGGGCAATTTCATCTAAAACTAAAATTCCTTGTTTTTATCATTTTCATTTTACAAAACATTTTTAATGAAAACAATGAAAACACATATTCTTCAATATATCTTCGTTTTCATTTTTCAAAAATTATTTCGCAGAAAATTCTACCAAACACATTCTTCAATGTTTTTTTTTTTTTTTTTAAATAAAATAAAAACGAAAATGGTTTTTGTTTCCTGAAACCAAATAGAGCCTAAATTTTTTAAAATAAAAATATACTGATTAAATTTTAAAATTTTGAAGAGTAGAGAGACTTATGACATATTTAAATTTCAAATTGTTCAAAAAAAATATAGGGATTAATTTAACAAAAGAAAATATAGAAAAATTACATTAAAAGAAAAGCAAAAGAGAATGAAAAATAAATAAAGAAAAAAATAAAAAAACATAAAAAAAAAAAGAAAGTAAATTGCTCAAAATAAAAAAAATATAGATAGCAATTGTATAATTTAACTTAAAATTTTTATTTGAAATGATGATTTAATATACCACGTTAGCTTATTGTTACATTATTAACAAAAATTAACGGCTCATTGACTAAATGTTACTGCACATTAACGTAAGTGACTAAAACATAATATTTCAAACATAAATGATTAAAATGTAACCTGAAGTAAACAGAAAAGACTATTTAAACAATTTACCCTTTTATATAAAAATCATTATGCATTATATTTTTTATATAAAAAATTAATAAAAACTTTATCGTAATAAGACTTAAACTCAGAGCAAAATAAATTTTAAACATTTTACTATGTCATCTCAATCAAAATTTCATTTCAAATTTACATAATTTTTAATAAATATATTTGATGGAATTAGTTCACCCCATAATTTGGAGTCAATTTTGGAATCATATCTATTGATTTAAGAAATATGAAAAATGTATTTGTATTCCTAATTCATATAAAAAAAAAAAAGCAGTATAGATTTAATTCTATAATTAATAAATGAAAATATAATAATTTAATATTGTTACCACTGAAAATACAATTACTTCGAAAATGTAAAAAAATATATATCAAAAGAGCCCGCCGGAAACGGGAATTTTGATGCTAATATTTGTAATTTCTCGATAGAAAATTGGAAAGTTAGATATAAAATAATAATAGACAGGGAGACTTATGGCGGAAGTCGTTGACTCCAAATCTTAGGGTGTTGGAGACGCCCAATAAGAAGGCGACTTCTATATATTTTAAACATTTTACTATGTCATCTCAATCAAAATTTCATTTCAAATTTACATAATTTTTAATAAATATATTTGATGGAATTAGTTCACCCCATAATTTACAACCGTTAGCCTATAATATCTAAAATTTTATTTAAAAAAAATAGAATTATTATAGAAAGAGTTTATAGTATAAAGAAGGGATAAATACCAAAATTATACATGAACTATGGTTTAATGTGCAATTGTATACATGAACTTTGATTTTGTGCAATTGTGTACATGAGATTTTGATTTGATTTATTTCTTGTAAATTATTAACACAATTATTGATATAACATCATTTTATGTTTATATATTGCATACATAAATAATTATATTTATTCAATATAAAAATAAATTGATGCATTTATTTCTTTAAATGTGTATGATTAAATCAAAATCAAAGTTTCAAGTATACATTTGAACCACAATCAGAGTTTCACGTGTATAATTGCACCAAATTATAATTCATGTATACAATTGCACATTAAATTAAAATTTATGTATAATTTTGAGATTTATCCGTATAAAGAAAGTGGTAAGGAAGTAGTTATAATAAGAAATCAATAATAAATACAAATTATCAGACTTTTCTTCTAAAAGTAAGAAAACTAAACTTGGAGAATACTCCATGAAAGCGTTATAAACAAGAGGCGTTGGTAGCTTGGCTATATTACAGAAGAGAGCCTTAGCAATATCGTCTTCACCATGACTTCACTTAATGTCGGATTGATCGGACAAAAGGTAAACATACTATGACCTTATTTTTAATATTGTATATGTTGAGGAGAGGTTGATTTTTTTCAAAGAAATCCTAGAAATATTATTCGTCTTGAGTTGTCGAACCCCTTAATAGGTTAGTATTGTTTTTAAGTTGAGCTGAAATTTTGTCTCTTAACTCCATCGAGAGGTTGAGCTAGAGTCGAAGTTTATAGAATGAGAATATCTTGTTGGATCGAACTATGTGTGGTGCACAATTACGTACTATGGAGACATGAGCATCGTATGCTTGGTAGGGTTTGAATCTTTGTCTCTTATGTGGCATCCAAGGGCACATATACTAAAGGGCTAGTGTTCAAATCCTATCCAGTGCGTGATGTTCATTTCCCGTCCGCCGGTGACACATAATTTGATTTGACAAAGACGTTCTCATTCCATGAACTTCATGCGACTCTCAACAAAACCAAGAGACAAAGCTCTGACATCATAAGCTTTTTCGATTTGTGTGTACATGCATATAACTTTCATATATTATGACATATTTTAGCTATTTTTCAAAATTAATATTTATTTATATAGTTCCTTGTAAGTTTCAATGTTATTACTGAAGTAAAAATATTATTGGCAGAGAAGGATTGCAAAGGAAAGTAGGAGAAGACGATTGGCGAGGTTGAAAGCAGAGATGGAAGAGATAAGGGAAGAGCAAGAAATCATAAATGAAGGGCAAAGGCAAGTTCGGAAAAGAATGGAAGCCATAGGCGAAGAATGCCAACAACTCAGCATTGAAACGGACAAAGTAATCCGACAAACGGCTGTGACTCAAATCCGGTTGGCCATCATGTTGAACATCCTCAAGGCACGACAGGATGGCGATATTGCAAAGGCTTCCCATTTAACTCACTTGCTTCGGTTTGTTTTTTATTATTGCATCCTACAAGAATTGGATAATATATATTATGAAGAATTAATATTAATGTTTTTGTTTTTAAATTATTTGCAGTGAAACAATGGGGAGGGCGTAACCAAACTAGTTGTTTATTCATACAAGAGAATTACGATGAAGTTTACGTTGGGTTGATAGATAACTATACAATAATTAATTGATTTGGTATTAATGTGTATCTATATTTGTATTTACAACTTTGGTTTGTATATTCTTTTAGGTATTGTGACGTTTTTAAGCTATATTTTACTGTATTTATGTGATGATCTGTTGTACCTGCTTCCTATATGGATATCTATTCGTAGATGTTTATATATATAGTAAAAATTTAAAAATTAGAATAAGTTATAAGTATTTGTACATTTTGTACCTTTGAAATTTAATACCTTTTAGCCTTAAAAGATTTAGATCTAGATATTATCACCGTTATAATTCTATAAATTCATCGGTGTGTCGTATTAAAATTAAAAAATTCCTTTGATAATCATATAATAATAAAAATAATATTTAAAATAACGATGAGAAGTTTTCATAAAAAAACATCTTTTCAAATTTGTCATAATAAAATACTTTTGTTGTTGGAATGATGATCTTTAAGAAGAATCAATGTCAACATTTTGATAAAAATAGTTAATAATATTAACTATTTAGACCGACTAATAACATTATAAGATTAGAGGATTAAATTATGACAAAAATTAAAATCTAGATTAAATCTCAGGAGCCAAAACTGAAATTTGACCCTTACCTTATAATATCTATTTATATACATAAAGCAAGACAAATCCAAGGGAAATGAGAAGTTGGATGTCAGTCTTTGAGAGATCCTTAAAACATTAAAATTATATATAATTATATAACATTTTAATAAAAGAATTGATGATATTATTTATTTAAACTAATTAATAACTTCCCAATAAAATATTTAATTTAATATAATACTTACAGCTATTTATAATCTTATCCCAACTCTTAAATAGGAGGGTGAACACATTTAAGCGTACTTAAATCCAAGTCTTTCTACAATAATAATATCGATGCCAACCGATCTAAGACTTAACTGAAAATTCCTCTAAAGTTTTAATTTATTTCTTTTAAATTTTGATTTAATGAAAAAAAATACATTTTAATTTCTCTAAAAAAGTTAACAATTTAAACTTTTTTTAATATAAAAATTTTATGATTCTATTTGGACTCCACTGAATAAAATTCTTGGGTTTGACATTTTCTTGTTGCGGTGTTTGTAGGATTGTAAATGAACCGAGTTTGAACGAACGAATCTCTGTTCGTGTTCGTTTGTTTATTTTTTAAGTTGTTCATGTTCGGTTCGTGTTCGTTAAGAATTTAAAATTTTTGTTTATGTTCGTTTATTTAAAATTACGTGTTCATGTTCGTTTGTTTAATATTCACAAACATTAAATGAACATGTTCATCAACATATAATTAAACATGTTCACGAATAATGCTAATGAATAATAAACAAATAAACAAACAATAAATGCAAACACATAGATATTATTTTAATATTTTTATAAGAAAATATCATTAATAAATAAATGAGCCATAAACGAGCTTTGAAACGAGTTTGTTCGTGAACATAAACGAATCGAACACACCTCTGTTCGTGTTCATTCGTTTATTAAACGAACAGAAAAAATTGCTTCATACTCATTTATTTAATATAAACAAACATTATATGAACGGTTCACGAATAGTTCATTAAACATTCTGTTTATTTACACCTATAGGTGTTTGTTATACCGTGTACGAAATGTTTGGTAACAGAATGAAACCTATCTTGGATGAACTTATCTGAGTCTTCATCAAGGGAAGACAGCTCTGAGATAATGGAATGGTAGGTGCTGAGCTCCTCACAACCATTAAAAAGGAAAGGAAAGGTGGACTAAAGCTTGATATTTGAATTGGAGCTTCATTCATTGTGTCTTCATGTTCTTTCTATACCTTTGTTGAAGGTTGAATCTCTGAACACCAGAATTAGTGACCTTATCTCCCACCTTTTCTTTAATTCTTTTAAAAAATAGATTTCTCGGAGAAAATAAGAAAAATGGTTTAAATCAAAATTAAAGAAAAATGAAAAAATTAGGTTTTTTTTATCGAATTAACTCCAAAAAATAATTATTTACAAAAATGACTTTATTTAAAAAACAATAACAAGAATGAATTAAAATGAACAGTAGAGAGCGGTGTTGGCACCCCCATGGTCGACACCCAAGTCAATCATTCCCCATCATTGGCTGTTGATTGTTGGGAGTTTAAAAAAATATTTTTTTTTGATACCGACACTGTAATGACCGACACTCGTATGTATCTTTTTGAAATACCTTTAAAAAATATGAATATTCCATTATTTAAAAAATATTATTTTAATAGGTGTCGGCGTTGAAGTGGCGACACTGTTTTAAAATTAAAAAAAAAATAGATTGAAGAGGAAGAGAGTTGCACTCTAATGGTATTAGTTTTCCGAGGGACGTCGGCAATGACTAATTTCATAGTGGAGCGAAGGCGACAGCTAGGCAAATGGAGAAGCGCGAAGAGGAGTAAAAAGTGAAAAATAAAAAATAAAAATGATTTACATGCTTGAAATTAGAAAAAAAGTATATGAAAAATTGTAAAATTAAGGGAAATAAAATGTAATTTCAAGTACATTAACTTTTTATTCCTGTTGCCAGATAATATCGACAAATTAAATCCTCTTTAATTTTCCCTTTTATGGAGGGTCAATATTCAATATTTTCTTTGATTGGAATTTGGAAAATAAAGAACACATTAATTTTCCCTTAATTTTCCTCTTGATACATACGAGTGTCTCTTTAATTTTTTTTTTTTTTTTCATACGGGTGCCTCTATAATTTCCCCTTAATTTCTCCTTTTTCCATATGGGTGTCTCTTTTATAAAACATTTATCTTTTTTATTTTTTTTTAAAGAAATATGGTTGGATTTCATTATTAAACAGAGCCCAAAAACCTGTAGAGGCCCAAAACACACATAAAGTAAGATCCAATCAAGACAAAAAAATAAATCAGTTCAAACTAAACATTCATCTTTTAGTTTCCTCTTTTATTTATTATTCTCTTCCTTTCTTTTTGTTTTCTTTATCTTTGTTTTTTTAAATGGTCACCGATTCTGACGATCAGAGCATGCCAACAATTGTTTTTTTCAAAAATCACATTGGTGCCAGTAATGAGAACATTGACACCAACACTGAAAAACTTTTTTTTTTTTTTTTTAATATGAATCGATATTGATACATAAAAAAGTGATAAAGAAATTTAAAAAAAATTTGGTGCCAACTACCTACACGCCGACACGTATTAAAAAAATATTTTTTTAATAGGAAAATCTCTATATTTTTTAAAAATTACTCGAAAAAATACATACGAGTGTTGGTTATGCCAATTTCGACACCAAAGTCATGATTACACGATGATGGATTTTGGTGCCAAACATCGAGGTGCTGGCATCGCCCGACACTATAGATTTCAGGTCATTTTCGTTATAATTTTTCAACTTGAATTATTTTCGTAAATATATTTTTTTGAGTTAATTGAGTAAAAAAAGCGAAAACCTTGAGCTTTTCAAGTCACCGAGACAACACTTAAAATTTTTGGGAGACTAGAATCATACTTATGGCTATTGGAGAAGATTCAAACCTCACATATATATGTAAAAAACAATTGAGTTTTGCATTATAAGAGTCACGTAAATCAACCATGTCAATGACCAAGACCAAACAGATGGTAAACAACAACCAAACCAAACAAAGGAAGAGATCCATTGAAGGCATCTTCACGAACAAACATGCCCACACTTTCTGAAATTATTAGAAGAAAAACACAACACGATGAGGACCATAATGCAGAAACAAGATCCTCTGCCATCAAAGCTTCCTTTGTTGGTTCCCTCTCTCTATCAATTCACTGTAGGAAAAGGTAAATTAGAATTGCATACAAAGTAGATTATAGTAGTTTAAAAGAAACAGTGAAGAGAAGAGTAGGTACCGAAGAGCATGAGTGAGTATGGTTGCCTTGTCAAGCTCTTGGTTTTGTCTAGCTTTCAAGATTTGGAACATTAGAGCAAGGCGGATTTGAGTGTTTGCAGTTTGCTGTGTTATAAGGATAGTCTCCTTGCCAAGTTCCTCGCATTCTAATTCAATGGCTTCAGCTTTTTCTCTTACCTTCTTTTGCCAAACTTTTATCTGTCCCTGCTCTTCACTTATTTCTTTCATGCGTCTTCCCAACCTTTTTCTCTGCTAAAAAACATATAATTCATTGTAATACTCCAACAATTTTGAAGTAGAGGCTCTACATAATTTTTCAAAGGTCATTGAAGCATAGGAAAAGAGTTTTCCAGTGCTCAAATTTCAACTCAAAATTTATTGCATTTCATCCTTCAAAAGATGACCAACCAAGTTAAATTGGAAACATACTGAAACTTATTCTATGGAAAGAGAAACATGCTGAAATTTAGCTTTAAATATACTTGTGTTACACTATTACTTGCATTTCAAAATTATTTTTGTTGAGTAGCTTGTTAAGTGCTAATGGGATGTGACCACTTTCATTGTTTCTGTGGGAATCTGTTACTCGTTATATTTGAAGGTGATAATTTATTGAGATAAAATTTTTGGGCTTTGAATGATGTTGATATTGCAATCGTATGCAATTTGGCTTTGAAGATCAATCCTTTTAAAACAACTATCCTCAAAGATTGGATTGTTTCGGATCAAGCAATTGAGTTCCTTGGATTGTGAAGAATCGAATAGCATCACATTGAAGATACCATTGAAGAATGAATCTCCAACTGTCCACTTTGTATTGGTATTTATTAGTATATTGTATTTTGCTATTTTATAGCTTAAGGGGTTGGTTTGTAATTGATCTCTAGTACGCTCGTAAGCCTATTTTTTTTTTTATATATTGAGAGACTTATATAGATTTATGTATTTAGCTAAGAGATCGCATTTTATTATTCATTCATGAACATGTTTTTTGTGAGTGCATTTGAGAGTTAACAATTTATGTTTATAGCATAAGTTTTCAGGAGAAAAATTTAAAGGTGAACGATCTAATCTTTAGGTACTAAAGTGAAATCTATACATCGAGGAGTGTTAAGACATGATTTACTTGTAGTATTGGTGAAAAAGATAATGAATGGACTCACTGAATTAAACTTTACAGATGTAAAAAAACCAAATTGCATAAATAATTCTTTGTGTCATTTATTTACTCTATTTTAAATCGTTTATCGCTATGGTAATCGAAGTGGCCACTATAGCCCATCACTTCCATTCAACATTTGTGTCACAAAACAATTATAAAATTACCTTGTAAAGATAATTATTTGGTTAAGGACATCAATGTAATTTCTCTAATCGAATTGGTGTTAGAAGTCAAGGGTTTAAATAATAATATAAATATATATTTTTATTGATTTTTTTTATATAAAATTACTATAGTATTCCCAAATAATATAACTTAAAATAAATACGAAAGGACATCAATTTAATTTTCGTAACCAAGTTGGCGTCTATTTGACTCATGACACCAACTCAACACCAACTCAGTCAAAGGTTTAAATAATAATATAGGTACAATTTTTTATTTATCATTTTTTAAAATAAAAAGGCTACAATACCTTCAAATAATATAACTTCAAATAAATATGAAATGATATAAATATAATCTCCCTAATCGAGTTGGTGTCTGATTAACTCATGACACTAACTCAGTCAAGAGTTTAAATAATAGTATAGATATATAATTGAAAGAAATAATAAAATGCGCATAATAAAATTAAAATGTATAAAAAAGATAAAAATAAAAGCTTTAGTTGAGTGAAATTTAAGGTTTTACTAATGTAATTAGCATGAGTTCAAATATCACCATATGTATTTTTATTGTTTTTTAAAATAAAAAGTTAAAATACCTTCGAATAGTTTAATTTAAATATTTTAAATAAGAAATGACATCAAAGTAATTTCTCTAATCAAGTAGGCATTCGATTGATTCATTACACCAATTCAGTCAAAGGTTTAAATAATAATAAATATATATATACAATTGATGAATGTAATAAATTATGCATAACAGAATTAAAATGTATAAAATATCAAAAACAAACTTTGGTTGACAGGTAAATTTAAAGTTTTAATAATGCAATTGGTATAGATTCAAATATTACCATATGTTTTTTTTTATTGGTTTTTTAAACAGAAAAACTAACCCTCAAATATTATAAATTACTTTAAAAACAAAAATATGAAAATTTTCTAACTGAATTAGTGTTCAATTAACTTGTGACACCAAATAATAGTAGAGGAGTAGTAAGTTTTATAGACATCATAAGATCTTTAGGAGTAAGCTAATGCTTTGTTCTTTATATTGATTACATTCTCCTTACTAGTAGTAAATAGTTTTGCTAAACTAAATAAAGGCATAATGATAGATGTAATTTTTAATGTTTATATTTTTTGTTAAATTGATCGATATTTTTTTTTCTTTTAGCTGAATTTGGTTTCAACTCTTTAAAAAGAGTCAAAATTGATCATCAACCTTTTCAAAAGAATTGGATTGTTATTTTTAAAAAAAAATGTTGATTAAAACATTAAATTTGTAATCATGACACCTCATATCGTAACCCGCATGTACTTTGTGCTATTTTTTTTTTAATTTTATAAATTTTAATTTATTTTTTGGCATGACATATAAGAATAGTGCTCAATTTGACATACTTGAATTGTCATGCGGATTGTCACAACATCATTAAAAAGTAATGTTTTTTGTCGATGTTTCTATTAAAAAAAATTATTTGACTCTTTTTTAAAAATTAATTGATAAATTTAAATAAAAAAAAAAGGACCAAATTTAAAAAAAATATATATATGAACATGAAAAACTAAATTCATCATTATGCTTTAAATAAAAGTTTCCTGAGATGCAGTGAAACTATTTGCATAGAAATAGGTGTAAATCTATTGATGAAGCTTATATCAAAGTGTTTTGAAAGGATTTGAAATTCAAAATTGTCGACCTATAGTGACATCAGTTGTAAAAAGAGATACATTAAACTTAACCAGTAATACTTGAAAATTTAAGTGTATGTCTGGTGATAGAAATGGATACCTGATGGTGTGCCTGTGATGTTCTGCACTGCATTCTCGCCGCCACTGCTTGCTTGAAGTTTCTCCTTCTCCCTTGCATTTTCCTTTTTTTCCTCTTCAAAGATATCAGCTCCTTCATGGTTCCGCAATTTATAGGAGTAAGAACTTTAATCTTAATATACCAACTATTTTATTTTACATCATTACTTTTTTTGTACTATTATTTAATTTATTTATTAAGTTAATGTCACTAATCAATCAAATTTTAAATAAATTGAAAAATAACTAAAAACATATTCATTTTATAAAATAGAGATTATTTGAATTATTTTATATTCTATACAAAATATAAAATAAAAAAAAATTCATTTGTTTTTTACATCAAATTTTATAGAAATATATATCTTCTCCATAAATTATTTTTGTTCACATCATGAATGTGGCATTGTATTTTGTAACCATTCTAAGATCGTGTGTGTAAACGTAGAAGACACGAAGGACTTCCATTAGTAATGGGCAGATCCGAATCTAATTTAAAAGTCATAAAAGAAATGCTTGGAAATTTCAGGAAAGAGAAAAAGAAAGAGTGGAGGATCGTGCGATCCTGCGAGGTTTATGGGACGTATCGAACTATACTAGGCGATTTTGGCATCCATCGATCGAGACTTCATATTCAATTTTATTGACTTTACCTTTTATTTTTATTATTGTTTCATGAAGTTTCCGAAAAAAAGTGCGAAGCTTACCTGAAAACTTGATTTTGAATCCTCATGTTTACAAACATTTGTCCCTTTAATACGTTGGACTGTCTGTCTTTTCCTCTGACAACTACAATGAATGTGAAAATAAAGAATTTGATGCGATTGCCGACCTTCAAAGTAAACGCATGCCGCCCAGCACGCGTAATGACATATCAAACAATTAAGTAGAGTTTGGAAACTCACCCTCCTTTGAGAATGAGCAAATGAAGCTGTTGCCCGCTGATTTCACTCCCACCACATCCATCCCCCCGCCGCCTCCATCCTGCCTGCCAATCTCCATTTAGAGGTTTTTGTGGGGTTAAAACTGCCGGATTAAGAGATTCACGGCGGACATAACAGCTCTGTGGGGTTATGATTCGAGCCTAGAGATGCCACTCTTTTGGCTCACCAGCCTCCTCCTCGGCAAAAACTAAAAACAGGGGTCAGTTCCTGTGGGACGCTAATTTTGTAACCCAAATCTCAAGCCTGATTTCTTATTGATCAATAATGCATTGGATTCTTCTGAACGGAAAAACGATGAGCTTCAATATGTTCGGAATTCCAACTGCTTCCATAACGCATCGAAATCATCTAAACCCTAAACCCAATTATGTTAATAAGATCGCATCCTAAGAGTCAGATTGATATGAGGAGATCCAAATTTAAAAAGAACAAAAAAAAAAAAAAAAAAGGGGAGAAATAAAGAGAGCAGGAGGATATTTATTTGGTGTTTTTTAAAAGGGAAAATATAAAAGCAAGAGAGACGAGTACTAGAGGAGAAGTTAAGGTGAATTTGAATGGTCGGCCCAGAAAACCCACCTCAAATACTACCATGGGCTAGAGACTTTAGGAATTGATCGTCAAAGAATATTTTTATTTTTTTAATGAGAAAATCTAATTTTCTTGTTCGTCAAGAAATTTAGAGTTCTCACAAAAATAGATTTATTTGGGAAAAATAAATTTCATTATTTTTTTGACAGAGTCATTATATTCGTGTGCATTTTGATCTCATTTATAGTTCTTGGGATAAATTTTAAAATTATACATGAACTCTGATTTAGTCTGTATTTGTATATGTGAACTTTAATTTGGTGTAATTACACACGTTAAACTCTAATTGTGATTTAAATGTATACTTGAAACTTTAATTTTAATTTAATCATACACATTTAAAGAAATAAAAACATCAATTTATTTTTATATTGGATAAATATAATTATTTAGGTATACAATATATAAACATAAAATGATGTTATATCAATAATTGTTAATAATTTACAAGAATTGAATCAAATCAAAATTTCGTGTATAAAATTATACAAAATCGAAATTCTTGTATATAATTACATATTAAATCATAATTCATGTATGATTTTAAGATTTATCCCTAAAAAATATCACAAAAGTTATACTTTCGCAAGAATAAAAATATTTTTTAATAGAAAACACAAATGACCCCTACTAGGATTATATTAGGATGTGTATGTAGCACATCTCTGTCGTATACCAAAGGATGTTGCTCATCACATATAAATGGGCTCAAATTGAGCCTTTAATGTACTGTATGCAATTACGTGATCTAATTTTTAAATCAATTCATATAATTTATTTAACTTAATAACCAATTTTTTATTACTAAATTATTAATTAATTAATTAATTAATTAAAATAAATTTGATTAATTCGATCAATTAAATTGTTTTTTTCAATTCAATTTTAATTATTTTTTTTGACACCACTAAAAATTAAGTTGAGGTTTATTGGGTTTCAGTTGTTAAATGAAATAAAATATTGGTCCACTATGAAGAGATATTTTGGTAATCAATTTCTAGTTAATCCACCATTAATTAGAAATTAAAGTGCATGTACAGATGTTCTATATTAATGTCACGGTCTCCAAATTATACATACATAATTTTTTTGACATCTCGTATCCAGAAAAGAGAGTCACATTCTTGAAAATATTTGTATGTTAATTCGGAAGACCAAAACCATAAAATTCAAATGTATCAAGTATGCTTTTGCATCTAGTTTTTATTTTTGATTATCTGACATGACAAATCATGATTTATTATGTTTAAATTAGTATTTTATAGTCCTAAAAAAAGAATCTCAAGGGAAATGGTGGCAACTATGTCACTACAGAGAAGATGGTGTTCAGATTTGCAAAGTATGTTAAGTTGGAAATTATGGCACTATGAATATGCCTAACATTTGGTGTTTGGGGTCATGAGGAGCTCGACGATTGAGATTCGACCATCGATTGAAAAAATAAATCAATGCTGTTAAGTGATGGCAATTGAAAAACTGTAAATTTTTCATTAAACCTAAAGGTGGTTTTATGCAAGACACAGAATGATAATGATACGAAACAATTTAGTGAATGGAGTCTCGCTTTTATCATATCTCCTTAGTTCTCATCGCCATGTGAGGTTGGAATCATATCCACACCCATCTATGAAGATTGTTGGATTATATCTTGGATTAATAGTTTCGTATTAAGATAAGAAGATCCTCCTACTTCAACAGCTTTATTTGTCTTCTCTCCAAACTCTTTAGCTCGTTTTCTCATCTCTATTCCTTCATTCATCAACTGGTCTATTGCGTTTTTGACATGTTCTTTCTTCAACTTGAACCCAGATTTTTCATCTCCCCAGGCCGTAGGTTGATTGACCCCAACGCTCACTCCAATTTTTAGTATCTGTACTACAAGTCTCTCATTGAGAAACTGGTCTGCAAAAAGTGGCAATGTTAATAATGGAACGCCAGCAGAGATGCCTTCGATTGTTGAATTCCACCCGCAATGAGTTAGGAACCCTCCTATTGCAGGATGTGATAAAATGGGCACTTGGGGAGCCCATCCCACAACTACAAGTCCTCTTCCTTTTATTCTTTCCTCAAATCCATCCTCTTCAATCCACTTCGTCACCTGGTTCGATGCGTCACTATTTCCTCTTAAGATCCAAATGAATGGCTTGTTCGAGGCCTCCAAGCCCAAACCCAACTCTATCAGTTCGGGAGATTTCAGAGTGCTGATGCTTCCAAGGCAAGCATAAATTACAGAGTTGGGTTCCTGAGAATCAAGCCACTTCAAACACTGCTGCTCATTGATTGAAGCCTTCTTACCTCTTTCAGCCTTACCCAACTCATTTTTGTGGCTCAGAGAAACTGGACCAATGCACCAAGCTTTTGTTATCTTCCTGTACTCTTCGACGTATGGTGATTCAAGCTCTTCGAAACTATTTATGACAACCCCATATGATGCTTCGTCAGCTTTATTTGTTGTATCAAAAATGTTTTTCCAGGATTCATCAAGGTTAGGCGGCAACTGGGGTTTAGTAAATTCGACCTTTTCAGCCAAGCCTGGCACCTTGAAGCATTCATAATCAGATGTTATGTTGTCAAGTATCTTGGAGGACTTTATATTGTGCAGACAAAGGTAGAAGAAGCAACAAGTTCCACGGAACGATATCCTTGGGACCTGAAACTTGGTAGCAATTTTGAGGGTATAATGCAGAAAAAAGTCTGAAATAATACAAATGGGGCGTGGTGTTAGCTTCTCAAATAATTCCTGCACCGCTTCGTCCATATTGTTTGCTGCAGTGAAGAATTTGAACAAGTCCTCCATTGAAGATATCATGTCCACATTCTCAACCCCGTCCGGTAACCCTGCTTCTTTGCCTGGAAAGCGGAGCTGCACTAAACGGATAGCGAGGCCTGATTCAACAGCTCGATCAATTGTTTTCTGGACTCTGCTTGCATTATGAGGTGTCGTAAATCACGTCACGCTGCGCTAACAATAGACCGATATCTACCATGGGGATCAAGTGGCCTTGGGCCATGGAAGGGAACAGCACAAAGTGAGGCTGCTGGGTTTGGGAACCCATAGAAATAGAAATACGAGGAGAAAGAAGGACAAGTGAAGTGAATGGTAACGCTAGTGTAGCAATATCTGTTATATATACAGCCAAGTGCGGAGTCGGATCATTACAGAAAGGTACAATAGGCTGCTGATGCAACAGCATACATAAGCGTAATATTTGTTTATTGTGTGAAAAGGACGAGCATATACAATTATGGAGTGTGGGTCTCAAGTAAAGTCGATTCAGAGTTATTTGTGAAAGAGAAGGGCAGTGGCAAAACATCAAAAACAAAGATCCAAATAGAATATTTAATAATTAATATTACTTGGAGTCCAAGTGGTGGAAGATCCCTACTACTTGGAGTCCAAGTCTTGGATCAACACATATTATATGGTGATGGCCTACTAAAAAAAACATACAAAAAGGAAAGAAGGATGATTGAGACGATGGTTCATAGAAATATCTAAAATTAATTCGTTTTTCTCTCATTAATGAACACTATAAAATAATTATTTGGTTGTGGAATTTTAAATTTTTTACATTGTTTATCTGGTAAAATTTAATTCTTTTTTATTTTTTTGATGAATTACAATAACAGTATATGGTCCGAACAACAAACTCGAATAGCACAACTCAAACTCAAGTCACACCGGAAACAATAAATACTTTTGACCATCAGGTCATTACATGGGATTCGGTAAAATATAATTCTTTAAAATGTAAAACTTAAAAAATAAAAATAATCATGACTAATCATCCTACATTTAGTTAGTTTTCGCAATAAAAAAAAAAGTGCTCGAATTATAAATAATTTTGTGAGATTTATTAAGTATAGTTAGACCTGTTTACAAGGTTAGACTACTCGATCAAATTCGAAAGTTCATTCATAATTTAAGAGGGTTTAAATAAAAGTATGGACTTGAACAAAAATTTAGATTCATTTAAAATATGGGTTAAGTTCAGGTTCAAGCATTTAAAAGTTCGAGTTTGACTTCACTCAACCCAACCTATTTTCTAAGTTTATAAATAGTATATTATGTAATCTATAACACATACAAATTCAATCTATAATGAAAAATTAAAAAAAATTTCTAAAGAGATTATTTTAGAAAATTTTTAGAGATATTTTTTTTATTTACAATTTGGCTTAAAAATTTAGAGAAATTGTGAAATTATTCCATTGGTAATTTCGACTACTCGATCGAAACATTCATATTTTTTTCATAAAAAATTGGTTTATATTTATTTAATTGATACTTATAAATATATTACATGAAGTGGGTTGCGGAGCAGGTATAGCGGGGATTAGGTGGGTTTGGGGACCCATGTGGGTGGTGGAGCAGGGATGGTTTTGAGTTTTGTACTCGCAACGAGTCGCAGGGCAGAAATGGGGATGAAAATTCTTGGCGGTGATGGATGCGAGAGAGCATCTCCTACACCAACCCTGCCCAATTGACATCTCTTGTTTTAGTCCATTAGTTCCACTTTGTAGCAATTTTTAATCCATTTGAACCGAAATAGTTTGATACTTACGATTACACGTATTCATATTTATAATTGTAATTTTACTTGTAATTATTACATTTAAAAAAACCAAGTTTATTTAAGATTGATAGTTGACCTATTCAAAAGATTTAAAATATAAATGCATCTTATTAATTTTATTCAGAATAAAAAATATTTTATTAAGTTTATAATTTATTCTAATCAATTAGCAGGTTTGAATATTAATTTGAAGGTATGACCAACTCAGTAAAAAAGTTAAAAAATATAATTACTTTTTAATTATTTTAGTTGTAAATGTTTTATTCAAAAGTGCTGCTTTTTCATTTGCTTGTTGATTAAGGATTCCAACCAAAACATTTTTAATTTTCTTTAAAATAATCTATCAATACATTTACTTTTAAATTTTTAATTAAATAACCAATCATCAATTTGTACTTTTTATATACAAGGTAAGTTATAGGTTAAAATGCGATATAAGTTTTTGTACTGTTGATAAATTTATAATTTAATATTTGTATTTTTATTTTTATTTTTAAGAATTTATTTTTTTATTTTTCAGATTTTGAAATTCATGTACAACTAACATCAATTTTTAATTATATTACTATTAAGTAAGTATTTTGTTATTTCAAATTTTTTCATCAACAAATTTAACAAAAAAAATATTAATAATTGTACTTGAATTTTAAAATTTTTATAATAGTTTTCATTTTCTATTTTTTAAAAACTGAAAAACATGTTTGATAAATAAAAAATAAAAATATTTTTAACAATGAAAACATGTTTGGTAATTAATTTTCTCTAATAGTAATAAAATAATTTTTTTTTTACATTTATATAGATTTGAAATAAGGTACCAAATATAATATTAAAAAAGCTATTAAAAATATTTTTGTGTTTATATGGATTTGAATTGGGGCAATTTCATCTAAAACTAAAATTCCTTGTTTTTATCATTTTCATTTTACAAAACATTTTTAATGAAAACAATGAAAACACATATTCTTCAATATATCTTCGTTTTCATTTTTCAAAAATTATTTCGCAGAAAATTCTACCAAACACATTCTTCAATGTTTTTTTTTTTAAAAAAATAAAATAAAAACGAAAATGGTTTTTGTTTCCTGAAACCAAATAGAGCCTAAATTTTTTAAAATAAAAATATACTGATTAAATTTTAAAATTTTGAAGAGTAGAGAGACTTATGACATATTTAAATTTCAAATTGTTCAAAAAAAATATAGGGATTAATTTAACAAAAGAAAATATAGAAAAATTACATTAAAAGAAAAGCAAAAGAGAATGAAAAATAAATAAAGAAAAAAATAAAAAAACATAAATAAAAAAAATATAGATAGCAATTGTATGATTTAACTTAAAATTTTTATTTGAAATGATGATTTAATATACCACGTTAGCTTATTGTTACATTATTAACAAAAATTAACGGCTCATTGACTAAATGTTACTGCACATTAACGTAAGTGACTAAAACATAATATTTCAAACATAAATGATTAAAATGTAACCTGAAGTAAACAGAAAAGACTATTTTAACAATTTACCCTTTTATATAAAAATCATTATGCATTATATTTTTTATATAAAAAATTAATAAAAACTTTATCGTAATAAGACTTAAACTCAGAGCAAAATAAATTTTAAACATTTTACTATGTCATCTCAATCAAAATTTCATTTCAAATTTACATAATTTTTAATAAATATATTTGATGGAATTAGTTCACCCCATAATTTGGAGTCAATTTTGGAATCATATCTATTGATTTAAGAAATATGAAAAATGTATTTGTATTCCTAATTCATATAAAAAAAAAAAGCAGTATAGATTTAATTCTATAATTAATAAATGAAAATATAATAATTTAATATTGTTGCCACTGAAAATACAATTACTTCGAAAATGTAAAAAAAAATATATCAAAAGAGCCCGTCGGAAACGGGAATTTTGATGCTAATATTTGTAATTTCTCGATAGAAAATTGGAAAGTTAGATATAAAATAATAATAGACAGGGAGACTTATGGCGGAAGTCGTTGACTCCAAATCTTAGGGTGTTGGAGACGCCCAATAAGAAGGCGACTTCTATATATTTTAAACATTTTACTATGTCATCTCAATCAAAATTTCATTTCAAATTTACATAATTTTTAATAAATATATTTGATGGAATTAGTTCACCCCATAATTTACAACCGTTAGCCTATAATATCTAAAATTTTATTTTAAAAAAATAGAATTATTATAGAAAGAGTTTAAAGTATAAAGAAGGGATAAATACCAAAATTATACATGAACTGTGGTTTAATGTGCAATTGTATACATGAACTTTGATTTTGTGCAATTGTGTACATGAGATTTTGATTTGATTTATTTCTTGTAAATTATTAACACAATTATTGATATAACATCATTTTATGTTTATATATTGCATACATAAATAATTATATTTATTCAATATAAAAATAAATTGATGCATTTATTTCTTTAAATGTGTATGATTAAATCAAAATCAAAGTTTCAAGTATACATTTGAACCACAATCAGAGTTTCACGTGTATAATTGCACCAAATTATAATTCATGTATACAATTGCACATTAAATTAAAATTTATGTATAATTTTGAGATTTATCCGTATAAAGAAAGTGGTAAGGAAGTAGTTATAATAAGAAATCAATAATAAATACAAATTATCAGACTTTTCTTCTAAAAGTAAGAAAACTAAACTTGGAGAATACTCCATGAAAGCGTTATAAACAAGAGGCGTTGGTAGCTTGGCTATATTACAGAAGAGAGCCTTAGCAATATCGTCTTCACCATGACTTCACTTAATGTCGGATTGATCGGACAAAAGGTAAACATACTATGACCTTATTTTTAATATTGTATATGTTGAGGAGAGGTTGATTTTTTTCAAAGAAATCCTAGAAATATTATTCGTCTTGAGTTGTCGAACCCCTTAATAGGTTAGTATTGTTTTTAAGTTGAGCTGAAATTTTGTCTCTTAACTCCATCGAGAGGTTGAGCTAGAGTCGAAGTTTATAGAATGAGAATATCTTGTTGGATCGAACTATGTGTGGTGCACAATTACGTACTATGGAGACATGAGCATCGTATGCTTGGTAGGGTTTGAATCTTTGTCTCTTATGTGGCATCCAAGGGCACATATACTAAAGGGCTAGTGTTCAAATCCTATCCAGTGCGTGATGTTCATTTCCCGTCCGCCGGTGACACATAATTTGATTTGACAAAGACGTTCTCATTCCATGAACTTCATGCGACTCTCAACAAAACCAAGAGACAAAGCTCTGACATCATAAGCTTTTTCGATTTGTGTGTACATGCATATAACTTTCATATATTATGACATATTTTAGCTATTTTTCAAAATTAATATTTATTTATATAGTTCCTTGTAAGTTTCAATGTTATTACTGAAGTAAAAATATTATTGGCAGAGAAGGATTGCAAAGGAAAGTAGGAGAAGACGATTGGCGAGGTTGAAAGCAGAGATGGAAGAGATAAGGGAAGAGCAAGAAATCATAAATGAAGGGCAAAGGCAAGTTCGGAAAAGAATGGAAGCCATAGGCGAAGAATGCCAACAACTCAGCATTGAAACGGACAAAGTAATCCGACAAACGGCTGTGACTCAAATCCGGTTGGCCATCATGTTGAACATCCTCAAGGCACGACAGGATGGCGATATTGCAAAGGCTTCCCATTTAACTCACTTGCTTCGGTTTGTTTTTTATTATTGCATCCTACAAGAATTGGATAATATATATTATGAAGAATTAATATTAATGTTTTTGTTTTTAAATTATTTGCAGTGAAACAATGGGGAGGGCGTAACCAAACTAGTTGTTTATTCATACAAGAGAATTACGATGAAGTTTACGTTGGGTTGATAGATAACTATACAATAATTAATTGATTTGGTATTAATGTGTATCTATATTTGTATTTACAACTTTGGTTTGTATATTCTTTTAGGTATTGTGACGTTTTTAAGCTATATTTTACTGTATTTATGTGATGATCTGTTGTACCTGCTTCCTATATGGATATCTATTCGTAGATGTTTATATATATAGTAAAAATTTAAAAATTAGAATAAGTTATAAGTATTTGTACATTTTGTACCTTTGAAATTTAATACCTTTTAGCCTTAAAAGATTTAGATCTAGATATTATCACCGTTATAATTCTATAAATTCATCGGTGTGTCGTATTAAAATTAAAAAATTCCTTTGATAATCATATAATAATAAAAATAATATTTAAAATAACGATGAGAAGTTTTCATAAAAAAACATCTTTTCAAATTTGTCATAATAAAATACTTTTGTTGTTGGAATGATGATCTTTAAGAAGAATCAATGTCAACATTTTGATAAAAATAGTTAATAATATTAACTATTTAGACCGACTAATAACATTATAAGATTAGAGGATTAAATTATGACAAAAATTAAAATCTAGATTAAATCTCAGGAGCCAAAACTGAAATTTGACCCTTACCTTATAATATCTATTTATATACATAAAGCAAGACAAATCCAAGGGAAATGAGAAGTTGGATGTCAGTCTTTGAGAGATCCTTAAAACATTAAAATTATATATAATTATATAACATTTTAATAAAAGAATTGATGATATTATTTATTTAAACTAATTAATAACTTCCCAATAAAATATTTAATTTAATATAATACTTACAGCTATTTATAATCTTATCCCAACTCTTAAATAGGAGGGTGAACACATTTAAGCGTACTTAAATCCAAGTCTTTCTACAATAATAATATCGATGCCAACCGATCTAAGACTTAACTGAAAATTCCTCTAAAGTTTTAATTTATTTCTTTTAAATTTTGATTTAATGAAAAAAAATACATTTTAATTTCTCTAAAAAAGTTAACAATTTAAACTTTTTTTAATATAAAAATTTTATGATTCTATTTGGACTCCACTGAATAAAATTCTTGGGTTTGACATTTTCTTGTTGCGGTGTTTGTAGGATTGTAAATGAACCGAGTTTGAACGAACGAATCTCTGTTCGTGTTCGTTTGTTTATTTTTTAAGTTGTTCATGTTCGGTTCGTGTTCGTTAAGAATTTAAAATTTTTGTTTATGTTCGTTTATTTAAAATTACGTGTTCATGTTCGTTTGTTTAATATTCACAAACATTAAATGAACATGTTCATCAACATATAATTAAACATGTTCACGAATAATGCTAATGAATAATAAACAAATAAACAAACAATAAATGCAAACACATAGATATTATTTTAATATTTTTATAAGAAAATATCATTAATAAATAAATGAGCCATAAACGAGCTTTGAAACGAATTTGTTCGTGAACATAAACGAATCGAACACACCTCTGTTCGTGTTCATTCGTTTATTAAACGAACAGAAAAAATTGCTTCATACTCATTTATTTAATATAAACAAACATTATATGAACGGTTCACGAATAGTTCATTAAACATTCTGTTTATTTACACCTCTAGGTGTTTGTTATACCGTGTACGAAATGTTTGGTAACAGAATGAAACCTATCTTGGATGAACTTATCTGAGTCTTCATCAAGGGAAGACAGCTCTGAGATAATGGAATGGTAGGTGCTGAGCTCCTCACAACCATTAAAAAGGAAAGGAAAGGTGGACTAAAGCTTGATATTTGAATTGGAGCTTCATTCATTGTGTCTTCATGTTCTTTCTATACCTTTGTTGAAGGTTGAATCTCTGAACACCAGAATTAGTGACCTTATCTCCCACCTTTTCTTTAATTCTTTTAAAAAATAGATTTCTCGGAGAAAATAAGAAAAATGATTTAAATCAAAATTAAAGAAAAATGAAAAAATTAGGTTTTATTTATCGAATTAACTCCAAAAAATAATTATTTACAAAAATGACTTAATTTAAAAAACAATAACAAGAATGAATTAAAATGAACAGTAGAGAGCGGTGTTGGCACCCCCATGGTCGACACCCAAGTCAATCATTCCCCATCATTGGCTGTTGATTGTTGGGGGTTTAAAAAAATATTTTTTTTTTATACCGACACTGTAATGACCGACACTCGTATGTATCTTTTTGAAATACCTTTAAAAAATATGAATATTCCATTATTTAAAAAATATTATTTTAATAGGTGTCGGCGTTGAAGTGGCGACACTGTTTTAAAATTAAAAAAAAATAGATTGAAGAGGAAGAGAGTTGCACTCTAATGGTATTAGTTTTCCGAGGGACGTCGGCAATGACTAATTTCATAGTGGAGCGAAGGCGACAGCTAGGCAAATGGAGAAGCGCGAAGAGGAGTAAAAAGTGAAAAATAAAAAATAAAAATGATTTACATGCTTGAAATTAGAAAAAAGTATATGAAAAATTGTAAAATTAAGGGAAATAAAATGTAATTTCAAGTACATTAACTTTTTATTCCTGTTGCCAGATAATATCGACAAATTAAATCCTCTTTAATTTTCCCTTTTATGGAGGGTCAATATTCAATATTTTCTTTGATTGGAATTTGGAAAATAAAGAACACATTAATTTTCCCTTAATTTTCCTCTTGATACATACGAGTGTCTCTTTAAATTTTTTTTTTTTTTTTTCATACGGGTGCCTCTATAATTTCCCCTTAATTTCTCCTTTTTCCATATGGGTGTCTCTTTTATAAAACATTTATCTTTTTTATTTTTTTTTAAAGAAATATGGTTGGATTTCATTATTAAACAGAGCCCAAAAACCTGTAGAGGCCCAAAACACACTTAAAATAAGATCCAATCAAGACAAAAAAATAAATCAGTTCAAACTAAACATTCATCTTTTAGTTTCCTCTTTTATTTATTATTCTCTTCCTTTCTTTTTGTTTTCTTTATCTTTGTTTTTTTAAATGGTCACCGATTCTGACGATCAGAGCATACCAACAATTGTTTTTTTCAAAAATCACATTGGTGCCAGTAATGAGAACATTGACACCAACACTGAAAAACTTTTTTTTTTTTTTTTTTTTTTTTAATATGAATCGATATTGATACATAAAAAAGTGATAAAAAAATTAAAAAAAATTTTGGTGCCAACTACTTACACGCCGACACGTATTAAAAAAATATTTTTTTAATAGGAAAATCTCTATATTTTTTAAAAATTACTCGAAAAAATACATACGAGTGTTGGTTATGCCAATTTCGACACCAAAGTCATGATTACACGGTGATGGATTTTGGTGCCAAACATCGAGGTGCTGGCATCGCCCGACACTATAGATTTCAGGTCATTTTCGTTATAATTTTTCAACTTGAATTATTTTCGTAAATATATTTTTTTGAGTTAATTGAATAAAAAAAGCGAAAACCTTGAGCTTTTCAAGTCACAGAGACAACACTTAAAATTTTTGGGAGACTAGAATCATACTTATGGCTATTGGAGAAGATTCAAACCTCACATATATATGTAAAAAACAATTGAGTTTTGCATTATAAGAGTCACGTAAATCAACCATGTCAATGACCAAGACCAAACAGATGGTAAACAACAACCAAACCAAACAAAGGAAGAGATCCATTGAAGGCATCTTCACGAACAAACATGCCCACACTTTCTGAAATTATTAGAAGAAAAACACAACACGATGAGGACCATAATGCAGAAACAAGATCCTCTGCCATCAAAGCTTCCTTTGTTGGTTCCCTCTCTCTATCAATTCACTGTAGGAAAAGGTAAATTAGAATTGCATACAAAGTAGATTATAGTAGTTTAAAAGAAACAGTGAAGAGAAGAGTAGGTACCGAAGAGCATGACTGAGTATGGTTGCCTTGTCAAGCTCTTGGTTTTGTCTAGCTTTCAAGATTTGGAACATTAGAGCAAGGCGGATTTGAGTGTTTGCAGTTTGCTGTGTTATAAGGATAGTCTCCTTGCCAAGTTCCTCGCATTCTAATTCAATGGCTTCAGCTTTGTCTCTTACCTTCTTTTGCCAAACTTTTATCTGTCCCTGCTCTTCACTTATTTCTTTCATGCGTCTTCCCAACCTTTTTCTCTGCTAAAAAACATATAATTCATTGTAATACTCCAACAATTTTGAAGTAGAGGCTCTACATAATTTTTCAAAGGTCATTGAAGCATAGGAAAAGAGTTTTCCAGTGCTCAAATTTCAACTCAAAATTTATTGCATTTCATCCTTCAAAAGATGACCAACCAAGTTAAATTGGAAACATACTGAAACTTATTCTATGGAAAAAGAAACATGCTGAAATTTAGCTTTAAATATACTTGTATTACACTATTACTTGCATTTCAAAATTATTTTTGTTGAGTAGCTTGTTAAGTGCTAATGGGATGTGACCACTTTCATTGTTTCTGTGGGAATCTGTTACTCGTTATATTTGAAGGTGATAATTTATTGAGATAAAATTTTTGGGCTTTGAATGATGTTGATATTGCAATCGTATGCAATTTGACTTTGAAGATCAATCCTTTTAAAACAACTATCCTCAAAGATTGGATTGTTTCGGATCAAGCAATTGAGTTCTTCGGATTGTAAAGAATCGAATAGCATCACATTGAAGATACCATTGAAGAATGAATCTCCAACTGTCCACTTTGTATTGGTATTTATTAGTATATTGTATTTTGCTATTTTATAGCTTAAGGTGTTGGTTTGTAATTGATCTCTAGTACGCTCGTAAGCCTATTTTTTTTTTTATATATTGAGAGACTTATATAGATTTATGTATTTAGCTAAGAGATCGCATTTTATTATTCATTCATGAACATGTTTTTTGTGAGTGCATTTGAGAGTTAACAATTTGTGTTTATAGCATAAGTTTTCAGGAGAAAAATTTAAAGGTGAACGATCTAATCTTTAGGTACTAAAGTGAAATCTATACATCGAGGAGTGTTAAGACATGATTTACTTGTAGTATTGGTGAAAAAGATAATGAATGGACTCACTGAATTAAACTTTACAGATGTAAAAAAACCAAATTGCATAAATAATTCTTTGTGTCATTTATTTACTCTATTTTAAATCGTTTATCGCTATGGTAATCGAAGTGGCCACTATAGCCCATCACTTCCATTCAACATTTGTGTCACAAAACAATTATAAAATTACCTTGTAAAGATAATTATTTGGTCAAGGACATCAATGTAATTTCTCTAATCGAATTGGTGTTAGAAGTCAAGGGTTTAAATAATAATATAAATATCTATTTTTATTGTTTTTTTTTATATAAAATTACTATAGTATTCCCAAATAATATAACTTAAAATAAATACGAAAGGACATCAATTTAATTTTCGTAACCAAGTTGGTGTCTATTTGACTCATGACACCAACTCAACACCAACTCAGTCAAAGGTTTAAATAATAATATAGGTACAATTTTTTATTTATCATTTTTTAAAATAAAAAGGCTACAATACCTTCAAATAATATAACTTCAAATAAATATGAAATGATATAAATATAATCTCCCTAATCGAGTTGGTGTCTGATTAACTCATGACACTAACTCAGTCAAGAGTTTAAATAATAGTATAGATATATAATTGAAAGAAATAATAAAATGCGCATAATAAAATTAAAATGTATAAAAAAGATAAAAATAAAAGCTTTAGTTGAGTGAAATTTAAGGTTTTACTAATGTAATTAGCATGAGTTCAAATATCACCATATGTATTTTTATTGTTTTTTAAAATAAAAAGTTAAAATACCTTCGAATAGTTTAATTTAAATATTTTAAATAAGAAATGACATCAAAGTAATTTCTCTAATCAAGTAGGCATTCGATTGATTCATGACACCAACTCAGTCAAAGGTTTAAATAATAATAAATATATATATACAATTGATGAATGTAATAAATTATGCATAACAGAATTAAAATGTATAAAATATCAAAAACAAACTTTGGTTGACAGGTAAATTTAAAGTTTTAATAATGCAATTGGTATAGATTCAAATATTACCATATGCTTTTTTTTATTGGTTTTTTAAACAGAAAAACTAACCCTCAAATATTATAAATTACTTTAAATACAAAAATATGAAAATTTTCTAACTGAATTAGTGTTCAATTAACTTGTGACACCAAATAATAGTAGAGGAGTAGTAAGTTTTATAGACATCATAAGATCTTTAGGAGTAAGCTAATGCTTTGTTCTTTATATTGATTACATTCTCCTTACTAGTAGTAAATAGTTTTGCTAAACTAAATAAAGGCATAATGATAGATGTAATTTTTAATGTTTATATTTTTTGTTAAATTGATCGATATTTTTTTTTCTTTTAGTTGAATTTGGTTTCAACTCTTTAAAAAGAGTCAAAATTGATCATCAACCTTTTCAAAAGAATTGGATTGTTGTTTTTTAAAAAATATGTTGATTAAAACATTAAATTTATAATCATGACACCTCATATCGTAACCCGCATGTACTTTGTGCTATTTTTTTTTTAATTTTATAAATTTTAAATTATTTTTTGGCATGACATATAAGAATAGTGCTCAATGTGACATACTTGAATTGTCATGCGGATTGTCACAACATCATTAAAAAGTAATGTTTTTTGTCGATGTTTCTATTAAAAAAAATTATTTGACTCTTTTTTAAAAATTAATTGATAAATTTAAATAAATAAAAAAGGACCAAATTTTAAAAAAAATATATATATATGAACATGAAAAACTAAATTCATCATTATGCTTTAAATAAAAGTTTCCTGAGATGCAGTGAAACTATTTGCATAGAAATAGGTGTAAATCTATTGATGAAGCTTATATCAAAGTGTTTTGAAAGGATTTGAAATTCAAAATTGTCGACCTATAGTGACATCAGTTGTAAAAAGAGATACATTAAACTTAACCGGTAATACTTGAAAATTTAAGTGTATGTCTGGTGATAGAAATGGATACCTGATGGTGTGCCTGTGATGTTCTGCACTGCATTCTCGCCGCCACTGCTAGCTTGAAGTTTCTCCTTCTCCCTTGCATTTTCCTTTTTTTCCTCTTCAAAGATATCAGCTCCTTCATGGTTCCGCAATTTATAGGAGTAAGAACTTTAATCTTAATATACCAAATATTTTATTTTACATCATTACTTTTTTTGTACTATTATTTAATTTATTTATTAAGTTAATGTCACTAATCAATCAAGTTTTAAATAAATTGAAAAATAACTAAAAACATATTCATTTTATAAAATAGAGATTATTTGAATTATTTTATATTCTATACAAAATATAAAAAAAAAAAAATTCATTTGTTTTTTACATCAAATTTTATAGAAATATATATCTTCTCCATAAATTATTTTTGTTCACATCATGAATGTGGCATTGTATTTTGTAACCATTCTAAGATCGTGTGTGTAAACGTAGAAGACACGAAGGACTTCCATTAGTAATGGGCAGATCCGAATCTAATTTAAAAGTCATAAAAGAAATGCTTGGAAATTTCAGGAAAGAGAAAAAGAAAGAGTGGAGGATCGTGCGATCCTGCGAGGTTTATGGGACGTATCGAACTATACTAGGCGATTTTGGCATCCATCGATCGAGACTTCATATTCAATTTTATTGACTTTACCTTTTATTTTTATTATTGTTTCATGAAGTTTCCGAAAAAAAGTGCGAAGCTTACCTGAAAACTTGATTTTGAATCCTCATGTTTACAAACATTTGTCCCTTTAATACGTTGGACCGTCTGTCTTTTCCTCTGACAACTACAATGAATGTGAAAATAAAGAATTTGATGCGATTGCCGACCTTCAAAGTAAACGCATGCCGCCCAGCACGCGTAATGACATATCAAACAATTAAGTAGAGTTTGGAAACTCACCCTCCTTCGAGAATGAGCAAATGAAGCTGTTGCCCGCTGATTTCACTCCCACCACATCCATCCCCCCGCCGCCTCCATCCTGCCTGCCAATCTCCATTTAGAGGTTTTTGTGGGGTTAAAACTGCCGGATTAAGAGATTCACGGCGGACATAACAGCTCTGTGGGGTTATGATTCGAGCCTAGAGATGCCACTCTTTTGGCTCACCAGCCTCCTCCTCGGCAAAAACTAAAAACAGGGGTCAGTTCCTGTGGGACGCTAATTTTGTAACCCAAATCTCAAGCCTGATTTCTTATTGATCAATAATGCATTGGATTCTTCTGAACGGAAAAACGATGAGCTTCAATATGTTCGGAATTCCAACTGCTTCCATAACGCATCGAAATCATCTAAACCCTAAACCCAATTATGTTAATAAGATCGCATCCTAAGAGTCAGATTGATATGAGGAGATCCAAATTTAAAAAGAACAAAAAAAAAAAAAAAAAAAAGGGGAGAAATAAAGAGAGCAGGAGGATATTTATTTGGTGTTTTTTAAAAGGGAAAATATAAAAGCAAGAGAGACGAGTACTAGAGGAGAAGTTAAGGTGAATTTGAATGGTCGGCCCAGAAAACCCACCTCAAATACTACCATGGGCTAGAGACTTTAGGAATTGATCGTCAAAGAATATTTTTATTTTTTTAATGAGAAAATCTAATTTTCTTGTTGGTCAAGAAATTTAGAGTTCTCACAAAAATAGATTTATTTGGGAAAAATAAATTTCATTATTTTTTTGACAGAGTCATTATATTCGTGTGCATTTTGATCTCATTTATAGTTCTTGGGATAAATTTTAAAATTATACATGAACTCTGATTTAGTCTGTATTTGTATATGTGAACTTTAATTTGGTGTAATTACACACGTTAAACTCTAATTGTGATTTAAATGTATACTTGAAACTTTAATTTTAATTTAATCATACACATTTAAAGAAATAAAAACATCAATTTATTTTTATATTGGATAAATATAATTATTTAGGTATACAATATATAAACATAAAATGATGTTATATCAATAATTGTTAATAATTTACAAGAATTGAATCAAATCAAAATTTTATGTATAAAATTATACAAAATCGAAATTCTTGTATATAATTGCATATTAAATCATAATTCATGTATGATTTTAAGATTTATCCCTAAAAATTATCACAAAAGTTATACTTTCGCAAGAATAAAAATATTTTTTAATAGAAAACACAAATGACCCCTACTAGGATTATATTAGGATGTGTATGTAGCACATCTCCGTCGGATACCAAAGGATGTTGCTCATCACATATAAATGGGCTCAAATTGAGCCTTTAATGTACTGTATGCAATTACGTGATCTAATTTTTAAATCAATTCATATAATTTATTTAACTTAATAACCAATTTTTTATTACTAAATTATTAATTAATTAATTAATTAATTAAAATAAATTTGATTAATTCGATCAATTAAATTGTTTTTTTCAATTCAATTTTAATTATTTTTTTTGACACCACTAAAAATTAAGTTGAGGTTTATTGGGTTTCAGTTATTAAATGAAATAAAATATTGGTCCACTATGAAGAGATATTTTGGTAATCAATTTCTAGTTAATCCACCATTAATTAGAAATTAAAGTGCATGTACAAATGTTCTATATTAATGTCACGGTCTCCAAATTATACATACATAATTTTTTTGACATCTCGTATCCAGAAAAGAGAGTCACATTCTTGAAAATATTTGTATGTTAATTCGGAAGACCAAAACCATAAAATTCAAATGTATCAAGTATGCTTTTGCATCTAGTTTTTATTTTTGATTATCTGACATGACAAATCATGATTTATTATGTTTAAATTAGTATGAAGTGGGTATAGCGGGGATTAGGTGGGTTTGGGGACCCATGTGGGTGGTGGAGCAGGGATGGTTTTGAGTTTTGTACTCGCAACGAGTCGCAAGGCAGAAATGGGGATGAAAATTCTTGGCGGTGATGGATGCGAGAGAGCATCTCCTACACCAACCCTGCCCAATTGACATCTCTTGTTTTAGTCCATTAGTTCCACTTTGTAGCAATTTTTAATCCATTTGAACCGAAATAGTTTGATACTTACGATTACACGTATTCATATTTATAATTGTAATTTTACTGTAATTATTACATTTAAAAAAACCAAGTTTATTTAAGATTGATAGTTGACCTATTCAAAAGATTTAAAATATAAATGCATCTTATTAATTTTATTCAGAATAAAAAATATTTTATTAAGTTTATAATTTATTCTAATCAATTAGCAGGTTTGAATATTAATTTGAAGGTATGACCAACTCAGTAAAAAAGTTAAAAAATATAATTACTTTTTAATTATTTTAGTTGTAAATGTTTTATTCAAAAGTGCTGCTTTTTCATTTGCTTGTTGATTAAGGATTCCAACCAAAACATTTTTAATTTTCTTTAAAATAATCTATCAATACATTTACTTTTAAATTTTTAATTAAATAACCAATCATCAATTTGTACTTTTTATATACAAGGTAAGTTATAGGTTAAAATGCGATATAAGTTTTTGTACTGTTGATAAATTTATAATTTAATATTTGTATTTTTATTTTTATTTTTAAGAATTTATTTTTTTATTTTTCAGATTTTGAAATTCATGTACAACTAACATCAATTTTTAATTATATTACTATTAAGTAAGTATTTTGTTATTTCAAATTTTTTCATCAACAAATTTAACAAAAAAAATATTAATAATTGTACTTGAATTTTAAAATTTTTATAATAGTTTTCATTTTCTATTTTTTAAAAACTGAAAAACATTTTCATTTTACAAAACATTTTTAATGAAAACAATGAAAACACATATTCTTCAATATATCTTCGTTTTCATTTTTCAAAAATTATTTCGCAGAAAATTCTACCAAACACATTCTTCAATGTTTTTTTTTTAAAAAAAATAAAATAAAAACGAAAATGGTTTTTGTTTCCTGAAACCAAATAGAGCCTAAATTTTTTAAAATAAAAATATACTGATTAAATTTTAAAATTTTGAAGAGTAGAGAGACTTATGACATATTTAAATTTCAAATTGTTCAAAAAAAATATAGGAATTAATTTAACAAAAGAAAATATAGAAAAATTACATTAAAAGAAAAGCAAAAGAGAATGAAAAATAAATAAAGAAAAAAATAAAAAAACATAAAAAAAAAATAAAAGAAAGTAAATTGCTCAAAATAAAAAAAATATAGATAGCAATTGTATGATTTAACTTAAAATTTTTATTTGAAATGATGATTTAATATACCACTTTAGCTTATTGTTACATTATTAACAAAAATTAACGGCTCATTGACTAAATGTTACTGCACATTAACGTAAGTGACTAAAACATAATATTTCAAACATAAATGATTAAAATGTAACCTGAAGTAAACAGAAAAGACTATTTTAACAATTTACCCTTTTATATAAAAATCATTATGCATTATATTTTTTATATAAAAAATTAATAAAAACTTTATCGTAATAAAACTTAAACTCAGAGCAAAATAAATTTTAAACATTTTACTATGTCATCTCAATCAAAATTTCATTTCAAATTTACATAATTTTTAATAAATATATTTGATGGAATTAGTTCACCCCATAATTTGGAGTCAATTTTGGAATCATATCTATTGATTTAAGAAATATGAAAAATGTATTTGTATTCCTAATTCATATAAAAAAAAAAAGCAGTATAGATTTAATTCTATAATTAATAAATGAAAATATAATAATTTAATATTGTTGCCACTGAAAATACAATTACTTTGAAAATGTAAAAAAAAAATATATCAAAAGAGCCCGTCGGAAACGGGAATTTTGATGCTAATATTTGTAATTTCTCGATAGAAAATTGGAAAGTTAGATATAAAATAATAATAGACAGGGAGACTTATGGCGGAAGTCGTTGACTCCAAATCTTAGGGTGTTGGAGACGCCCAATAAGAAGGCGACTTCTATATATTTTAAACATTTTACTATGTCATCTCAATCAAAATTTCATTTCAAATTTACATAATTTTTAATAAATATATTTGATGGAATTAGTTCACCCCATAATTTACAACCGTTAGCCTATAATATCTAAAATTTTATTTTAAAAAAATAGAATTATTATAGAAAGAGTTTAAAGTATAAAGAAGGGATAAATACCAAAATTATACATGAACTGTGGTTTAATGTGCAATTGTATACATGAACTTTGATTTTGTGCAATTGTGTACATGAGATTTTGATTTGATTTATTTCTTGTAAATTATTAACACAATTATTGATATAACATCATTTTATGTTTATATATTGCATACATAAATAATTATATTTATTCAATATAAAAATAAATTGATGCATTTATTTCTTTAAATGTGTATGATTAAATCAAAATCAAAGTTTCAAGTATACATTTGAACCACAATCAGAGTTTCACGTGTATAATTGCACCAAATTATAATTCATGTATACAATTGCACATTAAATTAAAATTTATGTATAATTTTGAGATTTATCCGTATAAAGAAAGTGGTAAGGAAGTAGTTATAATAAGAAATCAATAATAAATACAAATTATCAGACTTTTCTTCTAAAAGTAAGAAAACTAAACTTGGAGAATACTCCATGAAAGCGTTATAAACAAGAGGCGTTGGTAGCTTGGCTATATTACAGAAGAGAGCCTTAGCAATATCGTCTTCACCATGACTTCACTTAATGTCGGATTGATCGGACAAAAGGTAAACATACTATGACCTTATTTTTAATATTGTATATGTTGAGGAGAGGTTGATTTTTTTCAAAGAAATCCTAGAAATATTATTCGTCTTGAGTTGTCGAACCCCTTAATAGGTTAGTATTGTTTTTAAGTTGAGCTGAAATTTTGTCTCTTAACTCCATCGAGAGGTTGAGCTAGAGTCGAAGTTTATAGAATGAGAATATCTTGTTGGATCGAACTATGTGTGGTGCACAATTACGTACTATGGAGACATGAGCATCGTATGCTTGGTAGGGTTTGAATCTTTGTCTCTTATGTGGCATCCAAGGGCACATATACTAAAGGGCTAGTGTTCAAATCCTATCCAGTGCGTGATGTTCATTTCCCGTCCGCCGGTGACACATAATTTGATTTGACAAAGACGTTCTCATTCCATGAACTTCATGCGACTCTCAACAAAACCAAGAGACAAAGCTCTGACATCATAAGCTTTTTCGATTTGTGTGTACATGCATATAACTTTCATATATTATGACATATTTTAGCTATTTTTCAAAATTAATATTTATTTATATAGTTCCTTGTAAGTTTCAATGTTATTACTGAAGTAAAAATATTATTGGCAGAGAAGGATTGCAAAGGAAAGTAGGAGAAGACGATTGGCGAGGTTGAAAGCAGAGATGGAAGAGATAAGGGAAGAGCAAGAAATCATAAATGAAGGGCAAAGGCAAGTTCGGAAAAGAATGGAAGCCATAGGCGAAGAATGCCAACAACTCAGCATTGAAACGGACAAAGTAATCCGACAAACGGCTGTGACTCAAATCCGGTTGGCCATCATGTTGAACATCCTCAAGGCACGACAGGATGGCGATATTGCAAAGGCTTCCCATTTAACTCACTTGCTTCGGTTTGTTTTTTATTATTGCATCCTACAAGAATTGGATAATATATATTATGAAGAATTAATATTAATGTTTTTGTTTTTAAATTATTTGCAGTGAAACAATGGGGAGGGCGTAACCAAACTAGTTGTTTATTCATACAAGAGAATTACGATGAAGTTTACGTTGGGTTGATAGATAACTATACAATAATTAATTGATTTGGTATTAATGTGTATCTATATTTGTATTTACAACTTTGGTTTGTATATTCTTTTAGGTATTGTGACGTTTTTAAGCTATATTTTACTGTATTTATGTGATGATCTGTTGTACCTGCTTCCTATATGGATATCTATTCGTAGATGTTTATATATATAGTAAAAATTTAAAAATTAGAATAAGTTATAAGTATTTGTACATTTTGTACCTTTGAAATTTAATACCTTTTAGCCTTAAAAGATTTAGATCTAGATATTATCACCGTTATAATTCTATAAATTCATCGGTGTGTCGTATTAAAATTAAAAAATTCCTTTGATAATCATATAATAATAAAAATAATATTTAAAATAACGATGAGAAGTTTTCATAAAAAAACATCTTTTCAAATTTGTCATAATAAAATACTTTTGTTGTTGGAATGATGATCTTTAAGAAGAATCAATGTCAACATTTTGATAAAAATAGTTAATAATATTAACTATTTAGACCGACTAATAACATTATAAGATTAGAGGATTAAATTATGACAAAAATTAAAATCTAGATTAAATCTCAGGAGCCAAAACTGAAATTTGACCCTTACCTTATAATATCTATTTATATACATAAAGCAAGACAAATCCAAGGGAAATGAGAAGTTGGATGTCAGTCTTTGAGAGATCCTTAAAACATTAAAATTATATATAATTATATAACATTTTAATAAAAGAATTGATGATATTATTTATTTAAACTAATTAATAACTTCCCAATAAAATATTTAATTTAATATAATACTTACAGCTATTTATAATCTTATCCCAACTCTTAAATAGGAGGGTGAACACATTTAAGCGTACTTAAATCCAAGTCTTTCTACAATAATAATATCGATGCCAACCGATCTAAGACTTAACTGAAAATTCCTCTAAAGTTTTAATTTATTTCTTTTAAATTTTGATTTAATGAAAAAAAATACATTTTAATTTCTCTAAAAAAGTTAACAATTTAAACTTTTTTTAATATAAAAATTTTATGATTCTATTTGGACTCCACTGAATAAAATTCTTGGGTTTGACATTTTCTTGTTGCGGTGTTTGTAGGATTGTAAATGAACCGAGTTTGAACGAACGAATCTCTGTTCGTGTTCGTTTGTTTATTTTTTAAGTTGTTCATGTTCGGTTCGTGTTCGTTAAGAATTTAAAATTTTTGTTTATGTTCGTTTATTTAAAATTACGTGTTCATGTTCGTTTGTTTAATATTCACAAACATTAAATGAACATGTTCATCAACATATAATTAAACATGTTCACGAATAATGCTAATGAATAATAAACAAATAAACAAACAATAAATGCAAACACATAGATATTATTTTAATATTTTTATAAGAAAATATCATTAATAAATAAATGAGCCATAAACGAGCTTTGAAACGAGTTTGTTCGTGAACATAAACGAATCGAACACACCTCTGTTCGTGTTCATTCGTTTATTAAACGAACAGAAAAAATTGCTTCATACTCATTTATTTAATATAAACAAACATTATATGAACGGTTCACGAATAGTTCATTAAACATTCTGTTTATTTACACCTATAGGTGTTTGTTATACCGTGTACGAAATGTTTGGTAACAGAATGAAACCTATCTTGGATGAACTTATCTGAGTCTTCATCAAGGGAAGACAGCTCTGAGATAATGGAATGGTAGGTGCTGAGCTCCTCACAACCATTAAAAAGGAAAGGAAAGGTGGACTAAAGCTTGATATTTGAATTGGAGCTTCATTCATTGTGTCTTCATGTTCTTTCTATACCTTTGTTGAAGGTTGAATCTCTGAACACCAGAATTAGTGACCTTATCTCCCACCTTTTCTTTAATTCTTTTAAAAAATAGATTTCTCGGAGAAAATAAGAAAAATGATTTAAATCAAAATTAAAGAAAAATGAAAAAATTAGGTTTTTTTTATCGAATTAACTCCAAAAAATAATTATTTACAAAAATGACTTAATTTAAAAAACAATAACAAGAATGAATTAAAATGAACAGTAGAGAGCGGTGTTGGCACCCCCATGGTCGACACCCAAGTCAATCATTCCCCATCATTGGCTGTTGATTGTTGGGGGTTTAAAAAAATATTTTTTTTTGATACCGACACTGTAATGACCGACACTCGTATGTATCTTTTTGAAATACCTTTAAAAAATATGAATATTCCATTATTTAAAAAATATTATTTTAATAGGTGTCGGCGTTGAAGTGGCGACACTGTTTTAAAATTAAAAAAAAAAATAGATTGAAGAGGAAGAGAGTTGCACTCTAATGGTATTAGTTTTCCGAGGGACGTCGGCAATAACTAATTTCATAGTGGAGCGAAGGCGACAGCTAGGCAAATGGAGAAGCGCAAAGAGGAGTAAAAAGTGAAAAAAATAAAATAAAAATGATTTACATGCTTGAAATTAGAAAAAAGTATATGAAAAATTGTAAAATTAAGGGAAATAAATTGTAATTTCAAGTACATTAACTTTTTATTCCTGTTGCCAGATAATATCGACAAATTAAATCCTCTTTAATTTTCCCTTTTATGGAGGGTCAATATTCAATATTTTCTTTGATTGGAATTTGGAAAATAAAGAACACATTAATTTTCCCTTAATTTTCCTCTTGATACATACGAGTGTCTCTTTAAATTTTTTTTTTTTTTTTCATACGGGTGCCTCTATAATTTCCCCTTAATTTCTCCTTTTTCCATATGGGTGTCTCTTTTATAAAACATTTATCTTTTTTATTTTTTTTTAAAGAAATATGGTTGGATTTCATTATTAAACAGAGCCCAAAAACCTGTAGAGGCCCAAAACACACTTAAAATAAGATCCAATCAAGACAAAAAAATAAATCAGTTCAAACTAAACATTCATCTTTTAGTTTCCTCTTTTATTTATTATTCTCTTCCTTTCTTTTTGTTTTCTTTATCTTTGTTTTTTTAAATGGTCACCGATTCTGACGATCAGAGCATACCAACAATTGTTTTTTTCAAAAATCACATTGGTGCCAGTAATGAGAACATTGACACCAACACTGAAAAACTTTTTTTTTTTTTTAATATGAATCGATATTGATACATAAAAAAGTGATAAAGAAATTAAAAAAAAATTTTGGTGCCAACTACCTACACGCCGACACGTATTAAAAAAATATTTTTTTAATAGGAAAATCTCTATATTTTTTAAAAATTACTCGAAAAAATACATACGAGTGTTGGTTATGCCAATTTCGACACCAAAGTCATGATTACACGATGATGGATTTTGGTGCCAAACATCGAGGTGCTGGCATCGCCCGACACTATAGATTTCAGGTCATTTTCGTTATAATTTTTCAACTTGAATTATTTTCGTAAATATATTTTTTTGAGTTAATTGAGTAAAAAAAGCGAAAACCTTGAGCTTTTCAAGTCACCGAGACAACACTTAAAATTTTTGGGAGACTAGAATCATACTTATGGCTATTGGAGAAGATTCAAACCTCACATATATATGTAAAAAACAATTGAGTTTTGCATTATAAGAGTCACGTAAATCAACCATGTCAATGACCAAGACCAAACAGATGGTAAACAACAACCAAACCAAACAAAGGAAGAGATCCATTGAAGGCATCTTCACGAACAAACATGCCCACACTTTCTGAAATTATTAGAAGAAAAACACAACACGATGAGGACCATAATGCAGAAACAAGATCCTCTGCCATCAAAGCTTCCTTTGTTGGTTCACTCTCTCTATCAATTCACTGTAGGAAAAGGTAAATTAGAATTGCATACAAAGTAGATTATAGTAGTTTAAAAGAAACAGTGAAGAGAAGAGTAGGTACCGAAGAGCATGAGTGAGTATGGTTGCCTTGTCAAGCTCTTGGTTTTGTCTAGCTTTCAAGATTTGGAACATTAGAGCAAGGCGGATTTGAGTGTTTGCAGTTTGCTGTGTTATAAGGATAGTCTCCTTGCCAAGTTCCTCGCATTCTAATTCAATGGCTTCAGCTTTGTCTCTTACCTTCTTTTGCCAAACTTTTATCTGTCCCTGCTCTTCACTTATTTCTTTCATGCGTCTTCCCAACCTTTTTCTCTGCTAAAAAACATATAATTCATTGTAATACTCCAACAATTTTGAAGTAGAGGCTCTACATAATTTTTCAAAGGTCATTGAAGCATAGGAAAAGAGTTTTCCAGTGCTCAAATTTCAACTCAAAATTTATTGCATTTCATCCTTCAAAAGATGACCAACCAAGTTAAATTGGAAACATACTGAAACTTATTCTATGGAAAAAGAAACATGCTGAAATTTAGCTTTAAATATACTTGTATTACACTATTACTTGCATTTCAAAATTATTTTTGTTGAGTAGCTTGTTAAGTGCTAATGGGATGTGACCACTTTCATTGTTTCTGTGGGAATCTGTTACTCGTTATATTTGAAGGTGATAATTTATTGAGATAAAATTTTTGGGCTTTGAATGATGTTGATATTGCAATCGTATGCAATTTGACTTTGAAGATCAATCCTTTTAAAACAACTATCCTCAAAGATTGGATTGTTTCGGATCAAGCAATTGAGTTCTTCGGATTGTAAAGAATCGAATAGCATCACATTGAAGATACCATTGAAGAATGAATCTCCAACTGTCCACTTTGTATTGGTATTTATTAGTATATTGTATTTTGCTATTTTATAGCTTAAGGTGTTGGTTTGTAATTGATCTCTAGTACGCTCGTAAGCCTATTTTTTTTTTTATATATTGAGAGACTTATATAGATTTATGTATTTAGCTAAGAGATCGCATTTTATTATTCATTCATGAACATGTTTTTTGTGAGTGCATTTGAGAGTTAACAATTTGTGTTTATAGCATAAGTTTTCAGGAGAAAAATTTAAAGGTGAACGATCTAATCTTTAGGTACTAAAGTGAAATCTATACATCGAGGAGTGTTAAGACATGATTTACTTGTAGTATTGGTGAAAAAGATAATGAATGGACTCACTGAATTAAACTTTACAGATGTAAAAAAACCAAATTGCATAAATAATTCTTTGTGTCATTTATTTACTCTATTTTAAATCGTTTATCGCTATGGTAATCGAAGTGGCCACTATAGCCCATCACTTCCATTCAACATTTGTGTCACAAAACAATTATAAAATTACCTTGTAAAGATAATTATTTGGTCAAGGACATCAATGTAATTTCTCTAATCGAATTGGTGTTAGAAGTCAAGGGTTTAAATAATAATATAAATATCTATTTTTATTGTTTTTTTTTATATAAAATTACTATAGTATTCCCAAATAATATAACTTAAAATAAATACGAAAGGACATCAATTTAATTTTCGTAACCAAGTTGGTGTCTATTTGACTCATGACACCAACTCAACACCAACTCAGTCAAAGGTTTAAATAATAATATAGGTACAATTTTTTATTTATCATTTTTTAAAATAAAAAGGCTACAATACCTTCAAATAATATAACTTCAAATAAATATGAAATGATATAAATATAATCTCCCTAATCGAGTTGGTGTCTGATTAACTCATGACACTAACTCAGTCAAGAGTTTAAATAATAGTATAGATATATAATTGAAAGAAATAATAAAATGCGCATAATAAAATTAAAATGTATAAAAAAGATAAAAATAAAAGCTTTAGTTGAGTGAAATTTAAGGTTTTACTAATGTAATTAGCATGAGTTCAAATATCACCATATGTATTTTTATTGTTTTTTAAAATAAAAAGTTAAAATACCTTCGAATAGTTTAATTTAAATATTTTAAATAAGAAATGACATCAAAGTAATTTCTCTAATCAAGTAGGCATTCGATTGATTCATGACACCAACTCAGTCAAAGGTTTAAATAATAATAAATATATATATACAATTGATGAATGTAATAAATTATGCATAACAGAATTAAAATGTATAAAATATCAAAAACAAACTTTGGTTGACAGGTAAATTTAAAGTTTTAATAATGCAATTGGTATAGATTCAAATATTACCATATGCTTTTTTTTATTGGTTTTTTAAACAGAAAAACTAACCCTCAAATATTATAAATTACTTTAAATACAAAAATATGAAAATTTTCTAACTGAATTAGTGTTCAATTAACTTGTGACACCAAATAATAGTAGAGGAGTAGTAAGTTTTATAGACATCATAAGATCTTTAGGAGTAAGCTAATGCTTTGTTCTTTATATTGATTACATTCTCCTTACTAGTAGTAAATAGTTTTGCTAAACTAAATAAAGGCATAATGATAGATGTAATTTTTAATGTTTATATTTTTTGTTAAATTGATCGATATTTTTTTTTCTTTTAGTTGAATTTGGTTTCAACTCTTTAAAAAGAGTCAAAATTGATCATCAACCTTTTCAAAAGAATTGGATTGTTGTTTTTTAAAAAATATGTTGATTAAAACATTAAATTTGTAATCATGACACCTCATATCGTAATCCGCATGTACTTTGTGCTATTTTTTTTTTAATTTTATAAATTTTAAATTATTTTTTGGCATGACATATAAGAATAGTGCTCAATGTGACATACTTGAATTGTCATGCGGATTGTCACAACATCATTAAAAAGTAATGTTTTTTGTCGATGTTTCTATTAAAAAAAATTATTTGACTCTTTTTTAAAAATTAATTGATAAATTTAAATAAATAAAAAAGGACCAAATTTTAAAAAAAATATATATATATGAACATGAAAAACTAAATTCATCATTATGCTTTAAATAAAAGTTTCCTGAGATGCAGTGAAACTATTTGCATAGAAATAGGTGTAAATCTATTGATGAAGCTTATATCAAAGTGTTTTGAAAGGATTTGAAATTCAAAATTGTCGACCTATAGTGACATCAGTTGTAAAAAGAGATACATTAAACTTAACCGGTAATACTTGAAAATTTAAGTGTATGTCTGGTGATAGAAATGGATACCTGATGGTGTGCCTGTGATGTTCTGCACTGCATTCTCGCCGCCACTGCTAGCTTGAAGTTTCTCCTTCTCCCTTGCATTTTCCTTTTTTTCCTCTTCAAAGATATCAGCTCCTTCATGGTTCCGCAATTTATAGGAGTAAGAACTTTAATCTTAATATACCAAATATTTTATTTTACATCATTACTTTTTTTGTACTATTATTCAATTTATTTATTAAGTTAATGTCACTAATCAATCAAGTTTTAAATAAATTGAAAAATAACTAAAAACACATTCATTTTATGATTAATGAAGAGATATTTACATAGGCGAGCCATTAAAATAAAATAAAATTAATTAATCCGGATAAGAAGTAATTATAGTGGAATTAAATTTTCTTATTGAATTAGAAATATAAAACTCTTGAACAACTTTAAATACTTAATTTTTTTAAAATTCAGAATAAATAAATAAATAATAATTTAAAACGTAATAAATATAATGAATCAAAATTAAGCCTTAAAATCATAATAATAATATAAAACGTAATAAACTCGAATTAAAGCTTGAAATTCATAATTTCTCGTAATAATTTCGTCCAAAAATTTTGCTTGTGCAGTCTTTACTAAAATGATCATAACATGAGCTCCCAAACTCGAAATTGAATGATTCAAAGTGAGTTTCGAAGCTAAGAGATAACTTTTAGAACTCTATAAAGACGTCTCAGTCCAAAAATGTCTAGATTTCATCCAAAAAGTCGTCACAAGTAGATTGAAGTTTCAAACTTAAAAATTGATAGCTTTGGTGAATTGAATTTAACAAATTTCACTATATCCATGCATGTATCACCATCTCTGGGTTTTTCTAGTTGTCCTTAATTCCTCAATGAGTTTTTCATTTCTCTCATTTCTTATGTTAGCTTGTCTTTGCTTTTCCATCTGCTCTTGAATGAATTTTTGTTGGGAAGATATCTGTTCTTCCATTGCCTTCATTCTTTCTTGCATGCCAGTATACTGCTAAGTTCCCGATTGAGGATTTTGATAACCCTGATCATTTAGGCAGACTTTGACATGGGTTTGAGGAGGGTAACCATAATATTGTAAATATAAGGGTTTTACTGGTAGGCTTATATTGAGCCTTTCGATTAGGGTTGTATCGTATCTGTTGATGAGGGTTTTGGTGTGCATGCAGATGCTCGTATGTTGAGTTTGCCTAAGTTTGGGAAGGTATATCTCTTGGAAGGTCTTATTGATCGTTGTTAGGGTTGGGCTTATTGGTGGGAGGACCACTAATACCTAAGTTGGCCATTGCCATCCGCGCTCATCACACCAAATTATTAACCAGTGAGATTAAGAATGAGGAGGAAATTATGGATGCTAACCCACGGTAGGGTGAAGAGCGACGGGATGGTGGTGGAATGGTCTGAGGAGATGGGTCTTAGTAGCGTGAGAATGGGAGGAGATGAAAGATGATTTATGCGTCTTAACCTTCTCTCAGATGTTATGGTGAGCTTATATATGGGAGATAAAGATACTCACATGTCTTGAAGTCACTAATAGTAGAGTTATATATTGTTCTTTTGTAGTGGTGTTGATGCGACTTTCTAATATATAACTTTACAAGGCAATTGGGTAATCAATAAGTTTGAATTCCCATATGCGCTTTACACGTACCTAGCGACAGTGATATTGTGAAGATTTGCCGGTCTATTGTGGGGTGAGGTTTGTCAGGTTGGCCTGGTTGGAAGTTGGTCTGATATGGACACATTTGTTTATAACTTGGCTGTTAATAACACGTAGAGTAGATATAACAAGTTCTATGCTTGAATTTTGGTTTAAGCGTCTTATCTTTGTATTCAATAGCAATAAAAATACTTTTTGGCTAAGAAAAAAAAAGGAAATTGAACACAAACTTTTATTCAAAGTTTATCTTATTTTTAAAGATAAATGCAAGACTAAGTTAAGGTCTTGAACTGGATTCCGTTCGTGGCATTTGATGCATTCCATACATATAGAATGGAAATAAGAATAGGGATAGCTGGCCTCCAACTCCAACCTTCATTTTTTGGATGCATCCAATTCCAACTCTTCTCTTGCTACAACTTCACTGTAAAATAGAAAATAAATAATCTTCAGGAAAACACAAATGACGAAGCCTGAAGAAGTTACAGTAGTAATGAATTGAGAAGAGAAATACCGGAGAGCATGAGTGAGAATGGCAGCCTTGTCAAGCTCCTGGTTTTGTCTAGCTTTCAGGATTTGGAACATTAGAGCAAGGCGGATCTGGGTTTTTGCAGTCTGTTGTGTTACAAGGATAGTCTCCTTTCGAAGTTCCACGCATTCCAATTCAATGGCTTCAAATTTTTCTCGTACTCGTCTTTGCCCCTCTTTTATCTCTCTTTGCTCCTCATTTATGTCTTTCATCTCCACTCTTAACCTTTTCATGGCAGAGTTTACACTTCTCAACCTTCTCTTCTGCTAAAATATCATTTAATTTAAAGTTTGCCCCAAAGAAAAAACAATTTTAAAGTCTTGGCTCAGTATAAAATTTCAACGGTCACCGAGGGAAAAGAACAGAGATTTTCGATGTTCAAATTCAAACTCAAAGACTTCTTGAATTCATCTTTTAAAGATTGCTACATAAACCTTAAGTCGAATGTAATTAGGGGTGATATCAATTCGGTTCTTTCATCATAATTTGATTCGGTTATCGATTTTTCATGATAATTTTTTGTTTGAATTTTTTAAACGTATTTTAACAAAATAAGTTTTGTTTTATGTCTTTTAAATCTTATTTAATAAAATTTCAAAAAAAAAAAAATCACAAATATTTCTAAACAAAAACAATAAGTTAAATTGTAACATGAATACAATAATTATTTGGTACATTAATAATTAATTTTTTTGGTTTCAGGATTGAAAAATCATCCCATAATATTAATAAATTTGGTGTTGATATTATATGTAAGCCCATCCCAAAAGTACCTGGGTCAACCTTAGAGCATGCGTGGCAGGCCGACTTTGCCGTACCAAACTTATTGACGTCCGACCCAACCCACGCTGCTTTTTATTCCCTAATTAAATAAATTATATTTTACCCTAAACTGCATTTCATTATTAAGTTTTTTTTTAAATAATATACTGGCTGAATTTATTAAAAACTGAAATAGAGAAACATTTCAAGCGAAATTAAAATATAGTAGAAAAAATATAAAATAAAGAGAAATTAAAAAAATTATAAAAGGTAACACTATATAAAACAAGTCCAATGAACTGCAATGACATGGATGAGATGAAACACTGGAAAAATATTAATAATATAAAAATTTTAAAAATATGTGAAACCATTTTTCTTTTTTATATATACAAACTAACGACTCAAGACCGTTAACCTAAAACACATACCGATCAATCTTTACCCCACGTTCGCGTTTAAAAACTATTTGTCAAGGAGTGGTATTTGGGGAAGACTGACAACTTTTTGGTTTTGTATGAAGTTAAATTCTTTATTTGTGTTTTAATTTGATTATTTCTAGTTTTTATGTTTTTTAAAATATAAATTTTTAATTACTATCGGATAATAATGGTTAAATTTATTATGTTAACCTTTTTTTTTATTTTTTTATTTTTAAATTTGATGTGTCAAACATATTATCATATGTGTAATGTCATAAGAATTTGTTATTTTCGCATATTACTTATCAAAAATTCATTTAATTGACTAACGTCTATCATTGCATCAAAACTATAATTTTAAAATTAGAAAAATATAAAGACTTAGAATGAGTCAATCGAAAAATATGAGTTAAATCTACAACTGTATAATATAAAATTAGTAATTGAATTTAACTAAATAGATTTAATTACTACTATTTATATTAAGACTAAAATTTCAAAATTTTAAAAGTATAATGATTAAATTTGACCAATTCAAAATATATAAAGACTAATTAATCATATTAAAGTTTTCAATTAAAACTTGCGCAAAATTAAATGTTTAAAAATTCTTTTTTCAATTAAAACTTTTCAATAGTTTATGAAATGCACCTTTAACTTTTCTATTAATTTATTACAAACAAAAAGAGTAAGTGCCCCCAATTCAATCTTGTTTATAGAGCTTTTAAATTTGGCTTAGAGTGTATGATATTAAAGGCTTAAATGCAATAAAAAAAAAGTCCTTGAAAAATAAATTAAGTCTCTAATTAAAATTGCAATCAATTAAATTTTTAACAAAAAAATAGTAATCAATTGAGGCCTAAAAATATATTTTTAGGTTAACGTGAAACATGCAAAAATAATTATGTGACAAGTGATGTGAAATTAATATAAAAATATATGTGAAGAGTTTACTTAAACGTTTTTTTTTTTAACTACCGCAGATTCGCTTAATTGAATTTTTAATTATCTCCCGAGGCTGACGAACGTTTACTAGTCAAACACCTCTTTAACATGGGTAAGAGATCATGGAACCTAGATATGGTGAAATCACTCTTTAATGAAGAGGAAGCCAGACTCATTCCTACTATTCCAATTCATCGTCCTCACATTGAAGATTGCCTCATTTGGCACTTCATAAAGAACAGAGACTATATTGTCAAATTTGGGTACCATCTTATTATTGAGTCCACTCCAAAATTTACTATGGAAAAGCGTTTGGAAAGTTGAAGGGACCCCTTAGGTGAAGAAGATGTTTCTATGGAGGGCTTGCCCCAATGCCTTAACCACATATGAAATTCTAAAGCTTAGACACAGGGCAAGCTCCCTCCATTTGCTACCTCTCGAGACAATGATGAAAATAAGCCCCTCCAAGGCTCCAACACATTCCATTATTTCTGCTGCTGCCTTCCTTGGATAACATTTCGATACAACTTATAGCTAGATTATGCTGGTTTATCTGGAAAGCATGATATGAATGGATTTTTAGTTTTAGGCATTAAGGGGGACGTCGTTCAAACTTGGAACCACTGGCAGGAGCCTAGGACTACTCTGTAATAGAAGCAGCCGGACGATCGAATGATCCCTCATGAACCTTGGAGTGGACAATGGTGCCAACTGAGCTCGACCGACAGCTCGACCAAAACTAATCAGCTAGACTTTGCAAAGTCGCACGAGAGTATAACGATACACTCTGTGCATATTATAATGATATTTGAATTCAAGTATTATTAATTTTTTTATAGAAAATATTATTAAAAAAATTAATATATACGACTCAATAACATTCCTATCTTTACTTCTTTCAGGGGGATTTGCTGCAGTTTTTAGCAACCCTCTGGTTCCTCAAATCAATTACGTTTGATCATCATGAATAAAGAATAATAAAAATGGAACCTGATTCTGTTTTTGTGATGTCCTGTACTGCATTCTCGCAGCCACTGCTAGCTTGAAGTTCCTCCTTGTCGCCTGCATTTTCCCTTTTTTTCTTCAAATATTGCAGGTCCTTCAAGTTTGGTTTTCAATGTTCTGCATTTTGTTTGGAACGTAAACCGCACACATATATAATCATCTTATGTGTTATATTAATTATATTTTTTTTAATTTCTTTCGTGGAAATAGGTCACTAGCAATTATTGTAATGGTAGGTACATCTAATAGACTTATCACAAAATAAATATAAAACGAAGTTTTAGTCACCTAATTCTAATAATCTCCACTTCGACAAGAATTCTCTACGAACGGGAACTCTCAATGAACAAGTTCTCCGTCTCTTCACAAAACCCCTATTTTTTACCCCGAACCTTCCAAAAATTACCATTTTATCCCCGAACTTCCAAAATTACCATTTTACCCTCGAGTTGCTAAAAATCCTATTTTTGATTTCGAACATTCTAAAATTACCATTTTGCCACTCCGTGCATCCTTAAGGTCTCATTTTAAACTCCGATCGCACTTTTTCTTCCTTCTCATCAACATTTACATTTTATTATGCGTTCATATTCCGCATCCATGTCTTTGAAATTGTTTTTTATATAAAAACTTAAATATCGAGGTAATATCCTTTTATTTCGGATTTCGAAATTTTGCGCCTTAACTCACTAGGTGCAATTTTTTCTCCGAACCGAAATAATCGAATATCCTTAATCAAGGCAATGTTTCCTTATCTTCGATGCCGAAAGATTGCACCTTAACTTACTAGGTACAACCTATCTTCAAATCGGGATAATCAAATATCCTTCTTGCAAAAGTTTTCACAAAGGAAAGCTCATTATTTCTTGATCTTGAAATGGCGTGTCCTAACTCACTAGACGTAGCCTTTCTTCCTCGATCACTCGGAAGTAGTGGGATTTTCAAACAAAACTCGATTTCTGTTAAACTCGTGCATCCAAGGATCGTATATTTAAGCTTTATTCGAACTTCTAAATGTTACAAATTAAGACCCGAAAATAATCAATACGGTACCAATTTGGGCACATGAGGGTGCTAATCCTTCCTCATGTGTAACCGACTCCCGAACCCCTTTTATGGATTTCGAAGACCTACATGTCTTCAAAACGGTTTTTTGAAACATTTTGTGGTGGCCCAATCACACCAAATAAAGGATTGGTGACGACTCCCATTTTGAAAAAAAAAGAGATTTTTTTTCGAGACACGTCATTTTCCAACAAAAGGAGAAGGATGGTTTCGACAACAATTTTTTTATTTTCAGGACACCATAACTTATACGCTTTTACACCAGATTTAAAAATAAGAAAAACACATTTAATGGATCTTAGTTCCAATTTTCCATTATCAACATGAGCATAAGTAGGACACTCTAAAATCTTTATATCAGAATAATCAACAACCTTACCAGACCATATCTCTTATGGAGTCTTTTTCTCAATGGCAATAAATAGAGATCAGTTGATCAAAAAACATGCAATAGAGGCTACTTCAACCCAAAATGACTTCGGTAAATTAGCATTCGATAACATACATCGAACCTTCTCCATGGTCATTCTGTTCATTCGTTCTGCAATGCCATTTTGCTGTAGAGTATGACGAACTGTCAAATGTCTCATGATCTCTTCTGATTTGCACAATTAATTAAACTCATCATAATAGAACTCTAAGCCATTATCTATGCAGAGATATTTTATTTGTTTTCCTGTCTGTTTTTCAACCATAGTTTTCCAAGACTTGAATGCGAAAAAAACATCGCTTTTCTACTTCAAAAAGAATGCTCAAACTTTTCTGGAAAAATCATCAATAAGAGTTAGCATATAATTAGCTCCACCTCTTACAGGTACTTTAGATGGTCCCCAAAGATCAGAATGAATATAATCCAATGTTCCCTTCGTGTTATGGATTCCTCTGGTGAATCGAACTCTCTTTTGCTTCCTAAAAACGCAATGCTCACAGAACTTCAGTTTGCTAATGTCTTGCCCATCAAGAAGTCCTCTTTTACCCAATTCTACCATGTCATTTTCACTCATATGCCCTAGACGCATATGCAAAAGTCTAGTAATATCATCATTTGACAAGGAAGAGGAAGCGACTGCAGCATCATTAGTAATAGTTGAACCTTGCAAAACATATAATTTGGAAGTTCTTCTTTGCCTTTTCAAAACAACGAGGGAACCCTTACTAATCTTTAGAACCCTACTTTCAGCTATGTACCTGTGTCCTTTTGAATCAAGAGTACTCAACGAAATCAAATTCATTTTCAGTTTTGGTACTTATCGCACGCCACTAGGAGTTCTAACGACCCCATCAAACATCTTTATTTTGATTGTGCCAACACCTGCGATTTTACATGAAGCATTATTTCTCATCAAAACAACACCTTCAGACATAACTTCATATGTTGTAAACCAATCCCGATTAGGACTCATATGAAAGGTGTAACCAGAATCGAGGATCCACTCCTCGCTCACTTTAGAATTGTCGACAGAAGCAACTAGGAGTTCACCATCACTGTATTCTTCTACTACATCAGCTTCACCGAATAGTTCTGGTTGTTTTTCCTTTTGATTCTTCAAATCCATCTGCGCAAGAATTGCTTGCATCTTTACCTGCCACAACGTGAATCTGGTGTCTCAATCCAACAGCGGAATATCATACTTCAATGTCACTATTATTGTAATTGAGACTAGTAACTCGAAAAGCTCTGATACCAATTTGATAAAATTAAATATCGATAATGAAGAAATATCGAAAAAAAAAGGGGAAAAAGCACACAGATTTTACGTGGAAACCCTTTCGAGAAAAAAATCACGGGCAGAGGAGAAGAAGATTCACTAATGTTAAAAATTGAATGATTATAAGAGGAGATGACTATGTCTATTTATAGGTTGAAAAACCTTATTCCAATCAACAACTAATAGAAGTAACGTAGTAAAGTTAAAACACCTTATTCTAATTAAAATAAAATAGATGACTTATTCTAATTAAAATAAAATAAAAGAAGTCTAGTTTATTTGGACTTTAATTTATTTTATTTTATCACTGTATTTATTTTAATAAAAATTCTAGTCACCCAATTCTAACAAGTGTTAAAAGTAAAATGTTTTAATCTCGTTCTTAATGCATTTTTGGATTATTATTCGATGTAAAATAGTGAATTTTATGCTCCTAATTCTTTAAATTTCTATACTTAGGAGAGAATTTTGGAGCAAAAGAAACAAAAATCGAAGCAAGTTTCTGGAGCGACATGCGTTGGACACGGTCGTGTGTCCCACATGGTCATGTGCCAGATAGTGTGGAAACCGAAAATTGCACTCCAAACACACAAGGAAACACGTTTTTTAGGTCTTTCAGACATTTTAATACCTATATATATACCATATATAAGAAGAGGAGAGTGAGTCGTCATAAAACACTGAAGAAAACAACTCGAAAAAACTATTGAAATCGACTCTGAAACAAATTTCCATCAAGATTATTGAAGATATCCTTTTGATTTATTTGAAGTTTATTATGAGTTTCTTCGTTTCTTGTGGTTATAATGTCTTTTGGAGGTTTTTATTTGCGATTATGAATTAACTTTCTAAATACTTAGGGGATGAACCCTATGATGAATATTGTTTTTTGATTTATGTTTTATGCAATAAATATTTGGATCTTGTTCTTAATTATGTGTGTTTAATCTTGGATCTTGTTCTCAATTATGTGTGTTTAATCTTTGGTTTAATATTTCTAGGCTACTATTAATCCATGTTTGACGTGCTTAAATCAAATGAGGAATAGACTCTATTTAAGAGTAGATCTAGCGTAATTATGGTATATGTCTAGCCTATAAATGAAGATCATATCACTTGGAGAAACAAATCTCGATGAATTTGATCAGATCGAGTCTATCTAATCCCTTAGATAGAGGAAGTTAGATCAGATTGGAATGTTGAAGTTTTAACTGTCAACGGTCCTTGTTTAACTTATTTGTTATTATATTGTTTTTAGCTAATTTAACTGTTGTTTAATAGAGATTGTGATAGATCTTCATTATGTTAGTAAATCCCAAAATCTCTATTTAATTGAAAGACTTGTATAGGTCATTGTACACAGAATTGAGAGCACTTAATTTGTTCAAGTGAGGAACATTATTTTTAAAAGCACATTTGATTGTAAAACCTTTGTGTTATGATTTTACTAGCTATGTTCAGAGAGGTGAATTTAGTGGTGAGATTACCAGTCTTCTAGGGTACAAAAGTGAGGAAATTGTCACTAGGGTGTGATAGATTAGGTTCACTTATTGAAAGATTAAAAGATAGTCGATATTTTTCATAGAATTAGACTTTGCAAACATAGAAAAATTGAACTGTGTAAACAATCTTTGTGTCCTTTATTTTTGTGCATTGCTTTGCAGTGCTTGAAGAAGTGCAACTTCCCTACTACTTGTTTCAAGTACATAACTTGTTCATTAGCAATTGCTTTTAAATTTACAGTTCTATTACTTATTAAAATTTTAATATATTTAATAATTTATTCTATATATTAAGAGTTCGATTGAGTTGGTGCCACCCATTAATCGAAACCCAACTAAATTAAAAAATTATCAAAATTTCTTTTCTTCTAAAACATAAAAAATATTATTTTAATGATATTTATGTGTTTTTGCATTTTGATAATTCTAAAAAATAAATATACCTAATGATAATAGTAAAATTTAAACGTAACTATGATACCTTCTTTCAATCAAAATCACATTTAATTTTTATATTAAATTTATTACATGAATACTTTTACGCATCATATACTTACTCGATTAACACAAAAAAGCATATAATGTTATACAAAAAACGAGTAGAGTTTTTTATTTTAAATTTTGAAAAATAAAACTTTAATGTTATTATATCAAAAACTTTATCTAAAAAAAATATATTTAAAATTATTACTTTATTCTATTTATAATCTTTTTACCTAATTTCCTATCTGAACATTATAATTCCCAACCACCGACGACTAACTTAAATTATTCATCAGCAAATCAATCCAAATCCAGGTGTAGAAGTCATAATTAATAAAATATTCAAAACCTAATCATATTACAATCTAAAAAGAATAGTATTATGTCCGTTAGTTGAGGTGTTCAACCACTGACCCAGTGAGTTGAACTTAAATGGTATAAAAAAGTAATAATAAAAAAAACAGTCAATTAATTTAATGAAAATTTAAAAAATATTTTCTTTTAAAATTTAATTAATAACAAACGTAGGTGAAGTAATACCGAATTTGTATTCTAATACTATTAAGTATGTGTCTCACCCTTATATTTGTAATTTTTAATTGTTTCATTGAAAGATGTTATAAAAAGATAAAAATATCATCATAATAATATTAATTATAATTTTAAAAATATATATTTTTATAATTTTATAATTGAGTTGGTGACTTAATTAATTGTGATAAATGTTTAAATATAAGTATTAAATAAGATAGTCCAGCTATCGTGCAGTAGTAGGAGGTAAAACGGTGGAATCGAGCGATATTTGGGCGGATATTGACAGAGGCTAGCGAGAATCGAGCGATATTTGGGCGGATATTGACAGAGGCTAGCGAGAATCGATCGATGAGAAGACTTCGTCTTGAAGCGATTTGCTTTTATTGACTTTTGCTTTTATTATTACATCGCGCGAGAGGATGTTTGCCTTGAAGGACGTATGAAGCAACACTTGGCTCCACGTTTAATGATCCGCGGCGTGGAATAGACTACTTATGGCGACGGGCATTTGTCGCTCTAGTAAGTTAGAGATCTGTCTTCGTTTTTTCCTGACAACATCGACGAAAGTAGCATTAAAGAATATGGGAAGCGCACGATTGCCAACCTTGAAAGTAAATGCGTGCATAATGGCATATTCAATAATCAAACAATTAAGTTTGGAAACTCCCTCCTTTGCTTCATTTGTCCATGGATGCTGATTTAGGTGCTACAGATGCCAGCTGTGTACTTCTTATTCATCAATAATATATTGGATTCTTCTGAAAGGAAAAGCGATAAGCTTCAATAGGTTCCAGTTTCCAATTGCTGCAATAACACCTAAAATCTACCCACTTTTGTTAAATCTCATCAACGATTCACCATCCCAATATTCAGATTAATATGAGGAGATCCAAGAAAAGCATAGAGGAAATAGAGAAGGAAAAAAGAAAGCAGGACGATCATTAGTTGGTCTTTCACGGGGGAAAAGAGAAGCAAATGAGGGGCAAATACAAAAAGGGTAGAGAAAGTGAACTTATCCGCTGAAGAAACGCAGCTAAGATACCAATTCGGATCATCGGTAACACGTAATATGTAATTTGTTGCCTAAAGTGTATTATTAAAAGTACAATGTAATAAATTTATATATTAATTTTATTATTCTTTTTGATTGTGATAATCAAGATGTTCACTGTCCCAAATATAATCTGATTTCGAATCATGCTAAACACGTTGTTATTACGACTTTATCTTTTTTTTATAGATAAAAAAAAAATCCTTGCAATAAACAAAAGAAGTTGGGACTCTATATTAATGGGGTATGGTAAGGTTACTGTAGCTTCATGACATGGACAAATAAAAATTAGCCACCTTAGTAAAAAAAAAAAAAAAAAAACAAACAGAACATTCCCCAAAGCGATTCCCTTGATTTGTGATGCATCATCAATGTTAAAACAAGCAGTGAATTAAATCAACTCCCCATCCATTGCCATGTGCTGTGATCTATCAGCTTTTCCACAAGCTCTGTCGTGTTGCGTTGCTCCCCATAACAAGTTACTTCCCCTTATCTGAATTGGAAAGCCACAAATCCTCCCATACTCGAATACGGTTACCGTTCCCCGTTCTGAGCACTAGACCATCCTGCATTACCAGTTTTCGCTCCCCATAAATTCCTCATGCCGTGGATGGGTTTTTAGCTAGCTAAGCTTCCATGAAACCAGTGTTTGGAAATCCTACTTCTTCTGCACTTGGTCAACTAGTGAATCTGTAATAATCAATAGTCGCTAGAATTGATTTCACAGTAGCACCTTATTCAAAGTCTCCATTTCGCTAAACCCAAGATCACCTTTCCTCGTGTTAATGCACATTTCATTCCATCCGATCAAATGCACCCCTGTTTTGCCCCATTTTGAGGACCTGCCAAACAAATTATTAAACTCATTACCAAGGTGTTTAAGGAACATGAAAGAATTCATGGTATAATTGGGCACAGCGTATACAAACGTCCCTTTTTTCCGGACCAAAGATTTACGACACTATTTTTCAACAAAAAAAAAATCCATGAGACTATGGCGCACCTATTTTGTGTGTAATTAAGCAGAATCAGTCTTGGGTCATTTTGAAATGACCATGACGTAGGCTTATGAGATGAGCCCTGTTTGGTGTAACATAAAAGTTTTTCAAAGTAAGCCAAGCCTCACTTAAGGAACAATCTCAAGGGCAATAGTGGGGACTATGGCACTACGGGGAAGATCTTTACGTGTTCAAAGTGTGTTCAGTTGGCAACTATGGCATTATGAATATGCCTACGTTTGGTGTTTGGGATCATGAGATTTATTGTGATTAATAAATTGATAAGTACCAAAAGTATCATGTTTTAATGTTTTTCTGGATGATTATTCGGTTTAAATTTGTGAATTTTATGCTCCTAATCTTTTAAATTCATGTTTTTATATTTAGGAGAGCATTTAGAAACGAAAAGAGCGAAAAACGAGCGAAAATTGGACAAAAAGAACAAATTTTATGACCCACACGAGCTAGGCACACGGCCATGCGAGTCACACGGACTGAGCACATGACCATGTGCCAAACCATTTGGATTTCGCAAATTGTACTTCAAACACGCGAAAAAGCATAATTTTTAGATTTTTCGGGCATTTTAAGATCTATATATACCAAATATAAGAAGAGGGGAGTAAACCGTCAGAGAATATTGAAAAAAACAACTCAAAAAATACCATTGAAGCAATTTTTAAAGTAGATTTCTGTCAAGATTGAAGACCTATTTTTAGTTTCTTTGAATTTTATTATGAATGTTATTATTTCTTTTAGTTATACTGCCTTTGAGATTTTTTTTTTGCTATTATGAATTAATTTTCTAAATACTTAGCGAAAATGAATCCTATGATTGATTTTGTTATTTGATTTCTATTTTTACGCAATAAATACTTAGATCTTATTATCAATTATGTGTGCTTAATTTTTAGTTTAATATTTCTAAGCTATTAATCCATATTTGATGTGCTTGAATCAGATGAAGAATAAACTCTGTTTAAGAGTAGATCTAGCATAATTTAGTGGAGTTGCATGCAATCCTAGAAAGAAGATGACATAAATCTATCAGATTAGAGTCAAATCTAATAAGGGATCCATCGATCGAGTTAATGCGATAATAGGGGTTTTAATTAGAAAGAATTTCCAATTAATCAACTTAGAGTCAGTTGTTTTTATGTTTGAATAGAGGTATTAACGTAATTTAGAGTTTTCTACGAATCAAGATACTAAGTGAATAAATTGCTTAATTCAGATTGATAATGACAGATGAAATTTAGGTGGATTCTTTCTTGGGTATTACCTCACTTTTTGGTTGTTATTTACTTGTTTTTTTTGTTTTGTTCTTTGTCGTTTTTTTTAATTTATTAATTTAATTAATTTTATTTTTAAGCAATCACTCTAATTTATCGGTTAAACAATAAAAAGACAGTAATTACTAGTACTTTTAATCTTCATGAGAACGATATTTATACTCACTATAACTATACTATTAATCGATAAATGCAATTACCTTAATCATGTTTTTAATTAATTTTAATTGCATCACAAATCACCATTAACACAGGATTTGTATTGAGAAGCTCGCAACAACTTATTCTACAAGCTATATAATGATCACGTTATTGGTCACAACCAAAAATTTCATTTCACCATGTGACAATTTAAAATTACACTAAAAAAAGTTTTTTTTTTACATTTTTTTAGCATATTAAGTAACGATATATTATGTTATTAACCATGTGATAACGTTGGTTCTGTCAATAAAAGTTTAATTTTATTTCATTATTGGTGATAATTCCTATAACCAATGACAACTATGTATGTGATTACTAGTTATCACCAACTATTGAGTATGTGGTGACATTATCTCTTATTGACATTTATGCTATTATTTAAACATATTAAGTACGATATAGCATGTCACTAATATTATGGATTTTTTTTATATTTTTCATATCTGTTTTATGATTCATGTTCAGAGTTCATATCTGAAACAAATATACAAGTTAACTATAATTTATTATCCTAATACATTAAATTCGAAAATCTAACTAGCTAAGGTACTTCTTGCCTGTCTATTTACTATAACTCAACTTTTACCCTTGGGCAAAGTCGATAAATTCATGTATATCATCATTGGTATCCTTTAGTGACACATATCGTAATAAACGCTGTGATGGCAAATGCTACACCACCAAATACAAATAGTGACATAAATAGTTTTTAATGACAATATTTAAGTGCAAATTTATTGAAATGAACTATATATGCAAACTAAATATAAGTTAAGAGTTGCAATACATCATTACATGGGATTATACCGTATATTCTTAAAGAGAAAAATCAGGTAGCGAATGCTTTAATTAAAATAATCTTTGTGAATGAGGAAGATATATGTTCATTCGATGTTTCTCTTATGAAGATCTAAGTTATTTTAAATACAGATAGAGTATTTCTTAATAAAACTTTTGATCCAGTTTAGTTGGTCTTCATACATAAAAAAAAATTGCTGACAAACATATATAGAAAGTAAATAACAATAGAGGTCGCCTCCAACTCCAACCATCATTTTCTCGGTGCCTCCATTTCCTACTCTTTTCTTGCTATCACTTCATTGTAAATTTCGAAAAATGAAACGAAATAAAGCTTCAGGAAAAAAAGTACGAAGGCTTAAACTGTTGTAATAATGAATGGAGAAGAGAAATACCGGAGAGCATTAGTGAGCATGGCTGCCTTGTCGAACTCTAGGCTTTCTCGTGCTTTCAAGATTTGCAACATTAGAGCAAGACGAAATTGGGTGGTCGCAGTTTGTTGTGCTATGAGGACTGTCTGGTTTTTAAGTTCCTCACATTCTAATTCAATGGCTTCAAAATTTTCTGTCTTGTCTTTGCCTCTCTTTGATCTCTTTTTGTTTATCATTCTCAATTTGTCCAGTTCCAACACTTTGGTCAATTTTAACTCAATTTGTATTTTAAATTTAAATTTAAAATTTGAAATATTGTTCTAAACATAATTTCAAGTTTAAAATACAAAATTCAAAATTACAAGCATTAAAATCCAAACAGGGCTTAATTACAAAAGGCCCAAATCTAGTCCAATTTAACCCATTACACCCAAAGCCCAATTGAGCCAATTTCAATTGACTCAAACCCTATCCTAAGTCAAAATTTCAATATGCTGCTTCAACTTGTATAAGCCACCTCCTTCCCAGCCAACTGAAGGCCACCACGTCAGCACCAAGTTGTACCACCAACAACTTGCCATTGTCATCGCCCTCTGCACCAGCCACCAGTGCAAGTCGAACCTGCAAAAGAAAAACAAGACAAGCATTTAGTTAGAACAGACAAAATAGAATCATTGTAATTTTAGGCTATAAATCCATAATTGGAATCAATAGTAAGGGGACCGATGCAAAAAAAATCAATACATAAATTGTTTTTAAAATTTATACAGATACACGAAGCCATACATAAGTACAAAAGCAGTATTCAAACTCAAAGAAGGCATTAGTCGATAGGAGACTTCAATCGGGTTAAGAGACCTTTTGATTTCAAGGTATGAACTGATATACATTTATTACATGCTTGTTTATTTTAGGAAACTTGAAATGTTTTAATGTATATATATTAATTACGCATATGTTTTTCATTATAATTTATCACTTATTCCAAAATCTTTTAAATAGATATTAATAACGATAATAATAATAATAACTTTAATAATAATAAAAAAATGAAAGGGCAGGGAAGTACTCCTTTGGTCGCGCCATCATCGGAGCTGTGAACAGAACCCTTCCAAGCCACCGTCGTCGTCGATCCTCCAATCTTGTTGATAGTCGCAAAGGACGCCCCGAATATGACAGATTTACAAGATATGAAAAAAAATAATAGAGTAAAATATGCGAAATATATATATATATAAAACAATAACAAACAGTTTTCACAAGCAACCACAAGGGACATCTAAGTGTTTTCTTTTAGATCTAAAAAATCTTCTTCTTTTTTTTTAATTCAAGTTTTTAGATAAGAACAAAAAAAGAAAAAGAGAATCTTTTTTGTAGATTTGCCCTAAATTCCCTTTTTTTTAAAAATAAATAAATGAAAAGGCTTTAAAAAGGCATTTTTTCTCACCTTGGACGTCGTGCGTGGTGGCGAATGCTGTGGCGCATGCACCGACGACAATCGTAGGGCGATCGGAGCTGAGCCGGCGTCATACCAGTCAAGGAGAAGAAAGGGGGGCAGAGAGAAATTAGAGAAGGGTTTTTGAAGAAAAGAAAGAAGAAAATGAAAAAAAAAAAACTAAAGGGGGCTTTATATAGACCTTCAAAGCGGTATCATTTTGAGGGCTGAGTTTTAGCCCCAAAACGACGTCATTTTAAGCCTGACTCGTTTGACCCGACCCGCTCCAACAAGGATCGGCGTGTTTTCAGAAAAAGGGGTTTTTATGCCTTCGATCCTTTCGCTTTTTCTAATTTTTACAACTTAGTTCTTTTCATATTTTTAATTAATTTTTAATCAGCCCAACAATTTTTAATGATTTTTAATTTAGTCCTTTGACCTTTTTGAAAGACCAGGAAGCTGCCATGTGTCAATATTTGGGTTATTTCTGTAATTGGTCCCTCCCTTTCTATTTTTGTTTTAATTTCATCCTTAAATCAAGTTTTGTTTTAATTATAAATTGACCCAAAAATTTTAAATGGTTTTCAAATTAGTCTTTTGACATCAAAATGCCTGAGAAGATGCCACGTGTCACCCTTTTTTGGTTTTATTACCCAGAAGGTCTTTGAATTGTCCAAAAATCATATTTTGGCCCTTAAACTTATCAAAAATTACATTTTAACCCCTAAACTTTCCAAAAATTACATTTTAACCCTCAAACTTTTGAAAATCATATTTTAACCCTCGAAGTTTCCAAAAATTACATTTTTACCCTTAAACTTTTTGAAATTACATCTTTGACCTTAAATTTCTTAAAAATTACATTTTCACCCTCGAACTTTCAAAAATTCCATTTTAACACCAAATTTCCTAAAAGTTACCATTTTACCCTTAAACTTCCAAAAATTCCATTTTTGACCTCGAACTTTCAAAAATTTCCATTTTACCCTCGAACATCACAAAATTACCATTTTCGCCCCTAAGTGTCCAAAATTATCGTTTTACCCTCGAACCTCCAAAAATTACCATTTTACCTTCGAGTATCCAAAAATTGCATTTTATCCCGTCTGCTTTGTTTTTCCTTTCTCTTCAACATCCATACTTAGATTTAATTATCATTCTTTTGTATTTTATATTCTCTTAATTTTTGATTTTTGTTTATTATTGCTTAATTATTTTGTTTCGTGTTGTTTAATCTTCGTTATTAACTGTTCATTCATATTTAAAATTTCATATTTGTTTTCAAAATTATTTTCATAAACCTTTTAAATCAAGGCAATGTCCTTTTCATGTGGAAACTTCGGGAAATTATGCCCTAACGTGTCAGGTGTGGTTTTTCGTATAAATTACACGAATAGAATATCCTCCTTCAAACTTTTCAAATGCCTTCTAATTTTGAGATTCCTAGAATGTCGTGTCCTAACGCGTTGGTCACGACTTGAATTCTCCGCAAAAATTGAAACAAACGGGCATCCTTTCTTCAAATCCTTTAAGTCATGTGTTCGAGGATTGTATTTTAAACTCAATGCGAAATTTGAAGTTCTCAAAATATATATATACAATGATTTTAAAACAAAACGGGGTAATATCCTTTCATGTGAAGACTTCGAAAAAACATGCTCTGACGTGCTGAGTGTGATTTTCATATAATTCATGTGATCGAATATCCTCTTTAAAGTCTTTTAAAACGTCCTTCAATTTCGAAAGTCCGAGAATGTAGTGCCCTAACGTGTTGGACACGACTTCCAGTTCTTATAGAAATTCGAAACACGGTGACGGTTTTCCTCCAAAAGGATTTTCTTTGAAATCATGCAAAGTTCTTCTAAAAACAAAGATCGTATTTTTAAATTTTACTCGAGTTTTCAAATGTTTAACAAACCAAGACCCGAAAATAATCAATGTGGTACCAATTTTGGGCGTATGAGGGTGCTAATCCTTCCTCATGCATAACCGACTCCCGAACCTGTTTTCTGGATTTCGAAAACCAAAATATTTCCAAAACGGGTTTTAAACGTTTTGTGGTGATCCAATCACACCATATAAAAAGATTGGTGGCGACTCCCATTTTTTTATCATACCCATTTTTTTTACTTTCAAATGTTGCTCGAAACTTGTTTGTTTTCCACGAAAAATAAAACGTTTCGACAGCTTGGTGACTCCACTGGAGACATTTATAAAATAAACGAGAGTCAAGCCAAAATTGATTATTTTCGGGTCTTTTTTGAAAACTTTTTATAGCTTCGATTTTGTTTAATATGCAATCCTCGACATCTTTGTGTGATATAATATTATGCTGATATTGCTAGTATAAATTTGCATCCATATGCATTGTGTTACTACCCTTTTCAGTAGAAGCGAGAAACTACTCCTTCGTGAGGTCTTCACCTCTGTGCAGGATAGTGAATCGCTTTCGGGATTACATCCGTACCCTTGTTTTCGTGAAGTTTTCACTTCCGTACAAACATGTGGGAAATATGTCCCCCTAAATCGAACTCATTCGTATAAGCTTGTAATGAGTGAGGATCGAGGAATCTGCTGGTTTGGGTACCCTTTACTCTAGAGCCTAAAACCACATATAATGAACCCTAAGTACTTACCTTAGAAGAAGTTATACCGAACCTTTTAGCATTTATCCAAGATAATTTTTTTAGGTTCTCTATTGTATACTTGTATGTTGATATTATTATGTTTCGTTAACATGTTCTGTTTTGTCTCTTTTGCTTGCATTGCATCATCATAAATGAAAAGGTGTTTATTTAAGTTCGATTACCAAATAGGCAGTTTCATCATGGAAGGCGGATTTCTTGATAAAGTGGAAAATAGCATTGTTGCGCGCTTATGGTCAGAGGAACAGCAGCGTGAAAAAGGAGATAGTTTAAAAAAAAGACATTTATTAGAGTTTTGGGATTATACTCGGATTAAGGTGACTCAAAACAATCTGCAAGAGTTAAGAGATACCCAGGGTCAGTGGAATAGCGAGATGAAACAATGTTCTATCAGGAATATAGAGACTTGCCATACTTGCTCGAAGTATTAAAATCCCGCATATAGTTGTTTCACCTTCGGGAACCTAGACATGACGCCCACAGTGGAGGAGTATACTGCTTTGATCTGTTGTCACATAATTCAAGTCGATAAAGCATACTCAAAGGATGCATGTGTCTCAACATTTATGAAAAGGCTCATGAGTGTAACCGGGATAAGTGAACAGTGGGTCGCGTGTCGGATTAAAGTAAAGGGAGACAATAAGTGCATCAACTGGAAGAGCTTGAGAGATCTAATTTCAACACACCCAGACATGAAGAAACACATTGATATCTTTGTTCTTGGCATCTACGGTTTAGTCCTTTTCCCAAAAGCATTAGGGCATGGGGACGACGCGGTAGCAGTGTTGTTTGATCAGCTTAGTAAAGGAGTCACGCCTGTCCTAGTGATTCTTACTGAAACCTTCAAATCATTGAGCGCTTGTCGAAGAGAAGGGGAAGGAAAATTTATCGGTTGTGCCCAACTTCTAATCGTCTGGTTTCAAAGTCATTTCTAGAAAGTAAAAAGATTTTCGTGCAAGTATTCTCAGCCGACTTCTCACATTTGAAGGAATTTGTTACCACGCAAAAAGAACAGAATGTATCTGAGGATAAATGGATGGCTATCCTTCAGAACTTTCACGACGAGGAAGTCGAATGGTGCATGGCTTGGTTCATCCCAGAGGAGATCCTCGATCGTTGTGGTAGTTTTGATTAGGTCCCTTTGCTCGGGGTATGGGGTGCCACAGGATATGCCCCTCTGCTCGTGTTGAGACAGTACAAGAGAAGGCAATTTATCTCTATACACATGGCCTAACTCAGTACGAGTTCTCCTACAAAGGAATGACTATAAGAAGAGGGCCCAAGAGGTAGCAAATGCGTGGAAGAAAGTACATAGAATGAAGAAATTTAGTGCAAACCCGTTGACAACACCAAATTATGATTAGTGGAGAACTAAAAGAGTTAACAATAACATTCCAACGCCAAATCCTAAAAATGTTCGATCGATAAAGGAATATTTGCAAGAGGTCCCATTAGAAATAGATATCATGAAACAAGACTTCGAGAAAAAAAGCACAGAGTTGGGAAAGAGAATAAAGGTCCTAAAAGAAGAAAAGATGAAGTTGGGACTGGACGTAAATATACATAACCTAGAAGGCAAAAACAAAGTCAAAGAAGACACAGTAGACTTGAAGAAGGTTTACAAGAAGCTCCGTTTGTCTATGAGAACTGTGGGATTAGGTAAGGCGTCGGAGCAATGGCGACAGGAAATTCAGATGCAGAAAGATCGAGAAAATGCCTGAAAAGAGAGCTGTTAGAAAAACAAGTTGAAAAGACCGAGATGAAAGCCCAGATAGTTGGATTGGAAGTGGGAATAGTGGAATTAGAAGAATCACTATGAAGACACCACAACCGAAATTCTGTCCTGAAGCTCAAAGTAAGTATGGTCAAAGTCAAGCATTAAGAGAAAAGGTACAAGAATTAGAGGTTACACTCCACAACAATGAGATTCGATTTGAGATCATAGAGAGGAATCTAGAAACCAGCGAATGGCACTCTCGATAAACTCGGAGATAGGTCGAAGAGAGAGATTATGTAATGGGAAAAGCATTTACTTAAATGAGGGAAGTCACCGATCACATGCAAGAGCTAGCTACCGAAGCTGATATTTTGAGTCTCTAGTGTGAATCGAAATCAGAACGGGGACAGAAGTTAGCTGGACTTTTTGGAAAAATCAAAGCTCTAGGCAATAAGGCAAAGCCATTTGTGTAATTTTGCTTTATGTAAAGAAGTTTTTCTTCTAGAGAAGTTGTTCTAATGAAAAATGGACTTTAAAATCAATTCATTTTCTTGCATTACATACATGCATTTTATTCGCATTACATCTTTGCATATTTTCGCATAATTAATTCTAACTCATTAAAAACTTTACCAGTTACATCGGTAATCATTGAAAACTTACATCGCTATAATACTCGTAAAAAAAACAAAGGCCATGGAACAAAGATTGGAGCAAATTTAGAAAGAATTACAAGATCAGGTGCAATGGCACTTTTAAGAACAAATAACGATAATGTGTAGAAAGATGAAAATTTTTGTTTATGAAAGTGCAAAAGAATTTGATGAATGAACTAGCACAAGTGAAGCAAAGCATGGCCGATAAGGGGAAAGGTCCTACAATTGAGGAAGACGAGGACCCAATTATTCCCCCCGATTTTACACCCTTCCATAACCCAGCTTTTTATGAGGTGCCAACACAGGAGACCACCGTTACTATAAGAGCGTAATAGCAGGCCACTGGCACATCAAGGTCGACAAATTATCCATTAGGGTCTGGATCAAACCTTGAGGATAATGTTACAAATATGGGTGTCCCGAACTTCGATGAGATGATGAGGACGAATCTCTCCCGACATATGGAATAAAAATACAAGCGATTAGAGGAGAGGATAGAAGCAATGTAAGGAACTAAGAATTCTTACAGGATAGACGTTAAAGAATTGAGTCTGGTCCCAGATTTAGTTCTCCCTCCTAAATTCAAGGTCCTAGAATTTAAGAAATATAACGGAACAAGCTACCCTGAAGCCCACCTTACCATGTTTTGTAGGAAAATGGCAGCGCATGTTCACAATGACCAACTACTTATTCATTGTTTTCAAGACAGTCTGGCTGGATCGACAGTTAGATGGTATAATCAATCGAGCCGAGCAAAAATTCATTCATGAAGAGATCTAGTGCAGGATTGAGTTAATAACACAAGTGTGTACAGGCTAAGTTACGCCAAACCATTCGTAACAGGACACTAAGAGTTTTTTTGATATGGTCATATTGGGGGAGATGATCGAAAATGCAATCAAAACTGGCAAGATTGAGGCTGTAGAAAACATTAAAAGGTCTGCTCCTTGAAGGAGGGATAATGAAGGCCAAGTTACCCCAAACCATTCGTAACAGAACAGCCTAAAGCTCCAACAAGCAATTATCAAAGTGCTCCTATGCAAGAACCGGGTTTAAGGACGAATAAGGGAAGGATTCAATATACTCCCCTTCCTATATCATATGGAGTACTTTACAAAATACTGTATGACGCGCATGAAGTATCCTTACAGCTCGTGAAGCGATATAAACCCTCGTTCCTAGCTTGGTACGATGCAAGCGCTCATTGTGAATACAATGCAGGGGTTGAAGGTCATTCGACTGAAAATTACCCCGCATTCAAGAGGAGAGTGGAGGGACTCATCGAGCATGGAGTTGTGAGATTAGAAGAACCAACAAAATCTAACATAGTTGGGAATCCTCTGCCCAATCACCTAGAGTAAGGAGTGAATGTCGTGATGGAAGGAAGGGGCCGAAAAATCAAAAGAAACGTTGAAGAAGTTAGATCCCCACTCCAATGGGTATGGTAATAGTTGGTCAAATAGGGGTTAATCGCGGAGGATAAGGAGAGCACAACAATAGGGACTGACAGCTATTGCGAGTTTCATGCCATTTAAAGGCATGAGATTCAAGACTGCGTCAAGTTCAAAGCTATAATGCAGATGCTAATGGACAACAAAGAGTTGGAATTCTTCGAAGAAAAAGAGGAGGTTGATGATGTTTATGCCTCCGAGGATGGAGCAGCAAAGACTTATGGGATTAGTCGCCCGAAGGTGATCATTTCTAAACCCACGAATAGCGTAGCAATAGAGAAGATAATCCCGCGCATCATCATACAAAAGCCAGCAACATTCTCTTACAAAGATAGTAAGAAGGTCCTGTGGAATTACAATTACAACGTAACTATACCAAGGGGAGGGGAACTCAGGAAGGATGTAAATCTTGTTACCTGTAGTGGTAAGAGTTATGACCCAATGAATAAGGAGAAAGAGATCAGCAAAGGTAAGGCAATAATGTGTGAGCTAGAGGAAGACATAATTAGCAAGGCTGAAGCACCTACGAACGAGCCTGTATCCGAGAAAGAGGAAAAAAAGTTTTTGAAGTTTTTAAGACATAGTGAATATAGTGTAGTGGAACAATTACACAAACAGTCTACTCGGATATCAATTTTGTCATTGCTTTTAAGCTCAGAAGCCCATCGAAGCGCACTAATGAAGGTGTTAAACGAAACATATGTAGCAAATGACATCTCTGTCAATAAGCTGGATTTATTAGTCAATAACGTGAGTGTCGATAACTTTATTTTCTTCAGCGATAAAAAAATTTCAATGGAAGGCATGGGATCTACCAAAGCCTTACACATCACTACTCGTTGCAAGGGGTATACGCTACCTGGAGTACTCATAGACAACGGCTCATCTTTGAATGTGTTACCGTTAACTACCCTACAGAGATTACCAATTGATAGCTCTCACATGAAAGGATGTAATAATATAGTGAGAGCATTTGACAGAACTGAGAGAAAGGTAATGGGCAAGATCGAAATACCCCTTCAAATTGGGCCAAATACATATAAGGTGAATTTTCTAGTGATGAATATCAGACCCACTTATAATTATCTGTTGGGAAGACCTTGGATTCACTCAGCTGAAGCAGTACTATCTTCGTTACACCAGAAAGTGAAATTAATAAATGAAGGACAATTAATCACGATCAACGCTGAGGAGGAAATTATTGCATCTATAACGAGTGATTCACCTTACGTTGGAATAGACGAGGAGGCTGTGAAATGTTCTTTCCGCTCACTAGAATTCGTCAATGCGACCTTCATTTTTGAAGGGAACAAAATCATTGTGCCTATGATATCATCAACTACCAGGATGGGTCTGCGTCTAATAGTTAGAAAGGGGGTGTTACCTGGAAGAGGACTAGGAAAATACCTTCAAGGAAGAACCAGTGTGCCGATGCTAATAGAAAAACGGGATCATTATGGCTTGGGGTACAAATCGAAATCAAAACAAAAGAAGAAGGAGCTAGAAAGAAAGCAAGAAATACGGAAGGCAAGATTATCAGAAAAAAAATTTCGTGGGAACCCATGGTCTTCCCGCACATATATGAGACTTTTGACTCAGGAGGGGTGATCAACCAAAAGTCAAAGTCGGAAAAAGAGCAAGTAACGATTAAGACTGGAGGAAACATGAAAGATCTAAGCATCAATGCTATATCTGATGAAAGAGAAGAAGGGAACCTATCAGGAATCGGTCCATGTGCACCTAGAAGCACTCTGAATAACTAGACTGCGGAGGAACTCCCTATAATTTTTAAGATTTCTTCAGAGTAATGCTCAGAAACACCTATTGCTTTAGGCTCGAAAGCAATATGGATCTTTTTGTAAAAAGAGCACATGATCTGTAACACCCCCTAACCCGTATCAATTATTAACTTTGAGTCAAGAAGTGCTACTACAACTATCATACTCACTAACATACAATAACATCATTAATCACACCAAACATTATCTTATCATCATTGCAATTAAACTAGAAGACCCAAGGGACTCAAACAAAACAAGATTTCATATTAAAACAAAAGTTAAATGTGTTGTGGAAACGAGGCACACGCCCGTGTGCCAAACTGTGTACTAGCCCTTGTGTGCGTGTAGTGGTCACATGACCGTGTTCCCAGACCGTGTGTCTATTCGAACCACTACCCTGCACCAATATATATATAGCACATGCCCTTGTGCTGTTTCATGACACAAGCCGTGTGTCCTAATTCTTCATCCCATGCAAGATACAATTCAAACTTAACTTTTACCACAAGTCACTACTATTTAACATACAATTTCTAACATTCTTCTACTTAGCTAACTATGAACATATATCATACCAAAATACCTCATTCATTTCTTCTAATTATTGTGAAACATCACGTTAACAACTATTTTTCAGTATACAAGTCACCAAGGATAATACTTATATAAACATTCTACAAAAGTAGTTCCATATCACGAGAACTCACTATCAACCTATATACATGCCACTCTTTAACCCCAAAATGAGTTGTTCAAAAAAAATCTACCAAAGGTGGAGACGATAGTGTGCGCTCTTAACTGGATCCAATTTACGCTAAGATTCCTCGAGACCTACAACCATACAAATAAACTAGGTAAGTCATTTAAGACTTAGTAAGTTCAATATACAATTGATAATGTAATCAAGGTCCATGATAACCATTTCTCAATAGTTTATATTAGTTCCTGAATCACCAGCACAAAGCCTGATACACCGACATAAAGCCTGATTCACCTGCACAAAGCCTGATACACCGGCATAAAGCCTGATTCACCGGCACAAAGCTTGATACGCTGGCATAAAGCCTAATTCACCGACATAAAGCCTGATACACCGTCATAAAGCCTAATTCACCAGCATAAAGCCTGATACACCGGCATAAAGCCTGATACACCGACATAAAGCCTAGTACATAGAATGCACATGAACAAATCCACATAGGACAGTATATGTCAACAAATAATCATCATTATGTCCAAAATTTACAATTCAACAATGAACAATCATAAAGTAACGAAATGGATTTAAAATTTTTACTTAATAAATAAACGAACTTACTTGTATAGCAACGATCAAGGTCTAGCATAGAATTACTCAATGACTTTCCCTTTTCCACGTTTATCACCCGTAGTTTCTGTTTCTCAATCTAATTAATAAATAATTTAAACTTAAAATAATTAGTTCAACTTAACATTTTAAAACATGCTGTTATATAAAAAAAACAAGAGAAGAAAATTCCCCATTAATTCGTTATTAACTGGTCATTCATATTTAAAATTTCATATTTATTTTCAAAATTATTTTCATAAACCTTTAAACCGAAGCAATGTCCTTTTCGTGTGAAAACTTCGGGAAATCATGCCCTAATGTGTCGGGTGTGGTTTTTCGTATAAATTACACGAATCAAATATCCTCCTTCAAACTTTTCAAATGCCTTCTAATTTTGAGATTCAGAGAACGTCGTGCCCTAACGTGTTGGTCACGACTTCAATTCTCCGCGAAAATCGAAACAAATGGGCATCCTTTCTTCAAATCCTTTAACTCATGTGTCCGATGATTGTATTTTAAACTCTATGCGAAATTTCAAGTTCTCAAAAATATATATATACAAATGATTTTAAAACAAAATGGGACAATATCCTTTCATGTGAAGACTTCGAAAAAACATGCTCTAACGTGCTGAGTGTGATTTTCGTATAATTCATGTGATCGAATATCCTCTTTAAAGTCTTTCAAAACGTCCTTCAATTTCAAAAGTCCGAGAATGTAGTGCCCTAACGTGTTGGACACGATTTCCAGTTCTCATAGAAATTCGAAACACGGGGACGGTTTTCCTCGAAAAGGATTTTCTTTGAAATCTTGCAAAGTTCTTCTAAAAACAAAGATCATATTTTTAAATTTTACTCGAGTTTTCAAATGTTTAACAAACCAAGACTCGAAAATAATCAATGTGGTACCAATTTTGAGCGTATGAGGGTGCTAATCCTTCCTCATGCGTAACTGACTCCCGAACCTGTTTTATAGATTTCGAAGACCAAAATATTTCCAAAACGGATTTTAAACGTTTTGTGGTGATCCAATCACACCATATAAAAAGATTGGTGGCGACTCCCATTTTTTTATCATACCCATTTTTTGACTTTCAAATATTGTTCGAGACTTATTTGTTTTTCACGAAAAATAAAACGTTTCGACACTTATTTCTTTCATATCCGACCTTATCCTTTTCATGCGTCTGCTTAGTCTTTCCGGCTTTTTCCTTTTCTGCTGTGTATGTAAGAAATTACTAATTATTAAGCAATTCTTAGATTTCATTAATTTATTTTTTGGGATGCTTAAATAAAAATGTTAGTAAAAAAATTAAATTAAATTGAGTAGTCCTTGTTAGACGGCTAAAAGAAATACTAGAAATCCTATCGTATTATATATGTTAATAAATTGTATAGATACGACAGATGAAAATAATAAATTGTGCATGTTAAAATAAAATTAAATAAAATACATTAAAATAAAATTTTGGTTGAATAGTAAATTTAATATTTTACCAATCCAATGGGTGGATTTAAATCTCACTATATGCAAATTTTTATTTTTACTTTTTGTTAAAAGAAAAAAAACTAAAGTACTCTCGAGTCATATAACTTATTTTAATTACGAAGAACATTTCCTTAATTTCAATTGGGACCCAGTTAATCGGTGACACCAACTTATTAAAGGGTTTCATAAATAGTATAGATACAACTAATGAAGATAATAAACTGTGCATATTAAAATAAAAATGTTTAAAATTTTAACAAAATGAAGATTTAGTTGAGTGGTAAATTTAAAATTTTATCAATTTAATTGGTTTGAGTTCAAATCTTATCGTATACAAAATAATATACTTATTTTAATTACGGAAGAATATTTTCATAACTCTCTTAACTGAGTCGGTGTCCGGTTGATTCATGATTAAACCTGCTCATGGGTCGTCGGGCCATTTGTCCAAACTCGAAAGCTTGCTCGAAAAATAGGTTTGGTAAAATCAAAGGCTCGTTTTCTATATGGATTTGGCAATGAGCAAGATTTTTTTGCTCGACCCAAATATATTATGTTATAAAATTTAATTATATAATTATATATATTAAATAATTATATATATTTATATTAAATCACTAACTCAACAATAATTAAATTTATTACCCAAAACCTAAAAAAAACTTACCTAACTAAAATATAAAATTTTAAAAATTATATTTAATACAATAAAACATTTACTATATTTATTTATGATTCGAATATAATAAAATTTATTATATTTATGTTAGTATTTTTTTTTAATATAAATACCTTTTTAAATGTATTTTAGTATGTTATAAAACTTTTATTTTAATATTTTTAACAGCATTTAGTGTCTTCTACTTTTTAAAAATTATTTTTTAAATAAAAATTAATATAAAAAATCAAATATGGATGGGTCGAATCAGACTCGAGTTTATCTTTTTGAAATTGGATTGGACTTGGACAAAAAAGTTAGTTCATTTTTCAGGCCAAACCCAATCAAGCTTGAAAATTTTGTCTAGATACCTTGCATGGGTCAGGGATGGCTTGACCCATGAGCACCTCTACTCGCGACACTAGCTCAATTAGGGATTTTATTAATAGTATAGATATACAATTAATGTTATAAATTGTGCATTTTAAAATAAAAATATATAAAAATTTTAAAATTGAAGCTTTGGTTGAGTGATAAATTTAAGATTTATTAATTCAATTGATGTGGGTTCAAATCCCACAATATGCATATTTTTTATTGGTTTTTGTTAAAATAAAAAGACTAAAGTACCTTTAGACAATATAAATTATTTTACTTACGAAAGAATATTTTCATAATTTTTCTAATCAAATTAGTGTTCAATTAACTCGTGACATCAACTCAATTAACAACTTTATTAATAGTATAAATAATCATGATTTAAATCTTTTAAACGTTGAAAATATTTCTTCAAGAAACCGCACAGTATCTCTTTCTTTTATTCCTAGACCATCATGAGTCCTAAAGTTTATGGTAGGAAGACGGAATAGTCAAAATATAATTTGGGACCCAAAGTGAACTATCACTATATTTTTTCTTCAGAAAAAATCCGACTCGATCCCTAAACAATATCGACCCGTTGAGAGGTTTATCAATTTCGGACAAACGACATTTCAAAAACTTCTTTTGAGTGATCAACTTCTCTTCAAAACAAAAAGATGCTAACAGACTCCTCAACGAGTTGATATTATCAAGTCAGAGTTTTTATTTTCTGACTTTGTTGATAGCCCAAGTTGCAAAGGTTAGGTTCATAGAGCAATAGTGCCTCACTAGATCGGGTTGTACGTGGCACATGACCACCTACCAAGGGAACATGAGAATTGCACACTTGGTAGGGTTTGAACCCTTACGCTTATTTTTTTTCTCTTCTAATTTGATAAGGTGTTCTCACTCCATGAATCTCACTTTCGATACTTGAGCTCTCGATAGAATCGAGAAAAAAATTCCTACTCGATCCGATGATAATACCAACCCGTTGAAAGATCCATTGACTTTAAGCAAATGATACTTTACAAATTTCTCCTAAAGGATTGCATCCCCTCAACAATAATATATATATATATATATATATATATATATATATAACATTAAAATTAATTGAATATTATTAACATAAAACATAAATTTGGGAATATATATAGTAAAGCTTGATTTTATTGAAAAAAATGGGTGCATATTAATATTATTAATATAAAAAAAAAAAAAAAAGAATGAGACTACGTAGGGGAAGATGCAGAATAAGAATGAATGAAGAATAAAAGCATACCTGGTAGCATTTCCATAAGAGTTCAGGTTTTGGAAATGGAAGGGGATGATAAAGATGTCTCTTTTTCCTACTCGTAAACATGGAATATTGCATTGTTTTCATACTCAGTTGCCTGTTCTACTTTTCCTCCTCAAAATCTTATAAACAGCTGCATCTCCATTGTGGTCCTGCCTAATGATCGCACGGCTTCCACCGCTGTCGACCGATTATTTTCAAACTTACGCAACTCAACTGACACCATCGTCCGTAGCCTTGTCTTCTTAATGTTTTTTTTTTATTCAACGTGAATGCTGATCATATATGTTATATAAAAGCAGTACCACAACTTTAAATTTTGAGATAGTTTTTTAAATTTTAAAATATTTTTTAATTATATTTAAAGTGTATTTTTTTAAATTTAAGTTTTAAATATAATTTTTCTACACTAATAAATTCATCAAATCAAACTCAATATTCATAATATATATATATATATATTTAGAAACCAATTTTGAAGTATACCACCAATTTTCTATTCAAATAAATTCAATATTAATTACTCCCTTAAATAAATATTAAACTTGCAAATACTTTCTCATGTCATATTTAACTGATCAATATCTTATTAATTTCTAAATACGAAATAAAATATTTTCGAAACATTCATTTTAATTTGTAAATCTTTGGTATATATTTTACTATAATTTATTTATATTAGTATCTAATTAAATTTCACTAAATTAAACATTTTGAAATAATTTAATGTTTATATTTTATATACATAATTAAATTCGTACATGCACGGATATATAAACTAATTAAAATAGACCAGAAAGGGAGGCTCTTTATTTTTTTCTTTCCATGAATAAATAAAGACATTATCATGCTATAGCATTTTTTTTTTAAATTAAATGTTAATTTTTTTCACTGAAGCGTATTATCATCTTATTTATGAATTGAAAAATTCTAAACATTATGAAAAAAAAACAGATATAATTAAAACTTATAATAAGATTATTAAAAAATTAAATATTAATTTCTTTTTCTTTTTAGCCCATTGAATCTTAGCTCCCTTTGTTCCTTCCACTTATGCCCCTTTTTGTTACTCTTTTTAGACTTCTTTGAATAACAAACTCAAAACTTTAATAAATTCATCCACTTTATATAATCAAACCTCTCTTTTAAAGAATTAATTAATTTATATAATAAATAGCTTTTATTATTATATTATAAATGAACAAGTAATTTTATTACATAAAAAATAATAAGCAACTAATAATAACATGCATTAGTATTTTGATTGAATAAGAAACTTAAAGATTTTAAAATATTGTAATTATTAGTAAAAAATGAAAATATTGTATCCTCCCATGCCGCCCTCCATTTTTAAAAAAATTTAAAAATTCGTTTTCATTTTATTAATTATTTCTTTAATATAAATATAATTAATAAATTTTAATTATTATCAAGATAAATATAATTTTGATATATATTATTTTATTAATATAAATAAAATTTTAATATTTTTAATATTTATTATTATTATTATTATTATTATTATTATTATTATTATATAGTTTGATTTAACATCTTTAATGGTTATTTTTTATTTTCACATCACTGTCAGTGTTACGTTTATTTTTTTAATCCAAACACATAACCCATCTGTTATACTCTTTTGCCACGAAGGCACATGTCAGCAAAATAGAAGGTATTGACTCCCCTTTTGATTTAATAGGAGATGGTTTCCTAGTTGATCACTTACCCAGACTTGAGGAGTGGTACCCTCTCGTGATCGAGACCACTTGCTTTTAAATACGAACACGGTACTGCCACGTCAACTTCCACCACCAACACCACCCTCAACTTGCCTCTACCACCATGTCAAATCTACCACCAACGCCATCATCACATGCAAAACAGAGAGAAAAGACAGCAAAAGCAAGAAAAATGGAAAAAATACAAGTTGTAATGAATCTTTCGACTATAAAAAGCCGAACAAAAAGCATTGTAAGAGGAGGATTCGATTTTCAAAAAAGGAATAGAAATAAAAAAATCAAAAGCAATTTCTAAATAGCATTTTCATGTTCATATATACTTATATACATATTTTACATATTTTTTTCATTTTATTTTCGAAATAGAATAAATAAAAAGAAAAAGAAAAAGAGAAATGGATTTGGGTTTGGGTTTACCTTGTCTGCCACCGTCGCCCATGGTCGTAGGGTGATCTCAAACGGCACCCTCGTCTCGGTGTGGAGGGATCTACAAAAAAGAAGAGTAAAAAAATAAAGATTTTAATAAAAAAAAAACTAAAACTTATTTCAAAAACTAAAAAAAAATTGAATCTTTCTAACCTTTTTTGAAAACGGGGCTTGATCTTGATAGATCTAGCCTCGATCTACGATTTTATAACAAAAAATAAAAATAAAAAGAGAATTTTTTTTTATTTTCGACCACCATGCACGACGGTAGACGGCGACTGGAATATGTCCAACTATGGGAAAAGGCTTTGAGCCTTTGAGAGAAAAGAAGAAGAGAAACAAATTTTTTTTTTTTTTGAAATAAAGGGAGTAACTTGATTTTTTTTAGTTTTGAAGGGTATTTAAAGCCTCCCAAAACAACATCATATTGGGCATGGCTTAAAACACCCAAAACGACGTAGTTTTACCTGACCCGGTCCGACCCGCCCCGACTCGACAAGAGGATCGGTATTTTTTTGAAATTGGGTTATTTATACCTTTAGTCCTTCACTTTTCCAGAATGTTACAATTTTGTCTTTTCGAATATTTTAATTTATTTTAAAATTTCCCATTAATTTTATTTTATTTTCAATTTAGTCCATTAACATTTTTGAAGCCCAAGAAGTTGCCACGTGTCCTTTTTTGGTTTATTTATACAATTGATCCTTCTTTTTTATTTTGTTTCAATGTCATCCTCAATTCAAAATTTGATTTATTTTAAATTTGCTCAGTAATTTTAAAAGCTTTACAATTTAGTCCTTTAACTTCAGAATACATGAGAAGCTGCCACGTGGTACTTTTTTTGGTTATTCGTAGATTAAGCCCTTATTTTCTTTAAAAATTATATTTTGATCCTCAAACTTTTTTAAAATCAAATTTTCACCCCTAATTTTCCAAAATTATATTTTCACCCTTAAACTTTTCCAAACTTACATTTTCACCCCTAAACTTTTCCAAAATTACATTTTTACCCCAAAATTTTCCAAAATTTACCATTTCCCCCTAACATCCAAAAATTACTATTTTGCCCTCAAATTTCCAAAAATTACATTTTTTACCTCAAATTTTCCAAAAGTTATATTTTAATCCTAAATTTTCCAAAAATTTCAATTTTGAGTCCCAAATTCCTCAAAAATTACGTTTTCATTTTGAATTCTTTGAAACTATGTTTTTGACCCCGTTTGTTTTGTTTTTTTGTTCTTCGATATTCATACACGAAATTTAATTATTATTCTTTCGTATTTTGTATTCTATTCATTTTATGTTTAAACTTTGTGCATTTATTTATCTGCTTAATTATTTTGTTTCATGTTATTTAATCTTTGCTATAAACTGCCCATTCATATTTAATTTACACATTCGTTTTCAAAATTATTTCTACATACAAGTAAACCTTTAAAACCGAGGCAATAACCTGTTTGTGTGGAAATCTCAAAAAATCATGTCCTAACGTGTTTGGTGTGATTTTTCGTATAATCTACATGAATCGAATATCCTCGTCCAAACTTTTCAAATGCCCTTTAATTTCTAGATTCCAAGAACGTCGTGCCCTAACGTGTTAGACACGACTTCAATTCCCCGAAAAATTTGAAACATACGAGCATTTTTCTTCTAATCTAATTTTTGAAAATCACATGAAATAAGTTATGTGTCCGAGGATCGTATTTTAAACTAAAATTTCAAGTTCTCAAAAAATATACAAATAATTTTAAACAAAAACGAGGCAATATCCTTTCCTGTGAAAACTTAGAAAAATTATGCCCTAACGTGCTGGGTATGATTTTTCATATAATTCACGCGATCGAAATATCCTCTTTAAATCCTTTCAAAATGTCCTTCAATTTCGAAATTCCGAGAATGTCGTGCCATAACGTGTTGGACATGGCCTCAATGAAATTCTAAACACACAGGTGTTTTATTCCTTGTATTTTAAATTTCGCTCGAGATTTCAAAGTTTTAACAAACAAAGACCCGAAAGCAATTAACATGGTACCAATTTTGAGCGTGTGAGGGTGCAAATCCTTCCTCATACTTAACCGACTCCCGAACCCATTTTTTGGATTTCGAAGACCAAAATATTTTTTTCAAAACGAATTTTAAACGTTTTGTGGTGATCCAATCACACCATATAAAAAGATTGATGACGACTCCATATTTCGATTTTTAAAATATTTTTCGAGACCTGTTTGTTTTCCAAAAATAAACGTTTCGACAAGGGGCTCATTTAGACGACAAAAAAACCCAACCATTATCCCTCTTGAGGCCTTTACACAACTCATGACCTCTTTCAATATCCTCATTTCCACTCCAATGGCTAGTCCTAATACTACCATAGGCATGCCATCAACTATCTCAAACACTCAGTGTTGGATTGGTGTTAAATGTATAATATATTCGTTGCAAATTTGTATTTTTTTCGAACAAATTGGTTATGAATTACGTTAATATCCTTTGTATATTAGCTCACTAATAAAGTTTTGCATGTCCTCAATGATTTTGCATGCAAAGCTAAATGAAAGCAAATATTAGCTCACTAGTAAAATTTTGTTCCATTGGGTTTTCTTAATAAAGTTTTTAATAAGATAACATATTATGTATATTATAATATGTATACTCTTTTTCAATCACGATGAATTTTTAGCAAGATTTTAATAAAACACATCATTTACTAATGGGCATCCAATGGTTTATTATCACGTGAATATCCTTCAAGATGAATACAAATTTTATATACATTAGGACTTAGATGTTCGTTTTAATTTCTAGATTTTAACGAAACATTATAAACATTTTATCGATTAATAAAATTTATATCTTATTTCTTGTCATTTTAATTTCTCTATTATTTATCATAATTTAGGGTTAATTTTTTTTTTTTTTGAAAACGGTTAAAAAGCATTGAATAAATATAAATTTAACACAAAAAAAAAAAAAAGGGAAGTAGTTGATCCAAGTCAAGCAATCAATTTCCAAGAAAGTGAGCAGAATATTCCCGCAAGGCGTGGCACGATTTACAGGATTTAACAGCTGCACACCATTTCCAAGGACAAAGAAAACACAAAGCAACTCAACAATTGACTAAAATAACCCCTAACAGCCCTCTCTAATCGTGCATAAATACCATCCCATTTTGCAATCTTTGCGAGCATCCCAGAAATTCTCTGCTTCTTCTTTACTCCTTTCTTTCTGGCTTGGATACATCTAATTTGGGTTCTTTCTGGCTTGGATACATCTAATTTGGGTTCTTTCATTTTAGTTTTCACTTATCTCCAAGCGAGAAATATTTACTGAGTGAAAGCTGAACTGAAAGATCAAATATGTATCGTTTTCGGAAATTGTTGAGAGGAGAAAGGTACTTATTTAAACCCACTTCATACTTCTAATCATTGTATTTCATATTTTGTGCTATTATTTATTATTTCAGGTTTTTTACTTAAAAAAAAACCTATTTCCTAAAATAATTATGGAAATGGATATTTTGATTAATATTTACCGGAATGGGTGATTTTACAAGGACGTGCTGAATTGATATCGTTTTTAAGAGAAAATAAAAAAAAGTACGTCTAGTTGGAAGCGGTCAAAATATTATACCCTATTTTATAATTAGTGTTGTTATTTTTAGTGTTGATGTGGCAAAAATGTTTCTAATTAGAAGTATTTTTTAGATTTCTCTCGAAAATGCTTCTAACTGGGTAGAGGATAAAATTGTTTTGAGTTGGATGCGTTTTTTTTATTTTTCCTTGAAAATAACGTCAATTCAACGCATTTTTGTAAAATCAATCAATTCCCGTAAATATTAGGCAAAACGATCCATTTTTATAATTAATTTAAGAAATTATTATTTTTAGTTAAATAAAGTCTACTATTGCTCTGTTTCTATGGATTATAAATTTATAATTTTTTGAGATACAGATCTATTTAGGTATAAAAATGATGAATACAGGCAGGAAGAAATGGGTAAAGGTTTGACATTTATTACACTGTCTAAATGTGTTAGTTCAAATGGCAAGGAGTTGATGTTATTTGAGTAAAGTTTATGAACAAAGAGTTTTGCCTGGATTTTCAACGGAAAAAGTGGAAACCCACTTCAACCCAAATATTTGGAGTAGTTTTCATTTGTTGAACTCTAACATTGTGCTCATTGGCCAAAGACTGTTCTCCCATCGGTGCTACCTAATCAATCAGCGACATCAATCTTTTATAACAACAATGATGGTACTAATGATAACGAAGTATAAAAAATTAATTTTTTTTTTATCGCTGAAGCAATTTGTGGTATCAATATTATATAATATATGATATCTGATAAAAAATATTTTCTTAATAGTACCGCACCGAAATAAATTAATAATTAACATTTTTTTTTTAGTTATTATGGTTGGGTTTGAAGGGAAGCAAGGATGGGGGTTGTGTTTGTTTTGTTTCAGCTATGTCTCTTCATTTCGTGTTGCTTGCAATTTTTTCTTTCTTTTATTTGTCTCGGGCAGTGTAGTGAGGGGGCTGGGATTGACGTCCCTATCTTCTTGTAGTTCATGTAAGAAATTTGGCAAGAAAATAGCTTCTTCATCCTGGCTTGGGATCATGACAGGTCACATTGGTGAGTAAGAAATTTTTGTATGCTTGAAAATTTATTTTATAATATGATTATATTTAAAATAGAAAAGTTATTCTATTCTCTGCACTATTACACTTAAAGAGCTATTTTATAATGTGAAAATATTTTAATAATTTGAAAGTGTTCAAACAAATAATTTTAGCAATCTGCCACCAACAAACAAACCAAGCAAAACACAAGTACAAGAAAACAATTTTTTTTTTTTTCACATTATATCATTGCTGCATCTAATCTCACAATCACCGCTATTTTTACATTAAGTGTAGATAAATATACCGTCCGTCCAAACCCACTCTAAGTCTTAACTATTTCTTTTGTTTCCAATTAAACAGAAGGAAACAGGGGAAGTAGTAGGTCGGCTGTTAGAAAAAAGCTGTACAAATCCAGCATTCAGGTATGGTGTGATTAATTAGTGATTGATAGATTATACATACATTTTGTCAAATTGTAAAATGGTTTTGTATATACAGAAAGCTAAAAATATTCTTCGGGTTAAAACTGGATTGGCCAAAAAAAGAGTGATGGGTGAATCATTAATGGCAACCAAACAAGATGCCGCCAAGACAGTGGCAAGCCTAAGGTCTCTGAACATGAAAAGGAATGAGCTCAGGGATAAGCTGAATAGTGCAATCGATGACTTGGTGAGGTTGCGAGCTTTGGAGACTTGGTTGATGGGTTTCCTTTGAAGTAGATAGCATGATTCATGAATAAATTAAATTCAAGGATAGGCAAGTTTTAATCGTAATAGGTTGTTCCCTTCCTCGAAGAATTGTTTTTGCTTAAATATGTTTCATTTTGGTCAATCTGTAAGATTCATGGCTTTGTGTTTTCTTTAGTTCTTGTTGTTACATTTCGTTGATGAAGATGATGGGCGATGTTGGTCTAAACCAACACCAATAACTTTGTTTTGGTTTAATGTGATTGTTGGATCTAATTGAATTGTTGGGTTCATGCTTGATTCAATTCTGCTTAATTGCTAAAACTCATTTTTATTGATTTTGTATTTGGGTCACTAAAATTAATTAAATTTATGTATGTATTTGTATTCAACAACATCCAATGCTGCACCTCTGAGTTCACCCCTAGCAATGCAACAACCAAACAACAACATCAATAACGATGGCGACATTATTCCCTCAATGCCCATCCACCTATCTACATTGACATTAATGCTAATGTCTTTATCCACAATTGAATAAATACTCTCCATCATTAACAAAATAACTAACTGAAATTCCATTTATACAATTGATTAAAAAAATTGAAGTTTCATTTTTTTATACAAGGATTATTTTTACTCATAATCTTTTTCAATTCTTAAATTAAAGCAAAAACGAACTTAAGCGTTTTGAACTTACACTCTCCTAATTATTACAGTAACAATGATGTTAACTAAATTAATGTTCATACATTGAAATTACATTCTCAAAATTTCAACATATCAATTTTATATATCATATTACGCGTTGAAGCAAATTTCATATATAATTTTAAAATTCATCTTCTAATAAAAATGAATAACTAAACAAATTAATTACTCTAGAATACCAATAACAATGAATAAAGAATAAGTTTTTTTTTTTAATATATTGGTGTGATTACATAATAGCATACGCACACACACTTTGCACACATAGATGCTCGAACTCGAGACTTTTAGGATGAACATCTATTTTTCCACTGGAATTACTTGTTGGATTCTAAAAAATTAAGTTTTGGAACAAGATTAAATATAATAATATATAACTAAAAATTAAAATCACTATCTAATAAATTTTAAGAGCCGCCCAAAAATAAAATTTTAAAAATTGTCACAATAATTGATAATTTTGGGCTTGATTAGATGTTTTTTTTATGAATTATAATAGCGATTAGTGTGATTCGAATCCAAATTACACCAAAAACAATGAACACCTTTAATCATTATGTCAATATACGGAATTCTTGATTAAATATTTTTTTTTATTAGATAATTTGAGGATTAGTATTTACACATAAAATAAGAATATATTCACACTATATATTATATTTAAAAAAATCTTAAATTAAAATTTTCGAATTGGTCCTTGAAAACTCGAACCCGAGTCTATTTTATGGTTCAACATTCCCTTTGCTACATGCTATTATGGGAGTCCCATAGTCATAGGGTTGAAACTTGGTTGTTAAAAATTGTGGTTTATTTTGGACAGGGAAAAAGAAATTCAAACAACCACCGATACTGACAGACGATCGACCTATAGATTAGCTTACGGAAATGGGACGACAATCGCGCGACTCTTGCGAGAAAGCACCGTCCTCACCTAAGCTTCTTTGTTTTCGTCTAAGCACCCCCAGCCCCACTTTAACTTCCCCGTAGTTTCGTCGAAAGGTGGTCGTCGCTGTTGGAAGGATCACATAATTGTTTATATGTAGAGAAAGTGAGTACGCCTAGAACTACTAAGAATTGGGTCTTACAACACTACCGTAAAAGGTGCCCACTTACGTGGCTTTTTCAATTACGAAATTGATTTGAATGAATTTTTTTTAAAATTAATTGAATTAACAAATTTTATTTTATCATTTTAATTTAATTTAATTTTTTTAATTAAATAAAATTATGTGTTAAATTAAAAAAATAAACATGTTAAATTAATATTTCTTTTTTATGAAAGAAAAATTTAACTATACCACCTAATCAAAATCTAAGATTCAACTACTTTACTATTCCCAAAACATCTTAAAAAAACCTCATATTCTAATAGTATACATAAAACGTCAAGATATTTCAGAAATAATAATATTTTCTAAATATTTATATAGATGGTGTTCTACATAATACTGTAAAAATGGATTTTTTTTAATACGATTATTGTCTTTGTATATCGATGACATCAAATTCTTTAACTCCACTAATTTTTATTTAAAATTTTAAATCATTTTCGCTTATAATAAAAAATAAATAATTTTTGTAACTAATTATATATTTTAATTATTTTTATAAAAAAAAATCATGATTTGTGGACTGCCGATTTCGTTAAATATGTAAATTAATGTAAAGATAAAGTGTGATGTGACATTAACCTAACTTTGAAAACAAGCAGAATCTTTTGTCATCATACCAATTACTTTTTGAGATTTTCAATTTGCATAATAATTCTTAGCACCCACCTTTATTTGTTAAAAATTAAAATAAATTTATTTAAAAGTACTACTGATATTCTAATATGGTCGAAATTTCGAGTATATATAAATGCACACACACACACACACAGCTAATCCTTGGAGTTGGTAGTCTTTGTTTCATTTGGTTGTTTAAAGTTGCAGAGGTAAATGGTAACAGAAATGGAACATTTGGAAAATTTGCCAAATCAGGGAAGCGAAAGGTGTTTGCAGAGCAGAGTTTTCATCATCTCATCATTCTGCTCCCAGATTATTCGCTTCCCTAATTTGGACGATTTTACTTGCGTTCCTTCATCACCCTCTTCTCTCAAGTTTCTCATCCAAAATCACCGGAGAGAACCTGGAAATATACTTTCACCTCTGCAAAAGTTTTCGAGCCTCAAACAGGTCAAACAAATGCTTCTCTCTCTCTCTCTCAACCCTTCAATATTTCCTCTGTTCGCTTTTCGCTCTTCTTTGTTTCCATGAAAAGTTTGAGAAGAAAAAGAAAAATTGATATTAACTTAAGGAAAGTCATTATTACTTTTATTTGATTGGAGAAATTATTTTATCCACGTTTTTCGTTATTCGTGTTTTCTTTTAAATTATTCAATATTTTTTATCGTAACCCAAATTTTAAATTCGAATTTTAAATTCAAGTTTAAAATTCGACTTAATACTCAATATTTGAGGTTTAAGATTTAAATTTAAGATTTGAAATTCGAAATTGAGATTAAATTTAAGGATTCAAAATTTTAAATTTAATATTTAAAGTTTAAGATTCAAGTGTCAAAATAAAAAAATTAATAAAATATTATTAAATAATTAAAAAAAATTATGAGTATTATAATAAGTATAATCCATATATAATTTCTTTTATTATTTTTTGGAGCTTTCAATGGTTTCTTTAATGATTATTAGCAGCTTTTAATGGTTTCTTTAATAATTTTTAGCATCCCATCACTCAAGACATATTGTACAAGAGTAAAGTCAAATAAAGATTGTACCAAGAATTTTAATATGATTTTATCTTTAAAGAATTTCAATAGGATGAAAGTCAAGTGTAAAAGATGATGTATTAGAATTTCGTTTTCGTAAATTAAGTCGATAATTATTATTATTAAATATTTAATGAATTGATATATAAGTGAATTAAATTTTGGTATAAAAATTTTAATGATTGGATTGTTAATTTAAGTAGAAGAATCAAATCATAAAAATCGTAAAAGTTAACCGTTATTGATTTTATTAGTTAAAAAGATTTAATTAAAAATGGTTCATGGGTGTAAGTGGTAATTTGAACTATATTTCTTTTAGGAGGACAGTTAGTGCATTAAAATTGAGTGGTTTTTTGCTAAAAAATTAATTAAAAACCTTAACTATTATTATTATGTTAATAATAAAATAAAACAAACACAAAAGCCATCATCTTTATTTTTGGCTTTCACCACTGAAATACCATTTTCGAAGATGAGAGAATCGGCTATGGAGTTTCAAACTTTGGCAAACATTTTTGAGCTCTTTACGTGTAATTTTTATATTTTTGAGATCGTTATAACTCGATTTGGCTAATTTGTATCTCTGTTTTCAAAATTGTTAAGGTTTCTTAAAATTATCATCTATGAATTTTAGAATGTTTTTAATAGAAAATGGTAGATTTGAAAGCTAAAAGATGTTTAAAGATTATTTTGTTAAAGTAATTTTTGTTACTTTTGTATTTAGGGATCAAAATTAAAAGTGGATAAAAATTGCATGAAATTTCAGTAAATTCAGGTTTTTGAGGGTTGTAGAAAGGTATAATTGAAACGGGAATGAAAAAAAGGTTCAATTGTGAAAGTGATAGATGTTTTGGTGTAAGGGATTAAATTGAATGAAAAGCAAAATTTTCAAGAAATTGTGTAAAATGAATAAAAAATGTCATATACATGAATGGGATAATTTAAATTGTTTTGAACTAATAATTGAAAATAAATTACTGTATAGAATTAGTCATTGACACTCTTGTTTTTGTTGTTAGCCCCTACTAAATTCATAGAGTTTAAATAAATTTAATTTGTTTGTTGAATTATATTTGAATGTATACTATTGTTTTATTGAAAGTTTGGATTGGTTAAGAGATAGTACTCGAATTGGAATTAGACTTAATCATAATGAAATAGTATGGGATTGAATTGTTGATATAATCCTAATGAACTTAGTAAAAGTCTCACATACGAGATTACGGGTTGATGCCCGATGATTCAGAGCTCTAGTATTTGTTGCGGATTAGAAGATACATGTAATACATGTTTAGCTCGTACAAGTAATTTGATGTCGTTTTGTAACATCCGTGTGTTTGAACCGGATTTGGAATAGTGATAAATTAGAATAGAGAATAATAAATGTTTAGTGAAGTAAGGAAGGTTAAATTTTTTTTTTTTAAGGATTAAATAGTAAAGGAGAGAAAATATGGGGGATTAAATAGCGAATTATCTGAAATGAATTTTGAGTCATCATGGGAATTAGATTGATTGAGGAGGGGCAAAAGAGTAATTTGGTGGAAGATATTTTTTTGGAGGCAAAGTTTTGGGCCAAAGTGTAAAGTTGAAAGGCTCAAGGACTAAGAGTGTAATTTTACCATTTTTCTTAAGTGAGATATTTTAAGTGAAAATTCTAGAGAATTTGAGAGAAGAAAAAGCTGGTTAAAAAGATGAAAATATCATCTTTTTCATTAAGTTAGCCGTCCATGGCCTTTTTTTCCATTTCCAACTTTTGCTTTTATTCCAAATAGGTCCTTCCATCATTTTTAAGCTTTCCAAACTCCAAAACCTTCCATTTTCTTTGGAACTTCTGAAAGAAAGTCATAAAAGAGAGTTATTAGACACCTTAAACTTCTTATAGAATTAATTTTGAGGTGTGAGAGAGATAAAGGACTAAATCGAGAAAATTTGAATTCAAGGGTTAAGGTAAGAAATGGTTAAATCCTCATGATATACATGTATTTTACTGTTATTTAGCATGGAAATCATTGAATTATAGCATTTAGCTTACATGTGTTTGTGTGAAATTGAAGAGAAAGAGAAGAGAGGCAAGGATCAAATTGAAGACAAAGGAAAAGAATAGAACAAGGGGTAAAAGAGAAGGAAATCAGCCTTTTTGTTGTAAGTACTACAAGAGTTTTGAACTATGGTTTAATTTCTCTAATGGTATATGAATTATTAGCATAGAAATTGTTAGATAGGTACTTGATTTGAATGTTTATAATGATAAAATGAAGGGATTAATGTGTGATTTAGTAAAACAGTCTGGACAGAACAGAGGATTAACTTCGAAAATTCACTAAAAATTGTATATAAAGAGTTAAGGATCCTATTATATATAAAATTAAAGCTTATTGAGTTTAGTTTCATATGGAAGAAACGGTGACGGAAATGGATCTGTAAATTCTGAGATACAACTGATTTTGTGTAACAAGGTCAGAGTAGGTACGAGTTCCCCTGTTCTGACTTTGAAAAATTATAGAAAAATGTAGAAAATTATTAAAGACTGAAATTTATATGGATTAATCCTTAATGAGTCTATTTTCAATAGAAACAGACGGAAACATCATTTGATCTTTGTACTAAAAGATAGATAATTTTTAGTGAACAAATGTCGAAACTGTCAGGCAGCAGCGAAGGGGTAAATTGAAAGAATTTACTGTACAAATTGGCTGAAGTAAAAATTCTGGAAATTTTATGGTAAAAATATGGTTGAGTCTAGTTTCAGAAACATCAAGCGGATTATGATTTCGAATTCTGTAGCTCAAGATATAAATAATTTACTGAAAGTGACGCAAGTGAATGACTTTGAGAATATAAATGTGAAGTATTTGATGATGTATTTATGTGAGATATATCATTTATGAGAAATGATGCTAATTGAGATTGTGCCCAAGTAGACAAATTAGAACCATTGTGATATTAGTGGCATGCCATTAAGGAACACTAGCGCGCTCTCTGATTAGCACTGTGTGTGCTCTCTGTTTAGCACGTCTCGTGCTCTCTGTTATTAGCACTGTGTGTGCTCTCTGATTAGCACTTTGTGTGCTCTCTGATTAGCACTTTGTGTGCTCTCTGATTAGCACTTTGTGTGCTCTCTGTTTAGCACTGTGTGTGCTCTCTGTTGCCCAGCACTTATGTGCTCTCTGTTTGTTCCGTATATCCTAACGGTTCTATGAAAGTCTACTAAGGGCTAAACTACAGAAAGTGGATAAAAGTGTAAGTTGTACCATTGTGGTAAGTTACAGGTTACATGTAAGAAAAGCAAGAAGTTTATATGCATGAGTACTTAAATGATCATTCATTACTTTTGTAGTGCTTACTAAGCCTTCACCGGCTTAACGCGTTTATTTTAACGCGTAGGTACATGGAATACAAGAAGGTAGATCGGGACCTCTCATTACATCACATCACTTGGAGCTCAAATTTTGGTATATTACTTTTGATGTAAAATGACATGTACTATGGAACTTATATGTGTACTTATTAGATAAACAAAAATGTTGTTTTGTGTGACGAAATGAAATGAGGTATTTTGGATAAAAAAAAAAGTTGCATGACTCGGTTTATTTTAATGTAATACTTTTATATCGGGTTTATGCATATGAACCGGATATAAGGGTGTTACACGTTTTATATGTTTAGCCCAGACGAGTAACCTATCATGCATTTTAAGTCTTAACTAGACTATTTAGTGTATCATTAAAGGTTTAGTCCAGACGGGTAACCTAACATTAATATATACGATTAGCTCGGACGAACATATGATATTATTTCACCTGTGCACTGAGTTCTTTTACGATGTTTCATCAAGTAAAAATAAAAGATGGAAAAATGTGGAACTATGAAATTGATGTTGGCAAAAGATGAACATGATATGGATATGAGATGCAAATTGACTTGTGATTGATATATGGTATTATTTGATGTTATAAACATGGTTATAAAGCAAAAGTCTCACTTACTTTGATGTTTACTTTATTATGTTATGGTAGGGAAGTTGTTTGCATAATGATTCATGCATTTGTTAAATGATTAAGGTAAGCTATTTGTTTATATTGTATGAGCTTAGTAAGTATTTATAATATTTGCCACTGTTACTACTTTCTCTATAGATTTTAGACGTATGGAATGTGTCGATCAGATAAACTAGAAGCACACACGTATCATCTTTCGTTTCGGTACACTTTTGTTGTTTCGAGTTCAGTTATATGTGGCATGTACATAAGATGATCAAACACTTGTGAAGGCACATATATGTGTTTTGGTTTGGTTGATCTTTACTTATGAGTATATATATTTCTATATGATAACTTGATGGAATGCTGTCTAGTTAATGCAAAGTTTGGTATTTAGAATTGTGAAAGTGGATGGAACAGTTTAGAAGTTGATATGTATATGATCTAGTTAATAACATGAGTTGATTTATGGTTATAATTTTGATTGTGATGGTGCCAAATATGGCATATTGGTTGCATGTTTAGATGGTTATTGAAATTGAAGTTTTGGCTTAAAACATACATGTTTTGAATAGGTTTTGTTGGTTGTTGAATGTATAAGTTGTTAAGTTTGGTAAAATAAGAAACTAATGTGATGCGGTTGAATACTCTTCTAAGTTGGTTAATTACATGTGTTGGTATAAACGTTAGTTGACTTTGTACAGGGTATTTGGCCATTTATGTATTATTTGAAACATTGGTTTGATTTGGTACACGATAGATAATTAAAAGATACATTTTTGCTCCACATGAGTGTGTGACTTTCACGGGTTGGCCACACGCCCATGTAGGTACTGTAGGTTTGGTAATTTTTGAACCGCATGACCATAGTTAGTCACATGGCTTGGACACACGGTTGTGTGATTTATGCACACACAACTACAATATTTCACACGGCCGTGTGACTTCTGTTTTCATGTTTGCCCTTCTTTGTTTCAAAAGTTTTATTTTGGTGCTCATTAAATGCCAAACTTGTTTTACAGCTTTTGTATGCTTGATTGGGACTCATTAATTCACAAATAATGTGTTGTATGGATTATGAAATGATTAATTGATTTTAAGCCTGAATTGAATGTGATGTTCTCTGATAACTGTAATAGCATTTCGTATCTCAGATCTAGTGATCAGATCAGGTAAGGGGTGTTACACATGCATATTGTTCCCTTAATCCTTTTTCTATTACTTACAAAACAACCTAGAGAAGAAATGGAAAAATGGTAGTGAATGTAAGAATGAGAGATCCAGAGGGTCTTCGTGCCGTAAACAACTCTCTCACTCTAGATTGGGGTGTGATAATTCTCCCATTTTTAAAAGAAGTTTTGTTCCCGAAATTTCTTACCTGTCAAACGGATGAGGGTATAGATCCCACATAGAATTCTCTCTTTCTTAGTGGTTTCTTCCACCCTACGATGTATATATTTCGAAAATATTGTATTCTTAATAACTTGTTTACTCTCCTTGCATTGTCTAGCTTGATCGCTTGACGTCGTTCCCACGTAGACAAGCTCGCACACCCGCATAGCACAAAAGAACACAGTTTGAACATCGACACAACTCACATTATCGCATCTTGCGCATAGAGACAATTCACACGATGAATTCAGGCGCAATATTAAATACTCTGCATGAGGTACAATGAATAACAGTCTCTGCGTTCAAGCAATTTGCGAACGGTCTTGGTAAAAGGCTTGATGCATAGTTCCGCGGAATGTCACAGCATATAGACTTGATAGACGATCTTGTGGGTTGTCACCACGATGTGGATTGTCTAGCAGATAGTTCCGCGGGTTCATACTTGGCAACTATGCTTGCAGACTGATAATTTAACTTTTTTAAATTTTATTTTAAATAGTTTTTATCAAAATTATTTTAATTTTGATTTTCACAGTTACACATTAAATAATTTTTTAAGTGTGAAAGTTAGAAAATGTAAATCGAAGAATTTTCTTATAATAAATTATTGAAAACATTTCATTTTTAACAAACATTGATTGAAAAATGAGATTCATATCACACTTATAATCAAAATGCTTAGTGTTAACCATAGAATGTGTCACTACATAGGAAAACATTCATAAATGTATACACACATTGTATATAATATATTAGTTTACATATCGTTGTATGGTATGAATTGATTGTATTTATTAATTATTTCTAAACTTCACGTAATTTTATATTATACTTAACACAAAAAATAAAAAGCTTAATGATAAAATTGAGCACTAATGTTTGTATATTTTGTTAAAATGATCTTAATTGATTTTTTTTAACGGTACTTTTATTAAATCTATTAAAAAAACAAATTGAAAGAAAGAACAAAGTTTGATGCTAAAAAAATGTCCAAAAATACAATTAAGATCATTTTGACAAAACATACTAATGTTAATGATCAAATTTATCATTAAGCCAAAAATTAAACGTAAATTACACTTGATCTTATTCTACTTTAAATGTGATATATATTTAGTTTTAAAAAGCCTGAAAATTTTCTAAATAAATTAGAATCAGGCATTGGATATGTTGATGAGTTTTATCTCAATTTATCATATAAGTCAATAGAGGAGAAGGGAATATATGAAACTGTAATTTCATGTTATTCATATCTTTTTTTAATAAAAAAAATGATCAATCATATTTTTCCTTTTAAAATTTAGCATTTTCCTTTTAAAAAAAAATTTAAATCCAATTGAAAGTACTAAAAATTAAGAGAAAAAAAAATAATTTATCATTTCTCTATCAAAAAATATATGAATGATGTGAAATTATAATTATATACGATATTTTTTTCGTGAAGAGATATGTTGTCAACTCTCAAGTAATTAAAATAATAAAATTTTTGATGTTTAAAATTTTTGGTAATACGTGGAACGGATCTCTTATTATACTTATCCTATTCCAAATGTAAAGCGTTAATTAGACATATTTAAGGTCACATAATATTATATATTACTTTTAATTATAATTAAAGTTAATAATAGAAAGAAATGATTTTTCCCCCAAAAATAAACATCCACAATTAATTATTCAATTATTAAAATATGATAAATTTATTTGTTAATTATGCGACAATTTGTAGGGTGAAACATGACAATTATGATATTAAATTAACAGCTAGAACACACTATTAATCACAATGTATAATATTTTTAAATATATATATATATATATATTTAAAATTTAATTTTGATTTAGCTTTAAAATAAATTATTTTTAAATGACAACATTTTTATAACACTCACTTGCATTTTTTTTTATTAGACAAATAAGTGTTTCACAAAAAGAAATTAGTTTAAAAAAAGTTTTCTTTAAAAGAATTTCTAAAAATAATTTTAATATAATGGCAACAATTTAATGTATTATAATTTTATTCAAGTAAAAAAATTAATATAAAAATTATTATGTATATTAAACAATAATACAATAAAGATACATTTTACTAATATAAAAATAATAAAATTAATTTTTGAAATAATAATACATTAAACAAAATAATTTATTCCAAAACTAAATAAATTCATTAAATTTATTATTTTAAATAATTTAATTCTGGAATCTCTTATTTTTTTAATTATGCAATAAATTTATTATTTTATATAAATTGTTCTCAATAGTTTTGAAAAATGTAAAATTATAAATAATACAAATATTTTTTAACAAATTGTAGGATAAAAAAAACCAACCCATATCATCAACTTTTTAATTTCATTAAAAGCTTATTATTTATTGCATGTTACAATTTTTTTTTTTTGGTGTACAAGAAAGTAATAAAAAAATTACATTAATATATTAATATTCAACGGTTTCTCTATAAATATCTTTAAATTTTTATTCTGATCAAAAATTAATTTTGTAATGCAATCAACTTTCATGTTTTTTTTCTAGGAATATAATTATCTATAAAATTGATATTTAATTATTATCTTATCATATGTGTATTAAAATTACCTACAAATTCCTAATTATATAGATATTTAATTTTTAATTATTAAAAAAACTTTCATTTTTCTTTTCTCACATTGTTTAAATACTTTGTCGTGAACCAATTGGATTAAACAATCCACGTCACTATAGCAAATGAAAACTGAAATACTGAATCAGGTTCGAGAATTAAATAAATTAATAATGTTGTTTGATATAGTATATAAAAGTAAATCAAATTTGGTATGATATACTAAAAATAAAAAAAGAAAGTAGTGGGTGCATTTCAATAAATTAATAATTTTATAATAATGTAGGTGCTCTTAAGATGATCAAAGTGGGCATGGTGAAAGTTTTTGCCCGTATAGACTTAAAGTTGATTCTTCAAAAATCACTTTTGATTGGGATATTTCTTTAAGGGCGGCCCCGAGAAGGGGTCAATAGAAACCAAGTCGGTAGTTGAGGCAAGCTAATGGGTTGGACTTTGCTACCTCAAATCAGGAAGGTTATCTTCCAATGCGTGATATGAGGAATTTTTCTGATATGTCTGGAAATCAGCATAATAATTTTGGGGGATTAGCCAATCTCCAATCACCACGAATTAAGGGGGATATTAATACTGGAATTATGATCAAAACAAAAGATTCGATTGGATTGAATATGGGAAAAGGCTCTTCAAGTGGGCTCATGGATGTTAATTCTAAAGAGGATAATAACCCAATCATTGCTGTTGATGGGAAAAAACGCCAACGGGTTGTTCGAAATGATGATGAACCTGAAGGTATCAATGTTGAAACGGCTGACTCTGCTATGCAGGGTAGCCGTGCATTATGAGTATTCTAAGCTGGAACGTTCACGGGCTGGGGAACCCGCGAAACATATATCGCCTCCGAAATAAGTTGAGGAGTGTTCATCCCCAGATTTTGTTTCTTATGGAGACAAAAATCAATAATAAAATAATGGAAAAAATTCGAAGTAGTGTGGTTTTTTTCATGGGATTGACATCAGTGCTAATGGATCTAAAAGGGGGTTTATGTCTTGGTTGGAAGGCTAATGATGTGGTTACGCTTCGTAGCTACTCTAATTTTCATATAGATGCGGAGGTATAGATGAGTTGGGTAATAACAGATGGCGTCTAACGGGTTTTTATGGTCATCCTGAAGAAAGAATGCATGCATCTTCTTGGGAGTTGCTTCGTAAATTGGATAATAACCATTTACTTCCATGGTTGGTGGTAGGCGATTTCAATGAAATTGCTTATTCTTTCAAAAAGTCAGGGGGTTGTGTTAGAGCTGATAGACAAATGGAGGTCTTTCGATCAATTTTATCTAATTGTGAGTTAATTGACATGGGTTATACTAGTAATTGGTATACGTGGGAGAGGGGAAAGTTTGCTTCCACAAATATTTGTGAACGACTCGACAGAAGCGTTGCTACTAATGGTTGATGGTCTCTTTTTCTGAATTTTGCTGTACATCATCTGACACTCTTTTTAGGACCATCATCCCATCTTGGTTACCACAGATGCCACTTTGATGGATTCCAAAGGAAGGAATAGATGTAGATTTCGTTTTGATGTTGACTGGATTTTAGAAAGGGATTATAAGATGGTGATAAAGGATTTTTGGCTTTCTAATTCAGATTCACTCCCTGCGAAATTGAATAAATTGGGTAACCGACTTATGGGTTGAAATTCCCATTTGCGTAGAAAGAGGAAAGTCTTCAAACAGTAACAAGAAGATAGATTGAAGGCTTTATCTTTTGAAGAGCCAAGTGATGATATTTGTACCGAATTAACAGATATCCAAATTCAACTAAATTGGGAAGCAAAAAAAGAGGTAAGATTCTGGGAACAGCGAGCTCGTATAAACTGGTTGCAACACGGGACCGTAACACTACTTTCTTTCACAATTCTGCTATGGCTAGAAAAATGCATAATTGTATTGTTGGTCTTCAAAATGAGAGAGGACTTTGGGTTGAGGATGAAGAAGGTATTACGACAATTGCTAATGATTATTTCCAAAATCTTTTCAAGGCTTCTGAGGAGAGTGATTCGGAGGCCATTTTTGAGAAAGTTAAAAGGGCATCTCTAATGAGGATAATGAGAAGTTGTTGAAACCGTTTACTAAAGAAGAGATTCGGGCTGTAGTTAAAGGCATGGCTCCTCTTAAAGCCAACGGGCTTGATGGGTTCTCGACTCTTTTTTATCAACGATATTGGAGTATTATTGGCGACGACGTCTCATCATTTTGTTTAGCTGCCCTTAAAGGAGATTTAGCCATGGAGTAGGTGAACAACACTCACATCATTCTCATACCTAAGGTCAATAAGCCGAGAACCATTACTCAGTTTAGACAAATTACTCTATGCAATGTTATTTATAAAATCATTGCTATGACTGTTGTTAATAGAATGAGTGTTTTATTGGACTCTTGCATTAATGAAACACAAGGGGCGCTTATCCCTAATCGTTTGATTTTCGATAATACTATTATTGCTTATGAAGCTTTGCATGTGCTTAAAGCTAGAAGATGGGGCTCAAAGGGTAACTTTGCTTTGAAATTGGATTTGAGCAAGGCTTACGATCGCGTGGAATGGGATTTTCTCGCTGGTATGATGGTCAGGTTGGGCTTTGATTTAGCTTGGGTTACATTGGTTATAAGGTGTGTAGCCTCGATTGCTTACATGGTAGGTGTAAATGGTGTTCTTAGCAATAGATTTTTACCATCAAGAGGTTTACGGCAAGGGGATCCCCTTAGCCCGTATTTATTTTTAATCTGTGCTGAGGGTTTTTTGACCTCGTTAAATAGCGCGATGAAGGACAAGGTTATAAAACGGGAGCGATTTGGTAGGGGCTCGTTGGCTATTAATCACTTATTTTTCGTCGATGATAGCCTCCTTTTTGGTGATGCATCTAAGATTGGCGCCGAAAATATTCAAAAGATCATTGCTACTTATGAGGAAGCATCAGGTCAAAAGGTTAATTTTAAGAAATCTCTTATTTTCTTTGGCTCTAATGTGACTAGTTCTGACAGAGAAGTGGTTTCTGCTATTTTGGGGGTTCGAACTTCATCAAATCCAGAAAAATATTTGGGCCTTCCTATGATGATTAGGAAAAATCGTAATAAAGCTTTTAAACATTATGTGGACAGATTCAATAAACAGATTGATAGCTGGAATGTCAAGTTTCTATTTATGGGTGGTAAGGAGACACTTATTAAGTCAGTTTTTCAAGCATTACCTGTGTATGCTATACAATGTTTTCTACTTCCTAAATTTGTTTGTGAAAAGCTAGAGATAATTCTTAACCAGTTTGGGTGGCAAAATGTTCAAACACAGAGAGGTATTCATTGGAGTTGCTAGAAATACCTTTGTATGCCTAAATCTGAGGGGGGTCTTGGTTTTCGTGATTTAAAAATGATGAATATAGCTCTACTAGCTAAGCAATGCTAGCGTATTTGGACTCAACCAAATTGTTTGTTATCGAAAGTTTTAAAGTCACGTTATTTTCCTCACACTAGTTTTATTAATAGTAGAATGGGATCTTACCCGTCACTTACTTGGAGAAGTCTGTTGGCTGCAAGGGGTTTGCTAGAGATGGGTACGGGTTGGAGGATTGGAAATGGTACCAATGTTAACATCTGGAACGATCAATGGATTCCTAACTCTGTTGATGGGCGATTAAAATGTCAGTCTATTAACACAAATTTTACTATGATATCTAATTTACTCATTGATAATGGTACTTGGAACATGGAAGCTTTGCGTTCAGTAGCTGATGTAGATCAGATCCAAGATATCTTATCCAACCCAATGACTGATAATGCTTAAATATGACATACTTTTGGATATTAAATATATATATATTTTAGAGTATGATCCTATTAAATATGGGCTATTTATTGTCTTTTTATTTTATAGGGACTCAAGTGGTGATAGAAGATAAATTGGAGACAAAAAGCATGATTTTGGAGGAGAATTTGAAGTTGTGTGAAAGATGGAATGCTAAAAGAGAGAGTTTATAGGACAAAAAAACTTGGTTTTATTTTATTTTATTTTTTAAAATATATTTTATATTAGGATTTAATATTTAAGATATTATTTATTATTTAAATTTGTATTTAGTTTATGTTTATCTTTTTGTATTTATCTTTTAGAGTTTAAATTGGATCCAATTAAAGGAATTAAATGTTAGATATAATTCTAATTATCTTTTAGAATCTAGATTGGATTCAACTAGGAATATTATGTACTATAAATAGGGGGTGGAGTGATTGAATTATTCATTTCCCCATTCATTGAAAAATCCTCCATCTCCCTAAATCCTTACTCCAATAAAAGCTTTATTCTATTATCTTTTGTTCTTCCCCAAAATCATGAGTAACTAAAAACCCTTCTAGCTGAAGGTTATCAAATAATCCTCCAAGTTCATGAGACTTAGAATCTGCGCTTAATTCTTCTCACTCGGGTATTCATCAATTCTCTGTATTACGAGATCGATGCTTCCGTCCAAAATCCCTACAAAAGTAATCTTATCATCTTGTGCAAAGCCGGCCACTTTGTGTGTTTTGAGAAGGTTACACAATCGGTTCGCTAACTTTCTACGTCAAAGGTTGCCAAGCCAAAGAGACAAAATGGCGTGGCATTCATCGTTGGGAAAAGGTGATCTAGTGTAAGACAGTCACATTAGAGCGACGGTTAGCTAGAGTCAAGTTCCTCTAAAAACTATATCCGGAGCTGGTGGTCGTAGGCGTTCTCTTCCACTATAATTGGCTTATTCGGGCACGAGAAGAACCATCCAAAGTCTATGATTGAATCGAGGAAGAATCAAGATAACCGGAGGCTCAATCTCTAAATATCGATAAAACCCTTCTTCTTTCAACTTGTTTATTTTATGCTATTTATTTTTACTTTGACTTTCTTATTTTCTATTTCTTTTAATTCTATTTTCTTTTATTTTTAATTTTGTTTCTTTTATTTTCCTTAGATCGCGGTACTTTTCTTGGGCACGATTTGGCCCACGATCTCGACAAACATGACTTTTTACGACTCTCCAGTCCCTGAGGATTAGACCCTACTTCCCTTTGACTATTATTTACTTTAATTTTCGGAATAGGTTATATTTGGTGTTGCCGACGACACATCACTGACTCATTCGAATCTACAGGATATTAAGTGTTGGCGAGATGACGGTTGAGGTGAATATACTAGTAAGAGTGGCTACAGACTCTTACTTGCTGACAGTATTCGATTACAAAGCATGCCTAAGGATATCCAAAAAACTACAACATCTAAATTTTTTACAACACTTTGGGATCTTCGTATCCCTCAAAAAATTAAGATACACTTTTGGAAAACTTACAAAGACTACCTTCCTACATATGGGAATTTGACCAAAAGACATCTTAATAGTGCTGGTTGTTATCCAATGTGTAATGCAAACATGGAATCTGTAGATTATATCCATCGTTCATGCTCTTTTACACTTCAGGTTATGGACTCCTTGCATATTTCCTGTGCCCCCGTGTCAGCACAAACAAACTATAAACAGTGGTTTATTGATTCGTTTATAATAGGTGATGAAAAAAATAGAAAGCTATTGATTTTATCCATTTGGTCAATATGGTTTTCAAGGAACAGGATTATCCATGATGGCTCTAAACAATCAGTAGTTGACTTACATCGTTTTATCATGGGTTACATTTCTAAGATTGAATCTTTACCTCAGTTTACTATTGTTATGCATTCCTCCAATAAAAAACACTGGCGACCTCTTAGAAGGGGTTGTGTGAAGGCTAATTTTGATATGTCTTATAATGCTTAAAATAAAATATCTTTTTTTGGTGTCATAATAAGAAATGAAGAAAGGGTGAAAATGGGGGCATGTACTTACCCTCATGTTCATGTTACAGATCCCTTTATGGCTGAAGCATGAGCTTACGCACAGGCAATTTCTTTTGCGGTTGAGGCAGGGTTTCGTTGGATTAAGATTGAAGGTGATTCAATCGCAGTCATTAAACGGGTTAATTCCAACTCAACAGACAGGTCACCCCTTTGTTCAATTATTTCTAAAATTCAAAAGAAGAAAGGTATGTTTGAATATGTTACCTTTAGCCATGTTAGACGCAAATCTAATGAAGCTGCTCACTTAATGTCAAAAGAAGGCCGTCGGATACAGGGCATTCGATTTTGGCTAGAGAAGCTCCGTCATTGGTCGAAAGAGTGGTTAACGAAAATCGATTGAGATTGTCTCAACTCAGATGATCTTTACTCCATTTTGCCTTTGGAAAATCAGAAATTTCTATGTCTTTTGCTCCGATTTGGTCCAAGGTTTTTCCTCCTTGAAGATTTTCTTTTTCTGATTTTGTTGGTTTTGAGGGCTTGCTGGTTTCTGACGCTTTACCTTCCGAGCAGGTTCTTTTGTGTGGTGTGAAGTTTATTCTTCTTTTAATGTTTTTCTGGTTTTTAGTTTTTATTGGTTGAGGTTTTATTGCTTTTGATTGTTTCTGCTTTATTTATGTTTTCAAGACTTTGTATTGATTTTCCACCTTCTAGATTAATGGAAACCAACTAATTATCTCAAAAAAAAAAGTAACATGAGAAATAGGTATAATTTTTTAGGAAACGTTTATTATAAAACGTTTACTAAATAGTAACATGAATAAAATTGCAATTATACAATGACGATGGTGTCTGAAACTTTGCCTACGGTGGATCCGGTGGTCGGTGCTAATAGTGCAAACTCAAACTTCGAGATTGGTAGGGTAACGAAGAAAATCTATACTCGATCTGATTTGCCCTTTAGTTTTGATAACCCTATTATCGATTGCAATGGGCAAAAAATACTTCTAAAGGATCACAAACCGTTTTATAATTCTACTCTGATTAAAGTCTCATCGGAAAACAAACAATCTGATTTTCTAGAAGAGGATTTTTCTTTACTTGAAAGAGATGCTGTAATGAAGTTGATTGAAGGGGTGCCCTTTATAACTTTCTTCGATCATGTCGAGGATTTTATCATGCGAAGGATGGCTAAAACCATCATCATTAAACTGCTGGGGTGGCATAATTGGCTTTAACACTCTTCAAAACAAACTTTCTGTGATTTGGAATTCCAATGGTGCTGTTCAATTAATGGATTTACAAAATGACAGTTATTTAATTTGATTTCAAGATGATGATGACTACAACAAGGTTTTGATTGATGGCTGAATTATCTTTGGGAAGTACCTTTTAGTTAGACCTTTGAGAAATACCGCTTATTTCCATAGTTGTGCTCTAATTAGATGGAAAAAAGAATAAGATTGAGGGGCTGATGATTGGTAACGATTGGACCTTTGAGGATGAGGATCTCAAGTCTCATGTGCGTGATTTCTATAGGAATCTTTATACCATAGATTACCATATTACTGGTACGTTTCATTGCACTCATAATTTTCCTACGATTTTTTATATTGATAAGTCTGATCTCCTAATTGTTGTGACTGATGAGGAAGTCCGCAAAGCGATCTTTAGTATGGCTCCGTTAAAGGCTCTTGGTGTAGATGGGTTTCAAGCTGGGTTCTTTCAATCTCAATGGCATATTATGAGACCTTCTATTTGTCAATTTGTACGTGATAGCCTGGGTGGTGTTCCTTTGGATCTTACTTTGAATAGAACCCTCTTAGTTCTTATTCCAAAGATTCAAAACTCGAAGAGGATCTCGTAATTTAGGCCGATAAGCTTGTATTCTATCATCTATAAGGTCCTTACGAGAACTATCGTTAACATAATGAGAGTTCTTATGGCTAGTATGATTAGTAAGAATCAAGCTAGTTTTGTTCCTGGCAGAAATATTGCAAATAATATAATGGTGGCTCAAAAGGTTGTTCATTCTCTTAAAGGCTTCAAGAGTAACAAAATTAGCATGGTTTTGAAAATTTGATCTAGAAAAGGCGTATGACAGAATTAGCTGGGATTTTTTTCGCGATATCTTAAAAGCTACTGGGTTTCCTAGTCAATTCATACAAGCCATTGTGGACTGTGTCACTTCTTCATCATTTCAAGTATTACGGAATGGAAATATGACTGATGGTTTTCAAGCTTCTCGCAGAATTAGACAGGGTTATCCACTTTCGCCTTGTCTCTTTGTCCTCTGTATGGAGAGATTGGGACATCTTATTGATGATGTGATAGAGTTAGGTGAATGGAAGCCTTTGTCCCTATCTAAAAGGGCCCAAAGTTATCTCACCTCTTTTTTGTAGATGACCTCGTACTTTTCTCTAAAGCGAGTGTCAACCAGACGTAGGTGATTAGTAACATATTGAAGTCTTTTTGTTACTTCTCCGATCAGAAGATCAATGTCACCAAATCTCAAGTTTTTTTCTCACTTTCTACATCCTCATTCGTTACTGGACAAGTTTGCTCCATACTTGGGGTTTATTTGGGTTTGCCTCTTATTCATGATAAAGTCACGGTTAGCGCGTTTAAGTTAGACAAAAACTCTCTGAATGGGAAGCTGAGAAGCTTTAACTTGCAGGGCATATAACTCTTGCCAAGTCAGTTCTTCTATCTATACCTAATTACTTCATGTATACTGTGAAACTTCCTGTTTCAATTTGTAGGAAGATAGAGAAAATTACTCGGAACTTTATATGGGGATCATCGAGTGAAGACTGTCAAAGCCATCCCTTTTTTGCAAAATGATGACTTTCGAAAATTACTTTAATGTTGGAAATGGGAGTCGCCACCAATCCTTTATTCGGTGTGATTGGATCACCATAAAACGTTTTTAAAAAAACCGTTTTTAAAACATGTAGGTCTTCGAAATCTAAAAAAATAGGTTCGGGAGTCGGTTACGCATGAGGAAGGATTAGTACCCTCATACGCCCAAAATTGGTACCGTATTGATTATTTTCGGGTCTTAATTTGTAACATTTAAAAGCTCGAATAAAGTTTAAAATACGATCCTTGAATGCATGAGTTAAGTTTAAAAGAAATCGGGTTTGTTTGAGAATCCCTCTATTTCAAAGTAATCGAGGAAGAAAGTTACGTCCAGTGAGTTAGGACATGACATTTCGAAATCCAGAAATAATGAGCTTTCCTTCGTAAAACTTTTTAAATTTTGGGAAAAGGATGTTCGATTATCTCAATTTGAGGAAAGGTTGCACCTAGTAAGTTAAGGCGTAAATTTTCAGAATCGAAGATAAGGAAACATTGCCTCGATTAAGGGTATTCGATTATTTCGATTTGAAGAAAAATTGCATCTAGTAAGTTAAGGCGCAAATTTTCGAAACTCGAAATAAAAGAATATTACCTCGATTTTAAAGTTTTTATGAAAACAATTTTGAAAACAAACATGATAGTTTAATATGAATAAGCAGTTACTAATGGATATTAAATAACGCGAGTAAGATAAATAAGAAGATAAAATGGTAAAAAATTAAAAATGCAAAATACGAGTGCATAATGGTTAAAATTAAATGCAAATATTAATGAGAAAGAAGAATGAAGCAATCAGAGTTGAAAATGAGACTTTTTGGATACCTGGGGGCAAAATGGTAATTTTGGATGCTCGAGGGCAAAATGGTAATTTTGGGAAAATTTAGGGTTAAAAATGGAATTTTTTTATATTGGGGTAAAAGGCTAATTTTGAGAGTTTCAAGGTCGAAAATGGAGTTTTTGGACATTCTGAGGCAAAATGGTAATTTTTGAAAGTTCCAGGGTCAAAAATGGAAATTTTGGAGGTTCGGGTGTAAAAATGGATTTTTTTGAAGTTTCGGGGTCGAAAATGTTATTTTTGGAAGTTCGAGGGTAAAAATAGAATTTTTGGAAGTTTTGAGGTTAAAAATGGAATTTTTAGAAGTTCGGGGGTAAAAATGGAATTTTTGGAAGTTTCAAGGTAAAAAATGGAATTTTTGGAAGTTCGGGGATAAAAATGGATTTTTTGGAAGCTCGAGGGTAAAAATATAATGTTTGGACAATTTAGGGATCTCTAGGGCAATAAAACCATAAACAAGTGACACGTGGCAACCCCCAGGCATCTTGAAGTCAAAGGACTAATTTGAAAACCATGAAAAATTTCTGGGTCAATTTTGTAATTAAACAGAACTTGATTTGAGGATTAAATTAAAACAAATTTAAAATAAGAGGGATCGTTTGCATAAATAAACCAAAACAATGACATGTGACGGCTCTTGATGCTTTCAAAAGGTCAAAGGACTGAATTGAAAAGCATTAAAAATTATTGGGCCAATTTAAAATTAATTAAAAATACAAAAAGGACTAAATTGAAACAGTCAAAAAATGCGGAAGGACCAAATGCAAAAATATCCCTTTTCTCAAAAACACGAGAATCCTCCAGACGGGTCGGGTCGGATCGGGTCGGCCATGGGTAATAGTTCGAAACGACGCCGTTTTTGGAGCTTATAAAAATCACACAATGGTTTTTTTTCTCATTTCTTTCTTTTCTTTTTACAAAAAACACAAAAAAACCCCTTTTTTCTGTCAAAAGGTTCGAAGGCTGGTCGTGGTTCCAACTGGTGCTCCGTCGACAATCGGTTGCCACGGGCACCACGCGCTGCCGTCCCGCAGTCCTTCGGTGCACGCGCCACTGCTTCCACGTCCACGCGCCGTCCGGTAAGGTAGAAAATCTTTTCTTTTTCACTTATTAAAAACCCAGATCTGGAGATTTTAAAACTTTCCCTTCTTAAAGGGCCTCGCTTTTGTTTAAAAATCCAAAGAGATTTAGTTTCTTTGTGTAAAACTGTTTCGGTCGCTTTTGTTTTTCTTATTTGTTTTTATTTTTTAAAAAGCATTTGAAATCCATGTTAGTCCCAGATTTTAACCTTCATTTTGCCTCTCTGTGCAGATCTGTTCCCGTTGAGGCGAGAGCGACGTTTGATGTGGATCCCGACGAGACTCCGGCGACTGCAGCGGCAGTCAGGGAGTTACACAATCCTTTCATTTTCCTCTTTTTTTATTTATTAAAAATATTATTATTATTATTATTATTATTATTAGCACATTTTTTATTATTATTAACAAACATTTAATACTTAAAATGACCAATAAAATAATGTATGATAACAGTTAAGAAATTAATGCATTTAATAAATTACATATATGAAGAGTTTTAGGAAACTTAACTATAATAAATAATAATAAATGTATACGTTTGGGATACCTGAATGCCTTAGTGCCTAAGTCTTCGAATCGGGCTTGGATATAGTTTTGTTGCCTTTGTGGCTATTCGAGCATTTTTGCTCTGTATTGATCTCTGGAAAATATTAGTGTATACTGTATATTGATTTTTTTAAGTGTTTAAAACAAGGATTCATATATTGATTTTCCAAAAAAAAAAAAGGTCCTCGTAAACAGATTTCAGTTCTGGCTTTATAGCCAAGTTTACAATGATTATATTTTGTTGTTTTCCAACTAAATGTCAGTCTTGTTCTTTCTTTTTGCAGGTCGGCTTGGCAGTGACATTGGTGCAGGGGTGGCAGCAGCAAGTTGCTGGTGGTGCAACTTGGTGATGATGTGGCGACCTTCGGTTGGCTGAGGTGGAGGCAACAGCAGTAACAATAGCAGATTAGGTCTTTTGTTTAGTGTTTGGGTCACTTGGGCCCGTCTGTACTTGGGTCATTTGGGCTTAGGTTTTGGGTCTGTTAGAATCAGGCCCAGTTTGGGCTTTATAAAAATAGACACTTTGTTTGTAATGGGACTTTTTAAATTTAAAATAATTTTAATTTTAAAAGTAAATTTAAACTTAATTTAAATTTAAATTTTAAAAAATTTTAAATTTAAAATAAATTAAATCTTATAATAAATTTAAAAAGAATTTTAGTTTAAGCCCGGTCAAAATTGGGCTTCAACAAAGACAAAAAGGTGGCTCTCCTATCTTGGGATAAATGTTGTTAACCAATTGATACTGGTGGTTTGGGAATTCGTAAGTTAAGCGATCATAATAGACTGTTTCTTATGAAATTGGTTTTCGCTTTCTGTTTAATTTTGAATCTTTATGGTTTCAAGTGCTTCAAAAAAAAAATACAATATCCAAGAAACTTTTCCTACATCTATCAGGCGTAGTAACTGCTCTTTTATTTGGAGGTCCCTTATGAGAGTCTGGCCGGATATTATTCGAAATGTCTACTGGTCGGTTGGAGATGGTCGCCTAATTAATGTTTAGGATGATATTTGGCTTTGACAAATGGGTCCTTTGAGAGTGTTTTATATGGGAGGAGATCAACGAGATATGTCTATTCGTGTTTGTGATCTAGTTACAATTAGTGGCACTTGGGATTGGGATAGAATTCGTAATCTTGTTCCTCATCATATTTTAAATCATATTGTTAGGACTATGCCTCCTAATAATGATGTTGGGTCTGATTCTTTAGCTTGGAAATGGAGCGACAAAGGTGGTTTCTCCTTATCAGAGTTGTATAAAAAGTTGTTTAACATTGGAAATGAAGTTTCAACATCTCGGAAAATGGTTTAGACTACTAGTACTCCACAAAGAGTCTAAGCTTTTATGTGGCTACTTTGGCATGGGAAACTTCTAACGAATGCTGAAAGGAAAAGATGACACATGACTGAAGATGACTTTTGCCCACTATTGCAACTTCTATGGAGTCCTCTATTCACGCCTTAAGGGATTGTTCACTTGTAGCTAATAATTGGAGATCCATGGTTCCTGAACAGGTTCAAAATCATTTATTTTCTTTATCTTTTTATGATTGGCTAACTTGGAATTTGCAGGATAAAGGAGGGTTACGCTCTATTACTATGGAATGGCAAACTTTGTTTTCTATTATGTGTTGGCTTATTTGGAAGGTAAGGAACGAGTCCATCTTCTCTAACGTTTATAAAAATTCACAATCGGTGATTGATAAAGGTTGTCCATAGGCTATGAGTTATTTTGATTTTGATAGTAAGTTGAAAGGCCTACTCTCCTCTAATATGTCATTGAACTGGACACCTCCAGACACAAGTTGGATTAAATTAAATTTCGCTAGCGTTATCTTCTTGGATGGGCACAAAGTGGAAATTGGTGGTGTTATCTGATATTCTAGTGCTCGTTGGTTATAGGGTTATAACATGGCTATGGGGAGCGAATCAATCCTTAAGGTTGAAGCAAGAGCAATGCTTGAAGGTTTGTTTTTAGCATGGGACGAATGCTACAAAAGAGTTGAGGTTGAGAGTGATAATGCACTATTGATTAATCTTCTTCAGTCAGGTGGAGGTGTCAACATCAACTTAGTGGAAATACGCCTGCTACACCAGACTTTGCGAAGGAATTGGACGACTCGGCTACGACAAGTCGTAAGGGAGCTTAATACAATCGCAGACTTCATGACTAAACATACGACAACTAGTGGTTTTACAATCCAGCTTTTTCGAGATCCCCTAACTTCAGTCCGCCCACTCTTACATCATGATAGTGGCAGGATTAATCTAGTTTCTGTTTTGTTTTGTTTTGTAATCACTTTTAGTTGTCTCTTGCTAAAAAAACGATTAAGAAATTGATGTATCGATGGGGGCAACGATTGAAAGCAGGCAATTTATTTTTATTTTAATGATTTTAAAATTTATGTGGACTTTTTATAATCAATTTATTTTGCAAAGTAAGAAATAAAAATATTTATATTATTATGATTTTATTTAATATAAAATTATAAGTACAACTATTAAATTTAAAAAAAAATTAATTTAATATAATTACATTGATACGCATTTATTCAATGCATCGCATCAATACGTAAATTAGTGACAAAGACTAAATACTTCCATTTTTCATGAGAAAATGTATTGTTAGAAAATATGTTGGGAAGTATAAATGAAATGAAAAATAGATAAATAAATATGAGAATATAAATACTTTTTTTTATTGATGTGTCAAAGTAAATATTGGATAAGCTTTGTTATTCGTTTTTTTAATGATATGTGAAAGGCAAAATTTTAATAGCAACGCGATAACGTAATTCAAATTCAAGTCACATTTGAAACGATGAAAAATTATTTTTAAACTCCGTTAATTCTACTAAATTATTTCGATGATCAATTAAACAATGAAAAAAAAAATAAAATATGTTTATTTCATTGAAAATAATTTTTATGAAATACAATTAAAAATAGTTTTTATGAAATACATTAAATTTACCAATTAATATAAAATATTTTATACAAATTCATCTATATCTCACGCCAATTAACTTAAAATCCACTATATTTACTTTTAGATCAATACTTATGTGATCCACACTTACAAATTTTAAATCATAAAATTGGAAATCATTTGATCCACATATTCACCTTTAAATCATAAAACTGGTAATTATGTGATCCACAGTATTCAGTTTTAAATACAAGCTTCTGTTTTCTTTTGACTCAGACAATAATTAAATATATGATTTTTAAAAAGTTACATATATTAAAATTTTGTAATTTTATCTATCTTATAAACACCATCATTCTTTTTTATATCTGGCTCTAAAAGAATTGAGAAAAATGTGTCATTAAACGATAAATCAATAAATTTAATTAAACAATAAAAAGTTAATGAAAAGTTTTTATGAAATATGTTTAAAGAATCTACCAACCAATAAAAAATATTTTATACAGATTCATTCAAACATCAAAATATATTAATTTTTCCAATATCATTTTTAAAAAATTATTTCAAATGAAACAAACACAACCCAAATTTTAACTCTCACACAAATTAACTTAAAGTCCAATATATTTACTTTTAAATCATAAAATTGATACTCATGTCACCTACACTTCTAAGTTTAAAATCATAAAATTGGTAATCATGCGATCCACATTTTCACCTTTAAATCATAAAATTGATACTAATGTCGCACCATATTCACTTTTAAATAATAAACTTGGTAATAATGTGATCCACAATAAATAAAAAAATTTCAACTAGAAAAAATAAAAAATATTTATGATCTAAAGGTTGTATAATATATTCACCAAAGCAAGACATATATGCAAGCTTTCAAATTTCAATTATATATACACATCAAGAGACCTGCAAAGAGTGAAGTGTTATCATTGGGAGCTAAGAAAGTAAAGTTAGATAAAATGGCAACTAGGAACAAGGTTGAAGATGGGTTGAAGAGGATAGAGGAACTAACAACCAATGCTGAGCAAATACAAGAAGAGGTATTAGGGCAAATACTAAATAGAAATGCAGCAACTGAATATCTAAGTCGATACCTCCATGGAAAAACTGACAAGAAACTCTTCAAAATGAATGTGCCCATTGTTACGTATGAAGATATTAAGCCTTACATTGATAGGATTGCCAATGGGGAGTCATCCAATATCCTTTTAGCTGAACCTGTGTTGGAGTTCTTTCGAAGGTGTAAAATTCTTGCCTCTGTTTATTTTTATCTATTTTTTCAACTGTTGCTTTCTCCTAACTCAATCTCCTTTGATTTGCAGCAGCGGCACCTCAGGAGGACAGCCAAAGTTGATACCTGTCACCGCTGAAACTCGTAAACTATCGGCAGCTTCTTCTGCCCTGTTAACTCCTGTGATGAAAAAGTAAGAAACTGAGTTTATAATTATATTACATATATAATTTATTTTTCCTTTATAATGAATTTTTCCTGCCATCCATGACTTACGGCAAGGATCAAGTGCCGAATCATATTGAGCTGGTATACTTTTGTCAATGATTTGTTGTTTAGTTTTGCTTTTGCCTGCTTGGATAATTGATTAAATGTGGGTTGACCTCATTTACAGGCACTTCGGTAACTTAGACCAAGCATTAAAAGACTGGAATTTCTGTTTACCAAAGAAGAGACTGAAACTCCTTGTGGCCTCAAAGCAAGAGCTGCCACAACAAGCATGTGCAAGGACAATGACTATAGGAACATTATCTCCAAGCTTCATACAAGCCCTATTGAAGCAATCCTTTGCTTAGACACCAACCAAAGCATGTATTGTCAATTACTTGCTGGTTTAATACAGCGAGATGATGTTGTAATGGTTGGCTCACCCTTTGCAACTGCAGTTCTAAGAGCTATCAAGTTCTTAGAAGGTTACTGGAAAGAGTTATGCTCCAACATAAGATCAGGTCAAATTAGTGATTGGATCACTGACTCCGGATGCAAAAATGCAGTTTCATCGATCATGAAGCCTAATCCTGAATTGGCTGATTCAATACATAAGATATTTATTTGTGAATCGTGGGAAGGAATTATCAAAAAGCTATGGCCTAATGCAAAGTTTATTGGTGCCGTTATCACAGGTGTTATGAGTCAGTATGTTGAAACACTCGAATTCTATAGCGGGGGGCTCCCTTTAGTATCAAGCATGTATGCTTGTTCTGAAGCTTTTTGCGGCATCAATCTGGAACCTCTAGGTGGACCTTCCCATGTCTCTTACACCTTTCTTCCCACTATGGCTTACTTTGAATTCCTTCCCGTGAACAATAACAGTCTATCATTGGCTCAAGAGGTTCAGTTTAATTCTGCTTCTCAACATGAATCTATAGAAAAGAAGAGCAATGATGAGAATTTTGAACCTGTTGATCTTGTACATGTGAAGCTTGGTCAATATTATGAACTACTGGTCACATCTTATGCAGGTAGGTTTTATTTTCCTCCATTTATTCCTACAGTTTTCTTCTAAGTAGCATCATAGCAGAAATGGGAATTATGGATTTGATTAAATTCCATTTACTAGAAGTTCATTGTTATTACACTTCCTTACTAGCTATATATATATATATATATATATATATATATTAATTCGTATAATGATCTAGTTACTAATTGTGTTTGATGTTCTTTTTCCTTTCAGGATTGTATCGATATAAAGTTGGAGATGTTCTTAAGGTGACAGGGTTCCACAACAATACACCTCAATTCCAATTTGTAGGAAGGAAAAATGTTATTCTTAGATACGGATAAAACAAGCGAAGCAGACCTGGTAAATGCAGTGACAGAAGCAAAGACTCTTCTTGATCCGCTCGGATTCATCTTGTCAGGGTTCACTAGTTACGCTGATACATGTTCAATTCCTGGTCACTATGTCTTATTTTGGGAGCTCAAGGTAAAACAAGGCAACGATAGCATAGAGCTTGATCCAAAGATAATGGAAGAATGTTGCTATAGAATGGAAGGAGCATTGTATTATATATATAGAAGCTGCAGGAAGCAAAATGCAATTGCAGCTTTGGAGATTAGGGTGGTAAAACAAGGAAGTTTTGATGCACTAATGGATTCCTATGTGTCCCGAGGAGTTTCTATGAGCCAATACAAGACACCTAGTTGCATTAAGTCTAAAGAAGCCTTAAAACATTTTAGACTCCAAAGTGATGGGAAAGTTTTTCAGCCCTAAAATCCCAATGTAATCAGTTGTATTTCCCCTATGCTTTGTATGAAGGACTCCAAGTCCTCCAAGGACTTTACTCTAGGCACTGGTTTTACCTTTTCCATTAGTGATGGGTTGTTTGGTTTATTTGTTGCAAATAAAATTAGTGATATGTATAATTTTCAAAGTATTTGAGATGATGTACAACAACTTAATTAACAAGACTTGAATTCAAATTATACATAAAACAGTGAATATTTAGATCATCAAATCAACACACTATATATTTTTAAATTATAATAGTTTCTCTCTCCTTTTTGGATTTTTTTTTGTTACTGATAATCTCTCTTTTCTTTTTCCTTTAAAAGGTTAACATCTCATTGTAGTGCGATTCAGAATTAGAGGGACACTTAGGGCACAAAGAGTGCTAGAAGATTTTTGTCAGCAAATTTGACTTTCCTATAAGTCATTTCATTAAATGAGGTTACTTGTTACACATGGCACACATGCCACATTTTTAGTCTATTGAATCTATCGTATCAATAAATATATTAAAATATCAAAAAATATAATAATTATTACAAAATTATGATAAATCAAAATTTCTTTCATAAAAATAAGCAAATATTTACAATTTAAAAAATTTAAAAATTTAAAAAAAAATTGAAAAGAAATATAAAATTTTAAAAATTATTGAAAATTGTTTATAATTAATTTGAATTTTTTTATATATTTTCTTGAATTTTTAATTTCTTTTTAAATTTTGTAATTTTCTAAAATTTTGAATAACTTATTATTTATTATTTTATATTGAAGTTTTCAGACTTTCATATTACATTTACACTTTCCATGTCAATATTTGTTAAATCTTCGATTTAGGAGGTAGACTCAATCATCTTACAATATTATTTTAGCATCAAATTGACGTGGAAACATGTTTGCTTCTTTCTTGTTGCATATATGTTATTGTTGAGATATTATTTAGTTTTCTCTATTTTTGATCATCAATCAAGTTGAAGCAATAAGGTCTAATATGCCCACCTCTACCCTTTCCATAGTGGTGACAAACATGTTTTTTATTCTTCCTTTTACCTATCTCAATGGGAGGGAAAAAAAAAGATTATTTAGCCTTAAAAAATAGTAAAAGTTGTAGATTTGTGACCAATGTCAATATTATAACACCTAAAACTTGTCACTGTTGTCGATTAGGGTCTCGAGGGTCTTTTCGATCATCTACTATTAATTTAACTCTCAATATTACTTCATTAAAATAAATTTTAAATAAGATAAATACATGATACACGTCATAAACAATTTTAAATACCAATACAACTTAATAAGGGTAAAAATGTCATTTTTACAATTATGGGAGACTTCTACCAATACCTGTTGGACAAGTATCGGTAGAAGTCAAATAAGTAAACAATTCGAAAATAACTGCATTTTCCTACCAGTAGTTGAGATGATTCTACCGATACAATGGTGACTTTTATCGAAACAACTCAAGTTGCTACCGATACTAAAAACTCTAGAGAGCTAGAAAGTTTTACCATGTAATTTTTACCGGTACAAGTATACAGACTATCGATACTACTATAAACAGGAATACCGATACTTCTTATGATACTACCGATACAATGGAAGTCAGTAATCAACCTCTCTCATACCTTGTACTTCTACTGATACATGCAAAAGTTCTGCCGAAACAAGCATACAGATTTCAAATATTTACACAAGTTCTCAAGTTTAACAAATATTCTTCATATGTATAACTACAACATACAATAGTAACAACACAAATGATCACAAATTCACTTGTCTAAACATTTTAATGCATAATGTATACTTCCAACATTAAGTACAACATACAAAATATGTTCAATGATCATCTACAAGTTTCATCAAGGAGCCAACCAACCCAAAAATCAAGTATTATGCAAAACAACATCATCCTAGTACATGTCATATAACCGAGTGATGTAAATACTACCGAACGAGTTTTCGAGATAGTGTGATTTCTTCGAGGTAATTCGATCTTCAACCAACAAAACGAAATCTATTGAAGGACTTAAGATGGTCGAATGTGCTCTTCTTTCTCCTTAGGGTTTCGGTTATGAAAGGACAAAGAAAAAGATGAAAACTCTTCTTTTCTTTCTTAATTTGATTTCAAAACCATTTATTTACAAATTTACTATTATGCCCTTTGTTCACACTAAAATTTTAACTAAATTTAAGTCAAAATTGTGCACTCAAACTACTAATGGTTATATTACCCTTTAAAGATCTTAACTTACCTTCCAATTGGCATCTAATGCTTTTAATTAATAGAATTCTACTTTTGCACCTTTTACGATTTAATCCTTTCCACTTAATTAACTATCTAAACAATAAAATTTCTTAACCAAAATTTAGTATGATACTAATGACATCGTAAATATTAAATAATTAATATTTACGGTCTGACACATCGAAGTTGTGGCCTCGAAACCACCATTCTCGATCACGTTGAAAAATAGACTAATTAGTAAATCCTCATTTAATTAGGATTTAATTGTAATTTACCAAAATCTAAATAATTGCACATCATTTCTATTATTAGGCCATTTAAGGAAGGTCTAATTACACAATTAGTCCTTCAATTATATTAAATTCCAATCAAACAAACTTATTTACAATTTAGCCTTAAACTAATTAGGACTAAATAAAAAAAACCCAAAAGTTAGTGGATGGAAATACTGTCACCAACGCTTGGACTTTTTGACCATGGTTTAATTGTCATTTTGGTCCCTTTACTATTTTTAATCAATAGCAATTAATTTTTACCTCTTTTACAATTTACCCATTTTTCCTTAATTAAGCAATTAATCATTAAAATTACTCAACCAAACTTCAATTCACAATAACAAGACTCTATAAATATTTAATAAAAATATTTAATGCCTTTAATTTCATAATCGAAATCCCGATACCTCATTTTCTAAAATCACTTGATTTTTGAATCAAACCACTTATACTAACTCTTAATTCAATAATTAAAATTCATCAATTCAAAATTCCATATAAAATTATTATTGGCTCATATAATTTAAATACTCATTATATAAATTTACTCGTCGAATTTATGATCTCAAAACCACCGTTTCCAATATCACTAAAAAATGAATTGTTACAAATATCATTTTCCATCTGTTTCAAAATGTAATAAATACTTGTTAAACATCTTAATGGCATTGATGATAATTAATATTAATAATAACGATACTAATAAGTTATTTAATAATAATAAATAATATAACAATAAAAAAAAGAACACCAAAAGACAATACTCCCCTGAATGAGCGTCGCCGTCGCCAAAGCCGTGAGTGGCGTTCCACTGTGCTATCCTCGGACCCCCCCACGATCGTACGAGCGCCTGCTAATAACACATCAGAGCAGTTTAAAGCAAAACTAAAATGAAACTTTCTTTTAAAAAAAAAAAACAAGAGAATAAAAGAATATTAAGCAAAATCGGGTCTTCAATGAGCCAAATCAAATCTTTCGTTTTAATAATGGTTTTAAATAAGAAAAGAAAAGGATTAAAAGTTTCAGATTTGGATTTAGAGCCGGATCTGGTTTTTGTTGTTTAAAAAAGAGGGAAGAACGAAGGATGAAGGACTGTTCTTACCTGCATGACGGCGCGTGCGACGATCGATGATGAAGGGGCGATGACGAAGAGTGTTAGGCGGCGACAAGCGGTCATGCGTGGTGTCAACGCGCGGCAGACGACGACGGCGAAGCCCACCGAAGTCCGACCGGGCGTGAAGGAACTTGAGAGAAGGGGAGAGATTTTTGAAGAAAGTTTGTTTCTTTTAGAAGAAAGAAAAGAAATGAAGTTTTAAAAAAGGGAAAAATGGGTTTTATAGCAGCTATAAAACGCTGCCGTTTTGGGGATAGAGGATAAGTGCCAAAACGACTCCGTTTTGAATTAATCCATGCCCATCCGACCCAATCCAGGCCAAGGATCCGCATGTTTTTTAAAAAAGGGGATATTTGTGAATTCGGTCCTTCTGCATTTTTTATTGTTTTAATTTCGTCCTTTTTGTATTTTTAATTAATTCTAAATTGGCCCAATAATTTTCAATACTTTTCAATTTAATCCCTTGACCTTTTGAAAGCATCAAGAGCTGCCACGTGTCATGATTTTGGTTTATTTATGAAAATGGTCCCTTTTTCTTCTAATTTATTTCAATTTAATCCTTAAATTAAGTTCTGTTTAATTATAAAATTGATCCAAAAAATTTTCTTGATTTTCAAATTAGTCCTTTGACTTCCGAACGCCTGAGAGGCTGCCACGTGTCACTTATTTTTGGTTTTATTGCCCTGAAGGTCCCTAAACTATCCAAAAATTATATTTTGACCTCCAAACTTTTCCAAAATTCCATTTTTAACCCTGATTTTTCCAAAAATTACATTTTTACCCTTGAATCTCCAAAAATTACCATTTTACCCCCAAACTTCCCAAAATTCCATTTTGACCTCGATTTTTTTAAAATTACATTTTTATCCTCGAACTTCCCAAAATTACCATTTTACCATCCCAGGTATCCAAAAATCACATTTTCAAACCCTGATTCTTTTATTTTTTTCCTCCCCTTCAATATTTGTATTTATTTTTTAATTATTATGCATTCTTACTTCGTATTTTGGATTTTTGCATATAATTTATCTGCTTAATTATTTTGCCTCGTGTTATCTAAATATCCAATATTAACTGATCATTCGCATCAAACTCACATATTTGTTTTCAAAATTGTTTTTCATAAAAACTTTAAAATCGAGACAATATTATTTTATTTCGAATTTCGAAAATTTGTGCCTTAACTTACTAGGCACGATTTTTCTTCAAATTGGAATAATCGAATATCCTTAAATCGAGGCAATGTTTCTTATCTCTGATTCTGAAAATTTGTACCTAAACTTACTAGGTGCGACTTTTTCTTTAAATCGAGATAATCGAACATCCTTTTTAAAAGTGTTAAAAAAAAATTTACAACAAAGGAAAGCTCGTTATTTCTGGATCTCGAAATGTTGTGTCCTAACTCACTGGACGTGACTTTCTTCCTCGATCACTTTGAAATAGTGAGACTTCCAAACAAAATCGATTTCTTTTAAACGTAACTCATGCATTCAATGATTGTATTTTAAACTTTATTCGAGCTTCCAAAGTTTTACAAACAAGACCCTAAGATAATCAATGTGGTACCAATTTTGGGCGTATGAGGGTGCTAACCCTTCCTCATGCGTAACCGACTCCCGAACTCGTTTTCTGGATTGCGAAGACCAAAATATTTTTCAAAACGGATTTTAAACGTTTTGAGGTAATCTAATCACACCGTACAAAAGGATTGGTGGCGACTCCCATTATTTTTTGATTTTAAAATAATTTTCGAAACACGTCGTTTTTATAAAAAGATGGTTTCGACAAGTACTATGATACTTGAATATCTCATCTCCTTTTCGATCAAGGTCTGAATCTGTTTGTGTTGTGGTCAGTCCGTATCCTTTCTTTAGCATAACAAGAATCCCATAAAAAATTTCCTAGAGTTCTACCTCAAAAGGAGTACAACTACCTAGATAATGACTAAATCTCAAAATCCAATTATCATCCATGTCTCGTATCACACCTCCTACTGATGCTTTTCTAGTGTCTCTATCCACAGCACTGTAAGCAAAAATATGAACCCACATTACCTCAGTATGCGGTTTGGTAAAAAATTGAGAAATTTGACAACATGATTTTAGTGGCTAGGTAAAAGATTACCACTTAACTTACGGGAGATAATTAATAAGCTGAGTTACATTAGTGTAATTTGTTGAGTGAGTCAAAAAGTTGTAACATATGATTAGGGATCTCAGCCCAATGTTGATATTCAGATCCTATGGGGTGCGACCTTATTAGCGGACAAAGAGAAACAGTGAGGGAGTGTGGGCAATTCAAGGAAACCATCGAACATCTTCAGCCTCTCCTCAACGATAAGAAAAAACAAGAGGTATCTGATTTCCTCCTCCTCACATCCAATCATTTCTCCCTTTGCGCCTCATGTCCACATCTTCCCCATTCCCATCCTCCGTTACATAAACTCCTTTTCTCCCCCTCTCTCACAGTTTCCTTGTCTCTTTGCCTTCACAACTTACAACTCAGCCTCTCCACTCTCTTTCTCTCTTCGCCTCCAAATGGCCTCTGCCACTACTTCCACCACTCTTTCCCTCCTCAAAACCACCGCCTCTACCACATCTTCCTCCGCCTCCCGCTCTTCTGCATCCCTCATCCGCCTGCCTTCCACGCGCCGCCACCTCAAATCCTCTCCTCTCACCCACAGCCTAGGCTTCTCCTCTGCTGCTTCTGGGGACTCTCTGCTTTCCCTCCATGTCTACTCCAAAGTTCGATCTTTCAAGGGAAAAGGGTCAAGAGGGGTTGTTTCAATGGCCAAGAAGAGTGTTGGGGACTTGACTGCCGCTGATTTGAAAGGGAAGAAAGTGTTTGTGAGGGCTGACTTGAATGTTCCGTTGGATGATAACCAGAACATCACTGATGACACCAGGATTCGTGCTGCTATTCCCACCATCAAGCATTTGATTCAGAATGGAGCTAAAGTCATTCTCTCTAGTCACTTGGTGAGTTCATTTCTCTTGATTCTACTTAGTTCTTATATTTTGAGATTTATGGCCTTTAATGGCTAATTGACTTAATTGAATTAATTGTCAAAGCTCAATAATGTAGTTTGATGGAAATACAGGTTTCTAGGTTTGATTTAACCAAATATAAGTTCAATGGTCCCAAGTACATATGTCGATGAGCAGATAATTGTTGTTTGATAATGTGTGTATACCATAATACTGTAAATGGATGTATTTTAAGTTTTCCAGATAAATACGTAGACATTTAAGCCTTCTACGTAGAATAGTGGGTTCTTAACCATATTGGCTTGAGCTGTAAGAATTGAAGCAATGGTTCGTTGAATTTTCAGGGGCGGCCAAAGGGTGTTACCCCAAAATTCAGCTTGGCTCCTCTTGTACCCCGGCTTTCTGAATTACTTGGCATTCAGGTAATTAAGGAAAGCTGAAAATTTTGAAGTTATAAGATGTTCATCCATTGTATGACAGTAACACTCATTAACTAAGCAGGTTGTCAAGGCTGATGACTGCATTGGTCCAGAAGTAGAAAAGTTAGTTGCTGCACTCCCTGAAGGTGGTGTTCTTCTTCTTGAAAATGTTAGATTTTACAAGGAAGAGGAAAAGAATGAACCTGAATTTGCAAAGAAGCTTGCTTCCTTAGCTGATCTCTTTGTCAATGATGCATTTGGGACTGCACATCGAGCACATGCATCAACAGAGGGTGTTACAAAATTCTTGAAGCCATCAGTTTCTGGTTTCCTTTTACAGAAGGTAGGTTATGGCATTCTAAGTTCTTGAAGAAACTTGGTTAGTTTTCAATATCTGTGTTCAAATAGGCATGTTTTCAAGTGAAGTTATCAATGCTTAACTCTGACATTACATTTAAACTACTGTGGTTTTTTTTTTTTTATGTATTATTATTGTTGTTACATTTTAATGTCTTAGGTTCCCCTTATATTCATTTGCGATTCCCATCTTGTTACAGGAACTAGACTACCTTGTCGGTGCTGTTTCAAGCCCCAAAAGGCCTTTTGCTGCCATTGTGGGTGGTTCAAAGGTCTCTTCCAAGATTGGAGTCATTGAATCACTCCTTGAGAAATGTGACATTCTCCTTCTTGGTGGTGGTATGATTTTCACATTTTACAAGGCACAAGGCCTATCAGTCGGTTCATCCCTGGTAGAGGAGGATAAGCTTGACCTTGCTACAACACTTCTTGCAAAGGCCAAGGCAAAAGGAGTGTCTCTTTTGTTACCCACTGATGTGGTTATCGCTGACAAGTTTGCCCCTGATGCAAACAGCAAGGTTTGTTTCTACTTTCTACCCCCTTCAAAGTTTGCAGAGCAATCTATGCAAAAGAAAGCGCTAGTAATCACAGTGACTGGAGCTATAAGTGGAAATAAACTGTTCTGATTAACCTTTATTCTCTTGTCTTAGCAAGAATAAAAACAAATTTTGCTACTTGCAGATTGTGCCAGCATCTGCTATCCCTGATGGCTGGATGGGATTGGATATTGGACCTGATTCTGTTAAGACATTCAATGAAGCTTTGGATACTACCCAAACCATCATCTGGAATGGACCAATGGGAGTGTTTGAATTCGACAAATTTGCAGTTGGAACTGAGGTATGCTTGAATTTCTTAACTATGCACTTTAGCTCTTGATGATATTCCTGCATACGTAGAATTAAAGGTATCCCTTTTCTGCTAGTTGGATATACTTATAAGTTCATAACCACTTTCTTACCAGTCCAAACGAGCTGACGCAAGCCTTCCTCCAATTACTTTATAAATTCGTAAAATTCATTTATTAGCCCTAATAGAAATAATAAGTTAGGATGTATACTTATAAGTTGCCTACCTTTAACTAATAGGCTTTGAATCCCTCTCAATCTCTGGGAGAGTGGTAAGGTTACGAGATGACTGCTTTTATTTTTAATTTTTGTATAAGTGAATGGGAACTAAGATTGCTTTCTGCTTGTAGGCTATCGCAAAGAAGCTAGCTGAACTTAGTGGCAAGGGAGTGACAACAATCATTGGAGGTGGAGACTCTGTTGCTGCTGTAGAAAAGGTCGGAGTTGCTGATGTCATGAGCCACATATCAACTGGTGGTGGTGCCAGCTTAGAATTGTTGGAAGGGAAGGAGCTTCCAGGTGTGATTGCCCTGGATGAGGCTGTTCCAGTTGCTGTGTAAGATCGAATTAAAAATTTTCCACATCCTCACCGTTTAGTGATTTATTCACAAATGAAATGCTTTATTGAAAGAGATCCTTTTTGTAAATGTACAACATTAAATCACTAGAAGAGCCCTTTTCTGCCTCTTCCTTTCTTGCTCCTTCCTAAATGGTTGTCAGACGTGTGTTGCTTAAATAAATTGCTTTATTTGTATCCAAACCTTTACTTGCATTATTATATTTCTCGTAGCCGTCCTGTAGGATTCTCTTCTGCAAGTATTGTAATATGCCCCTTTTTTTCTTACCTTTACATTTCATTTTATATTCTTTGTATTACAAACTCAAAACCACATAAAAGCATGATTCGTGCTTCTGCTTGTTTAACTCTATGAAGCTGATGAGACTTCCATCTCACGAACTCTTGCAAACTCACAATTTGAATTTGATATCATTGTAGTGCCAAACTGTGACGTGAACATGTTTGCAACTTGAGGAAGACAGGGATGTGATACCTTCTTATTACTTCTAGTTTGAGCTGTTGGTATAAATTAACCCCCAAACTTTCAATCAAGTAGAGATTTATGCTGAAATTGTTACCAGAACCAGATATTTACAACTGTTGTAAGCATGAAAAATTGCTGAGGCATATGAATACAAATGAACAGTGGTTTAACTTAACTGGTCTCCTGTGGGTGTAGAAATTATTCCATCAAGAGATTTTGCCATGCTTTTATCCGGTTTAAGCTTAGCATTACTTGGTTCCATGGCACTAGTTTTGGTGGGGTTTTTTTTATTAGAAGATAAAAGAACACCAAATAAAAGTAGTAAAATGGAAGAGCAAAAGGCAACATAAAAAGGCCAAAATCTGATACCATCAAGTGCAAATTGACTCTTAACGTTCCTGAGTTGGGGGTTATTATTTCAACTGTAGAAAGAGCTAGAAAGGCCAAAATCTGATCAGCAATCTGTCAACAAAAACGAAAGCCACATAAAAATGAGAGGCCTTTACTACTTGTACGCATCAACTTTTTGTTCTGGTCACGTAATATGTCCTGCAGAGATCATGGGAAGCCCACCCCTGAAATCTGTGTCTGTGGCCAGCATTGTAGGCACATATCATTTTCCACCAAAGCATCCATTCATTTCAAGTTGTGGGTATTATTCAAACATAAAGATTTTTGCACTATTATTTTATGAAAAGACTTGGCAAGCCAATTCCCTGGGGCTAAATTGAGTACAATGTGGGTTCAACTTATAACACCCAATAATCAAAACATGACCCAAGTGAACTTTTTAGAACTAACTGGCATTCTCTCTGTCTCCTCAAAGCGCCAAACTTCAAATTTCAACATTTCTTAAAACTATTATTTTGTGTTAAAGATATCAAAATGGCTGTCAATGCTTTTGCCAAATGTTGAGAGAGTGTAGAGTTCATTTTCATAACAAAGAAAATAACAAGTCTGGGATTTGGAAAATCAAGAGTTTCCAAGGTTTACTTTACCTAGCCTTTTAGAAAATCCAATAACATATACACAGGATAGGGATTAAAGCTGGGATGAATTGTTTCTATCATCTGGTAAAAAAAAAAAAAAAAGGTAAACTACGAGATCATAAGCCCCGTTCGGTTAGTCCTGCGAAGAACCAAGTGAATAACTGTGAGATTCGGCCAAATTGCTTTGGCGAAGAGGTCATCAGGCTCCACACTTGTCTCAGCCCTGCCTTGCGACAGACCTCCTCCACTCAAAGAGATACTCGTTTTCGAGCCTGCATCTCTGCAGATAGGGGCCCGGGGACTTTCCTGGGTCCTAACCTTTGGTCTTGACCCACGCACTTCGTCTCGTAGTTGGTTGCGAGAAGAATCCAAAACGTCTTCTTATAAAGCTAGAAAAGCTCTTCTATGCAATCGATGTGGTAAGGGCACTTCTATATTGTTCTTTGTCCGTTTCTCTATCATATACAATTTATAACATAAAATATTTAATAATAATCATAATATATAAAAATATAAGAATATGACGTACATACATGAATTATAAAATCTAATAAATTAAAGATGATGAGATTTTGAAACCCATTTTTAAGAGAAAAAAAAGTTATACTTTACAAAATAAATACATACATTACTCTAATTGAGTTGACTCAAAACGGAATCTATATTTGGAATTAGAATATCCAATCATTCAATCGCTATCGTCGAGAATCAGTCTTTTTTTTTTGGTCGGAAAGTGATTCGTGAAGCATCCATGCAGAGAATACATGGTCCTGCTCATAGCATCTGCCCCCGAATACAGCACTAAGTTCTCCATAAGCTTTTAACCAATAAGTTAATAATAAAATTTCTAACCATTTTATAAAACTTAGCCTAAGATGTTTTAACAAATCAAATTTTTTAATAAAATAAAAAAATTAGTACAAATGTTGGGTTCTTCTCAAATTAATTTTCTTTATTGAGTTGAATTTCTATATTTTAAATTTATTCGTATGAATAAGAAATCACCATATGGATAAATGAATTGAAAAAAAGTACATTATTTTTTATATAAAATTTTGATTTGTTATCTCAATAATAAAATTTCTAAGAACCTAAACCAAAATTTTATTAATTTATTTTCCTCTTTGACTTGTGATTGATTACTTTTTTAATTAAGATCAATTAAGAGTGTCCTGCAATCACAAACAAGAACAAATTTTTTTGTTAGGGATGCTGTTAATGTTAATCAAATTGATAACAAGAATGATAAGTTCATTCTCTAGCTCATGAGCATTTATGTTATTTGCGAGTTGAAGTATACCTCTAAGTGCCCGTAATTCAACCTATACACTTATTACATGAGGTATATTATGAGTTGATAATGACAATAAAAACTATTGCCGATTGATAAGAAAGAAAAACAAGAATATGTAGATTTTATGTGAAAAACTTTTATCGAGAAAAATTTACGGACAGAAGAGGAGAAACCCACTAATATTAAAAACAAGAATACAAGAGGTTTTCAACTGTGCATAGTTTTTAAGGGTTAAACGACCTTTTTTAAATCAACGTCTAATAGAAGAAGTATAGGCCTACACAGATTCAACTTGTGTGGCAAGGCTCGGACCTTCGCCTCCACAAATCCCCAATTTTGTCTCTCTATTTTATTTATTTAACAAGTGAGTTGCACCTCAAACTTTTCAGGCTGGATCAAACGGGATTCAGGTCACACAACCCTAACAATATATATATTTATTATTAAAATTGTAATGACCCAATTTTCAATGATATCGAAAAATGCGATTTCGAGACCCCATTTCCATAAATCAAGTCCGTAAATATTAAATAAAATGTTTACGGAGTTAATATAATGTTGAATTGAAATTTGGCCAAGTGATTTAGTCGAAATTATGTTTAATTAAGGCACATGGATTAAATTGTAAAAGTCTAATAACTATAAAGTTTTAATTAGTAAATGACTTGGGGACTTAAAAATTGCAATTAATTAAAGGTCCAAACTAGAAATTAGACCATGTTCAAATAAGACTTAGTGGACGGTGATGTTAAGTTGGTAAGCATGATTAGTAGTAGTTAAATGTAACTAGTTAAGTTAAATTAAATCTTAATTAGGTTATAAATACTAAAATTCGGTGGAAAGAAAGAGAAAAGAATATCACATTTATTCTTCACCTAAACAGACCACCATTTTTTAGCTAAAGAAAATCCCCCAAGCTTAAAACACTTGCCATAATTTGGTAACCTCATTTAGGTCATTTTTTCTTATAATTTTTGTAGATTTAAGGTCACGAGAGTTCGATTTAGTTAGTTTATGTACCAATTTTTGAATCTATTAAAGTTTTAGAAATTTTCCATTATTTATTTCTTGAAGATTTAGGTGTGAAATTGATGGAAATTAAGCTTAGTTTAAGAAAATGGCTAAATTATAAAGCTTAATTGCTAGTTGCGTATATTAGGAATCAAATTGAATAAAATGTAAAATTGTTATCAAAATTTGGTAGGAATAAAAAATATAAGGTTCCTAGTAATATATGTGAAATTGGATTTTGATCTAAAGGTTTAGATCGAAAGTTATGCCCGTCTCGGGTTTAGGGACTAAAATGAATAAATTGCAAAATATGTGTGACTTTGTAATTGAATGTGAATTGATCTAGAATGAGATGTTGTTTATTGTTGGATTATTATTCATAGCTAAAGATGAGGTAGAGTTGCTGAGAGGGAAAGGAAAGGCGAAAGTAGACGATGAATAACTCGAGTCTTCGGTTTGTATTTCTATGATTCAAATCATTATAATTGTTGCATATTTATATTGTTTTGCATAGTATGATATTGAGGTGAGTTGAAAATGATTATTTGAATTGAATTGTTATGATTGAGATTGGTTATCAAAATAGAAGATTAAATTGAATAGAATTGAAAATTGTGTAACTTAATGATTATTATGTTATGTAATGAAATGATGAATTGGAAATAATGAAGTGTAAATTGAGCTATATGATTAATTGGATAATTGGTTACCCTATTAACAATTTGAATAGAGTCAAATATAATTGGCATGCCATAGGATAGATTGAGTAGGGTTACTTCGGCTAAATGTCAATGAGCTCTAGGCGCATTTTCCTTCGGATGTTTCGATGAATGCAAATCGCAAATTTTATTTCGGTTATACCGATGAGCACTGGATGCAATTTTTATTTCGGTTATACCGATGAGCGCTGGATGCAATTTATATACTTCGGACGTTTCGACGAGGCACTAGGTGCCAAATTGATGTGTTGGTTGGGATACGTGTATCCGTCCGAGTCTGAGTCATGTTAATAGGGAATATAAATGGTGAATTTGGTTGATTAATATTTGGAAATGATTAAATGTTATAAAGTTGAATTACAAGTATTTATATACGATATTGATTATTGATAGCATGTGAAAGACCATGTGAATCTATTAACGAACTTGAAGGCCAATATGATAAGATAAGAAATGAATTAATTCGATTAAAAAATGAAATGTGATATGATTAAATATTGAGAATTGAGTAGAAATGGAAATATTATTGACATTAATGGTATTGGTATTGGTATGATAATGGATACTTAGATTGATAATTTAAGTAATGTATAGTTGATCTATTTGATAGAATTGGTGCGAATTGTGGCATATATAGTTTTATGTTGATATGTGATTGAGAATGAACATGAGTTGTATATGAATTTATTGTTATTAGGATTTGAAGTTGAATATATACAATTGATTGAAAATTATATTATTTTGACTTGAATCATGGACATATCACTGAGCTTTATCGCTCAGCGTACGTTTTTGTTTTCCTGTGCGCAAGTTTAGGTACATCTCGAGGTCCCAAGCATTGAATCTAGCATCCAACCTGAGATCTTTGACTCATCAATGTCTGTAAAGTCTCTTTTTGGTTAGTTATATGACATGTACTTAGGTAGAATTGATTTTGATTTGAAACGTGAACATTTAATGTTTAAATGATAACTTGACATGATCAATAGCTTGAATCTTTATAGTAAGAATTGATATATAATGAAAGAAGTTCAATTATAGCCATTTTGGTTATCTATACATACGAATGAATAGGTGGATTTGGTAAATGCTAAGAATGGTACAAATGTGATATATGAACATGTATTCTTGAACTCTATATGTATGAATGGTATATTAACTATGATGGAATTCATTGGATATGTGTTGAGTTTTGAAATTGTATTGCTAATGAATTTGAAGTTTTATACATGAATGTTAATAGGTACCAAAATCTGATCATTTGAAGTCAATATGTCACGTTGCAACATCGAATGTTTGCTGTCATGACAATACCAGGTTGTCATGCCACTGTGTGACGCCGGGCTTGGGTTATTGCAAAGAGACCCACTCAGTATATTGCGTCACGACAAGGAACCCCTTAATGTTGCGGTGTCAACCCAATAATTCGAACTTCTTACAATTTGGTCCTATTTTGGCCTCGGGTTAGTTCTAGAGCTTTCATAAGCTCGTACAAGACCTAGAAACTGTTGCATATTGTATTGTATGCATATTGAGTTGAAAATTGATCATTTAATAGTATAAATTGAATGTAATTGATCATAATTGCTCTAACAATGAATGTGACATCTTGAATCTCTGACCCGACAATTGGGTCAAGTATCAGGGTTTTACAAAAATATTGCTATAAATATTTTTTAATAATATATTAAGAATATTATTTAAAATTTAAAATTATTATTGTTAAAATCTATTATTAAAAAAATATAATATTAAAAAAATTATTAAAATAAGAAATTATATTAAATATATTAATAATTTATTATATTATTAAATATATTTAATAATATTGAACTTTATAATATTTATTTTTCATATTTTAAAAAATAAATTAAAAATATTATTAATATAATAATATTAAGCCTTATTGAAGTTAAGCTTTATATAAAGATAAAATTACTCATAAATCAGTTCTTTCAGAAAAAAAAAATGATTTATGTTTTTTTAAAGAGTTTGTCAATTTACTTTACATAAAAAATGACTTATTTCCCATAATCCATAAATAATTTTTCATTGATTTAACTATTTTTCATTAAACAAACACAGAAAAAAGAAAAAAAAATTGTAAGTCAGTTTCTGTGAAACAAAAGCACCTTTAATTGATACAAAATTACATAAATGAGTAATTACATAAATACGTAATTTCATAAGGACTAAATTGACTATTTGAAAAAGTTTGGAGCCTGAACCTTAAGCTTAAAACAGAAAAGGAAAACCTATGTGCCGCTTCGCTTGAATCATGGGGCTAAAATAAAAAAAGGTTAAATTCAGCCATGGTCACTCTAAAATAAGGTCTAACCTATTTTGATCACTTCAAATTTTTTTCTCAATTTAGTCACTCTAAATTAGGCAAAATAGTCATTGTCGTTAAAATTTTCATTTTCTTTTAACGGATTACTGATATGGAACATTAGCACATTGAGTGAGTGACACGTGACATTTTTGTTAACTTTTTACTAAAGTTTAGGGACCTTCTTGTAATTAGTCCAAAATTTGTTCTTCTTAAACTTTGTAGAGAAGTCCCTAAGCTTTAGTCAAATATAAAAAAAACGACATATCAGTCACTAAATGATCTAATGTGCCACATCAGTAATCCATTAAATGCTGACGGAAATTTTAATACTAGTGACCAATTCACACAATTATTTTATTTAAAGTGATTAAATTGAAAAAAAAAAATGGAGTGACCAATATAGGACAAACACGCTTTAGAGTGACCGTGGGTGTAGTTTACCCAATAAAAAAAAAAACCTGTGGTCGCTGCGCTTGTATTAAAACCTTCTCGATCCTTCGTTTCTTTGCACTGTCTAGATATATCCGCCTCTCTCATCTTCGTAAGTACTCTCACTTTGAATACTCCCATTTTCTTATTGATTTTGCAGATCGGTTTTCTAATCCTTTCTTCGGGTGTAGCGTTGTTTATACGTTTGGTTGTTGTTGAAGAAGTGCTACTACTATGGCTACAAAGAAGAGCGTTGGGGACTTGAAGGAAGCTGATTTGAAGGGAAAGAAAGTGTTCGTTAGAGTTGATCTGAACGTTCCCTTGGATGATAACTTCAACATAACTGATGACACAAGGATCCGTGCCGCTGTTCCCACTATCAAGTATTTGATGGGTCATGGCTCTAAAGTCATCCTTTCTAGTCATTTGGTACCTTTCTTTTATTCCCTTTCTTTAGATTTGATTTCTTTAATAAATATTTTCTTTTGATCCCATACTGGGTTTTTGGGTTTCTGTTTGCCTTTTGATTTATCTGCATGTTTTGATCTGGTGTTTGTTGAGATCTGATTACTGTTTTTATGGGTATTTGTGTTTTTGAGATTTATTTTTGATGAACTAAGCTAGATCTGTCTGAATCGGATGGAGGCAGCATCATCTTTGTTTTTTGTTTATATCTTTCATTTTCTATTCATTTTCTTTTAAATTCTAAAATCACCGCACGGAGATAGTATTTATTGATTTTTGATATATCTAACAAGCATGTTCTGTGGTTGATAGTTTCATAGTTGCTGTCTGTTATTAACTCGTAAACTGGTTCACCTCTATTTTCTCTTGATTTTGATTTTTAGCTTGGTTTATTATTTGCACAATTTTGGCAGCAATAGTTCATCTAAAACTATATAATTGCTTTGGCGAATGTTAAGGTAGAATGACTCTTTTCCTTGTTCCATTAAATGATAGTCTAAGCTCTTAGAGAAGATCTGGGGCATGAATCGCTTGCCCCTATGAGTAGGTGTATGTATTTCAATATAAAATAATAATGATTATTTTGAATTGTTTTAGTTTTAGCAATTTGATAGATGTAAATCGTATGAAAATTATTTTTATATGTCGACCTTTTCTCTAGTTGAAGATTTCATGATATATTTCAAATTGCTTTTTCAGGGACGCCCAAAGGGTGTCACGCCCAAGTACAGTTTGAAGCCTCTTGTGCCAAGGTTATCTGAACTCCTTGGAGTCGAGGTTAAAATGGCAAATGACTGTATTGGTGAAGAAGTTGAGAAATTGGTGGCTGCATTACCAGATGGACGTGTATTGCTGCTTGAGAATGTGAGGTTCTACAAGGAGGAAGAGAAGAATGATCCTGAATTCGCAAAGAAGCTAGCATCTCTTGCTGATCTCTATGTTAATGATGCATTTGGCACTGCGCACAGAGCCCATGCTTCCACAGAGGGAGTGGCTAAGTACTTAAAGCCTTCTGTTGCTGGTTTTCTTATGCAGAAGGTATTAAGAATATCCTAAGTTTGAAAATGAAGTGTCTAATGATCCAGCGGATTGGTCTGATAGAAACCACTTAACCAGTCTGCTCGTTTTTTCAAGTATTTCGATAACATGTAATAGTGGAGAACTCTGTTGGGTTTCTTTGACATGCAAAGTTCTTCTCTTTTTAGGAACTCGACTATCTTGTTGGAGCTGTGGCAAATCCCAAGAAGCCATTTGCTGCAATTGTTGGTGGTTCTAAGGTATCAACCAAGATTGGAGTGATTGAATCACTCTTGGCCAAGGTTGATATTCTCATACTGGGTGGAGGAATGATGTTTACCTTCTACAAGGCCCAAGGACTTGCAGTTGGATCTTCACTTGTAGAAGAAGACAAACTTGATCTAGCAACATCACTCCTTGAGAAGGCCAAGGCAAAAGGAGTCTCTCTCTTGCTCCCCACTGATGTGGTTGTTGCTGACAAGTTTGCTGCTGATGCTAACAGCAAGGTATGTGCTGGTTATGCTTGTCCTATGAGTGTGTTGAGTGTACTATATTGCATTACTTCTTACAGCAATACCCTGCACGGAAGCAGAGTGTACATATGTACTTAAATCTCCAAGTGGATATGGAGAATTGCTGCCTCAGCGGATTTTGTTTTGATGGCGTTTGAATTTGTAATGTTTTTGCAGGTGGTGCCAGCATCAGCGATCCCAGATGGTTGGATGGGCTTGGATATTGGACCTGACTCCATCAAAACCTTTAGTAAGGCTTTGGACACTACCCAGACCATTATTTGGAATGGACCAATGGGTGTGTTTGAGTTTGAGAAGTTTGCTGCCGGCACTGAGGTATAGTGAAGTGTGTGATTGATTGCTTTCATGAATTAGGTGGTCATGATGTGGTATCAGGTCTTTTAATTTGGCCATACTTGAAAATGGATTTTAATACTTGTTACGATGCAGGCGGTTGCCAAGAAGCTTGCGGAACTCAGTGGGAAGGGAGTGACAACAATTATAGGAGGAGGTGACTCTGTTGCAGCTGTGGAAAAAGCTGGGCTTGCTGACAAGATGAGCCACATCTCTACTGGTGGTGGTGCCAGCTTGGAGCTTCTTGAGGGCAAACAACTTCCTGGAGTCCTTGCTCTGAATGACGCATAAACTTTTAATTTTGCACCTCTTTGCTTTTTTGGAACATTGTTCACTGCTGTAATGGTGGCTGGTATTTTAGCCAAGAGTGAATTTTAGTAGAGGTGAGCTTGTAGAGGCTGATATGGTGGACTTGTTATAAATAAATTGGTTTCTCCTCATCATCCATCAGAGATGCATTTTGATTGGATGTCTTTTTTGTTATCCTGATTGTTAATGATAAAATTGCAGTAGTGTTTGTTTTATTTTATCCCTCTTGGATTGAGAATTTGAGGTTGAAGATGATTGAATTCACTGCTTTTCTATCAATATTATTAGCTGGAAGATTGGGTGAACTACACTCATTATAAATTAATTACTCAATTATTTAAAAAAATTTAAATAGGTCATAAAATTCTGAAAAGTATTTTAAAAAAATGCCTAAAATCCCATTATCAGCTGCACGACTTTCCAACTTTCTTCTACTCATCTATTTGAAGATGATTAAAATGATAGTAGCATAGTTTTTGTGTTTTGCATTATGGATCATCCAATTTATATTTTCCTATCATTTATTTTTCTTTACTACCATTCTAAAATTGAAAAAAAAAATGCTTTTGGAGGAAGAAGGCATGAAATTTTTAAAATATTATGAGTACAAAAAATTATATAATATAATCAATTAGTTTAGTGAAAAAAATTATATTAAAATCAATGAGTTTGTAGTATAGTGATAAAAAATTTATATTAAAGTCAAATGCTGATTGACACTAAATCTTAAATACCACGAAATGTAAAAAAAAAAATTCGGGTTTAGGTTTAAGAAAGCAACGTGCATTAATGGGAGCAATGATTGAACTTAGTTTACTCTCCACTGTACACAGTTTTATTCACATTTTACCCTAATTTCTGCTCAACTTTAAAACTCACATCTTCCAAAAATTTCATTCATGGCCTCACCACATATCCTGATATTTTCTTTGCTTTTTTAAGCTGTTCATCTGCAGTATCTTCACTTTCTCGTGGTTTAAAAGAGGGTTCATCGATCTCAGTAGAGCAAGCCAGTGATGTTTTGACTTCAGCTGATGGCACTTTCAGTGCCGGTTTTCACCCTGTTGGAAACAATGCTTATTGCTTCGCAATATGGTTCAACAAACCTCCTTGCACCACTCACAATTGCACCATTGTATGGATGGCGAACCGTGACTTCCCTGTCAATGGCAAACACTCAAAACTCTCCCTTTTGAGATCTGGTAATCTTGTTCTAAAAGATGCCGGACATGTAATTGTATGGAAGGCTGATACTGTTTCGAATCCGACGTCGTCATGGTATTTAGAATTATATGATAGTGGGAATCTCGTGTTGCATGATTCGGATGGTAGTAAGATTTGGCAAAGCTTTGATTCACCTACTGATACCCTTCTTCCTCTTCAGCCTCTCAACAAAAACACAAAGCTTGTCTCGTCTAGAAGCAAAAGCAACTTTTCTTCAGGTTTCTTTACTCTTTATTTTGATCCTAATAACGTCCTTAACCTTGTATACCAAGGTCCAGAGGTTTCAAGTGTTTATTGGCCAGACCCCTCGCTATTGAGTTGGAAAGCTGGAAGATCCATGTACAACACTAATGGAATCGCGGTTCTAAGTTCGTTTGGTGATTTTAGTTCGACCGACGGTGCTAATTTCTTCGCTACTGATTTCAGCTTGATGATTCAAAGAATGTCGAAGCTCGATTTTGATGGAAATCTTCGATTGTATAGTCAAAAAGGAGAAGAAAATTGGGTTGTATCATGGCAAGCCTTCTCGCAACCATGCCGGATTCATGGAAGTTGTGGACCAAACAGTGTATGTAGTTACGTTCCTAATCTTGGTAGACAATGTTCTTGCATTCCGGGATATAAGATGATGAATCCTACAGATTGGACCTTTGGTTGTGAACCAAAATTTGATCTTCCATGTAACCAAGCTGATGAATTTGGTTTCTTGAAACTCAGTCATGTTGAATTTTATGGCTATGATTATGGTTTGTACCCTAATTATACCATAAAGATGTGCGAGGACTTGTGCTTGAGCATGTGTGACTGCAAAGGGTTTCAATTCAAACACTTTGAAGTGCACCGTTCGGATGGCATATACTGTTATCCCAAGGCACAGTTACTGAATGGACGTCGTTCCGACAATTTCGAAGGCGATATGTACTTGAAATTGCCAAAGGTTAGCCTCTCCTCCTTCAACAAGGCGATTACAAGCTAGACTGCTCCACGAAATTTAAGGAACTGGGTCGAGAATATCCAAAAAGCCATGAAAGTGAGTCTTTGAAGCTTGCTCTTTGGTCTGCAGGGGCTATCGGAATCGTCGAGGTATTAACCATTTTCTTTGTGCTGTGGCTCTTGATAAGAACTCACCAGCATTCGGGTCCAGTTCAAGGCTACTTTTTAGCTGCATCAAGCATCAGAAGGTTCACTTATGCAGAGCTAAAAAAGGCTACAAAAAGTTTCACAGAAGAGATAGGGAGAGGTGCAGGAGGAGTTGTATACAAAGGCAAGTTGTCCGATGGTCGAATTGCCGCAATCAAGCGACTCATCGATGCCAATCACCAAGGGGAAGCTGAGTTTGTAGTTGAAGTAGACACCATAGGAAGGCTTCATCACACATGTGATAGAGATGAGGGGATACTGCATGGAAGGAAAGCACCGGCTTTTGATTTACGAGTACATGGAACACGGATCGTTAGCAAAAAGCTTACCATTTCAATCAATTGATTGGAGAAACAGATTCGAAATTGCTATAGGAACAGCGAAAGGACTAGCTTATTTACATGAAGAATTTCTAGAGTGGGTTCTCCATTGGGATATAAAGCCTGAAAACATCCTCTTAGACTCCAGTTACCAACCCAGAGTGTCAGATTTTGGCCTTTCATGGCTTCTAAACAGGGGTGATGTGAAGTACTCAGGATTCTCAAGGATACGAGGAACCAGAGGTTACATGGCACAGGAGTGGGTTTCAAATCATCCCATCACCTCCAAGGTGGATGTTTACAGCTATGGAATTGTTGTGTTGGAGTTGGTAACAGGAAGAAACCCTGGAATGGGAGCACACTCAAGTGAAGATGGTGAAGGGGGAGAAGACCGGACATCATTGGTGAAATGGGTGAAAGATCAGATGAAAAGAGCAACGGAGGCTGAAACATGGACAGGGTGCAAAGACATGTTGGATCCTGCATTGGACGGCAAATGTGACATTGATGAGATGTTAATTTTGGTAACCATAGCCCTGAAATGTGTGCAAGAAGACAAGGATGATAGACCCACCATGGGACAAGTAGTTGAAATGCTTGTGTGCTGTGAAAATAATTTTGCTGCTAAGGCACTTTCAATTGCTAGAAGTTTGACCCATGCTTTGTAACCACTATTTTTATTTGTATCAGGTAGTTGTATAAATGTGATACTCGCAAGACTTTATGCATAGTAAATATTAGGTCTAATTTTGTTCTCAGTTCTTGTACTTTTAGCATATTTAAAATTTAATCATTCAACTTTTAATTTCAAGAATTTAGCTTCCTATTTTTTTTTGAATAACTCAAAATATGTACCAATTGATGAAGTTTGTAATTTTCTTGATTACTTGCAAGTCAATCAATAAATATTTTAAAAAAATTAAAAATAGAAAAAAAAAATGACTTCACTTATGTGACAATTTTTGATTACTTCTAGAAAGTAAAATAATCAAAGATTTTATTTTTTAATTGAATAATGAAAACATAAAGTTACCAATTCCAAAATTAGTGATGAAATTTTATTGGACTCCTTTTATCAATTACATACCCTTACCAACTTCAAAGAAAAATTACATACCCTTAACATTAATCTCACAGAAAAAATATTATTAAAAAATTTTAAATTCATATAATTGTAAACAATTTATTTAGAAATGTTGGTTTAAATTCACATATTTAGACAAATAGATTTCGGGGTTCTTCACTGATTTGAGAGTAGAGTTGAGATTTAGGATATATTTTTCTTCACTTTATTTTTTTTTTTCTGTTTTTATACGCCATTGTTGATGTTGATTATGGAATTTTAAGAGAAATATTCACAAAAAAGAAAAAAAAAAGAATTGACGGACTAAATTTCACATGTGCAAAATAAAATAAAATAGAACACGATCGCGATGGGACGCGAACCCACAATCTCCCGGTCCGGAGGCGAGCGCCTTATCCATTAGGCCACGCGATCCCTTTGGTCATCGATTAAACAAAATATATTTAAATATTGTTTGATTCTTTCATGACCTCTCCTGATTGGTTGGCAATTCGTATACCTTTGTTCAATCAATTAAATATTAAAATATCGAAGTTTAAACTTTGGGTAAAATTTTATTAGCTTTTTATATAATTTTTACGGTAAAGTGTTTTCACCTCCACTACCATCCAACATCGGCAGTTGATCAGACGGTAAGGCATCAGTTGTAATGTACGTCCTAAGATCCAGACAGATGCCTGGTGTAAGGCATACAGCAGTAGAGGTGATAGCGGCAATTGGGTTGCCGCAGGTAACTACCTCTAACCGTTTCTTATCCAGTCTTCCCTATTTTATCTCAACCCACCCCTCTCTTCTCGGATTCAGTTTTTCCTTTTTTACTTTCTTTTTCTATAAAGTTTGGTCTTCTAAATATCTTTCCTGTCTCAAACTCAACAGGTAGTCAATCAGCACCAAAACTGATTTTTGACAGTTTTCTTCTCCTTTTTCAGGTATGTTAAGCTTCTCTTTTTCCCTTTTCTTTTTTCTGTAATCTTTTCCTACTTTGGGTCTCCTGTAATATAATATATATTTATATATATTTTCAGCATTTTCAACAGCTACGTACCATGGTTTTGAGTTCATATTTCAACTGGCAAACTGATGTGCCAATGTATGAAAGAAAAACAGTTGAAGCTGAGAGTGAGACTCAGCTTGTTGCTGCAGACGGTCTTGAATGCTACTGGAATGCATTTGAGCTGCCTTATACTTTTCCTGCTTCTTACCTTGACCCTCAAAACTACTCTTCATTACTTCCATTATATGACTCTTTAGTTTCCTTTCCACCTGAAGTCATCCCATATGAAACTTTGAGCTCCTACCCATGCCCCAAACGTCACAAACTCATTGAAGATCATTACTTCTCAGACTTGATGCCTGGTGTCTTTGATGGGGTTACTGTAAGTCAATGTCCAGTGCTTGAAGATCATCATCAAACCGTGAATCAGATTAGCTTGGAAGGAATGAAAACAGTGGGAAACTGCAACAAGATTAGCGAGGAAAAGTGTGTGTCAGTGCAAAGCATTGCAGCGAGAGAGAGGAGGAGGAAGATTACTAAAAGGACTCAAGAGCTAGGGAAGCTTGTGCCTGGGGGGAGTAAGATGAACACTGCTGAAATGCTTCAATCTGCATTCAAATATATCAAGTATTTGCAAGCCCAAGTTGGAATCCTTCAAGTGATGGACTCCTTTCCGGTAATTCTTCTTCTTTTGATAAGTAAATGAAAATGTTGGTAATCCTTGCATAAGCATAGGTGTTAATTTAAAGTTTGAAACAAATGCAGGAAAATGAGAAGAGGAGTTGGGATGGGAAAATGGAAATGGAAATGGAAATGGTAACAAGTCCCAAGGTACAGGAGAAGCTTTACATGGAAGATAAGTGCTTGGTACCAAAGGATGTGGTTGTCTCTTTGACAACCCATTTTAAACCTCCACTCTCTCATGAACTCACTCGCCTTCTATCTTTACCTTCCAATGACTGAAATAACTCTCTCTCACTCTCTTTTTATGTTTGATGAATCGTGTCTGTAGTTGAGCTTTGTTTATTTAGTTTTAACATGTATATTGTATCAAATATTCATGCTTTGATGGATATCTGTTTGTAATTCAATTCATTTTCAAAATGCCATTAATCTATTCAGCAATCTCTCTTCTTCAGTTCTGAAAATTACCTTTTCCTGAACCAGCAAAAGACAAGAGACAAGTACCTGATGGTAGAGGTTAATTTGTTAAGGTAGAAGAGGGGCACCGGCAACACAATATGCTTTCAAGTGTTATTACCCATGCCTAAGGTGCACCACACTTGGGATCTTTTACCTTAACAAATTAATATTTACTGCATTTTTCAAACAAATACAATTATAATTATAATTAATGCATTCAACGTTTGAAAAACTTAAAAAAAAAAAAAATCAATTATTGGATTAATAATATAAAAAAAGAAACTCACGAACCTAAACTCAAGAGATCAAAATTTCTAGCTTCCCTTTTGTTATTTAGTCTTATTGACTAAAACCATTGAAATACCAAGATCATCAACCCCATGGCAATCAACAAACTAGTGGTACTGTATGAGTAGACACCCCATGCGAAACTAGTAGAATAATTTAAATTTGAATATTTTAGCTGTGGTCATGGGCGGGATTCAGCGTCAACATAATTTTAGGTTTGTTTTTTTTGGTTTACCTAAAAAAAAATAAGTCTAAAATTTTGTTTAATCTCGATTTAAATAAAAATGCTAAATTTCAAGCCCGGTTCACCTTATTAAAATTTTCATATTATTATTTTTATATAAAAATAAAGTTAAATAATATAATACATCAAATACATTAAAATAAATATTTCTCAACAAATTGAAAATAAATTAAAAAATAGTATTTAATATTTATGCTTAAATAAGTGCAACTTAACAAGCAAATGTATCTAAAATAATAGTAAAATTAACAATAAAACAAGAAATATACAGTATCCAACAATAACAATAAAATAGTAGTAATATAATAGCCAAATGGCAACAAAACAGTGGAATTAATATCATGTTTTTTTTTTCAAATTTGGGTCGGGTCGAGCCGAGGCCGGGCCAAAAAAAGCTTATTCGATGCCTGGCTCGATTAGAAAATAGGTCTCTTTTTTTTACCCAAGCCTATTTTTTGAACCTATATTTTTATCCAAACCTATATAATTAATTGATATTTTCTAACCTCCCTTGGTCATTCCTCAATTTTTTTTCTTTTCTTGTTTTCTATTCTATTTTCTGAAAAAGGATTTGTAGAATACCTTAATGTCCTTATGCCATTCTCTTGTGCCTACAATCAAAAGTAAATTAATCTAATAAAATTGCATTTTGATAATAATTTTTTTTATGGTAATTGGTAATTTGAGTAAGGCGAAGAAGGTAGTGGAGATGTACAATTCACCTTGTTTGGTACAAGACGAAGAGCCATCAAATAGTCTGATCGGAGAAGAAAATAAAAAGGTGGAAAAGAAGAGAGAATAGGGTGATTGAGTTTGAGCCTTATATTACCCCTTATCTCTAGGTCTCACCTGCCATGCTACTATTGGTGGCTCAAAGTTAAGTGACCAAGTGATGTGATGGTATACGTCTAGGTAGGGCAACACTATGATTTGCCTTGTGTCACTTCGAATGAGACATTGTGATAAGAGCTTGGTGTGGCAATTAATGAGTGGGAGTGGCTCAATTGTTAGAATCTATATACCTGACAGTCTCTAACTTATCATACCTCTGATATGTGAGAATGTAATGTTTTGTTTTTTGAAGATTATGTATGAATTATTTGGTTGTTTTTCAATGATCCATACTCGAATTGCTTAAATATTCGCACAATATCTTAACAATGTACGTAATATTTGGATGTGTACAAACTTAAACATACATTAGACTCTCCACAGTTGAAGCATTGGGAATCTTTTACATTTTATTAATCTCAAAATCATTCTTGGGACATTGATCGAGACTTAACTTATTACTAGAAATCAGTATATCATCGACATATAAAAGCAAAGAGATAATCACTTGGTGAAAGTTTTAATACCATCGGCGAGTGGTCTAATTAAGCCCATAAATGATTTTTTTAACTTGCAAACCATTGACTTTGCATCACCAAACATAGTTTTCTAGTTGCACCATATAAATGTCTTGTCAATGTTGTAGATCGTTGGTTAGGGGTGATCTTGGCCTATGGAGGTTAGCTGACCATAATAGGATTTTTTTTACTGAAACTAGGCTTCTAGTTGTTAACCAATACGAAATCTACGTGGGTCCAATTACTACGAAACAAGTACAATATTCATGGGGCATTGCCAGATAATATCCAAAGGAGTAACTGCACTTTCATTTGGCGATCATTGGAGAAGATTTGGCATGATGTTGTAGGTAATGTATTTTGGTCTATAGGGGACGGTCGTTTCATAAATTTCTAGAATGATGTTTGGATTCGTTGAGTCGGCCTCCTCATGAATTTCTTTTACGGTGTTGGTTAGAGCAATGATACGCTTCGTGTTTGTGATATGGTTAGTGTTAGTAGTGGTTGGGATTGGTTTAGGTTAAGGAGACTTGTGCCTGATCACATTTTAGAGTTTATTGTTATTGTACTGCCACCATCTGCTAATGCAAGGCCGGATCGGTTATCTTGGAAGTGGATGACTAAGGATTCCTTCTCTAGTTCTAAAACTTATAGAAATATGCACCGTTTTGAAGAGGATGGGTCATCTAATATTTGGAAGTTGATTTGGAATGCTAAGAGGATGGGGCAGTGTCCTTGAATAATCAGCAAGCAACAATCAGAGGTGCTTTCAAATATGCAGATGTGAATTGGGTATGTGGCTTTTCTATGGGAATGGGTAAGGATAATGTTTTCAAGGTGGAAGCAAGAGTTGTGCTAGAGGGTTTGCGTGTTGCATGGGCGAAAGGATTGCGATAGTTGAGGTCAAATGTGATAATGCACTTTTAGTGGAATCATTGTTGACTGGTGGATTTATCAATAGCAGAATGGTGGAGCTACGTTTGATTCATGATATCCTTAACTGTGAATAAAAGATCCGTATTCGCCATGTTCCTAGATCCCAAACACGATTGCTGATCATATGGCAAGGCTTGCGGTATCTGGTCTTCCAAATTTAGTCGTTTTTTAAGAACCTCCAATTTCGGTCCAAATACTTCTATTAGCTGATAAAGGAGCTTTCATAGTTCCTAATATGTGTATTTTTTTTTGTAATCACTTTATGCTGTTCTTTTCTACAAAAAAAGAAAAAGAAAATAATCAAATTTGACTTTTTTTTTTATGATTGGGGAAGGGGAATATGGTTGCCTAAGACTGAATCCAAGCTCTCATATCTACAACATAATACTCTTGTCATTGAGCCAATAAATTATTGACTGGAATGTGACTTTTTAATATTCTGATAAGTAAGAGTTTTAACGGTTGACACGTCAACATAAATTATTTATGACGTATGCTAGCCTTATTTAATAGTTAAATATAAATTTTAATAATTAATTTGATTGTTTATCATAAAAAATTATTTCTTACAATAACACAAAGTAATTGCAATAATTAACATTTAAAGAGATCCAAATATGGTAGTTACTAACAACATATACTATTAGTAATTTAATAAAAAATTGAAAATAAATTTATTGCCTTAATTTGAGAATGTGTGTAAAATTGATAATATAAAATTAAATATCATTAAATAAAATATTCCAAGCTTTGACCCTTCCAATTATACCTATAAATATCACTTCTTTGTAATTTTTAAAAATTATTGCTAGTAAATTTTTATGTATTCAAATTTTCTTTTAATTATTCCGTTTATTAATTATATGGAAGTTAAATATTTACAAATTATTAAAATAACTGGGTTTTCCCAGATAATTTTAATTTATTTCTACATTATTCAAAGTTTTACAATTTTAATCTCTTTATAATATTATTCTAATTAGAGTTGTTCATGGAATAGGCCATTTTACCTATTCGAAAAGTGAAAAAATTTGAATAAAAATATAGATAAAAAATGAGCTTGGAAAAAAAAGTCTGTTTAGAAAATGGATTGGGTATCGAGTAAGGTTTTTTGACCTAGGCTCAATTTGAATTTGCAAAAAAAAAAACACTATTGTTTTGATGTTATTTTCCCACAGTTTTGTTGTCATTTCACTTTATATTGCTACTATTTTTTTGTTATTATTTAGATATTGTATAATTTTTATTTTATTGTTGATTTTGCTACTATTTTAAAAGTATTTGCTTGTTAAGTTGCACCTATCTTAATGCTATTTAAGTATAAAGTTTTTTTAATTTATTTTCAATTTATTGGGAAACATTTATTTTAATATTTTTAGTATTTTTGATGTATTATATATTTTAACTTTTTTGATATAAATAAAATAAAATAAATTTAATACGGCAGCTAGAATTTTAATATTTTTTATTCGGATCAAGTTTAAACAAAATTTTAAGATAATTTTTCAGGCCGAATTGGGCCGGACCTATCAATCAAACCTAAAAATTTGATAGGCCCTACCCATTTAAACTCTAATTCTAATCCAAGATTACTTATAATTTTATTGTTCTTAATATATGTAACAATTCAACGCTCCTAAAAATATTAAATTTTATTATACTATATCTCGAACTAATGATATGTAACCTTTTTAGATTTTAGATAAAAAAATAACTTTAAAACAATTGTTACTACATTATATAAATAAAGAACTTTCGATGATTTTACAATTAAGTTCAAACTCAGTTTATTACTGACATCAATTGAGTCAAACTCTTCAATAACAATATAAAAGTTTTAAATATATAATTATTATAATAATATTAAATATATTTTATTAGGTTCACATTCCTTGCATAAGGCCTAATTAAATCTGTTTAAGTATTAGCTATTTACTTAAGTTCGATAGTTTATTAAAAATTAAGAGGATTTGAACACAAATTTTAGGCACGAAAAATAGAGTTGAAAAAAAAAATCAATTTAAAATATGAGTCGAGCTTAAATTTTAATATTCAAAGTTGGAGCTAGATCTAGGTTACTCATTTTCAAGTTTATAATATATTATTTCCATTTTCTTTATATATTATGCAATTTATATCATATGAAAAAAATAAATATATTACATTATAATGTATATTAAAAATATATTAAATTATTTATAAAAATGTATAATGATAATAAAAGATATTAAAAATCCCATCACATGTGTATATGTGTGGAAACCACAAAATTTAAAATACATATTTATATTTAAAAACAACATATAATAAATAATAAAACATATGATTTGAAATTAATTAATAATAACATATCAAGTATATATTATATTAAAATTAGAAATTAATGATAAAAGTATTTAAAAAAAAAGCTTCACTTGGGTGAAAAGTTTAAGGTTTATTATTATAATTAATGCGGGTTCAAATCTTATAATATATAAGTTTTTATTGTTTTTTAAAATAAAAAGATTAAAATACCCTTAAATAATATAATTTATTTTAAATATGGAAGAGAATTTTTTTAATTGATCTATCTGTATTGATGCCCAGTTGACTCGTGATATCAACTCATTTAGGAGATTAAATAACAGTATTGATATGCAATTGATGAAGGTTATAAAATATGCATAATAAAATTGAAATGCATAAAAAAAAAGTTTTAGTTAGGTGGTAAATTAAAAAAATTATTATTTTAATTGACATGAGTTCAAATCGCACTATACACAATTTTTATTATTTTTTTAAAGTAAAAAAATTAAAATACTCTCGAATAATATAACTCATTTTAAATACGAAAGAACATTTCCATAATTTTCCTAATCGAATTAGTGCTTGATTGACTTGCGATGTCAACTTAGTCAAGAGTTTAAATAATTAGTATAGATATATATATATACACACACAATATCCTGGTTACATCGAAAAAATGTTGATAAATTTTTGGTGTCTCTAATCTCTGCTGCTATCAATTGAAATTGTTAACAGCGGCACAGATCATAGCCTCTGTTGATGATTTATTGTTTGTTGGGGGGATGCCAAATTTGTGTTTGAGGCTATGCACATTCGAGAGGCAATAGGGATGTTGAGTGTGCATTCGTGGGCCAAGCCATCGCACGGTATGTTGAAATATAATGTCGACGCCACTTGTTTTTTTGTCTTCAAACTTGATTAGTTTCAGAGGCATAGGTAGCCTGTCAATCCCCAAAAAAGATTTTTTTTTCATTTAAATCCTTTAAAAATTTTAAAATTTTAAATTAATAAAGGTAAAATTATATTTTATCTCTCCTAAAAATAATAAAATTTTGATTTAATCATTTAAAAATTATAAAGATATAAGCTATTAAAATAGTGAAATTGCATTTTTACAATCGTAAAAATTAAAATTTAATTTCGACCTCCTAAAAAAATTTCATGACTTCACCCCTGACTAGCTTAGTTGCACTTATTTGAGATGCTGATGGTCATTTTGAGCGAGCTTTTACACATTATATTTCTCTGTTGTTGGAGCCACGAGTTTCGGAAGCTATGTCCATCCGCAAGGTTTTGTCTTGGTTAAAAGCTTCGGGTTCCGACAATATTATGTTGGAGCCATACTATTTATAAGTCGTCACTGCTTTAACTTCGCGACAATTTGGTTTGATTTTATACAATTATTAATTGTTAGTGCTTTAGTTTTAACATTTATCTTTCTAGTGGACGCATCAAATTACAAATAAGACAACTCACCTAAAATGAATTTTATACTATTAATTGTTGACTAGTTTCAGAGGCATAGGTAGCCTGTCAACCTCCAAAAATAATTTTTTATATTTAAATTAGTAAAAATAAAATTACATTTTGCTCCTCCTAAAAATAATACAAATTTGATTTAATCATCTAAAAATTATAAAGATATAGGCTATTAAAATAGTGAAATTGTATTTTTATAATCGCAAAAATTACAATTTAATTTCAACCTCCTAAAAATAATTTCCTAACTTTGCCCTTGACTAGCTTAGTTGCACTATCTAAGACGTTGATGGTCATTTTGTGCAAGCTTTTACACGTTGAATTTCTTTGTTGTTGGAGCCATGGGTTTTGGAGGCTATGTCCATCCACGAGGTTTTGTCTTGGTTAAAAGCTTCGGGTTTTGACAATATTATGTTGGAGTCATACTATTTATAGGTCGCTACTGTTTTAATTTCACGACAATTTAGCTTGATTTTTATGATTATTAATTGTTTGGGCTTCAGTTTCAACATTTATCTTTCTAGTAGACGTGTGGAATTGCAAATAAAACAGCTCACCACCTCATTGAATAATTTTATCCATAATTCTTATTTTGTTTCTTCTCCTCATCTTATTTTTCATGGTTTTAATGCAGATGCTTTAGTTTTAAAATAATATTAAATAATATAATTTATTTTAAAATAAAAAAAATGTTAAAATAATTATCTTAATTAAAAATATCAAAAAATTAATAAAATATGCACAGATATTATTGCCTAATTATACATACCGATATATTAAAAAAAATATGTTATGTTTAATTATTGAGATGGCGGAATGTATATTTGATGTGCCCTACCCATTGTAAGACAGGGCAATGTTAACATTCAGCAATTTGTCTTTCTATTTATATTAAAACTGAAATAGAGAAACCTCCCAAACCACAACACATCATCTTCGACTTCGATCCCTACCTTTTAATCAATTCACTCCCAAAATCCAAGGTGAGCTCTCTTTTCTCCTCACATTTTCTCGATTTTCTATCTCCTATATCTGTTTCTTGATATAACATCCTCTGCTACTGAGAAACATGTTACTTATGCCTTTTCTCTTACAACATTCTTTTCTCGCCTTGTTCTGATTTCCTTTTTTTTTATTTGAATATAAAATTTGGGGTTCTTTCTTTTCCTTTTGCAGGAAAACAAGAAACTTTTTTTTTTTTGCTTTAATTCATCTAGGTATTAAGTAATTGTTTTGAAGGGATTTGGAAATATGAGTGGTGCTCCAAAGAGATCTCATGAAGAAGGTGGTGCTCAATCTTCTTCTGCTTCCAAATACCCTCATGAGGATACTGCTAATTATCCTAAAATGCCTTCGTCTTCGGTACCCACTGAGTACCATCATCCTGCCCCTTATGACATTGGGCAAGATGCTAGAATGCCTAGGATTCCTAGAACCGAGCTTCGTGATTCAGGTAGAAGGTCACCTCTACAGCAGTCCATGTATAGAATGCCCTCGTCTATTGCTTTGAATGATTCACATATGGATTCTCATCAGGGTGGTTCTGAGAGTAGGATGGAGTTGCGGGAGGCCAAGGACAACCGAGAGGTTAGGGTTGAGAGTCGAGAACAGAGAGTGGAACCAAGGGAGTTTTATGCTGAGGCTGCAAAGAGGGAGTATCAAAGTGGGAAAGGTGAAAAGGATGGTAGGTTTGAGAGTAGGGGGGATGAGAGTAAAGAATTGAAACATGATAGAGAGAATTATAGTGGTCCGAAGGGTGATTTGAAGGTGGAAAAGGATCTCTATGGTGGGGCTAGTATTCATTCGAGTTGGAAGGATTCAAGGGATTACCTTAGAGGAAAAAGGTATTCAGAACCCCCAGGTGGAAACATAGATCCATGGCATATCCAACGTGCTAATTCACAAGGAACAGTTGAAGTTGTAAAGGAAGGTCCTGCTACTGAAGAAAGAGATTATGCTGAAGGTCACGAGGCTGTTGGTGAGAACAAGTTTGATTCAAAAGGTGATGATAGGTTTAAAGACAAGGATAGAAAAAGAAAAGATGGGAAGCACAGGGATTGGGGAGATAGAGATAAGGAAAGAAGTGATCGTAGGAACAACACACATGTTGGTAATAGCAGCGGAGAGGTAAAAGAATCTGCAAGAGAGGAGAGAGAAGCAGAGAGATGGGAAAGAGAAAGGAAGGATTTGAAGGAAAAAGAAAGGCCAAAAGAGAGGGAGAAGGATCATATCAAGAGAGAGCCACTGAATGGAGCAGAGAAAGAAGGATTAAACAATGAGAAGGAATTAGGAGATGGATCTGTTAGAATACAAGAGCAGGAAAATCAGGCATCTGAGCAGAAAAAACAAAAAGAGTTGGATAGCTGGAAAAATGTTGATAGAGAAGCTAGAGATAGGAGAAGAGAAAGAGATGGTGACACAGAAGGAGAAAGACCTGAGAAGCGCAGCAAGTGCTCTGACAAAGAATCTGATGATGGGTGTGCAGATGGTGAAGGGGCTACGGAAAGGGAAAAGGAAGGTTTTAATTCTGGAGTTCAGCAGCGTAAAAGGATGCTTCGTCCAAGAGGCAGCCCTCAAGTGGCAAACCGTGAGCCTTCTTTTAGACCCCGACCTCAAGACAACGAAGGGTGTGTCTTCCTATTTTTGTAGTGTTTGTTTTAATTTCAAGCATATTTACCTTACTGCAGTTTACATGTTATATGAAAATATTCTCTTTAAAACCTCCATGCATTCTAGCCTTTGTAATATGCGTTCCCTCTCTCTAATACTTTCCTTTTGCCTCCACCTCCTTCAGTATGCAGCCACTTTCTATATAATCCTCGTTCCAGCCTTCTGATTGGCATTGGTTTTACCATTGTTTGCAAATTAATTGGGTTGCCTATTTGTATTGGCTATTTTCAGCGATGTTTTGAAAGTCTTAAGAAGTATTCGTGATGCTATTGATCTTATTGTTAAAGAATAATGTTGCTGATATTTGTTCTAAGGCATCGTACTTTCTCAGTTTCTATGCAATGTAATTGATGCTTAACTAATTACAAGTATTTCTATTCTGAGGGTATTTCCGGACTTTCAGTCTACAAAGTTTTTGAGATCTAATTATTCTTAATCTTTATTTATTCTTTAGCATTTGCATGTATTTTGCTTTAATTACACAAAGTGAAATTCATATAAATTAGCTATTATAAAAGTTCTTTTTAAGTGAGTTTAAAAGTTCTATTGGTTGAAGCTTTGGTAGCTACATTTTCATTTTCAACAAATTTTACTTTGGTATTTTGCCCTTGTTATTTTTGCTTTCTAACCTTAGTTTCTTTTTGACTCTGCAGATCTCAGGGTGAGATGTGGTTTAGTGCATTCTGGATTTCAACATTTTAGCTGCAATTTTGTTTTCGTATTTGATTGAAGGGGACATTATGATCTGGTGAAGTGAAGTTTGATATGAAATAACCTATCCTAGTTGCAAAGCTTCTCTCAGCCTGTGCTTAGCATGTGGACATTTACGTTTTGTATGTTTGAAGTGTCGTTTATGGTGGTAGTTTAGGCTTGACCTTGCACGTTGATTTGGTAGATGAAGACTGGAACTGATGAAATTTTCTCTATATTTGATTTGCAGGCTGTATTAGGATGTATATTAGGTCGTTCTACATTAATTCACTAAAGCCTTTAACTTAGAGGGGACAAGGCTAGGGAATAGTTAAATCAGTGACATCAAGATGGATGATTATTGCTATAGTCGAGTTTCTAAATACTAAAGGTTATAATTACTTTTAGGATTCATGGATGCTTAGAAGGAAGTTGAGTGAGTTAGAGATGACAGAAGCTCCAATGTATTAGAGCCTCATGAGTGGAGGGAACAGTATTTCAGTTGTTATAAGCATTTTCTTGTTTATAACATGGTTACCTAAGTAGGTCTCGTGAGTGATGAATAATTATTGTTGCTTCTTTTTCGAACCTATTATTTGGTACTTGTTCAATGAAACATTGAAGTGGGTTTTTTATGGTCATTGATTGAACAGAAAGGTTTTAGGGATTTCACTGGGGTTTACATTCTCCTTGTAATCTACTAATGTTTTTTGTGATTCAGGTAAACCTGAAGTGTCTACTGTTGTTTATAAAGTTGGTGAATGCATGCAAGAGCTAATTAAGTTGTGGAAAGAATATGATACCTCTCAAGCTGATAAAAATGGTGAAAGCTCTCAAAATGGCCCTACTCTTGAAATTCAAATCCCTGCTGAGCATGTTACTGCCACAAATCGTCAGGTAAGACCCAAGAGATATTTTTTTCCTTCTTTTGAGGATTTTGTTCTTTTTCTTATGCAATTTGCAAAAGCTGAAAACTTTTCTTAATCTGTGATATTTTCTCAATTGTTTTGGTTGCTTTTTTTTTTTTTTTTACCTTGAGAGGTCCTTATAATGCGAACTTGATTGTTTCATGTCTTGAAATTGGATGAAAGTTGTTAAAGTCACTATCTTTTTTTTTTTTGAAAAAATAAAAAATAAATAAGTGTATTCTGTGCAGGTCAGAGGTGGCCAGCTATGGGGGACTGATATATACACAGATGACTCTGACCTTGTTGCTGGTATGTTGTAATGGCAATATGAAATCTGTACTAACCTTCCGTTGGCCATGTGAATCATAGAACTGTTATTCTTTTAACACATTTTTTGCATTGATGTTGTGATGAATCTTTATAGTCCTTATGCATACTGGTTACTGCCGTCCAACTGCTTCTCCACCTCCACCAGCTATCCAAGAGCTACGTGCTACTATCCGTGTGCTGCCACCACAAGATTGTAAGTCCAAATTCTGCTGTATTTTATTTTTCCACAAATTCTAGTAATATATGCCTCAGTAGCTTAACTCCATTAACATTAAACATAGTCACTAAAAATAAAGCACCATATGAGCTCTACTTTGTGCATCAATGCCTGGTTTTCAAAAAGTGGCGCAATAGCGGTATAGTGGCCGTTATTTCGCGGTAGTGCCGCCGACCACCACCACTAATCTCTTCAATAGCGATGTGAAAATATTTCACACTATTATTGACCAATAGTGGCTGCAAAAAAGCAGGATAGCAGGAAAAACAGGGTGCTATTTGTGCTAACTTGCCATACCTTAGGAGAAAAATGAAAACTACGGAGAAAGAGAGTGAAAACCACTGGAAATAGTTTTTAAGAGTAATAAACGAACATCCACTCATCAATTCAACACAGCACAGGGTTTTTTTTTCTTATTTTCGGAACATGTTGGGTATGGGTGAGGATGGGTTGAAGACAAAAATAGTTGAGGGTTGTGTTTTATAAGAGTTAGTTCTTGAGAAGAGAGTTGAGAGCAGAAAGTTCAGATTTTTACTAAACTGTAAGACAGTAGATAGAGAGAGATGAGAAGGGATGAAAACTAAAGCAGAGGCCAAAGAGTAGAGAAAGAAACGGGTTTCATAAATTAAATTTGTTTGATAGTTTATATTTAAATTGTTCTGTTCTTATTTTGGAAAGCGGAAAGTCATTAATATGATTTCACACGAGAGAATAATAAATGTTATATACTAAACTTTAATCTAATTATAACCGTCCAAATGAACGAAGCTTGTTCGAGAAGCATCTAAAGTTGTTTTGTTTTATTATTTATTTAAAAATAATTAAAATGACATCTAGTTTATTATAAACTAATATTAATTTATAATATTAAAAGTTAAAAAAAGTTAAATATTTCATAATTTACTTTTCTTAAAATTAAAAATCTTAAACTTAGAACGAGTCTTAAAATTAAAAACTAAACTTAGAAATTTTTAATTAGATTTTAACTTTTAATAACTAAGGAAGTATTATAATATATACTTAAAATTGTAAATTTATTTTGGTGTTATGAATATGGGGCACTTCTAACAAGAGCTTCACTGAAAAAAGCTTATGAAAAGCTTTTATCAAAATATCTAACGATTTACCAATATTATCAATATTGGTAAATTGTTAGAAATATTAGTAAAAGCTTTTTCTAAACCATTTTTAGTGGAGCTCATGCTAGAATTTCCCATGAATATTGAATAGTTTGCTATAATACTTTATAAAGTACAAATTTTACTTTATTTTTGTAAATAAAAATTATAAATTGCAATAAAATGCTTTAAAATGATTTAAAATAAGATTATATGATTAGACTTATAATAACTATATTATAAAAATAAATTGTGCGAAACAAAAAAAAATTCATGATCGTGATGACCGCAATGTCTGCAATAACCCCCGTTACATCCACAAGCATGATAAATGTGATGATACCGAAAATGCGACTACGACCGCATTTTAAATCCCTGCTTGTTGCTTTAATAAGGAAACATTTAAAGATAGATAAGCATTTAAAATTGATTAAAAATTAGTGAAGTTTATTACGTAATAATTGCGTTTTCTATTAGCTCAACCCAGAATAATGAGGTCTGCCAAAGTTGACTTGAGCTGAACCATTGTCATGGTTTGATTTTATTTTTTGGTTTCTTTGGTGGTTTTGTTTGATTAGCTCTTAGATATTCTTTATCTCAGGTACTCTATTTATTTCTATTATCCGTTGGAATTATGTTTTTATGCAACATTCTGACATTATAGGACCTATATTTGCTAGGCTACACCTCTAAACTTAGGAACAATGTTCGTTCCCGTGCTTGGGGAGCTGGAATCAGTTGTAGTTATCGTGTTGAACGATGCTGCATTGTTAAGGTTACAAGTTTCTGGTCCCTTTTCCCTTTATTCCATTAGTTTTTAATAAGGTGGTGGAAAGCTGATATTTAAAATAAATGATTATAATATCTTTTGTTTCTTAAATATTGTGTTTTCTTGCTATATTTTGTTTCAGAAAGGAGGCGGAACCATTGATTTGGAGCCATGCCTTACACATTCATCAACAGTGGAGCCCACCCTTGCTCCAGTTGCTGTAGAACGGACAATTACTACTAGGGCAGCAGCTTCTGTATTTCCTGCCTCCTTTGTTCATCTAATTTTTTGATGTTCTACTTTTAGTTTTTCTTGTGTTTTCTAAAGGAGCTGTTGTTTTAAATTGTTGTTTGTATTGCTTTATGTGACATGTCAATGCTTTTGCCTTGGTAGACTATCATATCTCATAAATCTTTTGGCATCAATAGCTTATAACCCCGTTCAGAATTGGGAAATAGGTTTACAACTGTTTGGAAACATGACCATTTACTATGTCATACAGTTTGAACCACATTTATGTGTGTTTGTGCGAGCCTTTTTTAGTCAGGAATAAATTATGTGCAGAATGTAGGGCGTTGCAAAATCCTGTATGCTACAAGTATGAGGCAAAGGCGGAACTATTTGCCCCATAAGTTGGATATGTTGCCTTTTTCTTCTTAAGTTTGGTATTGGCTTACATGGTATCTGCGTATTATTCTGGCAGCAGTTCATTAAGTGTAATGATTCATATATAGTTAAGAAATGCAAAGCTTCATACTTTGTGTTCTTGAAATCTCTTCTTTTATTGCTGTTATTATCATCTAATATGTTATATTTCTGTTTATTTAATAGAAATAAGCTCACATGATGCTTTTCACTTCTCAGAATGCCTTACGACAGCAAAGATTTGTACGGGAAGTTACGATACAGTACAATCTATGCAATGAGCCTTGGTACCTTCAAGACTTATTTACGATATCCTGTTTTGAGTTTGTCAAATTTGCATTTTGATTATAGATATATGGAGATTTTTAATGCACAAATTCCATCATATTTTAGAATTGAAATTTTAGATTTAAATTTAAGATTCTTAATTTTATGTAGTTGTACAAGTTACTGATTCTTCCAGAAACCTTGTGTAGGATTTGAATATTATATATTTCAGTATGTTTGGTAATGAGTTGACTAAATATTTTAAGTTAGATTCAGCTATGATCTTCTAGAAGCCTCTGGATTTATTTTACATCTCCTTTTTATTTAGGGAGTTAGGCTAGCTAGGTTTAGTTCTACACCACCTAGATTTTATTTTGTTTTGGGGAAAATTACAAAATAATTTTATACACTTAATTTTTGGCATATGTTGTTAATGAAAAAGAAAAAAAAAAGGAATAAAATATATGTTTTTAAATATTTTGCACATCTACTAATGCTATGTTATCCCACTCCATCGGTTCTATGTACCATCTTATCATAGTTGGCAAAGAGATGTAAAGTGTTAATCCACATGGCATTTTTCATCCAGCTAAGGGCTTTAATTGGACATAAATAACCGTTAAGGAGCTCAATTTACTTCAGTAAAAAGAGTAGGCACTTTGATGATATATTTAATTAATTAGTCATTTATAGAACTATTTGAAACGGATGGATCAATGGTACTTTGAAATAGAGTTTCAAAAAGTGTTAAGCATTTTTCAGACATTTGATTTCAAGTTTCTGCTTTAATGCTTGGAAAACCAATTTTTAACTTTTCCAGAAGCTCAATGGCTCTTCTTTTTCTTTCCCTCCCGTGGGATCCAATCCTATCTTTTTGTTAGTTGAGCTTTTTGAAGTCAGACTCTAGAAGCTGGGCCAAACTAGAAAATGTTCTTGTCACATTAGTATCATGTAAACATTTTAAGATCAAATGATATGATACAAGAAGGAAAGAGTTGAGAATAGAGAGTGAAACAATGTTGCTTTCTCTCTTTATTTTTCTTTAAGTATTCATGTCCAATGCATATGCGGACATAAGTATAGAGATATGACCCTCCAAGACTCTCCCAATGCATGGAAAATCTTGGACATACCTATGTCCAAGACATACCATTATCCGACACTCTCACACGAATCTGAGTTAATAGGAGTGAAGTGACATTGAATAGAGATGAAAAAAAGAAAAGAAAACATGAAGGTGGGAGTAAATCTATAATTAAAGAAATGATGGTGCAATAGGGGTTGATCAGAACTCTAATCTTAATTCTTCTTTTTTTTTTTTTTTTCAATATTTAAGTCTAGTACTAGTTCAGAAGTTGAAATGTTAATAAAAGAAACTCGTAATGGTGCGAAAAAGTATATCCATTCTGATTTGTTGGATTTCAGTATCCGGCTTTCTGTATCTATCTCTGTTACAAAACCTGAAGTTTTATGGACATTGAGTATGAAATGTCATAATTGTCTTTTGCTTAATTGCTTGTTATGCTGAACCTTAACTTTCGTTCTTCCATGAATGTTGTTGCCAATTCCACAGGATTAAGTATAGTATCAGTATAGTTGCTGACAAGGGTCTGAAGAAACCCCTTTATACATCTGCTCGTTTGAAGAAGGGTGAAGTTCTGTACTTGGAGACACATTCGTGCAGGTATTATTATTTGTATAAACTGTTGTTTATGCAACAAGATTGATGGCTGCATTACTTATTTTGGCTTTTCTTCCTTTTTTAATTTATTAATTACATTTTCTAATTGCTGCTAGCTTAATTTTTTAAATCTAATTTGATTTAATTAGTATATAACATTGACAAGAAGCATGGAAAGAACCTAATATTCAAGTCTCTCTTGTGGTTAGTGTTGAAAGTTATTTTATCCACTTGTGGGCCTGTTATGAGCTACTCGGATTCTAACAATTAGTTGAGCTTGAGCTCGGTGCTGCTTGGCTCATTATTTTCTTTGCTCATTTATAATCATGAGCAAAGGTCTCGGAGCAGTTATTGAATAAACACTCCCTCTGTTAGCTTGTAAATATTTGATGGGATTTTTATGCATTCAAACTGATAATTCAAATATTGAAATATTACAAATGTAATTGAATATCACCTAAGAACATTCCAATTAAAAAGTAGTCTTAAAATATCAGATAGGCTTACAAGCTTTGGATGCTATCTTACTGTTGGATCGAATGGTAACAAAGTTGAGAGCAAGATGTTCTACCTCCACTTTCTCTTTTCTCTTGGCCCTGCCTTTACCTTTGCTTGGTATGGCATAGACACAAGTTTCTTAAGTTCTGTCCACTACTAATACTATTCAACGACTGATTTTTGATGAAAAAGGCTGACTACTGGTTTTGCCAAGTTGGATTAGTTGCATCTCTTCTCTTCCCCTTTCCTTATATCTACCAGTGCTTAATATTCTGCATTAAATTTTTCTTTGATTTGCCAAAAAACATTTTTGACGTTGCGTATCTGCTAATATTTTTTATTTTTGTACCTCAATTGCTATACACTATTACTTGGATTGTTTGCAAATTATTTAAGTTCAAAATACATGTAGTACAGCCATGAAAAAACATCTCTGGAAGCCTTAAGTTTTAGAAGACCAGTATGGAAAGATTTAAACCAAATTAACCAAACAATTTAAATGCTTAATCAGTTGGTCATTTGATTGATTCTGAGAACAGTTCAATTCTTTCAGGAGTTGTTTCACATTATTATGAAAATCCCATAGACAAACTGAGTTAATGGACTGATGGATTATAATAGTAATTGGTTTTCTCGGTGATTTGATCATTATAGTTAAATTCTGGTTTAAGAATTTTCTAACCTATTTAGAGGAGCTGAGCGCTAACAAACTCCTAATAGTTGATGTGCTAACTATTGGCATTTTCTTTTCCTTTTTTTTTTTCTTAAATATTTTAAATTACTATGAAGGTATGAGCTATGTTTTACTGGAGAGAAAATGGTGAAAGCTACAGCAGCGTCTCAAGCACATGAAGCAGATACAGAGAAGTCTCAAAATCACCACTCACATTCCTCAAATGGTGAAAAGAACGACTCTGAGAACACCCTGATAGATGTTTTCAGATGGTCTCGGTGTAAGAAGCCCCTTCCCCAGAAAGTCATGCGTTCAATTGGAATTCCCTTGCCACTCGAGCATGTAGAGGTACTTCCCGTTTCAGAATTTACTCTTGGCAACTTACGTTTCTTTGCAGCATTTCCCATTTTAGCATCTTCCATTGTAAATTACCCTTTGAGATATTACCATAAAGCCAATAGGAATAAAAGGCTCGAATTTGTAGAAGCACATGATAATATGATAGATTAAGCTCGGAAGACCATCAGTATGTATTAGATGACGGATAATGAAAGCTTAGGCAACTCCTAGATCTCATATTCATAGTTCTCCTACATCAGATGCTGTTAAGGCATAAATAATCTGTTTATTCTCCTTCTCAGACTGCTAGATTGGTCCATGTAATGTAAGTAATGGCATGAAAATGTAGTGACGGAGATTGTTGTGACGAAACAGGTATTGGTGGAGAATGTTGACTGGGAAGATGTGCAGTGGTCGCAAACAGGGGTTTGGATAGCTGGAAAAGAGTACACACTTGCTCGAGTGCATTTTCTATCTCCAAATTAGCTGTTATTTTACAAGTTTGGTAACTTCACATGCACAGAGACCCTTTGTCATGTTCTTATGGAGGTGTACAAAGTCAGTGTTTTGAAATAATATATTTTGAAGTGTTGAATACTGCTAGCGATTTAATGTTTATTACAATTGAGTCAGCCCAATTTACTCATCTAGTGTAACCCTATACCCATCCATAGATGTTAATTTGTAGTCATCATCACTCACCCAGTATTACCCAAAATTAATGCATATAAATGATCCATGTCAGATTGTCTAATGCACGCACGACAGACTCTATATCCCATTGCTTCATGTGTTTTTGAAAAAGAATTTTGGTTTAAAATTATTTCGTTTATTTTTAATTAGGACTTGGCCACCTATTTTTTCAAAACCAATGTTCATATTCAATTTCTTCAAATTATTAAAAAGGCTCACATTTATTTTTATTTTTAAAAAAATAATCTTTCTACCTTTTGCATATAGATCAATTTTAATTTGGACTTGGTCATCATCATCACCATTATATTAATTTTGTTGAATTTTAAAAGGGGAGGAAGAAGTTCTCCGGGATTTAAATATTTAGCCTTTTCCCTCTACAAACAAAATTTGTACTGAACTTGGCGTTAATTTAAGACTTGATTTTCTCTGTCAACAAACTTGGCGTTAACTTAAATCTTGATTTTTTCTATTAAAAACCTTTATCATTTGCCACTTCAACAATTTGCTGTAGTTAATGTATTATTTAGTAAGAAAATGTTTTTAAAAAAATAAAATTAGGTATTGATCAAAAAAAAAAAAAATTAAAATTAGGTATTGATGTGTTGAGTTAGACTTTTGTTGGACTTATGCATGATATGAATACCATACATATTTGCTCAAATTTGATAAAAAACGTGTTTCAATTTTTGCTTAAACCAACCATCTGTAAAGTTTTTGTTAGAAGTATAATTATTGTTATTATATATATTTTTTAGATAATTATATACATATTTTACTACCCTTAATTTTTCCTTCCATTAAAATTTCAAACATAAATGTATATATTATATATATTTTTTATGTAATATACCCATATTTTAATCGTCCAATTTTTGTCTAATTTCAATTTTTTTGAGCCAAAGTCTCTCATATCTTAACAGGATTGTTTGAACCAATCAATCGGATTGGTTTATTCAAAAGTATAAAATAGGTTGATTTGTGAACTGATAAAAATCAATTAACTCGAATTAAAAACCATTGAACGAGTGGTTGAATCAATTTTATAATTTTTTTATAATTTATTTGTTTTAAATCATCTGACCAATCAACCTAAGAATCGATAATTACCTAAATGTTTTCAAAAACATTGATTTGAACTGGGCCAATGTAGCCCTTTAGTGCCAATCAATATCTTTAGAGCCTTGTTAAATGCATGTCACTTTGGTAATAGAATAAGTGATGCGTGCAGCTGTTGGTTTGCTTTCCTTTAGACATGTTGGTATGGGTTTCTTATGATGTTGGGGTCAGCAAATGCAACTATAGCTTCTTATGGGGGTCAGTCAACAGGAGGTTGAAAAGGTTGTACGGACGGACCCATCCTTGATTCAGTTCAGATACCATTAGATTGAAGGCATAATTGTAAAAAAAAAAAAAAAGCCTTCAAATTTTAGGGGTTTTTGGATATATGCCCCTAACCTTTTTTTTTTTTTTATTTATTTATATTGGCCCTCAACGTAACAGAATTTTGTATAACAGACCCTGTTCAAACAGTAACCATTAACTGACCGTTAGTCAATAGCCGATCAACAAATCATGTACATGTGACGATACATGTGATCGACTGACGTGACATCCATTTAAATAAGAATGCTGACGTGGCAAAAAAAAACAAAATTAATAAATATAAAACTAAAAAACCCTAAATCCTCAAATTATCTCAAAAACCCCCAAACATAATTTTTTCCCAATTCTAAAATCCCCAAACGATCGAACATAATTCGAAATTCCTTAAACAGTTCGAACGATCGAAATTCATAACTTCCAAACTCATTCGACGCATCAAAATTGTGAAATCCCCAAATGAATATCATCCAAAATCTTGTTTGAATCTCTAAAATTTTGAAATCCCTAACTATTAAAATCCCTAAATCATTAACCTTTCGAAATCTTCTTTGAATCCTTAAAATATTGAAATCCCTAAATATCAAAATCCCCAAATATTTGAATCCCTAACCCAAGATCGAAAAAGCTTCAACAGTCGTTTCTAGTGTTCGAAACCCAAAATCGAAAGGTATGTGCTTATAATGCGACAATATGATTTGATTTGGTTTGGTTTGTTTTGTTGATTTTTGTCGATTTATAATGCGACAGTGGTCCCGATTTTGCCTACAATAATTTGTGATTCTAGATGGTTATTTGTGCTTTGTTACTGTAATTTTAGTGCAACAATGTAGTGTATGTTTTGTTGATTTGTGATATGAAAGTGGTCCCGATGTTACTGTTCTGTTGATTTCTGCAATTTTAGTTTAGTGCTGTTACTGTTTTGTGAGTTTTGTATTGTTAGTTTATTGAGCTTTGTAACTTTTTTGTTACAGTGGTCCCGATGTAGGTAGTGACATGTTTTTTTTATTGTTTATTATTGTTGGTTAGTGAATATGACAATTGGTTGTTTATGCTTTCTTGCAGATGGTAAATAGTGATGAGGAATATTATATTATTTTGCATGTGGGTGGGAAGTTTGTAAAGGACCCATATGTCAGATTTGTAGGTGGGGAAGTAATTAGGCTTAAAGAGGATCCAAACACAATATCTTATTTTGAATTATGTAAAATTATGAAAATTGGGTTAGGGTTTAACAGTATCATGTTAATATATTTTCATGAGCCTAGTACACTAGGGTCACAAAATAATCTAAGGGTGATTTATGATGACACTTCCACTATAGCTATGTTAGACTTTTGGGTCAAGTTTAAGAAGATTGACCTATATGTTGAACATGAGGTAGATAACCCTATAATTGTAGATGATATCTTTATGTTGACTGTTGGGGAGGGTGATGATGAAGGGGTAGAAGTTGATGGGGAGGGTGATGTAGGAGTGCTAGAAGTTGATGGGGAAGGTGATGATGAAGGGGTAGAATCTGATGGTGGAGGTGATCTGGAAAGGGTAGAAGCTGTTGAGGAAGGTGATGTAGGAGGGATAGAAGCTGATGTGAAGGGTGATGTGGAGGGTCTACTGTTGGAGAGGATAATGATAGTGAAGTTGCTACTGATGAATTTGCTGTTGATTTTGCAACATTAGATGGAGAGGATAATGTTGCTCTCCATCTAATGTTGCTGATGAATATGATGCTAATTTTGCAACATCAGATGGAGTGGATAATGTTGTTGATGAAGTTGCTGATGAAAATGCTGCTGCAACTAGTGGAGAAGAGGAGGATGGGAATGAGACTGAGGAATGGGACTCAGATGAACATGGAAGCTTGGTTGGGTCCGATGAAGATGAAGAACATGAAGATGGTGAGAGAAGGAGGAGCAAGTTTCCCTTATACAGTGATAATGTAAAATTTAGTTTTGGAATGTTGTTTAAGGATGGCAATCAGTTTAAGATTTTGCATTTTCATTTTAACAAGAGATTGACAATATATGTTTGATGCTGTAATTAGTATGTGACCTCCCTTTATCCCTCCCTTATTTTACTGTCTATTTTGACACATGGTTGATGAGATGTTTAGTCTCCAAAACAATTTTTAAGACAAAACTAAAGGCCCTAACATCGAGTCTATGCCAAACATCAATGTTCAACACATTCGGACAGATTCATCCACATCTTTGTCATTTAAAATTTAACAAAAAAATATGTAAAAATGAAGGGTAAAGTTAATAACATCTGACTCACGCATATGAACACACATTACACACATTGCCAACAAGGGAACTTGACAAAACTGTACTGGTGATACCAGTTTGCATAACTACAAGCTCCTACAAATTGTATTGGTGAAAACAATAGCGTTTCCAACCAATATTGTCATTACATAAAGGCATAATTGTAAAAAAACAACCAAAATTTGTCCTTAGTTCCAAACATAAACAAACATATGTTCGATCATTTACATTCAATCAATATTTGAAACTGCTAGTTGCATATGCCTCTTACCACTACTGCCAAAAAAGAAACCTATGGTGATGCATACAATACATAACATAGAGCAAAAAAATAATATCTTATACATTGACTTCTCTTTCTTTATAACTTTAATTTTTTGCTTCCTGGTCAACATTTTTTTCCTTAATGCTACTTCTCCTTCAACACCACAAACTGATCTGCCACCTTCAACCTCAATGTCAACAGCACTACTGCCACTATTATGGTTACCATCAAATGAGAATTCGTTCTTCTTAAGTGCAAAATTATCCTTCAACAGATTTCGTTCACTGTCACGCAATTGACACAGTAACTCAATTGCACGGTCACCCATTTTCCCATCGTACAACTTGAAGAAATCACAACCACCATCCTACAAACAAACCCCAATTCATCCAAATTAAAATAATCCAAATTGAAAACAAAACAGATTATGAGATTTATAAAATCATCAAAATCGAGCTCAAATTGCAAATAAAGAATCTTCACTTATCCGAAAATCTGAACAACCATAAAATCTCCTCCCCGGATTTAAATCGCTCCATGAAATGTCTCTTGGAGCTAATTTTTTGCAGTGACATTTTATTGCTGGTCCATCGTAGACATACTTCTTTCGCGATGAAGTAACCATTTTTACATAAGACGATTTATTCTTCGAACCACTCGAACCATTCGAACCATGTCTTATCCAACCTCTATAGTGATTATTCGAACTACATGAATACATGATTCAGAAGAAAAAGAAGAAAAATAAAAATTTTCTGAATGATTAGGGATTTCACGATTAGAGATTTCACGATTTTTGTTCTTAAGGGATTAAGGATGTAGAAAAATCCCTCAAAAACTTATTCAAAAAAGGAGATTGTTGAAGTTTTTACGGATTCAAAGAAGATTTCGGATGTTTTGAAGTTATGGATTTCGATCGTTTAGGGATTTTAGAATTGGGGATTCAAACGTTTTGAGTAATTTCGAATTTGGGGATTTTAGAATTGGGAAAAAAATATGTTTGGGGGGTTTTGAGATAATTTGGGGATTTGGGTTTTTTTAGTTTTATATTTATTAATTTTGTTCATTTTTTTGCCACGTCAATCGACCACATGTACCGCCACATGTACATGATTTGTTGACTGGCTGTTGACTAACGATCAGCTGACGGTTACCGTTTGAACAGGGTCCGTTATACAAATTTCTGTTACGTTGAGGGCCAATATCAGAAAAAAAAGGTTAAGGGCATATATCCAAAAGCCTCCAAAGTTTGGGGGTTTTTTTTTCACAATTATGCCTAGATTAAACTACCAACAGATGCTAGAATTCAACTAAAGATGGCTACCCTATTCCTATTACTATATTTCAAATATAAAGGTGGGCTTGGTTTATTCCCCCCACTTTAGAAATCAAAGTCCAGTAGGCAATAGAATTATTATATTATGAAAAGGGGATTAAGACACTTAATCAACATATACTAATGTCACATACTCACAAAGAAACAGACTGGAAGGTCTGTTTATATTTGATTCCTGTTGCAAAGTGGCCATTCATGTAGTGATGGCTGTTTTATTGTAGGTGCAATTGGTCCCGTTTACTTCAGGTATTTCTTCCGACATAGATTAAACTATTAAGCTTCTTATCAGCCTTGGAGACTTAAAAACTTAAGTTCCTTGTGTAATATCAGTGCCTCAGACGCCGACACGAAGAGCAAGCATACAACGGATTGAAGTACTTTTTGACAATTATTGCTGTTTGCACAAGGACTGCTTATAGCCTGAATGCAGGAACTGGGTGGAGAATTGTAGCTTGGATCTGTTCAGCCATAGCAGCTATCTATGGTACGTATTGGGACCTTGTTGTCGACTGGAGGTGTATATTTTGGGGCCATGGTAAGAACAAAAACATGTGCTAGTTCTAATTGATAATGAGACTTAGCAGCATTGAGTAAGTAATTAAATTGGTGGATGCAGGCATTGAAAATATTGTTGAGATTTGCATGGATGCAAACAGTGTTGAATTTGAATTTCTTCAGGTTAACCTTTAGATCAGCCTTGTGTTTGTTCAATTAGAACCATTTATGTTTTCAGACCAATATAAAGATTATGTATAAGAATTTGAAATTAGAACCGTAAATTTTTTTTCTATTAAATTGGTTGGTGTGGCACACAAAACCAGAAAATTATTTTAAGGGGCCGAAATTAAATTTTAATTTTTAATAGTTTATATCTTTATAATTTTGAAGGATTAAATCAAAATTTTATAATTTTAGGGAGTTAAAGTGCAATTTTACTTTTACTAATTTAAATTTTTAAAAAAATTCAAAAAGACCTAAACAATAATTTTCCATTTTAAGAGGGCCAGACCAGCCCCTTAGATTCGTCTCTGGTATGACATTTTGAAATAAAAAATATTTGTTTGTTAGCAAATTGGTTCCATTAAAAAATTATAGAAATTTAAAATAAACTTAAAAATTCCAACTATTTTAAAATTATTTTATAAAAATAAACATTATGTAAAATTCTAAAATATATCTAAGTGTTACATAATAAATAAATTTAAAAAATATCTAAAATGATAATTTTGAGGACTTAAAAAATTAAATTAAATTATCAAATTAAATTTATCACACAAATTATATATTTTTTTTTCTCTTATTCTGTTTTGAAAGTGTTTTCAACATACATGACCTCAAATTTATATGATCTAGCTTGAAATCTACTCATATTGTGAACAATATTTTAATTTTAATTTTAATTTTTTATCAAATTAAACAATCCCATTTTCTTCTCTCAATTATATAAAAAAATATGACGATGATATACTCAAAAAATGATATAGGTAATCAATTTTCTATGTTGAATGATGGAGGGTGGACGAAGATGTGCAAGCAGAGGCAAAGGCAGAAAAAATTTTAGGGGACCAAAATTAAATTGTAATTTTTACAATAGTAAAAATATAATTTTTAAAGAATTAAATCGAAATTTTATCATTTTAAGGGGTCAAAATGTAATCTTACATTTACTAATTTAAAATTTTAATAACTTTTAAGAGCCTAAATGATGATTTTTTTCATTTTAGGGGGGCCAAAGCCCTACCAGGCTCCTTAGATCTGCCCCTTCGTGCAAGTTGAGAATATAATGCCTATCACTTTCTGTAAAAAACAACGATGTTAATGATTTATCTCAATTGAATTGATTTTCTATAATGTTAATGAGATGTAACACCATCACAAATAAATTAAAATTTATAGACTTATCAAGATTTATTTAAGGTTTATATTAGCTACTCAAGTCATGCATTTGAACACTTACATTCGACTCATTTAGAGATTTGAGCTCGACTCTACAATGATTGAATCTAATTCTAAAGCATGAATAGAATCTTTTGGAGTTAGATTGAGTGAAAGCTGTAGTTCCCTATATGGGGATTGACAAACTTTAGTAAATTTTCAGAAAGTTGAAAATAAGTAACAAGCAAAGTCGACTATTGATTAAATCAAAGTGAAGCCTCCCGATAGCTTCTGATTCGAGTGGTAGACTTGATGGAAACATACAAGCAACTTAAGAGGACAGTTTCAGGGTGAAATTTCAGAATCCATCCATCGGAATTGGCTCAAGGATTGTCTTCACACAATCTTGATTTTGTTTGCTTTGAATGCCAAAAAAAATCCCTGTACCGACAAACGCAACGTATAACTTGTAGGGAAATTTTGACACTAGCAGGTGCATGAACTGAATCTTTAATAATTGCTTTGTTTAATTTTTTCCACAGATATCCCATCAAATCTCTTACATGATCACCTGCTTCTTCTTCTGATACACCTTTTTCAATCATGTAAAAATGGATGAAATTCATTGCCTCTCCCCGTTCCATTTCAACCTGCAAGGAACAAATTATAGATGTAACAATAAGGATTTAAAGTGGAGAGATCAGGCTGTGATGTGATGTTTGGGGTCATTTTCAGACCAGAATCAATATCTTTGTATCATGGTGGTCTGCCATATTTTTAGTTTATGCAATACGTTTAAAAAATAAGTACGAGAGTCTTTAATACAAAATTAAAAGAATCCAAGAAGCAATTGTTTAGAGCAAACCTTGGAAGTTTCTAAATCATCAAGGAATCAAACAAAGTAAGCAGGGATACAGACCAAGTCAGAGTGAAACCAGCTCTCCACAAATTCTGGCAAATATTGATTTATGGAGTGTCCTACTACTCCAAAAATGGCTAAAACTATCCCAATGGAGATCCATGCGTGCTTTAGATATTCTTCTGCACTTGGATTGTATCCATTGTGAAACCATCGAGCTTCATTAAGATATGCTCTAATATAATGCTGCCACTACAAAAAAAACATAATGTTTAAAGTAAATTACTTCATAAATTATTAGGATTTGCCATTTAACTGAGTCGATGCCGTTATCTAGCAAAGCATCTCGAGCCACTTCACTAACATGGTTGTAGATGGCTTCGTAGAGAAATTTCATGTACTCTGGAAGTTCCTCCATTGCCTTAAGATCCCATCTGCAATATGGAATTACTTTTAGCACAAGTCATTACACATATATAAATTTTTATATATTCATTACCGAGTTACTGCATTTGTGTATTTCTCAACCTCATCCAGTAATCCATATGTGTCAAATATGTCATCTAATGGAGTTCCTAAGGATCCAAATTTTGTGACATTCCTCCTACACTTGGAAAATTGGTGACCCGGAGGGGAAGTACTCGTTGCCCAAACGTAACACTCAATTAGCCTATCTCGAACAAAAGGAAGCCTTTCCTTGATATTCAAGTCCTTCAACCACCTGCCCATACATATAGGATAATTTTATAATTTTTATACCCCCCTTTTTTTTTTTTTTTTTTACTAGAGCATGATCTTACTCAAATTCAAAAGCAAAAAATATATATATATCTTACTCCACTAGCTCCTGCAGCTCCTTGAGATAAATGGATTGCAAGATGTTGTAGTTCAACTTAGCTAACTCTACCAAAACCGAACTCATCCTATCATCATCATCTATCTGGTTTTGGTAGATACCAATGAAGTCTCGTGCTTCGGTCCATGCCATTCTCCAGTGTTGTTGGTATTCCATTGACTGTTGTATTTGCTCACCCATTCTCCTCTCCATCTTTTCCCTTAGTACTAACAGATGTTTAGCACTAAAGATCTGGGCCTCATCTAAAACATCTTCTCCCGGCATCCCAAGGTATGATGCTTCGTGTAAACTTAAAAGCCCTGCAACATCTTCTCTTAAGCTATCCATGAATTTTCGATCTCTATCCATGAACTTGTTAAACACATCTGCATTTATATTTTCACCCTTCATATGAATATCACATTTGGGTCCTCAAAAACGATACAAAACTTGTTAAAAACATAGCATGCAATGTGTAGGAAAGTAATTAACCTGTGGAAATGAATAAACCATTCTGGAGTAAAATCCTGAATTGCATAGCTACAGTGTAAAGATCATTGGCGACATTTTGATGGGTAAGTTTAGCAAGAAGATCATGGATTTGGTTTTCAAAAAGGTAAGCCACTCCTGGTCGTTGCATTGTGTTGATCGGATCTAATTGGCAACGTGCCTCTTTCACGCTAGCAAGTAACTCCCTGGCACATTGCTTAAGTTCCTCGAGCCGACCCCCATGACTCTCAACCTAAAAACAGTCACCAATGAAAAAAGGTCACTTAAACCCAAAGTAAAAAACTATATTTTTTTAGTATAATTGAATGATTGCTGATGGAATAAAAGGAAGCTAACCCAGTAGGGTGTGGTAAAGGAGTTGAGGAGTTCACAATCCCAAAGGGTAGGAAGGTGAGCTGCTGATCGCCGTGCTAAACTTTTATCTGAAGTAGGTTCCATGGTAAATCAAAGCTCTGTATTATTGTATTCTAAAGTCCAAGTCCTACAAGTATTTATAGTGATGGATGTAACCTACATACATCCTCTTTTTGTTTGTTTAATTGAATGAAATAATTATCCGGATACAATTTAACGAACTACTGGTTGACAAGAAATAATTATAAGTAAAATTTTAAAAAATATAATAAATTTAAATTTTATATTAATATTAAACAAAATAAAAATCGTCTCCCCCAATCCCACCCTGTCCCTCTCCCTCACTGGGCCTCTCCTAACCAACGCTTTCCCCTCCCTCTCCCTTGTCATGGGTTAATTTGAACTTTCCGTTAATTCTATTATTAGTTATAATAGCTGCGTTTAATGTTGATGATGTTAGTAACATGATGAGTGTAGGAAGTAAGGAGATAGTGCGTCTAGAACAAAACAAGTCGTTTTGCAGCAAAGCCTTTAAATGAAACAGAGCATTTCATCAAGTTATTATCTCGACAGCTAAAAATTGTTTTGAGAGGATGCAAGGATCATATTGGAATTGAGATCCAAGGAAAAATTGAACGTTTATTTTCATACCCCAGCGAACACAAGAATGGGACCCCTCAAGAATTTGTAATTCACACATAAATGATGTTTCAGAAGCACTTGTTTAAACACACTTACGTAAGTGTGGTGGAGCATGAAGATGCTGGAAAACCATCGTCTTTAGATGGGTATTGGATCAAGGAACTGTGCACGAACATCATCTTTCATATATTCTTGTTCTGTGTATCCATCTCCATGCTTATAAAATAAATATGTTGCTCGAGCAAAGTTCAAAATTCGTAAGAGCAAATCTCTCGGGGCGGCTGTTGGTCTCATGCATTCTTCATTTAAATCCTTCCATGCATCCTCCAGGATTTTCTCAAAGTCTTTAAGAGTAAGCTTCTCTGAAAGGCCATGTTGCTTCATGTAGCATTCCACACTAGATGGACAATGCTGTCTCAACTGCTCGAACTTCAATTAGAATGAGCAACCATAAATTAATTGTTAAAATTTTTATAAGGTCATTAATAGTACAAATTTATAGAGGTGCTTTCATTAACTGCATACCTTATGCGACACTATATCATTCATGAGACGACCAATAACATCCAAAGCCTTCATACATTTGGGTTCCTTTTGCAGCCATTTAAATGCTTCTATAGTTGCCATTTTTCCCATTCCTATAAATGATATTGTTATCGATGAATCATAAGTGGACGTCTTTGTTGCAATGCTCATGTACTCCTCAAATGTTGGTACATAGCCATCATGGGACCATTTCACCTCCGCTTGATAGTTGGTCACTAGTCTAATGAGCTAATTACACGGTCAAATAGAATTAAAAGAAAAACATGTTAAAACATTAACAGATGCTCATAAATTGTCAGATATACAAGAATCATGAGGGGAATGTGTGCTATTGATATAATTGATCTTACAGCATCTTTCGCATAAGGTACACTGTAAGATCTTCCTTCCTTCCTAACCTCCTCAGCTATTTCATCAAAAAAAACTAGCACAGCCTTGCAGATAACTTTGGTGTACTCTTGCAACTCATCAATAGCACTAATCTCACATCTGAAAAATTATGAAATTATGCTGGTTTCATTGTTAATGAATTAAAATGTGTGAACATCCATTCTAGTACTTGGGAGATGACTTATGACCTCTTTAATGCATCTATAAGACGTTGAAGCTCTTGAGGTGTCCCGTATGCGTCAAATGTGTCATCTAAAACTGATACAAGTAGTATCATCTTGGTAAGAAATATTCGCCCCTCTGCATAGGAAGGTTCATAAAATACGGAATTGCTCCATGTGTAGGCCTCCACATATCTCTCCCTTGCATAAGAAAGCTCAGAGAGCTTACTGTCCTCCCAAAACCTGCAATACAAAAATCCCCTTAACATGCAACAAAAGTCATCAGGAATCAATCCTCAAATTGATAAGAAATGTTTTTTAATTATTTTAACCTTGCGATTTGGCTTATCTCTTGTTTGTGAAGTACTTGTACTCGATTGAAGTCTAGCTTTGCAAAGTTAAGAAGGGTCTCATTTCTGGAGTCGTCCTCCTCATAGAAAGAGATATAGGTTCTTGCGGCTAGTCTTGGAGGGCATTTGTTGAATGGCTGATCAAGGGCATTCGCTATTTGCTTCGCAATATGAGGATTCGACTTCTTTTCCAATGACTTCAAGTGTGCCGTGGTGAAAGCAAGGGCTTCCTCTAATATATCCTCCCCGTGAACTCTAAGAAAGGCGGCTTCATACAGGCTTAGCATTCCCCTAACATCGTCGATCAAGGTTCCTTTGAACTGACCATCAGTGTCCTTGAATTTGTTGAAAACATCTGATTCACATATTGATCGGAGGGTTCTAAATTAAATATTGTATATTCCATAGATAATTCATTTATCAATGGTGTTATGGTTACCGCAAGACATTTTGAAACCATGTTGTCTGAAAACTCGAAACACAATTGAAGTGGAGTCTAAGTCATGGTGATTTCCGCTAAAAAGATTGTGGTGGGAAGTGAAAATGGTTTCCAATTGATTTTCGATATCGTCCTCAAAGTGATAGGAAACACCAAGGCGAAGCAGGGTATCGATGAATTTAACATTCTCAACGGGATCCGCTGTAGAACCCACCAGCATGTCCTTCACTTTCTCTTTCAAAGGGGCTGTTTCTTTGGTGAAAGAATCAAACACCTGAGACTGCTTGTAAAATTAGAGTTTTACATCATAATTAAATAAGAAAGCACACGTCATTTGATCTGTTTGAAACTGATCATTTTTTTAAGGCAATGACATAGCCCAAAGAGCTTGAAAGGATGAGTTTCAGACAGAGTAGCATAATGATTTGCACAAGGTGACAAAAGAAATGTAGGAGAGAATGGAAGATTACCAACTCATCAGCCGAAGAAAAAAGAGGAAATTGGTATCGCCATATGTTTCGGGAGAAAGTTGCAATGGGACGGAAATCTTGGCACTCCTCTTTACGCTCCATATTTTCTCACACTATAATTGATTTTGTTATGCTACTCATCTTCCCAAATCTGGCTCATATTTATTAGGATTAATTGACACATTAAAGTACTTAAAACAATTTTAAGAAGTAATAATAAATTTAATCCTTAATATTTATATATTTTAATAATTTAATCCTTAATTTTTTAATTAAATTTGGTCAATAATCAAATTATTTTTTAATTAAAATATTGATTATAACATTAATTTTTTAATGATGTTGAGATGATAATGGACTTATACTTCATAGTACCTTCACACTATTTATTGTCAACAAGTAATTTAAATTTTTTTAAAATTTTAAAAAAATTCATAAAAATTCAAAAAAAAAATCATGAAATACACTTAGATTTCCGTGTAAATTGTCATGTTTAAAAACCAAATGTTTCACTCGATATTTTCGTGAAAAAACAACAATTTAATTTTTTTGAAATATTAATAATTAAATTTGACTCTTTTTAAATATTAAAAGTTAAATTAACTAAAAAAATAAGAGTTAAATCAATATTTGTTCTATTAATATTAAAAATATATGTATCTCAATAATAAGATTGAACACATATTCAAATTTATTATATGTAAATGTGTGGGTTACTTGAACCATTAAAATCGATTTATTTTTAACATCATATCCATAATTAACGTGTTTATCATAATTAGAAACTTCAACTCCGCATCAAGATCATAGTCAATAACATCACTAGCATTAATATTGCAAACATCAGTAACTCAACAAATATTTTTCTGATTTTAACCCTATGACATAGAAAGAATAAAAAAATCACATAAAACTATTTTAAATTTACGACTAAATCTACGAATCTATTCTGCCTATCAACAAATTCCACGTATGTAATTCATTTTCTTCAATTTCGATAGAATGGGAGCCGTTGAGAAATGTAAGAACGCAATGGTCAGATTTATACGCCTGCTGATAAGTACAAAGGGAGTCCAGTGGCTGAGGGCCACCACATCAATCTGAGATGACATCATCATATAAATTTGTGGAATCCAACCATAAGCTGACTCAGCCATGACATTGTATTTTGGTCTTACGATAGGAACCAAATATTAAAATATTAAATATAACTATAAAAATTATAATGGGTGAGTTATTTCCCAGTTACGTCTCTTTGCCAGCTGGCAGTAGCAGTGCAACAGTGGAGGCTGCTTCTTTTCTTCTAAGGCTCTTAACATGATTATTTATCTCACATTTCTACATCACAAAATGGATAATGATTAAGGAATCAATGTTGAATATCGAAAACATAATCTCCTATTTTCAACATGAATTAAGTTTAAGAATATATTTTTATACAAAAACATTATTTAATTTTAAGACATATATTTCATTTTTAAAATATAATTATATTATTTTACTAATTTCATTTAAATAATTTAAAAATTTTATTGATAAAAGATTTTTTTTTTTTAGGTTTTGACCTACTAAATATTTAACTAAATTATATATTATTTATTATAAATTATTTTTATTAATTTTAACTAAATTGTATCATGATTTTAACTCACCAATGATGATAAGGTGTATGTGTTTAAATTTAAAAAGAAGTTAACCCAACAAATATGAAATGCTAGAGTAAATTAGATAAAATTATATATGTATTTTTTTTTGTTAATTTCATTATAATTGTGTTATTGAATTTTTTTAAACTAACATATTACATACAATGATTTCGATTTTAAATTTTGTTACTTGTTGCAAGCTCCAACTCTACAAGAAACAAAAATTGACAGCATGTAATGTAATATTTGATAGGGTTTTCAAACTTTCTTTTCGCATCATTCTATCTTTTTTTTTATTCTTGATTACTTGGCGGCGACGTCAGTTTTAATGCTGGTCGTCGATCGCCGGTATTTTTGTCTCTTTCTTTTTTTATATTCAGTTTTTTTATATTTTGTTTTTCTTCTAATTTTAATCTACCTTTGTGGCACGTTTTTCCTCTACCTTGTGGCATATTTCTGTCTTATGGCACGTTTTCGTCTACCTTCATAGTAGATCTGCATTCGTGAATAGTTCTCACAATGCTCGGCTCTGTTACGGTTATCGGTGGTCTTTCAGTGGTTTGATCCCCTCTTGTAGTTCGTTTGCCGATGCAATCAGATCTGTTTTGCGAAGCAGTCTACAAGATTGTTGATTTCGCTCACCACTCCTATTTTGATCTTTAAGCGTGTAGGTGGATAGAGGCAACGAGTTTTGTTTCCTACTTCCTTTCTCTAGTGTTTCATCTCATCACTGTCGTTGTAGCTCACTGGACGTATTTTGCTGAGCTGATGTTTCGTTATTTTTTTCTTTGTTTTGTTATTTTCCTGCTACATTTTAATTTTGTTTGTAATGTTTCATGATTTTAATTTTTAATAAATTCAACCGATATTTTATTCAAAAAAAAAATTTTTGTCACTTGTTTAAAGAAATTTTCTCTCAAGTATTACTGATTATGTTTTCAACTCTTTGAACATTAATGTTTCCAGATTTACCGTAGATCTAATATAGCCTTTCTATTCGATTTTATTTTCTTCGCATTTATAAGGCTTTTTAATTTGATTATATTTGGATTTTTTTTTTGTAATTTGTAACATTTGATTTATTTTTTATGAATTTTCTAAAACTTGTAATGATTTTTTTATAAAGGTTAATGTAATTTTTAGTTCGTAAAGTTAGTAATTAGGTCTATTTTAGTATTTATTTATTTTTTTGTTTATTTTGATGGTTGGTTTGATAATTAAGTTTATTTTTATCTTAAATTTGAGAAGTAAAAGTTTAATGATATGATAATATGAAATTTTGTCATATCATTATTTTTAATTTTCAGGTGATGGAATAAGATAATGCTAAAGTATTAGATAATCAAGTCTTAAAGGAATCCAAATTCAAAGTTCAAAATAAATTTAATTGTTAAATTCAAATAAAAAAATTAATATAATTATCAAGTTTAGAGACCAAAATTTATATTAATCATTTTTATAATAATTATATTCTAAAGAGTTAGCTCATATCTAAATTGGAAGTCCGACCGTCTGAATTGTCTACCCATTCTATCCTCTCGATACATATGTTCCTACTTTATGAGCATTAGAGTTTCCAGATTTTCTGTAGATCCAATCTGACCTTTCTATTCGATTTGATATTCTTCGCATTTATAAGGCTTTTTAATTTGTTTGTATTTTGATATTTTTTCTGTAATTTTTAACATTTGTTATATATAATACCTATGATCATACATGATATTTTACTCAAGAGTCAAGAACAGACATGATCATACATGGGGAAATAAGATTGATTTAAGCACATTTTTGGTAAATTTTACATGGCACACCTTAAATAAAATAAGATCGATTTAAACACACTTTTATATTGCATACAAACATAACTTTTTTATTTTTCGCCAAATCGGACAAATGCAGTTGTTTAAACAGTCGTAAGTAAGCATGGCGGTGCACCAAAAGAGCTGAAAAACAATCGTCTTCAAATGGGTATTGGATCAAGGAACAATGCACGGATATCATCTTTCACATATTCTTGATTTGTGTATCCATCTCCATGCTTGTAAAACAAATATGATGCTCGGGCAAAGTTCAAATGTCGTACGAGCAGATCCCTCGGGATGGCTGTTGGTCTCATGCGTTCTTCATTTATATCCTTCCATGCATCTTCCAGTATTTTCTCAAACTCTTTACGCGTAAGCTTCTCTGAAAGGTCATGTTGCTTCATGTAGCATTCCACACTAGATGGACAATGCTCTCTACACTGCTCGAACTTTAATAGGAGCAAGCGAACAACAAATTAATTGTTAAATATTTTTTAAAAGTATTAATAGTAGAATTTTGAAAAGATCTTTTTCTTGAGTGTGTAAACCTTATGTGAGACTATGTCATCCATGAGACGACCTATAGCATTTAAAGCCTTCAAAATTTTGGGATCCTTCTGCATCCATTCAAATGCTTCTCGACCTGCCATTTTCCCCATTCCTATAAATGATATTGTTAGCAATACATCAAAAGTGGATGTCTTCATTGCAACGCTCATATACTCCTCAAATGTTGGTACATAACCATCATGATACCATTTTGTCTCAGCGTGATAGTTGTTTACCAGTGCAAGGAACTGAAAACAAAAAACAAGTTAAAAAGATGAAGAAGAATGGTAAGGGAAATGTGAGATAGATATTAATGATAAATCTTACAGCATCTTTTGCATAAGGGAAACAAAATGATCTTCCGATCTTCCTAGCCTCTTCAGCTATTTCATCAAAAACGACTAGCACAGTCTTGAAGATAAGTTTAGTATTGTCTTGCAACTCATCCACAGAACCAATCTCCCAGCTGAAAATTATAAAAAATGTATGAACATTAACTCTAGTAATTAGGAGATGACTGAGCAAGGTACAAAGAATTAGAAAAATATATCTCATGACCTCTTTAATGCGTCTACAAAGCGTTGAAGCTCTTGAGGAGTCCCATATGCATCAAATGTGTCATCTACAACTGATATAAGTATTATAACCTTAGTAATAATTATCCTCCACTGTGTATAACGAGGTTGATAAAATAGGGAATTAATCCATGTGTAGAGCTCCACATATCTCTCCCTCGCATAAGAACATTCGGAGGAGAACTTAGTGTCTTCCCAAAACCTGCAAGATAAGAATCCTCTTCACATGCATGTAAAAATCATCAGAAAATCAGTCCTCGAAGTAATACCAAATGCTTTCTTCCGTACCTTTCAATCTGGCTTATCTCTTGTTTATAAAGTACTTGTAGTCCATTGAAATCTAGCTTTGCAAAATTAAGAAGGGTCTCATTTATGGAATCGTCCTCCTCATAGAAAGAGATATAGGTTCTTGCGGCTAGTCTTGGAGGGCATTTGTTGAATGGCTGATCAAGGGCATTTTCTATTTGCTTCGCAATACGAGGGCTCAACTTCTTCGCCAATGACTTCAAGTGTTCCGTGGTGAAAGCAAGGGCTTCCTCTAATATATCCTCCCCGTGAACTCTAAGATAAGCGGCTTCATATAGGCTTAGCATTCCCCTAACATCGTCGATCAAGGTTTCTTTGAACTGACCATCAGTGTCTTTGAATTTGTTGAAAACATCTGGTTCACATATTGATAGGAGGGTTCTAAATTAAATTATATATATTTCATAGCTAATTTATTATAGATAATTCATTAATCAATGGTGTTATCGTTACCGCAAGACATTTTGAAACCATATTGTCTGAAAACTCGAAACACAATTGAAGTAGTGTTTAAGTCATATTGATTTCCGCTAAAAAGATTGTGGTGGGAAGTGAAAATGGTTTCCAATTGGTTCTCGATATCGTCCTCAAAGTGATAGGAAACACCAAGACGAAGCATAGTATCGATGAATTTAACATTCTCAACGGGATCCGCTGTAGAACCCATCAACATGTCCTTCACTTTCTCTTTCAATGGTGCTATTTCTTTGGCCAAAGAATCAAACACCTGAGACTGCTTGAAAAATTAGAGTTTTACATCATAAATAAGGAAGCACAAGTCATTTAATCTGTTTGAAACTGATCATCCTTTTAAGGCAATGGGACAACCCAAAGAGCTTGAAAGGATCAGTTTCAGACAGTAGCATAATGATTTGCAAAAGGTGACGAAAGATATGTAGGAGACAGAATGAAAGATTACCAACTCATCAGCTGAAGATAAAAGAGGAAATTGATCTCTCCACATGTTTTGGGAGAAAGTTGCAATGGGACGAAACACTTGGCACTCCTCTTTACACTCCATATTTTCTCGCACTATAATTAATAAGCAGGAAAATCTTTATTTTTGTTATGCTACTCAGCTTCCCATGTCTGGGGTTCATATTTATAAGTACTAATTGACCCGTTATAATACTTAAAATATTTAAAGGTATAATAATAAATTTAATTTTAATATTTATAATTTTTATTAATTTAATCATATTTTTTAATTAAATTTATTATTAATTCTTTTAAAATAATTAATTATATTTAAAATATTTATAATAATAAGTTTTTAATAATACAACTAAATAATTTTATTTTCACAATACATACAAATCAACGTTTCAAATATAAAATTTGATATTCAAGGCATCATATACAAGAAGAGTCCAAATTGGCGCATTAAAAAACGTAGTACGAGATGCTATCTCTCATATTAAAGAAGTGCTATGAGATGCTATCTCACAGTATTAAAAGTTTTTAGTAATAATTTTATTACTAGTTTTTAATAATAAATATATATAACTTTATTTTCACGATGTGTGACTATTATGCAGCGGCGGAGTCACGTCAATGTTTAGGGTAGTTATGGTTTTCTAAATTTAATTTTTTTAATTTAATTTTTTGTAAATTTACACTATAATTTTCTTAAAAAATATAAGCAGGCTTTCAAAGTTTAATATTTTTACAATTTTTTTTTGTATATATATTATAGCTCCTTAAAATGGTAAATTTTTATTTTAAGCCTTTTATAATTTATAAAATTTTGAATTAATAATAATAAAATTACACTTTGACCTCTTCAAAAATGATAAAAATTTAATTTAACCATTTAAAAATAATAAAGATATAGACTATTCAAATGATGAAATTAAATTGTAAAAATATACAATTTAATTCTGATCTCCCAAAAAAAATTTCTGACTTTGCCACTGCAACTATGTTTATTTGTTTCTAGTTTACTGTCAATAATAAAATAATTTATTTTTCAAAAATAAACTATAAACTTCAACTTAATCCAATTATATTAAAAAGATTTAAATATATCACCTAATCAAACTTTATTTTAATATTTTTTATACATTTTATTTTTATTATATCTCTACTATTTTTTTTGATATATTAGTGTTGTTGAAGCCCAAATTTTAACCAGGTCCAAACTCCCCTTTAAATTTATTTTAAAATTAAATTTGTTTAAAAATTTAATTTTATTTTAAATTTAAATTTAAGTTTAAATTTATTATGAATTTAAAATAAATAAAGTTCAAATACAATAAATATCCATCTTACAAAGCCCAAATTGGACTCGGCCCTAACGTACCCAAAAACCTGAGCCCAAGTACAATTCCAAACATAGGGCCCAATTACAAATGACCCGAACAGACCCAAACCAAGACACTAAAACTAAGTCAGAAACCCTAAGCTTCAACTTGTACTGCTGCTGCCTCTATTTCAGCCCATCAGAACGTGCCACGTCAACTGTGGTCACCCCACTTGCTTCTGCCTCAGCCACCATCCTCGACAGTTGCCACCGCCATTGCCATCGCCGAACCTGTAAAAGAAGACAAGATGGACATTTATTTGAGAAAAACAAAACAAAATGATTGTGAAATAGGCTATAAAAGCCGAATTGATTCTCAGTTGTAAAGGTTGGATTTTAGAGATTCGAAAATCAATATACAGACAATTTTTCTAGAGATCAATAGAAACAATAGGCATTTACAAGCTGAAAGTAAGAAGTAGATAATAGTAAGCAGAGAACAGATCGAAGCCTAAACCAGAATACTCAAGCATTAAAATCAATCATGTACCTTCAACGTGTATTCATTGCCATTTGTATTTTAAATTTCTAAACCCATCAGTTTCTAAGTAGGCATTAACGCATGTATTTAACACGTTTGTTGACATTTATTATTTTCATTTTTCAAAACGCATTAGTAAATGTCATTAAGGTTAATATTGATTATTATATTATTAATAATATTTATATAATAATAATTAATAATAATAATAATAATAATGACACTAATAATAATTTTTAATAATAGCATTAATGACAAGAGAGCAGTTTTCATAATATTTATTAATAATAAATATTTCCTTAATAAATAATTAATAAATAAAAACGAAAAGTCAGAAAGTACTTCCCTGACCCGCGTAGCTGTCGTCGGAGCTCGCGTCGAAGCCTCCGCCGAAACCCCGCACCTTGCTGCGCCTGGATCTGCAAAAAAAAAGGAGAACGTAATCGGAACTCTACTAATGAAAGTTAAATAAAACGGTTTTCAAAAAGGGAAAACGTTTTTTAATAAAAAGGAGGAATGATTTAAAATCGGAAAAAGAAAGAAGGATTTTTTTTACCTTCGTCGGTGGTTCGCCGGCGCGTGAGGATCGGCGACGTTGATGGAAACATGGACGGACCATTGCGCGTGACCCGGCGCGGCGAACACACGGCCGGGGACGATGGCGCGTGTGGCCCTACGCGCGACGGACGGGCGACAAGCCCGGGGCCGGAGCATGGCCGCCCAAAGGGGAAGGGGGAGCCTTTTTGAGAGAGTTTCTCTATTTTTTTTAGGGGGGCTAAGAAATGGTTTTTTTTCTCTGAAACTAGCTATTTATAGGCCCTCAGAATGGTGCCGTTCCGAAGGTTGAATTTCAGTGCTAAAACGGCACCGTTCTGAGCTATAGCCCGAATCCAACCCGACTCACCTGAAGGATCCGCGTGTTTTCGGAAAAGAGGATATTTGTGCCTTTGGTCATTCCGCTTTTTTTCAAATTTTCAACCAGGTCATTCTCGTACTTTTAATTAATTTTAAATTGACCTAATAATTTTCACGGTTCTTTAATTTAGCCCCTCGACCTTTTAAAAGCACCAAGAGTTGCCACATGTCATGATTTTGGCTTATTTTGCAACTAGTCCCCTTTATTTCTGATTTGTTTTAATTTAATCCTTAAATCAGGTTCGCTTTAATTACAAAATTACCCCAAAAATTTTCCATGGTTTTCAAAATAGTCCTCTGACTTCCGAAGGCTTGAGGGGCTTCCACGTGTCACTTATTTTTGGATTTATTGCCCTGGAGGTCCTTAGATTGTCCAAAAATCCTATTTTTTAACCCGAAACTTCCAAAAATTTCATTTTTACCCCCGAACTTCCAAAAATCCCATTTTTAACCTCAAAAATTTTGAAAATTCTATACCCCCAAACTTCCGAAAATCCTATTTTTTACCCAGAAACTTCCAAAAATTTTATTTTATCCCTAAACTTCCAAAAACACCATTTTTGACCCCGAAACTTCCAAAAATCCCATTTTTACCCCGAATTTCCCCAAAATTACCATTTTACCCCCGGAGATCCTAAAAGTCACATTTTCAAACCCGATCGCGTCCTTTTTTATATTTACGTCTATTTTAACCATTATGCACTCGTATTCTGCATTTTTATACTTTTTTCGTCATTTTATCTTCTTACTTATCTTGCTTCACATTATTTACTATCCCTTCTTAACTGCCTATTCTTATTAAACTCGCATGTTTGTTTTCCAAACTGATTTTTTATAAAACTTTAAAATCGAGGCAATATTCTTTTATTTCGAGTTTCGAGAATTTGTGCCTTAACTCACTAGGTGCAATTTTTTCCTCAAATCGAAATAATCGAATACCCTTAATTAAGGCAATGTTTTCTTATCTTCGATTCTGAAATATTGCGCCTTAACTTACTAGGCGCAACCTTTTCTGATAATCGAGATAGTAGAATATCCTTCCCAAAAATTAAAAAAGGGTTTTACAAAGGAAAGCTCGTCATTTTTTTTCCCTAAAATGTTGTGTCCTAACTCACTGGACGTAACTTTTCTTCCTTGATCACTTTGAAATAACGGGATTTCCAAACAAACCTATTTTCTTTTAAACTTAACTCATGCATTCGAGGATCGTATTTTAAACTTTATTCGAGCTCTTAAGCGTTACAAATCAAGACCAAAAAATAATCAATACGGTACCAATTTTGGGCATATGAGGGTGCTAATCCTTCCTCATGCGTAACCGACTCCCAAACCTGTTTTTCTGGATTTCGAAGACCTACATGATTTCAAAACGGCTTTTAAAACGTTTTGTGGTGATCCAATCACACCGAATAAAGGATTGGTGGCGACTCCCATTATTTGTCAATTTTAAAATGATTTTTTTTTCGAGACACATCGTTTTCCAAAAAAAGAGACGGTTTCGACAGTTGGCGACTCCACTGGGGACTTTTAAAATAAACGAGAGTCAAGCCAGAATTGATTATTTTCGGGTATTCTTTAGAAACTTTTAAAAGCTTCAGTTTTGTTTAATATGCGATCCTCGACACCTTTTGTGGCATTATATTATGTGATATTGCTAGAATATATTTGCATACATCTGCATATGATATTACCCTAATAAGTGGAAGCCTGAAACTACTCCTTCGTGAGGTCTTCACCTCCGTGCAGGATAGTGGATTGCTTTCGGGATTACAAAGTACCCTTGTTTTCGTGAAGTTTTCACTTCTGTGCAAACATGTGGGAAATACGTCCTCCTAAACCGAACTCGTCCGTATGATCCTGTAATGGGTGAGGATTGAGGAATCTGTTGGTTTGGGTACCTCTACTTTAGAGCCTAAAACCACATGTAGTGAGACGTATAAACTTGCTTTAGAAGGAGTCGTGTTAAGCCATTTAGCAACTTTCCAAATTAGACTCTTAGGTTATATGCTATACTGGTAAATTGATATTGTTGTATTTCGCTAACTGGTTTATTTTGTCTCTTTTTGCATCGCATTTCATTATCATATAAAGAGAAGGTATAGACTCAAAAGTTCAGTTACCGATAAGAGAATTAATCATGGAAAATAAGTACTTTGATAAAGTGGAGGACAATATGGTCGTGCGCATGTGGTCAGAGGAGACTCAACGCCAAAAGGGGGATAGTTTAGTGGAAGGATATGAGTCCGAGCTTTGGGATTACACCAGGATCAGCATGACTCAAAATAATGTGCTGGAATTGAAAGAGATCTGAGATAGTTAGGATAACCACATGAAACAGACCTTTTACCAAGAATACGGAGACTTGCCATACTTGTGCGAAGTTAAGGTGGATAAATCCCTCTTCAGAGCCTTAACGCAGTATTGAAATTCAACCTACAATTGTTTCACGTTCGGGAATATAAACATGACACCGACGATAGAAGAATACACTACTTTGCTCTGTTGTTCGAAGTTGTCAGTAGATAAGGCCTATTCTAGAGCTCCAAATCTCCTAACCATGGTTAAAAGATTAATAAACATCACCGGCATGAGCGAACAATGAGTTGTAGCCCAAGTTAAGGTAAAAGGCGATAACAAGTGCATCACGTGGAAAAGCCTGCGAGACTTAATATTGGCTCATCCAGATGCGAAGAAGAAGATCGACATTTTAGCCCTAAGCATCTACGGTTTGGTAATTTTTTCGAAGGCTTTGGGTCAAATAGAAGACGCGATGATAGATTTGTTCGATAGATTAAGTAAAAGAGTGACACCTGTCCCGGCTATACTAGCTGAAACTTGCAGATCCCTGAATGCATGCAGAAATGAGGGCGAATGTCGATTTATCGCCTGCGCACCACTACTGATGGTATGGTTTCATAGTCACTTTTGGAAAACGAAAAAAGTCTCCTATCAGTACCTGTCTAAAGATTACTCCCCTTTGAAAGAGTTCGTGGCAACGCAAAGACAGAAAAACTTCTCAGAAAAAAAGTGGATGGCCATACTCCAAAGCCTCAAAGACGAAGACATAGAGTGACGAGCACCATGGTTTATTCCTGATGAAATATTATATCGATATGGAGATCTCGACTGGGTCCCATTAGCCGGAATATGGGGAGCAACTGGATAAGCACCTTTGATAGTTTCAAGACAATACAGATCAAGACAGTTCATATCCGCGACGCAGGGGATAACTCAATGTGAATTCGTGTACCGGGGAGAAAATAATAAGAAAAGGATTAGGGAAATTTCGAATGCATGGAACCAGGTTCGAAAAATGAAAGCATTTGGCGCCAATCTAATGATGACTGTAGAATATGATTGGTGGAGAAACAGAAGGTTTAACGATAACATTCCCGTGCCGAACCCAGAGATTGTCCGCCCAATTGAAGAACACTTGTAGGTAGTTCCGACTGAATTGAAGATAATTAAACAGGATTTTGAAAAGAAAAATGTCGAGATGGAGAAAGTGATAGAAAAACTGGAGGAAAATAAGGTGCTCTTAGGACTAGATGTCAATGTTCAGAAGCTAGAGGCGGAAAAATTAAGAAATGGGAAGAATAAGGCTGAGGAAGATCTGAGCAGCCTAAAGAAGGACTATAAAAAACTTCGATTATCAATAAGAACCGCCGGTTTGGGTAAGACATTAGAGCAATGGCAGCAGGAAGTCCGCGAAGAGAAAAATAAAACAAGTCACTGGAAAAATAAATTCCAAGATGCCCAAGTCCAGGAAAATGCTATGAAGAGCAGCATTTTGGAAAACCAAGCCGAAGTAGCTGAATTAAAAGCTCGAGTAGGAGAATTGGAGGAATCCTTGTATGGGCATCATAGCCGTAATTCAGTAATGGAGTTAAAAGCAAGCCGAGCTGAGATCGAGAGACTAAATGAGAGGGTGGAAGAATTAGAGGCCTATTTGCAGAATAGCGAAATACGAACTGAGATTCTGGAAAGAACGTTGGAAACAAACGATTGTCATCTTCAGCAAACTCAAAAGGAAGTCAGAGAAAGGGATTATGTTATGGGTGAAGCTTTAAATCAAATCCGCGAAGTAACTGACCACGTGCAGACCCTGATAGTTGAAGCAGAAGAGTTAAGCATACAGTACGAGACAAAGACTAAACGAGGACAGAAGCTGTCAAAACTCCTTAAGAAAGTCAAAGCTCTGAGCATCAAAGCGAAACCGTTTATGTAATTTACTTTATGTTAAGAAACTTGTTATCCAAATGAAGTTTTCTAAATGGAAAGTGAATTATAAGTCAATACCTTTCTCTTGCATACATGCATCATATTCACGTCACAATTTTGCATACTTCTGCATAACAATCCTAACTCATTTAAAATCAATCAGCTACATCAGTAACCATTGAAAAGTCACACCGTTATAATACTCGAAAGAAAACTAAAGCCATGGAACAAAGACTTGAACAAATTCAAAAGGAGTTACAAGACCAGATGCAAGAGCGCATCCAAGAGCAAATGAGCATAATGTGCAAAAAAATGAAGAATCAATTCATGGAAGTACAGAAGAGCCTGATGAAAGAATTAGCGCAAGTAAAACAAAGCATGACTGACAAAGGAAAAAGCCCAGCCTTTGAGGAAGAAGAGGACCCGATGGTCCCCTCAGGCTTTACTCCCTTCCATAACCCAGCGTCGCAAGAAATGCCGGCACGGGAGCTCACCATTACTGTAAGGGCACAGCAACCAACCACAGACACGTCACGATCGGCTAATTATCCAACTGGATCAGGGTCAAATCCAGAGGATAATGCCGCAAATCTGGGTGTTCCAGACTTTGACGAAATGATAAGAGAAGATCTTCCCAGAAAAATAGAAGAAAAATACAAACGTTTAGAAGAGAAAATTGACGCGATGCAATGGGTTGAAATTGCCTATAGGGTAGATGCCAAAGAACTAAGTTTGGTTCCGGAACTAGTGCTCCCTCCCAAATACACAGCTCTGGAATTTGAAAAATATAGCGGGACGAGCTGCCCTGAAGCTCACCTAACTATGTTCTGCAGAAAGATGGCGGGGCATGTACATAATGACAAACTGTTAATTCATTGTGTTCAAGACAGCCTAGCCGGGTCGACGATCAGATGGTATAATCAGTTAAGCCGATCAAAAATCCATTCGTGGAAAGATTTGAAACAAGCTTTCTTAAAACAATACGGCCATGTAATAGAAATAGCCTCTGACCGGCTTACACTGCAGAACATGGAAAATAAGTCAAATGAGAGCTTTAGAACATATGCGCAGAGGTGGCGCGAGGTGGCAACACAAGTACAACTACCGTTAACAGAAAAGGAGACAACAATGTTGTTCGTCAATACACTCAAGGCTCCTTACTTAAATCATCTGTTAGGAAACGCTATTAAGAGTTTCTCCGATATGGTCATGTCAGGGGAAATTATTGAAAATACGATCAAAGCTGGTAAGATTGAGATCGGAGAAAGCCCTAAAAGGTCTGCCCTTAAGAGAAGGGATAATGAGGTCAACAATGTAAGCATATACAGACCTGGTTACACTAGACCCTTCGTGACAAGTCAGCCAAAGACTCCAATGGGCAATTATCAAAATGCCCCGCGGCAGGAGACAGGCAGTAGGCTGAATAGGGGAAAATTTCAACATACTCCCCTTCCAATGTCATATGGGGAACTCTACAAGATATTATACAATGCGCATGAGGTAGCTCCTCAACATGTAAGACCATACAAACCCCCATTCCCGGCTTGGTACGATGCAAAAGCTCACTGCGAATACCATGCAGGGGCAGAAGAGCACTCGATTGAAAACTACCCTACCTTTAAAAGACGAGTCGAAGGACTCATAAAGCACGGGATCGTGAAGTTAGAAGAGCCAGCAAAACCTAATATAGCTAGAAATCCTCTGCCTAATCACCCAAAGCAAGGGGTGAACGCCTTGATGGAAGAAGGAGCCCGAAAAATTAAGAGAACTATTGAAGAAATCCAGTCTCCACTTCGGTGGGTATGGTAGGAGTTGGTTAAAGAAGGGATAATCTTGAGCGATAAAGAGAGTATGATAATCGGGGATTATGACCATTACGAGTTTCACGCCGTCAAAGGGCATAAAATTCAAAGTTGCGTCGAGTTCAAAGCCGTGGTCCAGATGATGATGGATAATCGAGAGCTGGAATTCTTTGAAGAGGGAGTGAAAGCTAATGACGTTTGCGCCTTTGAGGACGGGACAGCTAAGACTTACGGAAGTAATCGTCCCAAGGTGATTATTCGTGGCACGACAAGAGAACAAACAACTCCCCGCATTATTATACAAAAGCCAGCGACGTTTCCTTACAAAGACAGCAAGAGGGTCCCATGGAGTTACAATTGCAACGTGACCGTGCCAAAGGAGGGGGAACCCAGGAAGGACGTTAATTTTGTTACCCGGAGCGGTAAGAATTATGACCTTGTGAATAAAGAAGAAGAGGTCAATAAAGGGAAAGCTAGAATGTGTGAGCCTGAGGGGGAAACGACTAACAAGCCGGAAGTACCCATCACCAAGCTTGTATCCGAGAATAAGGTAAAGGAGTTTTTAAAGTTTTTAAGACATAGTGAATATAGTGTAGTAGAGCAACTACACAAACAGCCTGCTCGTATATCAATCTTGTCATTGCTTTTAAACTCGGAAGCCCATCGAAGCGTACTAATGAAGGTGCTAAACGAAACATATGTAGCAAATGACATCTCCATCAGCAAACTAGATCGATTGGTCAATAATGTGAGTTTTGATAACTTCATTTTTTTTAGCGATGATGAAATACCGACAGGAGGAACAGGGTCCACCAAGGCTCTACACATTACTATCCGTTGTAAAGGGTATACGCTACTTGGAGTATTCATAGACAATGGTTCAGCCCTGAATGTGATACCACTAGCTACACTGCAAAGATTGCCAATCGATAGCTCTCACATGAAAGGGTGTAATAACATAGTAAGAGCATTTGACGGGACAGAAATGAAGGTAATGGGGAGGATTGAAATACCCTTTCAAATTGGGTCAAATACGTATGAAGTAGATTTTCTAGTAATGGATATTAGGCCCACTTATAACTGTCTGCTGGGAAGACCATGGATCCATTCAGCTGGGGCAGTACCTTCCTCTTTGCACCAGAAAGTGAAGCTAATAAATGAAGGGCTGCTGATCACGATTAATGCTGAGGAGGAAATAATTGCGTCCATAACAAGCGATTCACCCTACGTGGGAATAGACAAGGAGGCTGTGGAATGCTCGTTTCGCTCATTGGAGTTTGTCAATGCAACCTTCATTTCGAAAGGGAGGAAAATACCTGCGCCTAAAATATCATCGACCATCAAGATGGGTTTGAAATTAACGGTCGAAAAAAGAGCGAGACTTGGGAGAGGACTAGGAAAATACCTCCAAGGAAGAGTTAATGTGAAGATACTAATAGAAAAACGGGATCGTTATGGCCTGGGGTACAAGCCAGATGCAAAACAAAAGAGAAAGGAGTTGGAGAAAAGGCAAGAAAGGAGGGCCAGACTAGTTGGAAAGGACATCTCGTGGGAACCCATGATTTTCTCGCACATCTATGAGACTTTCGTCTTAGGAGAGGTGATCAACCAGCAAGAAAAGAAGCAAGTGACAATTGGAACCAAAGAAGGCATCGTAAAAGATCTAGGCATTAATGCTATATCAGATGAATGAAAGGAAGGGAATCCATCGAGAATTGGCCCGTGTGCACCAAGAAGCACCTTGAATAATTGGACGGAGGAGGAACTCCCTGTAATTTTTAAGATTTCCTCAAAGTAATGCTCGAAAACACCTATTGCTTTAGGCTTTAAAGCAATATGAATCTTTTCGTAAAAGGGCCCATGATCATTATTCAATTATTTTGAATGAAGCGCACTTTCCATTTTATACTATTTCCATAACTATTCTTTCATTTCTTAAAATTTGACTTAATAAACCATTCGTACATATCTAATAAACAAGGTTCAATACATGCATACACATACATATACCACATAGTCATTCTTTCGCAAATTTATTTCGCTCTTTGGACCTTCCTTTCATTCTTTGACAGATCCTCAGATATCAATAATATGAGCAATCCTGACGCTAACTTAGAACCCCACTTCGAGCAAGATATGTGTTTGGAAGAACTTCAAGACCTTGAAGATAATCAAGATTGTGATTTACCTTCGGACTTGTTAAGAATGATGGAATGGGAAGAAAAACAGATCCTGTCTCATTTTGACCCAGTGAAAGTTATTAATCTGGGCCACAAAGATGAAGAGAAAGAGGTGAAAATCGGGACAAGTATCTCCGTAAAAACCTGAAGGAGTCTTATCGAGCTGCTTCAAGAGTTTCAAGACATCTTTACATGGAATTACCAAGATATGCTCGGCTTAAGTACTGACATTGTGATGCAGAAACTCCCTATAAAGGAAGAAAGCAGGCCTGTGCAGCAAAAACTTCGAAGGATGAGACCGGATGTGTTGTTAAAAATAAAAGAAGAAGTCAGGAAACAATTTGACGCCGGTTTCCTCCAGGTGGTTAAATACTCTAAATGGGTAGCTAATATAGTCCCCGTCCCCAAAAAAGATGAAAAGGTGCATATGTGTGTGGACTATCGAGATTTAAACAAAACTAGCCCAAAGGATAAATTTCCTTTGCCCCACATCGACACTCTAGTCGACAACACGACAGGACATTCCCTGTTTTCCTTCATGGATGGCTTCTCTAGGTACAATCAGATAAGGATGGACCCTGAGGATATGACCAAAAAGACTTTTGTCACGCTATGGGGAACATTTTGTTACAAAGTAATACCTTTCAGACTAAAAAATGCAGGGGCAACTTATCAAAGGGCCATAGTGACCCTGTTCCATGACATGATGCACAAAAAGATTGAGGTTTACGTCGATGACATGATCTCGAAATATCAAACAGAGGAGGAACATGTAAGAATCCTGAGAAAGTTATTTGGAAGGCTAAGGAAATATCAACTAAAGTTGAACCCAGCAAAATGCACTTTCGGGGCCACATCAGGAAAATTGTTAGGTTTTGTGGTCAGCAAAAGAGGAATTGAAATCGACCCGGATAAAGTCAAAGCTATACAGGAATTACCACCACCCAGCACGAAAAAAGAAGTTCGAGGGTTCTTAGGAAGACTAAATTACATTGCTCGGTTCATCTCACAGTTGACTGAGAAATGCGATCATATCTTCTGCTTACTTAGAAAGCACAACCCGGGTATATGGAATGATGAATGTCAGGAAACCTTTAATAAGGTCAAAGACTATTTATCCAAAGCTCCCATCTTGGTACCCCCAATTCCTAATAAGCCATTGATCATGTACTTAACGGTCTTTGAAAATTCCATGGGATGCGTACTAGGCCAACATGATGAATCCGAAAAGAAAGAAAGGGCGATATATTATCTCAGCAAGAAATTCACAGATTGCGAGACACGATATTCACCTATTGAGAAATTATGTTGTGCACTAGTCTGGACTACACGTAGATTAAGACAATACGTGCTATATCACACCACTTGGTTGATTTCGAAATTGGATCCTCTGAAGTATTTGATGGAGTCAACAGCATTGAATGGGAGATTAACTCGATGGCAAATCTTGCTCTCTGAATTCGACATAGTCTATGTCAAGCAGAAAGCAATAAAAGGAAGTGTGATAGCAGACTTCCTGGCAAGTAGGGCTTTAGAAGACTATGAGCCTATAGACTTCGATTTCCCGAATGAGGATTTAATGTATGTTGCGGCTACTGAAGGGACAATCACGAAAGAACGACCTTGGAGGATGAATTTAGATGGAGCTTCAAACGTCACAGGCAATGGGGTCGGGGCAGTCTTGGTATCACTAGAGGGAGATCATTACCCTTTCACCAGCAAGCTTGATTTTGATTGCACAAACAATATGGCTGAATACGAAGCATGTATATTGGGAATCCGTGCGGCTATAGAACGGGGAATCAAAATTTTGGAGATTTATGGAGACTCTACACTGGTAATCTATCAACTAAAAGGAGAATGAGAAACAAGGGATTTCAAGTTAATGGATTATCGCAAATTAGTTCTCGAGTTGATCACCGAATTTGATGACGTCACATTTCATTACCTCCCACGGGAAGAGAACCAGATGGCAGACGCTCTTGCCACTCTAGCCTCAATGATTAAGGTGAGTAGGACAGAAAATGTAAAGCCCATTCAGATGAGTATCTATGAAGCTCCTACTCATTGTTGCGATATTGAGATAGAGGATGGAGAGGAAAAAGATGATCACCCGTGGTACCAGAATGTTCTTCAGTTTGTGAGAGATCAAAAGTATCCCGAGCAAGCCTCAGAAAATGAAAAAAGGACACTACGAAGACTAGCCAGTGAATATGTCCTGGACGGGGAAATCTTGTACAAAAGGAGAAAAGATCAAGTGTTGCTGAGGTGTGTCGACGCAATTGAAGCTAAAAAGATCTTAGAAGAAGTTCACGAAGGCATTTGTGGGACACACGCCAACGGTTTCACGATGGCCCGAAAAATAATGAGATTTGGGTATTACTGGTCTAGTATAGAGGGCGATTGCATCAATTATGCCAAGAAGTGCCATAAATGCCAGATCTATGGAGACAAGATCCATGTACCTCCATCACATCTTCATGTTATGACATCTTCCTGGCATTTTTTTATGTGGGGCATGGGCGTCATCGGGCCAATTTCTCCAAAAGTTTCCAATGGTCATAGATTCATCTTTGTGGTGATTGACTACTTCACTAAATGGGTAGAGGCAACCTCATATGCAAATGTTACCAAGTTTGCGATTAGCAAGTTCCTGAGAAGGGAAATCATTTGTCGATATGGGATGCCCGAAAGGATCATATCCGACAATGCCCTCAATTTGAAGAACAGCATGATAGCAGAAGTTTGTGAATAGTTCAAAATTAAGCATCATAATTCTTCTCCCTATCGCCCAAAAATGAATGGAGCTATGGAGGCAGCTAATAAGAATATCAAGAAGATTGTGGCCAAAATGATTGAGACTTACAAGGACTGGCACGAAAAACTACCATTTGCCCTCTTTGCCTACAGAACTTCAGTCAGAACTTCTACTGGGGTAACACCATTCTCGTTGGCTTACAGTATGGAAGCAATCTTGCCTATTGAGGTTGAAATACCTTCCCTTCGAGTCTTGACAGAGCTTCAACTAGACGAGGCTGAATGAGTCCAAGCTCTATATGACCAGTTAAATTTAATCGAGGAAAAGAGATTAAAAGTCATCCGCCATGGACAGATGTACCAGAAAAGAATGATGCGAGCTTACGACAAAAAGGTTCGTCCCAAGGAATTCAATGAGGGGGATCTAGTTTTGAAAAAAATACTTCCCAGACACAAAGATTTCCGTGGGAAATGGATGCCCAATTGGGAAGGGCCTTATGTGGTAAAAAAAGCTTTCTCAGGAGGAGCTCTCATCTTAACAGAGATGGACGGCAAGGAGCTGTACAACCCCGTCAATTCAGACTCGGTAAAAAAATCGCCTAGAAACAAAATAGGAATTGAGATGAAAACTCGCAAAGGGTGTTTTAAAAATAAAAAAAAAGGGTTCAGGATGAAAACTCGTAAAGGGCGTCCTCAAACCAAGGGAACTTTGAGTTGAAAACCCGCAAAGGGCGACTCAGGTCCAAAGAACGGGTCGACGAGAAAGAGGAAGGTTACAACTTGAAATATCAATAAAGCACTCTAGATCTTCCAGGCACACATCAGATATTAGGAGTGATTCTCAAGCAAGTTGGCGTAGAGTAGCTCATTTTGTGATATCTGGGCAACCAATTATTCTTCCTTGTATACTCGACAACTTTCAAACTAATGATTGTTTCCTTTGATCCTTTTCTTAATTTTGTTTCCTTTAAATTTTTGAAATACGACTTTTTCTCTTGTGCAATTTTGTCCAAGCATTTTGCATCTAAATAATTGGTAATGAACTAATAAATCATACAAAAGTTACGAGCATTATTCTGGAGTTTTCAGAAATTACAAGAAGCCCGAAACAAGACCATCAACTGGAAGACAAGCTTAAAAAAACAAGCAATTCCAGAACAACCCGGAAAGGACAAAGTAACACATCAAAAGCAGAATTTGGACAGGCAACGAACCATGCCGACCTGAATAATAAAAAACAAATCTGACATTCATCATACACATTCATGTAAGTTAAGAGCATTTTAAAATCATGACTTTCTAATAGAGGCCAGAAGAAGCATATTTCACAGGTCGCAGCCCCGTCACAAGGTGAGATGAATCATTAAGATCACCATGATGAAAAGGTACGGGACTCCAATGCCTTACCCCGATCACGGGGCAGATTGTGATTATCCACAAAACGACGCAGTCATCTTCCTGATGAGATATTGAGAAAAAGACCAAACCAAACCCATGCTCGATGTGAGCAAATCTTCGAACCACAGCTTTTTGATGAGATACTGAGAAGCGTGTCGAAGTAATAAAACGATTAGCTTCTTGACCATCTTTCTGATGAGGTACGGAGAAGTGGACCAAATTCATCTTCCTGATGAGATATAGAGAAGTGAATTGAAACAAACGACGCAGTTATCTTCCCGATGAGATACTGAGAAGAAGACAGAATCAAACCCATGCTCGATGTGAGCAAATCTTCAAACCACAGCTTCCTGATGAGATACTGAGAAGCGTGCCGAAGTAATAAAATGATTAGCTTCCGGACCATATTCCTGATGAGGTACGGAGAAGTGGACCAAATTCATCTTCTTGATGAGATACAGAGAAGTGAATTGAAACAAACAACGCAGTCATCTTCCCGATGAGATACTGAGAAGAAGACCGAATCAAACCCATGCTCGATGTGAGTAAATCTTCGAACCATAGCTTCTTGATGAGATACTGAGAAGCGTGCCGAAGTAATAAAACGGTTAGCTTCCGGACCATCTTCTTGATGAGGTACGGAGAAGTGGACCAAATTCATCTTCCTGATGAGATACAGAGAAGTGAATTGAAACAAACGACGCAGTCATCTTCCCGATGAGATACTGAGAAGAAGACCGAATCAAACCCATGCTCGATGTGAGCAAATCTTCGAACCACAACTTCCTGATAAGATACTGAGAAGCATGTTGAAGTAATAAAACGGTTAGCTTCCTGACCATCTTCCTGATGAGGTATGAAAAAGTGGGCCAAATTCTTCTTCCTGATGAGATACAGAGAAGTGAATTGAAACAAACGACGCCGTCATCTTCCCGATGAGATACTGAGAAGAAGACCAAATCAAACTCACGCCTGATGTAACCAAATCTTCGAACCCCAGCTTCCTGGTGATACACTGAGAAGCAAGTAATGAAGTGGTTAGCTCCCGAAGGAGATACAGAGAAGTGAACCAAATCCGTCTCCCTAATGAAACACAGAGAAATGGATCAAAACAAGTGATGCGGCCATCTTCCTGATGAGATACTAAGAAGAAGGCCAAGTCAACGAAACCGGACTCAAAGACTACAATGACGAATTTCGATCTCTTTGAAATTTCAAGAGATTGAAATGAAATTACAGTAGCAAATTTTGTCTTTTTGAAATTGCTTAAGGGCAAGATGGAATCACAACATCAAAGATGTAGAGAAGCGGGTGCAGTACGACAGATGTAAAACAAAGGGTGGACCAGTTAAAGAAAGAGCAGCTAAGAAATAGAACTTGACAAAATTGGGCTTCCGTTTGGGTCTTTGCTCTGTTCCTGTTACACAACAACGAGCAAAGAAGGGCAGCTGTTGAAGCCCAAATTTTAACCAGGCCCAAACTCCCCTTTAAATTTATTTTAAGATTAAATTTGTTTAAAATTTTAAATTTAATTTTAAGTTTAAATTTATTATCAATTTAAAATTATTATGAATTTAAAATAAATAAAGTTCAAATACAATAAATGTCCATCTTACAAAGCCCAAATTGGGCTCGGTCCTAACGTACCCAAAAACCCGAGCCCAAGTACAATTTCAAACATAGGGCCCAATTACAAATGACCCGAACAGACCCAAACCAAGACACTAAAACTAAGTCAGAAACCCTAAGCTTCAACTTGTACTGCTACTGCCTCTATTTCAGCCCATCAAAACGTGCCGCGTCAATTGTGGTCACCCCACTTGCTTTTGCCGCAGCCACCATCCTCGACAGCTGCCACCGCCACTGCCATCTCCGAACCTGTAAAAGAAGACAAGATGGTCATTTATTTGAGAAAAACAAAACAGAATGATTGTGAAATAGGCTATAAAAGCTGAATTGATTCTCAGTTGTAAAGGTTGGATTTTAGAGATTCGAAAATCAATATACAAACAGTTTTTCGAGAGATCAATAAAAACAGTAGGCATTTACAAGCTGAAAGTAAGAAGCAGATAATAGTAAGCAGAGAACAGATCGAAGCCTAAACCAGAATACTCAAGCATTAAAATCAATCAAGTACCTTCAACGTGTATTCATTGTCATTTGTATTTTAAATTTCTAAACCCATCAGTTTCTAAGTAGGCATTAACGCATGTATTTAACACGTTTGTTGACATTTATTATTTTCATTTTTCAAAACGCATTAGTAAATGTCATTAAGGTTAATATTGATTATTATATTATTAATAATATTTATATAATAATAATTAACAATAATAATAATAATAATGACACTAATAATAATTTTTAATAGTAGTATTAATGACAAGAGAGCAGTTTTCATAATATTTATTAATAATAAATATTTCCTTAATAAATAATTAATAAATAAATAAAAAACGAAAAGTCAGAAAGTACTTCCCTGACCTGCGTCGCTGCCGTCGGAGCTCGCGTCGAAGCCTCCGCAGAAACCCCACACCTCCCCGCGCCTGGATCTGCAAAAAAAAAAGTAGAACGGAATCAGAACTCTACTAATGAAAGTTAAATAAAACGGATTTCAAAAAGGGAAAACATTTTTTAATAAAAATGAGGAATGATTTAAAATCGAAAAAATAAAAAAGGATTTTTTTTTACCTTCGTCGGTGGTTGGCCGGCGCGTGAGGATCGGCGACGTTGACGGAATCATGGACGGACCGTTGCGCGTGACCCAACGCGGCGAACACGCGCGATGATGCGCTGCCGAGGACGATGGCGGGTGTGGCCCTATGCGCGACAGACGGGCGATAAGCCCGGGGCCGGAGCATGGCCGGCCAAAGGGGAAGAGGGAGCCTTTTTGAGAGAGTTTCTCTGTTTTTTTTTAGGGGGGCTAAGAAATGGTTTTTTTTCTCTGAAACTAGCTATTTATAGGCCCTCAGAACAGTGCCGTTCCGAATGCTGAATTTTAGTGCTAAAAAGGCACCATTCTGAGCTATAGCCCGAATCCAACCCGACCCGCCTGAAGGATCCGCGTGTTTTCGAAAAAGGGGATATTTGTGCCTTTGGTCATTCCGGTTTTTTTCAAATTTTCAATCAGGTCCTTCTCGTACTTTTAATTAATTTTAAATTGGCCTAATAATTTTCACGGTTCTTTAATTTAGCCCCTCGACCTTTTAAAAGCACCAGAAGCTGCCACGTGTCATGATTTTGGCTTATTTTGCAACTAGTCCCCTTTATTTCTGATTTGTTTTAATTTAATCCTTAAATCAGGTTCGCTTTAATTACAAAATTGCCCCAGAAATTTTCCATGGTTTTCAAAATAGTCCTCTGACTTTCGAAGGCATGAGGGGCTGCCACGTTTCACTTATTTTTGGATTTATTGCCCTGGAGGTCCCTAGATTGTCCAAAAATCCCATTTTTTAACCCCGAAACTTCCAAAAATCTCATTTTTACCCCCGAACTTCCAAAAATCCCATTTTTAACCTTAAAAAATCTATACCCCTAAACTTTCAAAAATCTCATTTTTTACCCCAAAACTTCTAAAAATTATATTTTTACCCTCGAACTTCCAAAAACACCGTTTTTAACCTTGAAACTTCCAAAAATCCCATTTTTACCCCGAATTTTCCCAAAATTACCATTTTACCCCAGGAGATCCGAAAAGTCACATTTTCAAACCCGATCGCGTCCTTTTTTATATTTGCATCTATTTTAACCATTATGCACTCGTATTCTGTATTTTTATACTTTTTTCGTCATTTTATCTTCTTACTTATCTTGCTTCGCGTTATTTACTATCCCTTCTTAATTGCCTATTCTTATTAAACTCGCATGTTTGTTTTCCAAACTGATTTTTCATAAAACTTTAAAATCGAGGCAATATTCTTTTATTTCGAGTTTCGAGAATTTGTGCCTTAACTCACTAGGTGCAATTTTTTCCTCAAATCGAAATAATCGAATACCTTTAATCGAGACAATGTTTTCTTATCTTCGACTCTGAAATATTGCGCCTTAACTTACTAGGCGCAACCTTTTCTGATAATCGAGATAGTCGAATATCCTTCCCAAGAATTAAAAAAGGGTTTTACAAAGGAAAGCTTGTCATTTTTTTATCCTGAAATGTTATGTCCTAACTCACTGGACGTAGCTTTTCTTCCTTAATCACTTTGAAATAGCGGGATTTCCAAACAAACCTGTTTTCTTTTAAACTTAACTCATGCATTCGAGGATCGTATTTTAAACTTTATTCGAGCTCTTACGCGTTACAAATTAAGACCCAAAAATAATCAATACGGTACCAATTTTGGGCGTATGAGGGTGCTAATCCTTCATCATGCGTAACCGACTCCCGAACCTATTTTCCTGGATTTCGAAGACCTACATGATTTTAAAACGGCTTTTAAAACGTTTTGTGGTGATCCAATCACACCGAATAAATGATTGGTGGCGACTCCCATTATTTGTCAATTTTAAAATGATTTTTTTTTCGAGACACGTCGTTTTCCAAAAAAAGGGACGGTTTCGACAAGTGTGATTACATGATAATATCTGTTCATATTTTCTTAACCCTTTGACAAGGCACACACAAGTGTTCGAACCAGAATCTACTAAGATGAATAACATCCTCTTTTTCACTGGTAAATAGATATGACTTTTGAATCAATACAATAATTAACTGTAAAAAAATTAATTAAAGGACATGGAAAGGATCGGAGCTGACATAAATTTAGAGATTTTTTTCAAAGAATAACAAACAAATTAATTATTTATGAAAATAATTTAGGGGTAAAATTTTGTACGAAAATAACATGTATTTTATAGTGTATGTTGGTGCCGATCATCTCATCGCCTGCACCACTCTCCATTATCCCGTAATGATTATTCGATTTATAAAAAATAATTTTTTAGTGTTGGTACAGTGTTTGTCGATATTGATATGTATTTTTTTAAATACACTTTAAAAATATTGATATTCTTAAATTAAAAATAATAATATTTTAATAGGTGTCGGTGTTCACATTCCCGGCTCCTATTCAAAATTTTTTTTAAAACAATTGATTTTTTTTTTTAGAGTTGACATTTTCGTTTCCGCTAGCCGCACCTCCTCCACCGCTAATATCTTCTTTCTTTGCTTGCGGCTATCACCATACAATACTTTCTGCCGCCTGCTTTTTGTTCTTGAAGTGACCGACATCGATTTATTCAACTTTCTGTCTTGATTCAAATAAGCTAATGTAAAATAGAAAGAACAAAGGAAGAGAGGAAGGCAAAGCAAGTGCATGAGAAAAAAAAAATAGACTTGAGAAATATAACAATTAATGATAACAGTAACCTGATTAATTAATTGTAAAATAAATAAGAGGCCGACAAGATCAAACGAAAGGACAAATCAGAAGAAAAAATAGTAAAATAATTATTCTAAAAAAGAAAAAAAATGGGTTGATAAATTTGACTTTGACTTTTATGGTTTCAATGTATTTTACTTAATATAAAAGATATTTTTATTTTCTAAAAAAATTGTATATGGGGATTAAAAGTCTAAGGAATTGAAGAGATTGAATGAAATTTTTATTGTATTTAAATTCCATTAATTGTTGCAATTAAAGCTATATATGGGCATAGAATTGTAGTTGGAAAGGTAGAATGGGTTTTAATTGTAACGATTAATAGAATTTAATTACAATAAAAAAAATTTAAAAATCACACTAGTGTTAACAATGAGAATGCCTATACTTATTAAAATATATTTTTTTTTAATTTCAAAATATCAATATTTTTAAAGTATATTTGAAAAATACATACCGATGTCGATGAACATTATGTTGACATCAAAAACATCCTTTTTATAGGTCGAACAATCATTACGGAATGATGGAGGGTGGTGTCGACGGTGAGATGATCGAAACCAATATACACTGTAAAAAATAGGTCATTTTAATAAAATATTTTATATTTAAATTATTTTCATAAATAATCAATTTATTTGAGTCAATTTAAAAAAAAAAAAACCAAAATTTTCTCTATAAGAGTATAAGTTAAATAAAAACACTAGATGATATGATGAAATAATAAAAAAATATATATGAGAGAAATTAATAATGACAGATAAATATTTTCCCAAAATATTAAAATAATAAAAAAATATATATGAGAGAAATTAATAATGACAGAAATATTTTCCCAAAATATTAAAATATTTATAACAACGTGACTGAGAAACTGAAAATGAAGAAAAAATATAAATTATATGTGAAGTGAGTAGTTTTATAATTTCAATAATTATAAAACTTTAACTCCTTTGATTCTTATTTTTTGTTTTGTCCAACGACGGTGTAGTTTTTGAGGTAGTTATCGTTCATCTTTTTTTCTTGTCTCTCAACTTTCGGGTTTTTTATAAAATTGATTTGACCTAATTATTGATTGACTTTTGTGTCAAACATAAAAAATTAATTTTTTAGGTCTCTGACACCCAATGGTCGGTACTCCTGTATTTTTTTAAGCCAATATTATACTATTATACGAAAATACCAGATTTAAAAAATTTTGGTGTTTGACAGCTAATGGCCGACACCATTTTTTCTAGATTAAAAATATTTTTTCAGTATTTTTCAACTAATAGCCGAAAATCAAAAAATACGAATAAAAAATTATTTTTTGGGTGTTTGGCAACAAATGACCAACACCACCTTTCCAAACACCCGAAATTTTTTCTCACTTTTTCAATAAATGGTCGGCACCCATAAAACACAAATTTAAAAAATATTTTTTGGTCTTTGTCAACCAATGGTTGACTCTACCTTTCCCAACATTTGAAATTTTTTTTACTAGTTTAATTCGTATCAATGGTCGGCACCACCTTTTTCAGTACATGAATTTTTTTTTTTCTGTTTTAACCTAGTATATATATATATATAAGTGTTTTGTCTACTTTTTGAGCTTTTGTTTTCATTATCAATGGGAATTCGAGATTAAAAATATTTTTTGTTTTATTTGTTGAGAGAAAATCACAACTTTTTCAAGATGAGTTCTCACATTTTCTTTATTTATTTTATTTCGATGAAGAAATTATTAATACAGATGATGAAGGTTGTGTCTTTTAAAGCCGAGAAAAAATCAGAATGAGATTTAATAAGCGTGTTTCACTGGAGGAATTAAAACGGAAGATAAATACAAAGATAGCTACCCGTTGTGGGAAGCAAATGTTTAGACCGTGTTATAAATTTCCAGTTTCATTAGATCCATCAAGTTCTCGAAAATGGAGCTTGATGATGATGATGATGATCTAGGAACAATGATAGAAATTTATTGCACCTCTGAGATCAAAAATTCGTGCTCAATTGAGTTGTTCGCTGAGATAGCGAAACCCGAACTAATTCAATTTAATGTATGCCGGGAAGATCATTCGAGTTTTGGAGGGTTAACTCCCGAAATCCCAAACACCGGTGGATGTTCGTATAACATCCCAAACACGTGTCCTCGTCTACAATTTCATCTAGAGGTGTTGGCCACCATAGAGGATGATGACGAAAATGAAGATATGGATGACATCCTCGAAGACATAGATGAAGAGGGCTCGATGGCGGGTGAAGATGTTAACACCCATTCAGCAGGAAACATGGGCCCCAGTATAGCTATTAGGAATAATCTTGGGGCCTTCATAAGCGACGAAGATCCAGATGCGGATCGAGCTCGTGAGTTCTCAGAATATACAAACATAGTTTCGGCTCACCTACTTGTGGAAGAAATCGATGAAGAAGATTTATTCGTAGGATAACAATTCGAGAACAAGAATGACTGCTTAAATGCAATAAAGTAATACATCTTGAAGTTAGCTGTGGATTATAAAGTGACAAAGTCATCGTAATCTTTGTACATCGAATAATGTTGAAAAGCCTCAAATGGGTATAAGTGGCGTGTCTGAGCCGCGTTAATGCAGCGAACTCAAATGTGGACAATGAGAAAAATAGAAGGTCAATACACATGCACGTTTGCTTGTATGACGCAAGACCATCGGAAGTTAGATGCAAAGACCATATACAACTACATCATGCTTATGGTGAAAGCATTCCCTTTGAGTCAGGTATCAGTCTTTGTTGTGACCATGCAATATCACGTCAAGTATAAGGTTTCGTACCGGAAGGCATGGTGGACGAAGCAAATGGCGAAGTGGAAGTTGTATGGTGACTGCGATGCGTTATACAACAAGCTTTAAGGGTGGATAATCGCGATGTAGGAGTATGTGCTGGGGACAGTGACTGATTTGCAAACATTGTTGTATAGAGGCCCGAACGAGGTGATTCAATAGGGGAATGACATTTCCATCGATTTTTTTGGACGTTCGAGCCATGTGTTAAGGCCTTCTCTCACTGCAAGTCGATAGTGCAAGTGGACAGAACCTGACTGTACGTAAAATACACGCAAATACTCCTGATTGCTATTACACAAGATGGCAATCAAAATGTACTTCCGATCGCTTTTTCCATCATCAAAAAAGAGTGCTTCGAGTCTTGGAAATTTTTCCTAAAAAATTTGAGGAGGCACGTTGTCAGGCAAGACAACGTTTGCCTTATATCGAACAAATCAAAGGGGCTATTTGTTGCAATAAGGCAATCGGGGGTTCCATGGAGGTCTATTTATTACATCCAACACATGGTGGCAAAGTGATTATAGAAATAAATAATGGAAAAAAGAACTAGTGGACATGGGTAAAAATTATTTTTTTTTATTTTTTATTCGTTTTAAATTCAAATTTTATCAGTGTGTGCATTTTTAAAATACTGATTCGAAATTGCATATGCAACTCATGACTTTAAATCGCGAAGATTCAGGAAAAAGTTCGCAAGACTTAAAACTAAGATGAAAGATTTACCAAAAAATCTTCGTGGGTAGTTGGGTAGCGTCGAGACGTATCAATGGACGAAAAGTTACGATGATGGGTATCGGTATGGCTAGATGATGACCAACCCTGTCGAGTCGGTTAACTCCATCTTGAAATGTACACGACATCTGCTAATTACTGTTGTTTTCTCGGTAACCTTCTATAAGTTGGCAACATTGATGCCTACGATAGAGTAGTTGCAAGCAAAGTAGATGGAGGTCGGACACGTGTACGTTAAGGACATTCGAAAGGCCATAGCGACAAAAATCTATTCACGCGAGTTGGAGACTTCTTGGGTTTCAGTGTACACCGATCGTCACTCCGGGGTTTTGCTTAGGTCGTACGCAGTTGATCTGGTAAATAGGCGTTGCGAGTACGGTAGATTTCAGACTCTTCGATATCTGTGTACGTATGTTCATGCAGCATATGCGACTACAAATTTAAATGTTGAACAATTCATAGACGAGGTGTACACACTGCAACACAAATTACGTATCTGAAAAATGAATTTCCTGTAATACTTGATGTATCAAATTGGGAAGTTTTACCTCCTGCTTTCGAGATGTTGTCGGACTATAGTCTTTGTAGAAAGCCTAGAGGTCGGCCACATTTTACAAGGATTCGAAATTATATGGACATCAGGGTGACGGACGATCTTAAATTGTGCACGCGTCAGTCGAACGTCTGGCCATAACCGATCGACTTGCCTACATCGTGTCTATGTTTTCGGTCAATCGTCTCATAATATCGGATTGGAAGACGAAGAATGAGTGAATGTCCACGAGTATACATACAAATTATAAATACAAAATGTTGTACAATTATAGAAGTATACAAATTATACAAGTTTAAATTGAAATTAAATTAAATTCAAAATTATAATACAAGTTCAAATTTAATTTAAATTTAAGTTGAAATTAAGTTTAATTAATACAAGTTTAATTAATACAAGTTGAAATTAAATTTAAATTGAAATGACATTAAATTTAAGTTTAATTAATACAAGTTGAAGTTAAATTTAAACTTAAATGAAATAAAATTTAAGTTTAATTAATACAAGTTTATCAAAACCATCTTTTTGGAAAACGACGTGTTTCAGAAATTATTTTAAAATCGAAAAATAATGGGAGTCGCCACCAATCCTTTTGTACGGTGTGATTGGATCACCTCAAAATGTTTAAAATCCGTTTTGAAAAATATTTTAGTCTTCGCAATCCACAAAACAAGTTCGGGAGTCGATTACGCATGAGGAAGGGTTAACACCCTCATACGCCCAAAATTGGTACCACATTGATTATCTTAGGGTCTTGTTTGTAAAATTTTGAAAACTCGAATAAAGTTTAACGTACGATCCTTGAATGCATGAGTTACATTTAAAAGAAATCGATTTTGTTTGAAAGACCCACTATTTCAAAGTGATCGAGGAAGAAAGTCGCGTCCAGTGAGTTAGGACACAACATTTTGAGATCCAGAAATAATGAGCTTTCCCTTGTAAAAAAAATTTAACACTTTTGAAAAGGATGTTCGATTATCTCGATTTAAAGAAAAAGTCGCACCTAGTAAGTGTAGGTACAAATTTTCAGAATCCGAGATGAGAAACATTGCCTTGATTTAAGGATATTCGATTATTCCGATTTGAAGAAAAATCGTGCCTAGTAAGTTAAGGCACAAATTTTCAAAATTCGAAATAAAAAAATATTGTCTCGATTTTAAAGTTTTTATGAAAACAATTTTGAAAATAAATATGAGAATTTGATATGAATGAGCAGTTAATATTGGATATTAAATAACATGAAGCAAGATAATTAAGCAGATAAATTGTAGGCAAAAATAAAAATACAAAATACGAATGCATAATAATTAAAAAATAAATACAGATGTTGATGAGGAAGAAAAAACAAAACAATCAGAGTTGAAAATGAGACTTTTTGAATACTCAGGACCAAAATGGTAATTTTAGACTCTCGAGGGGTAAAAAAGTAATTTTGGGAAAGTTAAGGGTTTAAAAACGGAACTTTAGACATCCAGGAGTAAAACAGTAACTTTTAGAAAAAATAAGGATAAAAAACGGAATTTTTAGAAATTCGAGGGTAAAAGGGTAATTTTTGAAAGTTTTTAGGTTAAAAATGGAATTTTGGAAGTTTGGGGATAAAATAGTAATTTTAGGAAGTTTTGGGGTCAAAAATGGAATTTTTGGAAAGTTTGAGGGTAAAAATGAAATTTTTGGAAAGTTTGGGGTCAAAAATATAATTTTGGAGAAGTCGGGGGTCAAAATATAATTTTTGGACAGTGTAGAGGCCTCTAGGGTAATAAAACCAAAACAAGTGACACGTGGTAGCTCCTGATGCTTTCAAAAGTCAGAGGACTAATTTGAAAATCATGAAAAATTTTTGGGCCAATTTTGTAATTAAATAGAACTTGATTTCAAGATTAAATTGAACCAAATCAGAAGTAAGAGGGACCATTTGCATAAATAAGCCAAAATTATGACACGTGGCAGCTCCTGGTGTTTTCAGAAGGTCAAGGGATTAAATTGAAAAACATTGAAAATTATTGGGTCAATTTATAAATAATTAAAAGTACAAAAAGGACTAAATTGAAATAATAAAAAAATACGGAAGGACCAAATGCATAAATATCCCGTTTTTTAAAAAATACGCGGATCCTCCAGGCGGGTCGGGTCTGATCGGGTCAAACCATGGGCCAGATGGCTAAAACAGCGTCGTTTTGATGTCTACAGCCTTCCCTCAAAACGCTGTCGTTTTACAAGTGCTATAGATCCCAGATTTTAACCCAAAATTTCATTTTTCATTCCTTTTAAAAAAAAAATTCCTTTCTTCTTCAAAAAAGGCTCTTAAGCCTTTCTGCCTACCATGTCTCGGCCGCCCTTCCCAGTCACGATCCGCCGTTCACCCAAGTTCACGCGCCACCGTCCCGCGTCCCTGGCCATGCTTCAATGCCGTCCTCAGTCACACGCGCCATCGCGTCGTCGATCTACGGTAACTGGTAAGTTCAAAAGCCTCATTCTCTTTCTTCCATTAAAACCTTATTTCTTTCCCTTTTCTTTTCTTTTTTTTAAAAAAAAAAAAATCAGATCCGGTTTTGAAATCCCAGATCTGAATATTTCCAGATTTGCAAAAAAAAATTGTTCGAATCTCGCTTTTCTTCAATCATCTTCTTTTTTTTTTTTTTAAAAAGGGTATTTCAACTTTTATTTATTACATCGGTTCTATGTCTTGTTCATGAAATCATTTTGCTCTTCTGCTCCTTTTCAGAAAAATTTGATTGATTCCCATTATTATATTTTAGATCGGAGAGGTGGTGTTCCAGAGGGCAACAGCGGTGGCAGCTCCGGCGACGGCAACGACAACCACAGGGAGGCGTCCTTTCCCCTTACATTTTCCCTTTTTTTTGTTAAAACATTATTATTAATTATTATTAAATATTAATATTATTTATTAATAGCATTAAAATTACCTGTTATTATTATTATCATATTAAATAGTTATTAATATTTTAGAAACAAATTATTACTGATTATTAATGTTATGCATGAAACGTATTTACAGTTTCAAAAACCCTTTTAAATGAGTGATTAATATAGGTGTTAGATAATAAATATACATACATGCATCTATTAGAAACACAATATCTCAGAACAATAAATATACAATAAATGTATTTATTGGTACCTTTTAGATGATAATACTTTGTCTTTTGATTGTTGATAATGATTGTCTGCCTCTCTGTTTGGAATCAAATATTGATTGTGGAATCCTGTTTGTTTGTATTGATCCTTTGGAAGTTTAAAAACCAGGTTCGTATATTGATTTTTTAAAAAGGGTTTTCCTCCCCCATTACAAATTTTGAAACTGGTTTTTAGAACCAGTATTACAATAATCATCTTTTGTTTTTCTCCAATAAATGTCCATCTTGTCTCTCTCTTTTGCAGGTGCGGCAATAGAGGCTTATGTAGTGGCGGTGGCAGAGCAAGTTGAAGCTAGTGGCACTGCTGGTGATCAGAGCTGACGTGGCAACTCCTGATTGGTTGAAATGAGGGCAATCGCAGTGCAACTTGGTAGTAAATTAGGGGTTTTTGCTTTAGGTTTGGGCCACTTATAATTTGAGCCCACTTGAAATTGTACTTTGGGCTCCAATTGGGTCAAAAATTGTAATTGGACCCTTTTGTAATTGGACATTATTTATTTTAAATTTATAATAATTTTAAATATAAAATAAATTTAAACTTAAATTAAATTCAAATTTAAAATTAATTTTAAATTTAAATTTAAAATAAATCTAAATTTAAAACAAATTTAATCTTAAAATAAATTTAAAGGGGCCCGGTCAAAATTGGGCTTCAACAGCTGCCCCTCTTTGCTTGTTACTATGTAACAAGAATGGAGCAAAGACTAAAGAAAGCCCAATTTGTCAAGTTCCATTTCTTCGCTGCTCTTTCTTCAATTGGTCCACCCTTCGCTTTATTTACCGTTTGATTTTGCCGCATCTACCTCTGCATCTTTTGCATTATGATTTCATCTTGCCCTAAGGTAATCTTCAAAAAGACAAAATTTGCTACTGTAATTTCACTCCATTCTCTTGAAATTTCAAGGAGTTTGAAATTCGTCACCGTAGTCTTTGAGTCTGGTTTCTTTAACTTGGCCTTCTTCTCAATATCTCATCAGGAAACTGACCGCGTCACTTGTTTTAATCCACTTCTCTGTGTTTTATCATGAAGACGAATTTGGTTCACTTCTTCGTATCTTATCAGGAAACTAACCATTTTATTGCTTTGACCTACTTCTCAGTATCTCATCAGGAAGCTGGGGTTCGAAGATTTGCTCACATTAAGCGTGGGTTTGATTTGGTCTTCTTCTTAGTATCTCATCAAGAAGATGACCGTGTCGTTTGTTTCAATCCGCTTCTCTGTATCTCATCAGGAAGACAAATTTGGTCCACTTCTCAGTATCTCATCAGGAAGCTAACCATTTTATTGCTTCAATCTGCTTCTCAGTATCTCATCAGGAAGCTAGGATTCGAGGTTTGCTCACATCGAGCATGGGTTTGATTTGGTCTTCTTCTCAGTATCAGGAAGATGACCAAGTCATTTAAGTTAAATAAAAATTAAACTTAAATAAACTTAAATAAAAAAAATAAAAATAAAAAACTTAAATAAATTTAAATTAAAAAAAAAAACTTTTTCTTGTACTAGGAATGCAAGGCCTACATTTTAGGCCTAGTGAAGAGCCTTGCCATTTGCTGAAACCAAGGCCGGCCTGTTAATGGTCGACAACCCCTACCCTAACGTGACATGATAGTGGTGAGGTGTAAAATTACCATTTTACCCCTCATCAGACATGAAAATTACTATTTTAGCCATAATGGTCCCCTATTATAAATAGCATTTGGCCACCGAGATCCAACTCACCACCGACGAAAACCTTTGAAAACCTCCGACTTCCACCGTTCGCCATCACCCATCGTCGTCCAGCTTTTTCATCGCCAAACACCGTTGACATTAACTTCACCTCCAATTACCTCTGTTGACCACCGTAGATCGATGGATCCTAACACTCTCCTCAATGACAATGACCACATTGTCAAAGTTATTTGAGTAGATCAGGTAGAAAAATTCGCATTTACTTATATCATTCAAATTATTGTATATTAATAAAATTATATGTGTTTTAATCGCAGCCCTCATACCGATCTGTGAGACCCCGAATACATTACCTGAGCTATTTTTTTGAAGACCCGATTTTGCACTATGTGCGTCATGCAGGGTTCAGGATTGCTGCCTATATTCAACCAATAGTACTCTGAGCCTATTTAGTAACGGCCTTAGTCAAAAGATGGCGCCCCATGACTTGCACGTTCCACCTTCCATGTGGGGAGGTCATAATTACACTACAAGATGTAGCAGTCCAGCTGGGGCTATTTATTAACGGTATTGCAGTGACGGGTCGTGATAAATTAGGCAATCCTTAAGGCAATTGCGAACGGCTACTTGCAGGGTGCCCCCAAACGATGAAAACAGAAGATTAATCACGTTAAAATTTACGTGATTAAAAGAAAACTTTCAACATCTCCCAAAAAATCCAAGTTAGATAGACATTATTTACTGTGTAAAAGCGTTCATTCTGCTACTATTAGGTGGGGTACTGATGCCTAACAATACGCATAATAAAGTGAACATCATGTACCTCGCCTTACTCGAGAACATGGAGCAAGCCGGGAGATTCAGTTGGGGATTTACATTGTTAGCATGCTTATGCCAAGAGCTCTGTCGAGCGACAAAGCCGGAAACCAAGACCATGGACGGTTGCTGCATTTTGCTCCAATCTTGGATATTATATAGACTACCTTTTATTGCCAACGTCTCCCACCTACCTTTTGTGTGCCCACTCGTGAATAGGTAACTCAATAAATGGATTTTATCTTTTGTATTTAAATTGTATAAAATATTCATTTATTGCATGGAAAAAATAATTTGAAAATTTTTAAATTGTTTAGATGGGATGCTAATTTGATAATCGGGCGATTATGGTCATTTCTCATTAACCATTTGATGATAGATACCCATTCTTGGGATAAGGTAAAATATATTTTCGATTTTTTTAAATACAATAATTCAAAAAAAAACTAAACTCATGTTGATACTGTGCAGTTTGTGTGGATGTTTTATGTGGGGGATGAAATTACATGTTTCATTCCACCATGGGTTTATGACCAGCAACAGTTTTTCGTGTAGTGTGTCTCATTATTTAATTTTCATATGGTGGAGTGGCATGCTGGGGATCGTATTTTGAGATAGTTTAGTTGCGTGCAACCTATCCCAAGCCTTCCCTTTGACCTCGATGATGTCCACAGACTAGACAAAAAGGGAGCGGACCAGCTTGTACAGGAAGGTAACGATGGAGTTTGACGAATAACCCACGTTTGCTATGAGCCCGAGCCCTAACATGAAGTATCTGCCTCGTCATCGTATGCACCCCAGCCCCAATTTCCTCTGTCGAAACCATCTTTTTTGGAAAACGACGAGTTTCAAAAATTATTTTAAAATAAAAAAATAATGGGAGTCGCCACCAATCCTTTATTCGGTGTGATTGGATCACCACAAAACGTTTGAAATTCGTTTTGAAAAATATTTTGGTCTTCGCAATCCAGAAAACGAGTTCGGGAGTCGATTACGCATGAGGAAGGGTTAGCACCCTCATACGCCCAAAATTAGTACCATATTGATTATTTTCGGGTCTTAATTTGTAAAATTTAAAAGCTCGAGTAAAGTTTAAAATACGATCCTTGAATGCATGAGTTATGTTTAAAAGAAATCGATTTTGTTTGGAAGTCTTTCCATTTCAAAGTGATCGAGAAAGAAAGTTACGTCCAGTAAGTTAGGACATGACATTTCGAGATCCAGAAATGACGAGCTTTCCTTTGTTGTAAACCTTTTGAATTTTGGAAAAGGATATTTGATTATCTCGATTTAAAGAAAGGTTGCACCTAGTAAGTTAAGGCTCAAATTTTCAGAATCGAAGATAAGAAAACATTGTCTCGATTAAAGGTATTCGATTATTTCGATTTGAAGAAAAATTGCACCTAGTAAGTTAAGGCACAAAATTTTGAAACTCGAAATGAAAGAATATTGCCTCGATTTTAAAGCTTTTATGAAAACAATTTTGGAAACAAATATGCGAGTTTAATATAAATGAGCAGTTAATAATGGATAGTAAATAACACGAAGTAAGATAATTAAGCAGATAAATGGTAAGCAAAAAATCAAAAATAAAAAATATGAGTGCATAATAATTAGAATTAGATGCAAATATTGATGAGGGAGAAAAATGATGCAATCGGAGTTGAAAATGAGACTTTTTTGATACTCAGGGGCAAAATGGTAATTTTGGGAAAAATTAGGGTTAAAAATGACATTTTAGACATTTGAGGGTAAGATGGTAATTTTTGAAAGTTTTGAGGTCAAAATTGGAGTTTTTGAACATTCGAGGGTAAAATGGTAATTTTTGAAAGTTTTAGGGACAAAAATGGAATTTTTGAAATTTCGAGGGAAAAAATTGAATTTTTGTAAGTTTGAGGGTAAAAATGTAATTTTTGAAAGTTTTGGGGTCAAAAATGAAATTTTTGGAAGTTCAAGGGTAAAAATGTAATTTTCAAAAGTTCGAGGTTAAAAATGTAATTTTTGGGAAAATCGAGGTTAAAAATGGAATTTTGTGAGTTTCGAGGTAAAAATGTAATTTTTGGGATAATCGGGGTCAAAAATGGAATTTTGAAAAGTTTAAGGGTAAAAATGTAATTTTGGAGAAGTTTAGGGTTCAAAATGTGATTTCTGGACAGTTTAAGGACCTCTAGGGTAATAAACCAAAAATAGGTGACACGTGGCAACCTTTCAATCATCCTGAAGGCCGAGGACTAATTTGGAAATCATTTAAAATTTTTGGGCCAATTTTGTAATTAAATAAAACTTGATTTAAGGGTTAAATTAAAGCAGATTAAAAATAAGAGGGATTATTTGCATAAATAAGCCAAAATAATGACACGTGGCAGCTCCTAATGCTTTGAAAAGGCCAAGGGATTAAATTGAAAAGCATTGACAATTATTGGTACAATTTAAAATTTATTAGAAGTACAAAAAGGACTAAATTGAAACAATCAAAAAATACGGAAGGACCGAATGCATAAATAACTCATTTCTTAAAACACGCAGATCCTAGGTCGAGTCGGGTCGAATTTCGGGTTGGCCATGGGTTTGAGCTCAAAACAACGTCGTTTTGGTGTTCAAAAGCCTTGGCCAAAACGACGTCGTTTTGACCCCTCTATAAAAGCAACCTTTGCTTTTTCTTTTTCTTTTCATTTTTGCTGTCCCCTTTTAAAAAATATTCAAAAAACCTCTCAAAAAGCTCCCTCTCCCCTTCCACGGCCGACCATGCTCTGGTCGGTCAGTCCTCCGCCGTCCACCGCGCGTGGTCACCACGCGCCGCCGTCTGCCTCCGTCTTCGACCACTAATCGTGATTTCAAGGTAAAAAAATTCTTCTTTAATGCCCTTTCTTTCTTTTCAAAAACCTTTCCCCTTTTTTTTTTAAAAAAAAAAACTATTAGTTTATTATTTCATACAAAAATTTACGGATCTGGGTTTTAGTTTCCCAGATCTTTTCAAAAACATCTTGATATTTTTTTAAAACATCTTATTTTTTTTGAAACCCCATTATCAAAATTAAACCCTTTGATTTTCTTTTCTTTGCATATATGGAGATTGTGCCCTGATTTGCTAAATTTGAATCCATAGAGAGGAAGCCTGGGGACGTACGATCGGTGGTGGCGGGGTTCAGAGAGAACTCCAGCGTGAAGCTCCGGTAACGGTGGGCATATAAGTCCTTTCGAATCCTTTTCTTTAATAAATTTTATTATTATTATTATTATTAATAAAAATAATTATTAAGGTTATTAATGTTATCAGCATCATATTTATTATTATTAATACTATTATTATTAAAACGTTTGAAGTTAATGGGGTAATAAATAGTCAATAGGCTTTTTTTTTATGCAATAAATGATAGCCAAATATTTATTAAAATACAATGAAACACTTTAAATCCTCAATAAACAATAAATGAGTAATTTAGACTGAATACCTTTCAATTCTAGGATGCTTTGAGGTCCGCCTTAGATACCGATGTTAGCTGCTTCGAGTGCTCACTGGTTTTGACAACTTGTTTTTGTTATTGATTTTTTTGAATCTGTTATAAAAAAATCGTAACCTCTTACAACTGGTTTGAATATGGTTTTATAACCAGATTTACAATGATGATAACTTGTTGTTTTGCAATTAAAACTTGTTTGCTCCTTTTCTTTTGTAGATCGGCTCGACAGTGGCCGTGCAACCTGCTGGTGATGGTGGTTGATGATGGTGATGGGGCTGCAGACATTGATGTGGCAGCATACCAGTGGCTGGAGTGGAGGTGGCTATACAAGTTGAAGCAGATTGGGTTTTCTGTTCTAAGTGATTTGGGTCAATTGGCCCCAATTAGGATTGTAAAGTTTAGGTTTTGGGTTTTGGGTTCTATTGGGCCTTAAAAGAAATGGACATTGTATTTTGGACTTTTAATATTAATAATTTTTAATTCAAAATAAATTCAAATTTAAAATAAATTTAAACTCAACATGAATTTAAATTTAAAATAAATTAAAATTTAAAAATTAAAAGTTGGATTTAGTCTTGGGCCCGGTCAAAATTGGGCTTCAACAGCTGCCCCTCTTTGCTCGTTGCTGTGTAACAAGAACAGAGAAAAGACCAAAAGAGGGCCCAATTTTGTTCCTATTTCTTTGTTGTTCCTTCTTCAACTGGTTCACTCTTCATTTCATCGATCATTCAACCTTGCTGCGTCTACCTCTGCATCCTCAGCATCATGATTCCATCTTGCCCTAGGGCCATTTCCAAAAAGAAAAATTTGCTACTGTAATTTCACTCCATTCTTTTGACATTTCAAGGAGATTGGAGTTTGTCACCGTAGTCTTTGAGTCTGATTTCATTGAGTCGGTATACTTCTCTGTATCTTCTCAGGAAGGCGACCGCATCGCTTGTTTTGATCCACTTCTTTGTGTTTCATTAAGAAGACGGATTTGGTTCACTTCTTCGTATCTCATCAGGAAGCTAACCATTTTATTACTTCGACCTGCTTCTCAGTATCTCATTGGAAAGCTGGGGTTCGAAGATTTGCTCATATCGAGCATGTGTTTGATTTGGTCTTCTTCTCAGTATCTCATCAGGAAAATGACCGCATCGCTTGTTTCAATCCGTTTCTCTGTATCTCATAAGGAAGACGAATTTGGTCCACTTCTCAAAATCTCATCAGGAAGCTAACCATTTTATTGCTTCGACCTGCTTCTCAGTATCTCATCAGGAAGCTGGGGTTCGAAGATTTGCTCGCTTTGAGCCTTGTTTCATTGATTTGGTCTACTTCTCAGTATCTCATCAGGAAGCTAACCATTTTATTGCTTCGACCTACTTCTCAGTATCTCATCAGGAAGCTGGGATTCGAAGATTTGCTCGCTTTGAGCCTTGTTTCATTGATTTGGTCTACTTCTCAGTATCTCATCAGGAAGATGATCGCATCGCTTGTTTCAATCCACTTCTCTGTATCTCATCAGGAAGACGAATTTGGTCCACTTCTCAGAATCTCATCAGGAAGCTAACCATTTTATTGCTTCGACCTGCTTCTCAGTATCTCATTAGAAAGCTCGGGTTCGAAGATTTGCTCGCTTTAAGCCTTGTTTCATTGATTTGGTCTACTTCTCAGTATCTCATCAGGAAGCTAACCATTTTATTGCTTTGACCTGCTTCTCAGTATTTCATCAGGAAGCTGGGGTTAAAAGATTTGCTTTCTTTGAGCCTAGGTTTGATTTGGTCTTCTTCTCTGTATCTCATTAGGAAGATGACCGTGTCATTTGTTTCAATCCACTTCTCTGTATCTCATCAGGAAGACGAATTTGGTCCACTTCTCAGTATCTCATCAGGAAGCTAACCATTTTATTGCTTCGACCTGCTTCTCAGTATCTCATCAGGAAGCTGGGATTCGAAGATTTGCTCACATCGAGCCTTGAGTTGGTATACTTCTCTGTATCTCATCAGGAAGATAACTGCCTCACTGTTTGTGGATAATCGCAATCTGCCCCGTGATTGGGGTAATAGATTGGTTGACGATGATCTACCCCAGACTTGGGGTAATCAAATGGCTGCAATCTGCCCCAAGCTCGAGGTAAGAAATTGGTCAACGATGTAACTTCACTCCATTCCACTGCAACTTCAGGGAGAATGGGATCCGCTACTGTAATTTTATTTCAACTTCACTGCAACTTTAGGAAGATAGGATTTGATGTTGAAGCTTCATCTTGCTCTTATTGTAACTTCAGAGAGATAAAGACTTGCCATTGTAGTTTTGATCTGATCCACTACGACTTCAAGGTAGAAGTTTCACCGTCGTGGATTCGACCTTTATCGTCATGTTTCTAAGGTACTGGGTTCGCCATTGCGACTTAAACCTTTCCCCTTCAAATCTTTGTGGTACTGGATTCGCCATTGCGGCTTAAATCTTTCCCTTCATGTCTTCATGGCACTGGGACCTGTAAAATATGCTCAAATGGGCCTCTAGGTAGGCCAGATTGTTTAGGATGTCATGCTCAGGACGAGTCAAAATGCTCCTAACTATATGTATGTGCATGATTAATGTTTTAATTTTCAAAGATTAACTCCTTCTGCTTTGGGATTATCTCTTTACGTCTTCTCGAATCTATGACTTGACAGATTCTCAATTTGAACCGTTCTTTACAGGTTTGATTCTTTTAACTAGTGGTTTTGTTAGGGTCTCTGTATTATTTAGGAATTTTCTAAAATAATACTCGTGAATCCTTGCTTTTTTCATGCGATTTTAGTCCATTATCCATTATCTTGGTATGAAAATACTTGGGGCAATGTGGAAAAGAATGAGATTGTATTGGAATTTAGAGCTTGAAGAGTTATTGGCTAAAGAAAAATTGCTGAATATTTACAAGGAACAAAACAATTACAAAGGACAATATTAGATGCCTAGATATCAATTATGAGTTTCTCTAATCTGAGGATTATCTTTCTGCTCGATATGTATCTGGAGGTCCTGGAGTACTTCGTTGATGCCCCAAGACGTAAAATTTCTCCATCTTATCACTTATGAGGGAACAATTGATCGCCTTTGTTCGAACTTTCAACTGCCATTTTTTTGGGTTTTCAACTCAAAGCCCATTTGGTTTCAAGATGCCCTTTCACAGGTTTTCATCCTGACCTCTCTGTTTTTTTTAGGTGAAATATTTCTTCACAGAGTTTGAATTCATTGGGTTGTATAGCTCTTTGTCATCCATTTCAATCAAAATTAGAGCTCGTCCAGATAAGGCTTTCTTCACCACGAACGGCCCTTCCCAATTAGGCATCCATTTTCCTCGAGAGTCTTTGTGTATAAGAAGTATTTTCTTCAAGACTAGATCTCCTTCATGGAATTCTCTTGGGCGAACCTTTTTGTTGTATGCTCACATCATCCGCTTTTAGTACATCTGGCCATGACGGATGGCTCTCATCCTCTTTTCTTCGATCAAGTTCAACTGATCATATCTGGCTTGGACCCATTCTGGTTCATCCAAGTTTAGCTCTAACAAGACTCAGAGAGAAGGAATCTCCACCTCGATGGGTAAAACGACTTTCATCCCGTATACAAGTGAGAACGGCGTTGCCCCAATAGACGTTCTGATTGAAGTCCTATAAATAATGAGGGTGAATGACAATTTCTCATGCCAATCTTTATAGGCTTCTGTCATCTTTGCAATAATCTTCTTGATGTTTTTATTTGTCGCTTCCACTGCTCCATTCATCTTTGGGTGATATGAAGATGAATTATGATGTTTGATCTTGAATTGCTCACAGACCTTCGATATCGTGCTGTTATTCATGTTCAATACATTGTTTGATATGATCTTTTATGGCGTTCCATATCGACATATGATTTCCTTTTTCAAGAACTTGCTAACTGCAGACTTTGTAACGTTAGAATATGAGGCATCTTCCACCCACTTGGTGAAGTAGTCATTAACTACAAAGATGAATCTATGCCCATTAGAAGCCTTTGGTGAAATCGGCCCGATAACGTCCATGCCCCACATAGAAAAGAGCCATGGAGAAGTCATGACATGCAAAGGCGATGGAGGTATGTGAACTTTATCTCTATAAATCTGACACTTGTGACATTTCTTGGCATAGTTGATACAATCATTTTCCATGGTCGACCAGTAGTATCCAAATCTCATGATTTGCCTGGCCATTTTGAATCTATTAGCGTGCATTCCACAAATCCCTTCATGGACTTCTTCTAGGATCTTCTTAGCCTCGACTGCATCAACACATCTTAGCAACACCTGATCCTTTCTCCTCTTATACAGAATTTCTCCATCTAGGACATACTCGTTTGCGAGCCTTCTCAACGACCTTTTATCATTTTCAGTAGCTCATTCGGGGTATTTACGGTCTTTTACATATTGGAGGATGTCTTGGTACCAAGGATGTTCCTCTTTTCTTCTTCTTCGATCTCGCAGCAATGGGCTGGAGTCTCGTAAATGCTCATTCGAATGGGCTTCATATCCTCTGACTTGTTACTTTTATCATCGAGGCTAGAGTAGCCAAAGCATCAGCCATTTGGTTTTCCTCACGTGGGAGGTATTGGAATTTAACCTCGTCGAATTCTTTGATCAATTCGAGGACCATATTTCGATAGTCAATTAACTTGGAGTCTATCGTCTCCCATTCTCCCTTGAGCTGGTAGATTACCAGCGCTGAATCTCCATATATTTCCAAGACCTTGATCCCTTGATCTACGTCTGCTTGAATCCCCATAATGCACGCTTCGTATTCTTCCATATTGTTTGTGCAATCGAAGTTGAGTTTGCTTGTGAAGGGATAATGGTCTCCTTCTGGTGACACTAAGACTGCCCCGATTCCATTGCTCACGACATTTGAAGCGCCATCAAAATTTAATCGCCAAGGATGCTCTATCGTGGACCCCTCTTCGGTGGTTGCAATATACATTAGATCCTTATTTGGAAAGTCAAAGTTTATCGGCTCGTAATCCTTCAGATTTCTACTGGCTAGGAAATCTGCTATTGCACTTTATTTCACTGCCTTTTGGCTTACATAGACTATATCGAATTCTGACAGTAGGATTTACCATCTAGCCATTCTTCCGTTCAATGCAGTTGACTCCATCATGTATTTGAGAGGATCTAATTTTGAGATCAACCAAGTTGTGTGGTACAGCATGTACTGTCATAATCTTCGAGTAGTCCAAACCAACGCACAACATAACTTTTCTATCGAAGAGTACCTTGCCTCACAGTCGGTAAACTTTTTGCTGAGGTAGTATATGGCTCTCTCCTTCTTTCCTGTCTCGTCATGTTGACCCAAGACACATCCCGTAGTATTCTCAAAAACTACTAAGTATAATATTAATGGCTTGTTGGGACTTGATGGTACTAAGACCGGAGCATCGGACAAATACTGCTTAACCCTGTCAAAAGCTCTTTGGCATTCATCGTCCCACACGTCCGGATTGTGCTTTCTAAGAAGACGAAAGATGGGATCACATTTCTCAGTTAATTATGAAATAAACCAAGCAATGTAATTCAACCTCCCTAGGAAACCTCGAACTTCTTTTTGCGTACGAGGCGAGGGTAATTCCTGTATGGCTTTAACCTTGTCTGGGTCGATCTCAATTTCCCTTTGGCTGACCATAAAACCTAACAACTTGCCTGAAGTAGCCCCAAAAGTACATTTGGCAGGGTTCAACTTTAGCTGGAATTTTCTTAATCTCAAGAATAACTTTCTCAAGACCTTTACATGTTCTTCCCCAGTTCGAGACTTTGCAATCATGTCGTCGACATAGACCTCGATTTCCTTGTGCATCATATCATTAAACAATGTTACCATGGCTCTTTGATATGTTGCTCCAGTGTTTTTAAGTCCGAATGGCATCACCTTATAATAGAATGTTCCCTACATGGTGACGAAGGTAGTTTTCGCCATATTTGCAGGGTCCATCTTTATTTGGTTATATCCTAAGAAGCCATCCATGAAAGAGAAGAAGGAATGACTTGCCGTATTGTTTACCAGGGTATCAATGTGAGGCAGCGGGAAGTTATCTTTTGGGCTGGCCTTGTTCAAGTCTCGGTAGTCCACACACATACGGACTTTCCCATCTTTCTTAGGGACGGGGACTATATTAGCAACCCACTCTGAATATTTAACTACTTGGAGGAAACCCGTGTCAAACTGCTTTTGAACTTCTTTTATTTTTAACAACACATCTGGCCGCATCCTGCGGAGTTTTTGTTGAACGGGCTTGCACTATTCTTTTATCAGGAGCTTATAGACTACAATGTCAGTGTTCAATCCAAGCATGTCCTGATAGGACCAGACGAAGACGTCTTTGAACTTTCTTCTTTTCATATTGTGGAGTTTTTATCTATATGCTTATTCCGATATGCTGGTTCCGATTTTCACTTCCTTCTTTTCATCTTCATCCCCTATGCTTACAGTTTCGATTAACTTCTTATGGGGCAAGATCTGTTTTTCCTCTTGTTCCATCATTCGTAGCAAGTTAAGAGATACGTTACTATCTTGGTCACCTTCAAAGTCCTAAGGTTCTCGAGACACAAATCTCACTCGAAATGAGGTTCGCAATCAATGTCACTCATATTATTGATATCTAAGGATCTGTCAAAAGAATGAGAGTGGTCCTAATGAACAAAGTAAATTTAAGAATGATTGTATGGTATGAGTATGGGTGTATGTATACAAGAATTCAAGAATAGTTAATTTGTGTAAGTTAAGGGTAATCAATTTTTTTTTTGAATTAAAATGAAAGAATAAAGAGATATTGGTCAAAAAGGAGCGAAATGCATTTTCATTAAGATAATGGATAAAAGTCAAATGCCCTTTATACAAGATCTCTATCGTTATCGGGCATAGAACGATAGATATGTGACGAGTATTACTTTGAAGTGATTCTAAAGGTTACAGGGAGCTCCTCTTCTATCCAGAATGTTTCCTGGTACGTACGGGCAAATCTGAAATAAGCTCCTTCGTTTCTATTTAAGCCTTATTCCTCCCGAAACAAAAGCTTTTGATATATGAGGAAAGGTCATCGGCTCTCGTTTGATTTCCTCCCCAAACTGTCGTGCTTTTCTTATCTCTCGCTTCCTTTTTATTTCCTTTTTCTTTTCTTTCACATCTGGCTTGTATCCCAGCCCGAAGCGATATCACTTTCCTGGTGGTACTGGTACATTGATTGACACTTATAGATATTTCCCAAGCCCTTTTCTTAGTAGCGCCCCTTTTCTAATTGTCAATCGTAACCCTATCTTTGTGGTTCGTGACAACTTTAGCTCGGGAATTTTACTTTCTTCTACAATGAATGTTGCGTTAACGAATTCTAGCGATCGAAAGGAACACTCCACCACCTCCTCATTTTTCTCTACATACGAGGTGTCACTTGTCACAGTTGCGATGATATCTTCCTCTACATTTATTGTAACCAACCTTCCATCAGTTACCAGTTTAAGCTTCTGATGAAGTAAGGATCGTACCGCTCCCACTGATCTGGGGTCTCCTCAATAAACAATTGTAGAAGGGCTTAATGTTCATCACCAAGAAGTCCACCTCGTACGTATTTTGGCCTATCTGTAATGGTACTTCAATTCGACCCATCACTCTTCTTTTTGTTCGGTCGAAAGCTCTAACTATGTTGTAACATGTCTTCATGTAAGAGCTATCGACTGGAAATCTTTCCATAGTGGCTAGTGGTTAGTGGCAACACGTTTAGAGTTGAGCCATTGTTGATGAGTACTCTAGGCAAGGTATACCCCTTGCAGCGAGTGGTGATGTCCAAAGCTTTCGTCGACCCCATTCCCCCGGACGGGATCTCATCGTCAGTAAAAAAAATAAAATTATCGGCGCTGATGTTATTAATCAGGCGATCCAGCTTGCACACTGATATATCCTTGATCACATATGTCTCGTTGAGCACATTCATTAATGCGCTGCGGTGTGCTTCTAAACTTAGCAACAATGTTAAAAAAGATATGCGCGTGGGCTGTTTGTGTAACTGCTCATCTACACTGTACTCACTATGCCTTAAAAACTTCAGAAATTCCTTCACCTCATTCTCAGATACAGGCTTGTTTGTGGGTACTTCTGGCCTACTAGCTATTTCTTCCTCGGGCTCACACATTATTGCTTTCCCTTTGCTGATTTCATTTTCTTTTTCTACTGGGTCATAATTTTTACCACAACGGGTAATCAGATTCACGTCCTTCCTAGGCTCTCCCTCTCTTGGTATGGTTACGTTACAATTATAATTTCATGGGACCTTCTTACTATCCCTGTAAGGGAACGTTGCAGGTTTTTGTATGATGATGAGATGGGTTGTCTATTCTCTTGCCGCTCCATTTGTTGGTTTACAAATAATCACCTTTGGGTTATTAGTTCCATAAGCCTTAGCTGCTCCATCCTCGGAGGCACAAACATCATTAACTTCCTCTCTTTCTTCGAAAAATTTCAGCTCTCGATTGTCCATCAACACTTGCACCATGGCTTTAAACTCGACGCAGTCTTGAATTTCATGCCCCTTAACGGCATGAAACTCACAATGGTTATCAGCCCCTATTATCATCCTCTCTTTATCCTTCATAATTATCCCTTTTTTTGACCAATTGTTGCCATACCCATCGAAGTGAAGACCTAATTTCTTTAACATTTCTTTTAATATTTCGAACTCCTTCCTCCAGCAAGGCATTCACCCATTGCTCCGAGAGATTGGGCAGAGGATTCCCAACTATATTAGGCTTTGTTTGCTCTTCTAATTTTAAGACTCCATGCTCTATGAGTCCCTCGACTCTTCTTTTAAAAGCAGGGCAATTTTCAATCGAATGGCCTTCTGCCCCTGCATGGTATTCACAGTGACCATTCGCATCGTACCAAGCCGAGAATAGGGGTTTATATGGTCTCACACGCTGAGGAGCTACCTCATGCGTGTCATACAGTATCTTGTAGAGCTCTCCGTATGACATCGGAAGGAGAGTATATTGAACTCTTCCTCTATTTGGCCTGACACCCGGGTCCTACCTTGAGACATTTTGGTAATTGCTCGTTGAAGCTTTGGGCTGACCTGCCACGAATGGTTTAGTGTAGCTCGGTCTGTACATGCTTGCGTTGTTGACTTCATTATCCCTTCTTTTGGGGGCAGGCCTTTTAGTGTTTTCTTCGGCTTCAATATTTGCCAGTCTTGATTGCATTTTCAATCATCTCCTCCGATATGACCATATCGGAGAAACTCTTAGTGGCGTTTCCTAACAGGTGATTAAGGTAAGAAGCTTTAAGGGTATTGACAAACAACATCGTTGTCTCCTTTTCTGTCAGTGGTGGCTGTACCTAGGTTGCCACCTCTCGCCATCTCTGCGTATATTGTCTAAAACTCTCATTTGATTTCTTCTCCATATTTTACAATGTAAGCCGATCAGGAGCTATTTCTGTCACATGGCTATATTGCTTTAAAAAAGCTTGTGCTAGATCTTTCCATGAATGGATTTTTGCTCGGCTCAATTGATTGTACCATTTGACTGTCGATTCGGCCAGACTGTCTTGAAAGCAATGAATTAACAATTGGTCATTATGAACGTGTGCCACCATCTTCCTGCAAAACATGGTTAGGTGGGCTTCAAGATAGCTCGTCCCGCTATACTTTTCAAATTCTGGGACCCTGAATTTGGGAGGGAGAACCAGATCCGGAACCAGACTTAACTCCTTGGCATCTACCCCATAAGAATTTCAATTCCCTGTATTGCATCGATTTTCTCCTAAAATCGCCTGTATTTTTCCTCCATTTGTCTAGGGAGATCCTCTTTCATCATCTCGTCGAAGTCTGGGACACCTAGATTCGTAGCATTATCCTCTGGGTTTGACCCATATCCAATTGGATAATTGGCTAGTCTTGACGTGCCCGTGGCTTATTACCGCAATTAATATGAAGTCAGGTAATGGAGAGGTGTAAAGCCTGAGGGAACAATTGGGTCCTCTTCCTCCTCAATAGCAAGGCTCTTTCCTTTATCAACCATGCTCTGTTTTACTTGTGTCAATTTATTCATTAAATTCTTTTGTACCTCCATGAATTGATTTTTCATTTCCCTGCAAATCATTGTCATTTGTTCTTGGATGCGCTTTTGCATTTGATCTTGTAATTCTTTCTGGATTTGTTTAAGTTTCTGCTCCATGGCCTTAGTTTTCTTACGAGTATTATAGCGATGCGAGTTTTCAATGATTGCTTATGTAGCTGGTAAGTTTTTAATTAGTTAGGATTGTTATGCAGAAATATACAAAAATGTGATGCGAATGAATGCGTAAATGCAAAAGAAAAGTATTGACTTATAATTCAAATTCCATTTAGAAAACTTCATTTAGACAACAAGTTCCTTTACATAAAGCAAATTACATAAATGGTTTTGCTTTGATGCTCAAAGCTTTGACTTTTTTGAGAAGTCCTGCTAGCTTTTGACCTCGTTCTGTCTTCGCTCATATTGTATGCTTAGCTCTTCTACTTCAACTGCCAGTATTTGCACATGATCGACTATTCCGCGGATTTGATTTAAGGCCTCACCCATAACATAATCCCTCTCTCTGACTTCTTTCTGAGCTTGTTGAAGTTGTCAATCATTTGTCTCTAACATCTTTTCCAAAATCTCAGTTCGTATTTCACTATTCTGCAAAGAGGCTTCTAATTCTTCCACCCTCTTTTTCAGTCTCTCGATCTCAGCTCGACTTGCCTTCAACTCCATTACAGAATTTCGGCTAAAATGCCTATACAAGGATTCCTCCAATTCTCGTACTCGAGCCTTCAATTCGGTCACCTCAGCTTGGCTTTCCAAAAGGCTACTCTTTATATCATTTTCCTAAACCTAGGCGTCTTGAAATTTGTTTTTCCAGTGACTTGTTTTATTCTTCTCTTCGCGGATTTCCTGCTGTCATTGCTATGACGTCTTACCTAAACCGACAGTTCTCATTGACAAGTAAAGCTTTTTATAGTTCTTTTTTAGGCTGCTGAGATCTTCTTTAGCCTTATTCTTCCCTTTTCTTAATTTCTCTGCTTCTAGCTTCTGAATATCAACGTCTAATCCTAAAAGCACCTTATCTTCTTCCAGCTTTTCTATCATTTTTTTCATCTTAGTATTCTTCCCCTCGAAATCTTGTTTAATTATTTCTAGTTTAGTCGGGACAACCTGCAAGTGTTCTTCAATTGGGCGGACAATCTCCGGGTTTGGCATAAGAATGTTGTCGTTGATCCTTTAGTTTCTCCACCAATCATATTCTACAGTTATCAAGGGATTGGAGCCGAATGCTTTCATTCTTCGAACCTGGTTCCATGCATTTGAGATTTCCCGAATCCTTTTCTTATTGTTTTCTCCCCGATACGTGAATTCACACTGAGCTAACCCTTGAGTCACGGGTATGAACTGTCTCAATCTGTATTGTCTTGAAACTAGCAAAGGTGCATACCCTGTTGCTCCCCATATCCCTGCCAATAAGACCTAGTCGAAATCTCCGCATCGATACAATATTTCATCAGGAGCGAACCATGGTGCTCGCCACTTTATGTCTTCGTCTTTGAGGCTTTGGAGTATGGCCATCCACTTATCTTCTGAGAAATTTTCTTGTCTTTGCGTGGCCACGAACTCTTTCAAAGGGGAGTAATCTTTAGACAAGTACTGATAGGAGACTTTTTCTGTTTTCCAAAAGTGACTATGAAACTATACCATCAATAGCGGTGCGCAAGCAATAAATCGACCTTCTCCCTCCTTTCTGCACGCATTTAAGGATTTGAAAGTTTCAGCCAGTATGGCCGGAACGAGTGTAACTCTTTTACTCAATCGATCAAACAAGTCTATCACCGCGTCTTTTATATGCCCCAAAGCCTTTGGAAAAATGACCAACCCGTAGATACTCAAGGTTAGGATGTCGATTTTTTTCTTTACATTTGGATGAGCCAGTATCAAATCTCACTGAATTTTCCACGTGATGCACTTGTTATCGCCTTTGACCTTAACTCGAGCTGTAACCCACTGTTCGTTCATGCCGGTGATGTTTATTAATCTTTTAACAACGGTCGGGAGATTTGGAGCTCTAGAATAGGCCTTATCTACCGAAATCTTCGGACAACAGAGCAGAGTGGTGTATTCTTCTATCGTCGGTGTCATGTTTACATTCCCGAAGGTGAAGCAACTATAAGCTGGGTTCCAATACTGTGTTAAGGCTCTAAAGAGGAATTTGTCTACCTTAACCTCGAACAAGTATGGCAAATCTCTGTATTTTTGGTAAAAAGTCTGTTTCATATTATTATCCCAACTGTCTCATTTCTCTTTCAATTCTAACACATTATTTTGATCCGTACTGATCCTGGTATAATCCCAAAGTTCTGACTCATATCCTTCCACTAAGTTGTCCCTTTTTTTGCGTTGAGTCTCCTCCGACCACATGCACACGGCCATATTGCCCTCCACTTTATCAAGGTACTTATTTTTCATGATTGATTCTCTTATCGGTAACTGAACTTTTGAGTCTATACCTTTCCTTTATATTATGATGAAATGCAATGCAAAAAATAGACAAAATAAACAAGTTAGCGAAACACAACAGTGTCAATATACAAGTATAGCACAGAACCTAAGAGTTTGTCTTGGAAGGTTGCTAAATGGTTCAGTATAACTCCTTCTAAGTTAAGTTCCTACGGCTTATTATATGTGGTTTTAGGCTCTAAAGTAAGGGGTACCCAAACCAGCAGATTCTTCGATCCTCACCCTTTACAAGCTCATACGGACGAGTTTGGTTTAGGGTGACGCATTTCCCACATGTTTACATGAAAGTGAAAACTTCACGAAAATAAGGGTACTTTGTAATCCCGAAAGCAATCCACTATCCTGCATGGAGGTGAAGACGTCACGAAGGAGTAGTTTTCAACTTCCACTTAAAAAGTTAATATCATATGCAAATGTATACAAATTTACACTAGCAATATCACATAATATAAAGTCACACAAAAGATGTCGAGGATCGTATATTAAACAAAACCGAAGCTTCAAAAGTTTTCAAAAGACCCAAAAATAATCAGTTTTGGCTTGACTCTCGTTTATTTTGAAAAGTCCCCAGAGGAGTCGTCAAGTTGTCGAAACCATTTTTTTTAGAAAACGACGAGTTTCGAAAATTATTTTAAAATTGAAAAAAAATGGGAGTCGCCACCAATCCTTTATTCGATGTGATTAGATTACCACAAAACGTTTGAAATTCATTTTGAAAAATATTTTGGTCTTCACAATCCAGAAAATGAGTTCGAGAGTCGGTTACGCATGAGAAAGGGGTAGCACCCTCACACGCCCAAAATTGGTACCATATTGATTATTTTCGGGTCTTAATTTGTAAAATTTAAAAGCTTGAGTAAAGTTTAAAATACGATCCTTGAATGCATGAGTTATGTTTAAAAGAAATCGATTTTGTTTGGAAGTCTCGCCATTTCAAAGTGATCGAGAAAGAAAGTTACGTCCAGTGAGTTAGGACATAACATTTCGAGATCTAGAAATGACGAGCTTTCCTTTGTTGTAAACCTATTGAATTTTGGAAAATGATATTTGATTATCTCGATTTGAAGAAAGGTTGCAGCTAGTAAGTTAAGGCGCAAATTTTCAGAATCGAAGATAAGAAAACATTGCCTAGATTAAAGGTATTCGATTATTTCGATTTGAAGAAAAATTGCACCTAGTAAGTTAAGGCACAAAATTTCGAAACTCGAAATAAAAGAATATTTCCTCGATTTTAAAGCTTTTATGAAAACAATTTTGGAAACAAATATGCGAGTTTAATATGAATGAGCAGTTAACAATGGATATTAAATAACACGAAGTAAGAAAATTAAGCAGATAAATGGTACGCAAAAAAATCAAAAATACAAAATACGAGTGCATAATAATTAGAATTAAATGCAAATATTGATGAGGGAGAAAAATGATGCAATCAGAGTTGAAAATGAGACTTTTTGGATCCCCGGGGGCAAAATGGTAATTTTGAGAAAATTTGGGGTCAAAAATGACATTTTAAACATTCGAGGGTAAAACGATAATTTTTAGAAAAATCTGGATCAAAAATAGAATTTTTGGACATCCAAGGTAAAATGGTAATTTTTGAATGTTTCGGGGTTAAAATGGAGTTTTTAGACATTCAAGGGTAAAATGGTAATTTTTGAAAGTTTTAGGGTCAAAAATGGAATTTTTGGAAGTTCGAGGGTAAAATGGTAAATTTTAGAAATTTTGAGGTTAAAATGGAATTTTTGGAAGTTCGAAGGTAAAAACATAATTTTTGGAAGTTTCGAGCTTAAAAATGGAATTTTTGGAAGTTCGGAGGTAAAAATGTAATTTTTGAAAGTTCGGGGAAAATAAGGGTCAAAAATAGAATTTTGGGAAGTTTAAGGGGTAAAAATGTAATTTTTGGGAAAATAAGGTCAAAATGGAATTTTGGAAAGTTCGAGGGTAAAAATGTAATTTTAAAGAAGTTTAGGGTTCAAAATGTGATTTCTGGAAAATTTAAGGACCTCCAGGGCAATAAAACCAAAAACAGGTGACACGTGGCAGCCTCTCAGGCATCCTGAAGTCCAAGGATTAATTTGAAAATCATTTAAAATTTTTGGGCTAATTTTGTAATTAAACAGAACTTGATTTAAGGATTAACTTAAAACAGATTAAAAATAAGAGGGACTCTTTGCATAAATAAGTTCAAATAATGACACGTGGCAGCTCCTGATGCTTTCAAAAGGCCAAGGGATTAAATTGAAAAGCATTGACAATTATTGGGTCAATTTAATATTTATTAAAAGTGCAAAAAGGTTAAAATATAACAATCAAAAAATACGGAAGGACCGAATGCAGAAATAACCCATTTCTTAAAAACACGCGGATCCTAGGTCGAGTCAGGGCGGATTTCGGGTCGGTCATGGGTCTGAGCTCAAAATGACGTTGTTTTGATGTTCAAAAGCCTTGGCCAAAACGCGTCGTTTTGACCCTTCTATAAAAGCAACCTTAGCCTCTTTTTTTTTTCATTTTTGATGTCCCCTTTTCAAAAAAATTCCAAAAAACTCTCAAAAAGCTCCCTCTCCCCTTCCACAGTCGACAGTGCTTCGGTCAGTCAGTTCTCCGTCGTCCATCGTGCGTGGCCGCCACGCGCCGTCGTCTGCCTTCGTCTTCGACTGCCGATCGTGATTTCAAGGTAAAAAATTTCTTCTTTAATGCCCTTTCTTTCTTTTCAAAAACCTTTCCCCTTTTTTTTTAAAAAAAACTATTAGTTTATTATTTCATACAAAAATTTACGGATTTGGGTTTTAGTTTCCCAGATCTTTTCAAAAACATCTTGATCTTTTTTAAAAACATCTTTTTTTTAAAAACCCCATTATCAAAATTAAACCCTTTGATTTTCCTTTTTTTGCATGTTTGGAGATTGTGCCCTTATTTGCTACGTTCGAATCCACAAAGAGGAAGCCTGGGGATGCACGGTCGGCGGTGGCGGCATTTAGAGGAAACTCCGGCGCGAAGCTCCGACAACGGTGGGCAGATAAGTCCTTTCGAATCCTTTTCTTTAATAAATGTTATTATTATTATTATTATTATTATTAAAAACAATTATTAAGGTTATTAATGTTATCAGCATCATATTTATTATTATTAATACGTTTGAAGTTAATGGGGTAATAAATAGTCAGTAGGCTTTTTTTGTATGCAATAAATGATAGCCAAATATTTATTAAATTACAATGAAACACTTTAAATCCTCAATAAACAATAAATGAATAATTTAGACTAAATATCTTTCAATTCTGGGATGCTTTGAGGTCTGCCTTAGATACCGATGTTAATTGCTTCGAGTGCTCACTAGTAACTTTTTTTTGTTATTGATTTTTTTTAATATGTTATAGAAAAATTGTAACCTCTTACAACTGGTTTGAATCTAGTTTTATAACCATATTTACAATGATGATAACTTGTTATTTTGCAATTAAAACTTGTCTGCTCCTTTTCTTTTGTAGATCAGCTCGACAGTGGCGGTGCAACTTGCTGGTGATGGTGGTTGATGATGGTGATGGGGCTGTAGACATTGACGTGGCAGCATACCAGTGGCTGGAGTGCAGGTGGCTATACAAGTTGAAGCAGATTGGGTTTTCTGTTCTAAGTGATTTGGGTCAGTTGGGCCCAATTAGGATTGTAGATTTTAGGTTTTGGGTTTTGGGTCCTATTGGGCCTTGTAAGAAATGGACATTCTATTTTGGACTTTTAATATTAATAATTTTTAATTCAAAATAAATTCAAATTTAAAATAAATTTAAACTCAACATGAATTTAAATTTAAAATAAATTAAAATTTAAAAATTAAAAGTTGGATTTAGTGTTGGGCCCAGTCAAAATTGGGCTTCAACATCCTCGTTCCATGGAGGATATTAACGATGACGACCCCATGCCTCAACATTTGCATTACTCCAGATCATCCTCATATCAATTAGAGCTCTATCAATAAGAACGTACACCGCCATGGAGGATATTTTTCCCTCAATGCCTCTGACCACTCAATACTCCGGAAGTCCTGATGATGATGTGTACGATTATACCACTAATCTATGTACACCAATCGGGACACCGGAGGCCGAACCGAGCAACTATGAAACGCCTTAAGAAGGTGCATGATCACGTCGACCCCAGAGGCACCCGAACCGTTACACGCTAATGTTGGGGACGTCACCAGGATTAAGACAATTTTGATTTTTACGTTAATTTTTAAATTTAATTTGTAATTATTATTTTTCAATATATTTTAAAATTTTCGATAATAATTATTTATCCACATTTCACAACAAAATATGTAATAAAATATTTATATAATTTGAATATATATTAATACACGAAAATATAAACATTGTTGAATATTAATATGCAACAAATTAAATTTATAGATACAAGAAATTACAAATATTTGATAATATTAATACACGAAAATTTAAAATTTGAACAACAATAATACGAAGTAAATTAAAATTAAAGATAGAAGAAAATACAAACATAAATAATGTCCATCTGCTTGAATCAGGTCTAAATCATCTCGATTAGCCATTAAATGATAGAGAAAGTCATCAGATCTTTGATAACATAACCTTTACGGTTATCCCAAATAGTTACATATGGTTGCAAATATATCTACGTTGGATCAGTACCTCAACAATACTTCAATTGTTAAATTGAAGAATAACAATTCTTCCAACATAGATAATGTCCATTTGCGTTGGACATCTCGGATAGTCTTCAATAGCATAGGAAATCGTCCTACCGTTGAATATATATCATTGTCGCTTTAGATGACAGTATATAATTAAACTCCGGAATACATGACAGTATATAATTCAACCTCGAAATTCAATTGTACACTTCAAAACTCTCCCCCAGAACAAAATACTCATCTAATGATATACTAGAAAACACTCTCATTTTTATGTTACTCTGGGAGCAGTTTTTCTTTTTGCTCACAATTTCAAAATCAAAACCTCTATCCTATATATAGAGGAGGTTCCCAGTCATTAATAGGGAAAGTTTGTGTTGGCCATTGGTTGCTAAACATAAAAAAATTATTTTTTTTAACCTAATAAATTTGGTGTCGACCATCAATAGGGATAAAACCAGAAAAAAAGAATTTCGGTACTGGGAAAGGTGGTGTCGATCATTGATTACCAAACATCAAAAAAAATATTTTTTATTCGTGTTTTATGGGTGTTGGTTATTAGTTGAAAAAGTGAAAAAAAATTTGGGTGTTAGGAAAGGTGATGTCAGCCATTAGTTGTCAAACACCAAAAAATAAATTTTTTATTTGTGTTTTATGGATACCGACCATTTGTTGAAAAAGTGAAAAAAAATTCGAGTGTTGGGAAAGGTGTTTGACATTAGTTGCAAACTCCCAAAAAAAATTTTTATTTGTATTTTTTTGGATGTCGACCATTAATTGAAAAAGAACCAAAAAAAATATTTTTAATCTGAGAAAAGTGGTGACGACCATTGGGTACCAGACACCCAACATTTTTTTTAAAAAAATATGGTATTTTCGTATATCAATATAATACTAGCTTAAAAAATACAAAGGTGCATATCATTAGGTGTCAAGGATCCAAAAAATTAATTTTTTATGCCTAACACAAAAGTCAACCAATGATAGGGTAGAAAATCTAAGGGATGTCGATCATTAAGTGTCATTTTTCAATTTGCACTGTTCATTTCAGGTCATTTAGGTGAATATTTTTCAACTTGAGTCACTTATGTAAATAATTTTTTTCAGGTCATTTTTATAAAAAACCCCAACCTTCTCTTTCTTCCTTCTTCTTATTCACTTGTGTGTTTTACTTTTTTTGTTTTTGTTTTAAGATCTATTTTGTGGGTATATTTGTTGTTTTCACAAGTTGTGATGGACAAATGACGATGCATATCATCGCTGAAACACTACCGACCACTGGCAGTTTCTTTTAGAAAGTGTGTGACTTTTCATTGGCTTATTAATCTGTTTCTATTTTGAGAGTATTTAAGAATAATAAATGATTTCATTAATAGGTTTGGACTAGTTTTGTCTTAAGATTTATATGTTTTTTGTTTGTTTTTCTATTGTTTAAAAAGTCATCACTTTTATAAGCTTTTCTCTATTCTTGTATTACGTTTTTTTACGTTTTTTAATCTTGCTTATGCATGTAGTTTTGCTTTTGCGAGTGATTTTAGGTTTAGTTTTGTTGTTGTCCTTTCTAATTTGGTGGATGCTCGGTTTTTTATCGATTTATGCACGTTGCTTTATACTATATGGGGTTGATTTTATTATTATATTAAGTGTTTACAATCTCTCTAGGTATGTTGTACTTGAGTTTTGACAGAGTCAATTGTCAACATGTCATAATGTTCTATTAATACTGAGGTTGAAACCTTTGTTGTGTTGATGGAGCTTGTCCTTTATCAACTATAAGGAGTATTTGTTATTTTTTTCTCTCTTTGAATTGTATTATCTAATCAATTGAATGAATTAATGAATTTTCCTTTTAAAAAATAACTATAGATTTTTAACATCGATTTTTTTGGTACGAAACAAAAAAGTAGCAACATTTACTACAAGCTAATATCGCCCAGTATCAAATTGTCAAATTGCTATAGGGCAGTGCTCTTCTTGCAAAACACCTTGATCACAAAGTCTACAACCATGTTGCTTTCACAATCAACATCAGCATCGACATTTCCCATTGCAACGATAACAAATCTTGAATGTGTCGTACTGAGCTGCAAGCAATGACACTAATGGACGGGTTTTTTACTAATTTAATATAAAAAAAATATTTATTTACCAAAATAATCCCCATCCTATTAATTACCAAAATGGTTTGTTTTATGGGGTGGAGGAGACTAAAATGGCGACACCAAGGATATTTTCTGACACAATTTTTTTAATTATATTTATATAGTAAAAAATAATAAAATATTAGTGGATGGTTTGAAAATGGTGGCACCAAGGGGTAAATTATACTTACAAAACACACGAAGAAAAAATAACTGACACTAGGTGGTGAAATACAGAATGACGACACCAAAGGAGGGAGATTGAATGGCGGCATCAAAAGATGTTTTCGTCACGTGTTAATCCCCCATGTGACCGTGTGTGGGGGGGGGGGCTTTGGGAATCAAATTTATGAGGTTTGGGGGAAATTAATGTAGGGTAATTTTTTTTTGTTAGAATTTTTTACTAAAATAATATAAAAAATTATTTATTTACCAAAATAAAATTAAATACAGATCATAAAATTAAATACGAGAATGACAATTAAACCATTATAAATTATTTATTTTTCTAGTTAATATTATTAACATATTACATTCTAGGATGTTTTTTTAAGTTTTTAAAATTAGATCTTTGATTTTGATTATGATTATGATTATGATTATGGTTATTATTATGATTATTATTATTATTATACCTTTTGGTTTAAATACGTTGGAGTTTGTTTACTCTTTGAAAATTTAGAATTTAGTTTTATACATTAAGTTTTTTATATTTTCATTAAAATCATAAAAAATAAAATTTTATAAAAAATTTTAAAAACGAGTTTAGATTCCATACTATGTAAAAGGCCGAATGTTAATTGTGTTTGAAGCTTTCAAAATTTTCTTCCATGGTGGATTATACGGTGGGAGAGAAGAAATTAAAAAGATGATATTGTTTTCTTTTCTTATTTTATGTTTTAATTTTTTAAATATTATTTTAATTAAAATCTTTTAACCTAAACAATTAAAACCACTCATCCACCGTCCATTATAATTTATAATGATTTAATTGTCATTCCAATACTTGAAGAAACACTTTTTAATTCGATTAACCAATATTAATTAATAGTAATTAAGTTTTACGATTTTTATGATTTTTTATCAATATAATACAAAAATAATAATTATATATCAAAATGGATTATTTACCAAAATGTTACAAAATAAATATTTATATACAAAAATGGTATCTCCACCCCATTAATTACGAAAATGTGGTGGAGATACCAATTTAGTATATAAATATTTATTTTGTACCATTTTGATAAATAACCCATTTTGATATTTAATTTTTAAATTAACTTATATTTATTACTTACTTACTAGTTACTACTAACAAAATAAAATAAAATTAAATAAAATAAAATTAAAAATAACCAAACTTACCTTTCTTTTAGTTCTCTTAATTTACTCAACTAAATAAAAAATTTAAATAACAAATCAAATAAAAATTAAATTAAACAAAACAAATAACTTAAAATAATAATCACTAAACAAAATATAACTTTAAATGACCAATAAAATATTTACATTTACCTTTCTTTTAACTTTTTTTTCTTTTAATTAATCTACTAAACAAATAAAATTATAATAACAAATCAATCACATTAAACAATAAAATTAAAAACTAAATAATTACTACAACTAGCTAACAAATTAAATAATTTAAAAAATAAATTTAAAAATAAACACACAAAATAAAATAATTTTTAAAATTAAATAAAATTATCTTTTCTACTTTCTTTCCTCTCTTTCTTCTTTTTTTTTTCTTTCTTTCTTTATTTCTTTCCTCTCTTTGTCGTTGATCCCCCCTTATCTTATTTTATAATCAAAATTTTTACCCTATATTAATTTTCTCCCAACCCTCAACATAAATTTACCTCCTACGGCCCCCCACACGTACAAGCACATGGGAGATTGACACGTGGCAAAAACACTCATTGATACTATCATTCAATCTCCCTCTTTTGGTGCCTCCATTCTGTGTTCTTCTATCCAGTGCCAGATATTTTTTTCGTGTATTTTGTTACATATAATTTATCTTCAAACCCTCCACCAATATTTTATTTGTATAAATATAATTAAAAAATAAAAAAATTGTGTTAGAAAATACCTTTGGTGTCGTCATTTTAATCTCTTTCACCCCATAAAACATAACATTTTAGTAATTAATGGGGTGAAGATATTATTTTGATAAATAAATAATTTTTTTATATTAAATTAATAAAAAACCCCTAATGGACTCATCTATTATCACCCATGTACCTTCCAAATTATTACTTCATAAGTTTTGAATGTTATTAATAAAATATTTTGAAATTTAAGTTAGATAACATTTATTCCTTTCATCTCTTTTCTAAAGAAATATTCTTTTTACTCCCTTATTTAAAAAAATATTAACATATATTTAAAATTTTATGTTAAATGTCATTTACTCCCTTATTTTTTTAAAATTGTCAATTAAATTCACACTTGATTAATCCTTTACACTGAAAGCAATTAGAAAAATTACCTGTGGCTACAAATTTAGTAAATTTTGGTTTACACTGCACTCTCATTTTCTTTTTTGGTTTCTTCGGCCAATATTCTGGTAATTGTTAAAATTGAGTCCCTACGTTCATTAGTTGAGGGGGTACGTGAAAAAGGACTGGCGGCTTGATTAAAAGAAAAAAAAACGGCGGCTAACATAAATTTACAGTTAAATTCTGCTATTGGTCATTGTACTTTATGAAATATGTAGATTTAGTCCTTATATTTTAATATAGTTATTTTTAGTTTTTTTATTTTTTAAATTTTAAAATTTCAGTTCTCACCAAACAATAACTATTAAAGTCATTAAATTAAAAATTATGGACTAAATCTACAATTGTATGTATAATACAAGACTTAGTAAGTAAATTTAACCAAATAGCTTTAATTACTGTTGTTTAGGTCAGGATTATAATTTTAAAATTTAAAAATTGAAAGAACTAAAATTGACCAATTCAAAAAATATAAAAAATAAAATTAATCAAATAAGCGTACAAATACTAAATCCATAACTTTCACAATATACAAAGATTGACAGCAGAATTTAACTTAAATTTATATGATTTCAATAAGAGAACAAGTAAGATAAACAACATTCTTAATTTTAAATTTATTTAACAAAAAAAATTTCTTTGCTTAAATTTAAATACTACAATTTAGGAGGTTGAAAGAAGAAGACTAATTTAAGCTAATAATATAATATTATCAACAGTGTAGCTAGAGCTGTCCTAGGATTAGGCAAGACTGTGACTCAGTTTCAAAAAATGATTAAGCTTAGGCTTGCTTGGACCCCAACTTGACATGTTGGTCCATTTTATTGTTTAAAATTAACTTTAAAAATATTTTATTATTTAAATTAAATTCAAGCAAGTATGAAAATCTTTGTCGAAATCGAAATTGTGTGAGCCGCCGACGATAGACAGACGTAAGGGCTGCTATGAATGGACTATAAAAAAATAATCTCAATACTATCATTTTTAAGTATTAAAAGACACATCATCTCTTATTAAAATGATAAAATGATTCAGTATTTATATTACTTGGATTTTTTTCCAATGTGTTATCAATTAAATCAGTCATATTTATATATTTATTTTTTGAGAGTCATTCGTTTCGATACTTAAAATAAAATATTTTTTTTAATTGAATTTGATAAACGATATACTAATCTTCCAATCGATTTAATAAATTCTGATTAGACAAAAAAACATGTTTATGTTTATCTAACAATATAAATTATCTTTTTGTATTACGATCCAATAACGTAATACCACTTAGTATTAATTAAACGTTAGATACTTCATGAGCTAATATTTGCTTTCATTTTATTTTACGTGCGAAAACCATTGAAAATAATATACAAAAAATATTAATATAATTCATGAATAATTTTATTAAATTATTTTTTTGAAAAAATATAAATATACAAACGAATATACTACATTTAAGTGCCAAATCCAATAGAGATACCAAAAGATAGTTAAACTTCGTAGGTAATTTTAAATATTCAAAATAAAATATATTATTTAAAAATTAAAAAAAATCTTATAATACAATTTAAACGATAAATTACATTAAAAAAATCTTAAATTTATTAACTAATCAGAACTTCATTATTGATATATTTTAATTTCATTATACAGTCTATTATCTTTATCTATTGTAATAAGATTATTGTCAGTAAATTTGACATTTGGGGCCAGGCGATAATTAGCTATAAAATAAATTAATTAGGGGACATGGAAAGGATAAAAACATTAAATGTGAGTTAAGAATGATGAAAAAATTAGATTATACGATGAAAATAATAAAAAAAAATTGAGGGAAATTAATAATGATAGATAAACATTTTCTAAAAGATTAAAATATTTATAACAATGTGAGTGAGAAATTAAAAATTATGGGTCATTCGATCGAGTCGAATCGAGTAAAAAAGTTTCAAATTAATCAAGTTGACGAATCTTATTTTAGTAATTAAACTTAAATTAAAATTTTTTTGAATCGAGTAAAAAAAATTTCAATTCGAGTCGAGTTAACAAATCCTATTATTTATACTCAAATTGCATTTACATGGATTGATTTTTTAACTAGTAGACGAAGTACAAAATTATTTAACTACATAAGTAAAGTTGATGCGTAAACAATTATCAAAATGTTATAATTTTACCTTTTAACTTAATGATTTTGACTTTTAAATGTAAGCATTTATCAAAAGAATGTAGTTTTATTTTTTCTTATCCGGATTTTCGGATAATTCGAATTGTGTAATTCATATTCGAGTTAAACCGAAAATTTTGATTTTATTATTTGAGTTGATCCGAATAATTCGAACTATTTGATTTAAAAATTTAAAATTTGTATCGAATTTTTCAAATCGAAATAGATTTTACTCACCCTATTGAAAATGGAAAATAGAAAGTATAAATTATGAGTAGTTTAATTACTATAAACAAATTTTGAACAGTTTTTTTTTTTGGTATAAAACAAGAAAGTAGCAATATTACTCTTTTAACATTTACTCCTTTGGTCTCTTTTTAAAAGATTTTTTTTTATATAATTTCTCATTTGAATTTGTATTCAGATAACTCGTGAATTGTGTGACATTTAACTTATCAAAGAAATTATTAATATATTTAAAATTTTATGTTAGAAAACATTTACTCCCTTATTTATTTATTATTTTGTTTCTTCGGCCAATGTTCAGGTAGTTGTTAAAATTGAGTCTCTACGTTTATTGGCTGAAGAGGGACGTGAAAAGGACTGGCGGCTTGATTAGAAGGAAAAAAAAATTATCGGCTAACATAACAAATTTACTGTTAAATTCTGATATTAATCATTGTAGTTTATGAGAGATGTAGATTTAGCCCTTATACTTTAATATTAGCCATTTTTAATTTTTAATTTTTTTAATTTTAAAATGTTAGTCTTCATCAAATAATAACTATTAAATTTATTAAATTTTGTTATTTTCACAAGTATATATATAATATCATGTTAATTTACTCTCTTTTTTTCACATACTATTCATTAAAAGTTCAGTTAATGGGTTAATCATTATTATTTGTGTCAACATTAAAATTTCAAAACCTGAAAAAATATAGGAATTTAGAATTATCTAATTATAAACTATGCTCTAAATCTACAACTGTATGCATAGTACAAGATTAGTAAGTAGGTGTAAGCGTTCGATCGAATCGAATGAAAAAAATTCGAGTTAATCGAGTTGACGAATCTTATTTTATCACCCTAACTTGATTTGAAATTTTCTCGAATTGAGTCGAGTGTGATGGAATTCGAATCGAATATATATTTGTTCAAGTTAAATTTTTTTTAAAAAACTTTGGGTCATTGTAACCACTGTCACCCATCGTAATTAAAGTTGTTTATCGTAATCAAAATTGTTATTGGAGCCCAATTGTCCGGGGTCAACTCAAAACCAAAAACCAAACAAATAAATTTTTAAATCTAAATTTATTTTAAATTTTTAAATCTAAATTTATTTTAAATTTAAATGTCCAAAATACAAATGTTTGAGTCCAAATACCCCAAAAAGTCCAATTACGAACAAGCCAAGTACCTAAACCTACCCAATACCAAATCACAAACCAAATCAAGCCCAAATGACCTAATACACCCAAAACCTAAAGTCAAAGCCTAAACAAATTGTACCAGCCGCCGCTTGCTCTCACCATTCAGAACATGTCACGTCAGCAGCAACTTGCTCCATTTGCCTTTGCCACTAGCACTTTCACCCCTTGATCGGACCTGCAAAACAAAGAGAAGACAGAAAAGACAGGAACCAACCAAGTGCATTGTAACATAAGACTACAAAGCCATGTAAACAGATTGTAAAAGGGGTTCCCTTTCGATTTTTAGAAAGCAATAAACACAAAAAAAAAAAAAAAAAAAACATATTCAAGCAATCTAGCAGTATCCTCAAGGTATATATTTACAATACATACTCATTTATTGTGCATTTATATTTCGAATTTACAATCAATTTTTATTTAAGTATATATTAATTTATTATTTATTATTGACATTTATTGGTCATTTATTTCAAAACGTTTTAAATAATAAATATATAATATTAATAAAAATAAAAAATCGAACGGTTTGTTTTTTTACCTCCTTCGACGTCGTCGCCACCGCAAGCGGGGGCCGAGGAGACTTGCGAACGCCTCCTGCTCGTGAAAGGTCATCAACGATCGAAACATGCAAAAAAAAAAACAAGAAAAAGGTTACAAGATTTTTCTTAAAATAAATAACATATTCAAAATAATGAAAATAGATTTTTAAAGGAAGGAAAATATAAAAACGTACTTTCAAAACCTGTTCTTTTTCTTTCAAAGATTTTATAAGATCTAAACAGATCTGGATTTATTTTTAAAACAAATACAAGCAGATTCAAATAACTAAAGATTAAAACAAGTTTTATAAAAGGGTTTTTTTTTTTTAAAAGGGAAAACAAAAATAATTTTTTTTAGAGATCTAGGTCCAATCTCAACGGATTTAAACCCAGATCTGTTTTAAATAAAAAGGGATACGAAAAATGTGAGTTTTTTTTAACCTTGAGCCACCATATACGGTGGGGGACGGTGGCGCGTGAGACGGAGATGATCGGAGGCGGTGGGGTAACGGTAGACGATCACGAACTCCATAGCCAAACATGGGTTATTTACCCAACCCGACCTCCGTGCGTTTTCATTAAATGGGTTATTTACTCGTTCGATCCTTCTACTTTTTAAAATTTTCAATCAGGTCCTTTTATATTTTTAATTAATTTTAAATTTTCCCATTAATTTTATTTAATTTTCAATTTAGTCCTTTGACTTTTGGAGTTTAGAAATTACCACGTGTCCTTTTTTGGTTTATTTATGCAATTGGTCCTTCCTCTTTTTATTTTTGTTTCAATTTCATCCTCAATTCAAATTTTGATTTATTTTTAAATGTGCCCAAAAATTTTAAATAATTTTCACTTTAGTCCTTTGACTTTTGGAGTTCTTAGAAGATGCCACGTGGCATTTTTGGGTTTATTCCACAAAAGGCCCTTATTTTTTTTAAAAATATTATTTTGACTCCTAAACTTCTCAAAAATTATATTTTGATTCCTAAACTTCTCAAAAATTACATTTTGACCCCTAAACTTCTTAAAATTTACATTTTGACCTTAAAATTTTCCAAAAATTACATTTGACCCCTAAACTTCTCAAAAATTACATTTTGGCCCCAAACACCTAAAAATTATCATTTTGCCCTTAAAGATCCAAAATTACCATTTTGACCCTAAACTTTTCCAAAATTACCATTTTACCACAGAACATCCAAAAATTACCATTTGGCCCCTGAGCATTCAAAAATTACCATTTTGCCCTCAAATTTCCAAAAGTCACATTTTCGACCTCAAATTTTCTACAAGTTTGATTTTAATCCCAAATTTTCTAGAAATTTCGATTTTGATCCCCAAATTCCTCGAAAATTTCATTTTCTTCCCAAACTCTTCGAAACTCCGTTTTTGCCCCCCCATTTATTTTGCTTTTCTTTTTCTTTAATGTTCATACATAGAATTTAATTATTATTCTTCCGTATTTTGTATTCTATTAATTTTATATTTAAATTTTGTGTATTCATTTACCTGTTTAATTATTTTGTTTTGTGTTATTTAATCGTCATTATTAACTGTCCATTCATATTTAATTTACATATTCGTTTTTCAAAATTATTTTACATACAAATAAACCTTTAAAACCAAGGCAATGTCCTTTTTGTGTGGAAATCTCGGAAAATCAATCCCTAACGTGCTGGGTGTGATTTTTCGTATAATCTACACGAATCGAATATCCTCTTTCAAACTTTTCAAATGCTTTTTAATTTCGAGAACGTCATGCCCTAACGTGTTGGTCACGACTTTAATTCTCCGCCAAAGTCGAAACAAATGAGCATTTTTTTCTTCAAATCTAATTTTCGAAAATCATATGAAATAAGCTGTGTTCGAGGATCGTATTTTAAACTTAATTCGAAATTTCAAGTTCTCAAAAAATATACAAACAATTTTAAACAAAAGCGAGGCAATATTCCTTTCGTGTGAAAATCTCGAAAAATCATGTCCTAACGTGTTGAGTGTGATTTTTTTGTATAATTCACGCGATCGAATATCCTCTTTTAAATCCTTTCAAAATGTTCTTCGATTTCGAAATTTCAAAAATATCGTGCCCTAACGTGTTGAACACGACCTTAATGAAATTCGAAACACACAGACGTTTTATTCCTCGTATTTTAAACTTCGCTTGAGATTTCAAAGTTTTAACAAACAAAGACCCGAAAGTAATCAACATGGTACCAATTTTGGGCGTGTGAGGGTGCTAATCCTTCCTCATATGTAACCGACTCCCGAACCCATTTTCTGGATTTCGAAGACCAAATTTTTTTTCAAAATGGATTTTAAACGTTTTGTGGTGATTCAATCACACCGAATAAAAGATTGGTGGCGACTCCCATTTTTCAATTTAAAAATATTGTTCGAGAACTGTTTGTTTTCCGAAAAATAAACGTTTCGACAATTGTTATTAACTTTCATCACCTCATAATTTATCTATTAATCTTTTATACACAATTAGCTTATTTACTTGCTTCAATTATATTCAAATTCTTGTCACTATGTATTTTGAAATTGAAAAATATATCAAATGTAAAATTGTTATTTTTTTTAATAAACGTTATTTTAAAGATAAAATGTAAAATTGATACCAACATAAAATTTTAACACGAATATTTTATGACATCATTAATAATTTAATTTTAATATAAATATCCAATATTATTAAACAATTCAATAATATAAATATTACAAAATGTGAATTTTAATTTGATAATATAAATAGTAGATAAATAAAATTATTATTATTTAGGTTTAGGAATTTTTTGGATGATTTTGATTTTTTATTTGGGGGTAAAGGGTGAGAAGTAAAAGTTTAGAGGGAAAATAAAAAGTTTTGGGAGTTTTGGGGGGTAAAATTTTAAGGGAAAATAATTAGGGGAGTAAAATTTTGAGGGAAAATATTCAAAAAAAAAATGGGAGGGGGGGAATGGGTTTGGGATAGATGGGGGGTTGGATGGGAAATGAGTAAAAGTTTTAGGGGGAAAGTGAGAGAGAGTAAATGTTACGGGGGAAAATAAAAAGTTTTGAGGGTTTTTAGGGAAAATAAACGGGGGAGTAAAATTTTAGAGGGAAAATATAAAAAAAAATTGTGGGGAAATGGGTTTGGAGTAGATGAGAGGTGGGATGGGAAGGAACTAAAAGTTTTGGGGGGAAAGTGGGAAGTAGTAAAAATTTTGAGAGAAAAGTAAAAAGGTTTGGAATTTAAGGTAAAAATGTAAAATATTATAGTTTTATATTCGGTTTATTCGAGTTATTCGAATTTGAAAACTTAACTCGATTCGAACTAGAAATTCAAAAAAATATTTTTGCTGACTCGAATAATTTGATTAAGTCGAATAACTCGATTTATTTAACTCGAAATTCAAATTTTTTTTTTCGATTTTTTCGAATCGAATCAAGTTTTGCTCAGCCCTACTAGTAAGTAAACTTAACCAAACAAATTTAGTTGCTACTATTTGGAATTTCAAAACTTGAAAAGGATAGAGATTTAAAATTTGAATCCACAGCTGTAAGCGTAGTACAAGACTAGTAAGTAAATTTAACCAAACAAATTTAGTTGCTACTATTTGGGTTAAGATTATAATTTCAAAATTTGAAAATTGCAAGGACTGAAATTGACCAATTCAAAAAGTACGAAGTCTAAAATTAATCAAATTAGAGTGTAGGTATTAAATTCACAACTCTCGTAAAATATAAGGACTGATAACAGAATTTAACTTAAATTTTAGGAGAAAAGGATTTTTATTCATATATGCAAGCGTTCGATAACCGGATCCATAATAAGATTAAGCAATAAAAAAACATTTGTTACTGATACTAGCAAAGATCATACATGATATATTACTCAAGATTCAAGAACATACATGATCATACATGGATTATTCACTAGTTGGTACATTTTACATATTTAGCTCGCTTAAAAGAAAATAAAATATGCTTGATTTGAACACACTTTCGTATTGCATACAAACAGAACCACTTTTATTTTTCGCCATATCTGATGCAAACCCTTGGACAAAAGCAGTTGTTTAAACACACTTGAATAAGTATGGTGGAGCATCAAGAAAGCTTGAAATCGATAGTCTTTAGATGGGTATTGGATCAAGGAACTGTGCACGGATATCGTCCTTCACATATTTTGGTTGTGTGTTTTCAGCTCCATGCTTACAAAGTAAATATGTTGCTCCAGCAAAGTTCGAAACTCGTAAGAGCAGATCTCTCGGGACGGGTGTTGGTCTCATGCATTCTTTAGTTAAAATCTTTCCATGCATCCTCCAAGATTTTCTCAATCTTTAAGAGTAAGCTTCTCAGAAAGGCCATGTTGGTTCATGTAGCATTCCACACTAGATGGACAATACTGCTCGAACTTCAATTAGAATGAGGAACCATCAAAATAGTTGTTAAATTTTTTATAAGGTCATTAGTAGTACAAATTATACGATCAATTAGAATAAAAAAAAAAAACAAGTTAAAACATTAACAGATACTCATAAACTGTTAATATACAAGAACCATGAGGGAAATGTGTGCTGTTGATCTTACAGCATCTTTTGCATAAGGGACACTATAAGATCTTCCTTCCCTCCTAACCTCCTCAGCTATTTCATAAAAAGAAGAAAAAAAAAAAAACTAGCAGAGTCTTGCAAATAACTTTGGTGTAATCTTGCAACTCATCAATAGCACTAAACTCACGTCTGAAAATTATGAAATTATGCTGGTTTCATTGTTGATGAATTAAAATGCGTGAACATTCACTCTAGAATTTGGGATATAACTTATGACCTCTTGAATGCATCTATGAGACATTGAAGCACTTGAGGTGTCCCGTATGCATCAAATGTGTCATCTAAAATTGATACAAAATACTATCATCTTGGTAAGTAATATTCGTCCCTGTGCAAATGGAGGTTCCCAAAATAGGGAATTGTTCAATGTGTAGGCCTCCGCATATCTCTCCCTTGCATAAGAAAGCTCAGAGAACCTACTGTCCTCCCAAAACCTGCAATAGAAAAATCCCCTTAACATGCAAGCAAAAACTCATCAGGAAATCAATCCTCAAATTGATAAGAAATGTTTTTCAATTATGTTAACCTTGCGATTTCACTTATCTCTTGTTGATGAAGTACTTGTAGTCGATTAAAGTCTAGCTTTGCAAACTTAAGAAGGGTCTCATAGATATAGGTTCTTGCTGCTAGTCTTGGAGGACATTTGTTGAATGGGTGATCAAGGGCATTAGAGTTTCCAGATTTACCACAGATCTAATCTGGCCTTTCTATTCGACTTGATTTTCTTCGCATTTATATGGCTTTTTAATTTGATCATATTTTGATTTTTTTTTTTTGTAATTTTTAATATTTGATTTTCATTTTTTTTAATGAATTTTCTAAAACTTGTAACGTTACTTTTTATTTTTTTATTATAAAGGTTAATGTAATTTTTAGTTCCTAAAGTTAGTAATATATGCATTCGAGTTTCGCAGCATAGGCACCAACACTGTTTTAGGAATAAAAGTGTTTTCATAATAAGATTAAGCAATACTTAAGATCATACATGATATTTTACTCAAGAGTCAAGAACGGACATGATCATTCATGGAGAAATAAGATATATTTAAACACTTTTTTTTTGGTAAATTTTACATAGCACACCTTAAATAAAATAAGATCGATTTAAACACACTCTTATATTGCATACAAACATAACTTTTTTATTTTTGGCCAAATCTGATACTAAACGCTTGGAGAAATGCAGTTGTTTAAACACTTATAAGTAAGCATGGTGGTGCACCAAAGGAGCTGAAAAACAATCGTCTTTAAGTGGGTATTGGATCAAGGAACAATGCACGGATATCATCTTTCACATATTATTGATTTGTGTATCCATCTCCATGCTTGTAAAACAAATATGATGCTCGGGCAAAGTTCAAATGTCGTACGAGCAGATCCCTCGGGATGGCTGTTGGTCTCATGCGTTCTTCATTTATATCCTTCCATGCATCTTCCAGTATTTTCTCAAACTCTTTAAGCGTAAGCTTCTCTGAAAGGTCATGTTGCTTCATGTAGCATTCCACACTAGATGGACAATGCTCTCTCATCTGCTCGAACTTTAGTAGGAGCAAGCAAACAACAAATTAATTGTTAAATTTTTTTTTAGGTATTAATAGTAGAATTTTAGAAAGATTTTTTTTTCTTGGGTGTGCATACCTTATGTGAGACTATGTCATCCATGAGACGACCTATAACATTTAAAGCCTTCAAAATTTTGGGATCCTTCTGCATCCATTCAAATGCTTCTCGACCTGCCATTTTCCCCATTCCTATAAATGATATTGTTAGCAATACATCAAAAGTGGATGTCTTCATTGCAACGCTCATATACTCCTCAAATGTTGGTACATAACCATCATGATACCATTTTGTCTCAGCGTGATAGTCGTTTACCAGTGCAATGAGCTAAATTATACGGCCAACCAGGATTTAAAAAAGAAGAAGTTAAAAACATGAACAAGAATCATAAGGGAAATGTGAGATAGATATTAATGATAAATATTACAGCATCTTTTGCATAAGGGAAACAAAAAGATCTTCCAATCTTCCTAGCCTCTTCAGCTATTTCATAAAAAATGACTAGCACTGTCTTGCAGATAAGTTTAGTATAGTCCTGCAAGTCATCCACAGCACCAATCTCCCACCTGACAATTATAAAAATGCATGAACATTAACTCTAGTACTTAGGAGATGACAAAGCAAGGTACGTTAAAAATTAGAAGAATATATCTCATGACCTCTTTAATGCATCTACAAAGCGTTGAAGCTCTTGAGGTGTCCCATATGCATCAAATGTGTCATCTACAACTGATATAAGTACCAAAAGCTTAGAAATAATTATTCTCCACCGTGTATAGCGAGGTTCATAAAATAGGGAATTAATCCATGTGTAGACCTCCACATATCTCTCCCTCGCATAAGAAAATTCTGAGGAAAACTTATTATCTTCCCAAAACCTGCAAAGATAAGAATCATGCATGTAAAAATCATCAGAAAATCAGTCCTCGAAGTAATACCAAATGCTTTCTTCCGTACCTTGCAATCTGGCTTATCTCTTGTTTGTGAAGTACTTGTACCCGATTGAAGTCTAGCTTTGCAAAGTTAAGAAGGGTCTCATTTCTGGAGTCGTCCTCCTCATAGAAAGAGATATAGGTTCTTGCGGCTAGTCTTGGAGGGCATTTGTTGAATGGCTGATCAAGGGCATTCGCTATTTGCTTCGCAATATGAGGATTCGACTTCTTTTCCAATGACTTCAAGTGTGCCGTAGTGAAAGCAAGGGCTTCCTCTAATATATCCTCCCCGTGAACTCTAAGAAAGGCGGCTTCATACAGGCTTAGCATTCCCCTAACATCGTCGATCAAGGTTCCTTTGAACTGACCATCAGTGTCCTTGAATTTGTTGAAAACATCTGATTCACATATTGATAGGAGGGTTCTAAATTAAATATTAGATATTCCATAGATAGTTCATTTATCAATGGTGTTATGGTTACCGCAAGACATTTTGAAACCATGTTGTCTGAAAACTCGAGACTTAAGTCATGGTGATTTCCGCTAAAAAGATTGTGGTGGGAAAGTGAAAATGGTTTCCAATTGATTTACGATATCGTCCTCAAAGTGATAGGAAACACCAAGGCGAAGCAGGGTATCGATGAATTTAACATTCTCAACGGGATCCGCTGTAGAACCCATCAGCATGTCCTTCACTTTCTCTTTCAAAGGGGCTGTTTCTTTGGTGAAAGAATCAAACACCTGGGACTGCTTGTAAAATTAGAGTTTTACATCATAATTAAATAAGAAAGCACACGTCATTTAATCTGTTTGAAACTGATCATCTTTTTAAGGCAATGAGATAGCCCAAAGAGCTTGAAAGGATGAGTTTCAGACAGAGTAGCATAATGATTTGCACAAGGTGACAAAAGAAATGTAGTAGAGAATGGAAGATTACCAACTCATCAGCCAAAGAAAAAAGAGGAAATTGGTATCTCCATATGTTTTGGGAGAAAATTGCAATGGGACGGAAATCTTGGCTCTCCTCTTTACACTCCATATTTTCTCTCACTAGAGTTGATTTTGTTATGCTACTCATCTTCCCAAATCTGGGTCATATTTATAAACATGATAGTATCTGTTTATACTTTTTTTAATCCTTTGACAACGTACACACACTTTACACACACAGACGCTCGAACTCGGGACCCTTAGTATGAATAATATCCTCTTTTCCATTGGAGTCACTTGTTAGGTTCCATATTTATGAGAATTAATTGACACATTAAAGTACTTAAAACAATTATAAGAAGTAATAATAAATTTAATCCTTAATATTTATAAATTTTAATAATTTAATCATTAATTTTTTAATTAAATTTGGTCAATAATCAAATTATTTTTTTAATTAAAATATTGATTATAACATTAATTTTTTAAATGATGTTGACATGATATTGGACTTATACTTCATACTACCTTCACACTATTTATTGTCAACAAATAATTTAAAATTTTTTAAAATTTTAAAAAATAAAATTCATAAAAATTAAAAAAAAAATCATGAAGTACTCTTAGATTTCCATGTAAATTGTCATGTTTAAAAACCAAATGTTTCACTCGATATTTTCGTGAAAAAAACAACAATTTAATTTTTTTGAAATATTAATAATTAAATTTAACTCTTTTTAAAATATTAAAAGTTAAATTAACTAAAAAAATAAGAGTTAAATCAATATTTGATCTATTAATATTAAAAATATATGTATCTCAATAGCAAGATTGAACACATATTCAAATCGACTATACGTAAATGTGTGGGTTACCTGAGCCATTAAAATCGATTTATTTCCAACATCATATCCATAATTAACACATTTATCATAATTAGAAACTTCAACTCCACATCAAGATCATAATCAATAGCATCACTAACATTAATATTGCAAACATCAGGAACTCAACAAATATTTTTATATAAAAAATAACAAGAATATAAAATTATGTCTAAAATACTTTTATATAAAAAATAGCCTTCAGAGTGTTGCGTCCGCATTCTAACTTGGGGGTTATTTGTAAATATGAAAATAATGGGGAGAGCTTAATAAGCTCAGTGTGCGTCCAATCACAAGATAATTAGTGTGGAACGGTAAACGTAGCATTTAAGATAACAATTCTTAAAATAAACACATTCATATAGCAATTCATAATTTCAAAAAATCGGTTTATCAAAATAGCAGATCACTATAATACTTTAGAATTCACAATTTTATATGCACATGCTTATGAATGGCAATGCAATGTCAGTTTATCAGAAAAGGTCCTACCTCATCGCTACACACTACAGTATGAGTTCCCTAAAACTTATCCAACCTTTTAGCTCCGAGTTATGGATAAACCATCGCTGATTTGTAGGTAAACTGCTACTTATTATGGATACATAATATAATTGTAGATAAAAGCTACCACTGGGTTTATTAAAATTGTAGGTAAACCACCAATATTTTTAGATAAAAACATTTACATATAAATTGTCTCTTGGTTCGTGATCGAACCACATATTTGCTGATAAACTGCCACTTGTTCTGAATGCATAACATTTTTGCAGATAAAAACTAACACTTAGTTCATAAACAAACCACACTATTTGTAGATTATTGAACTACTACTATTCCTCCATACATATCATCTCACCCCATGCAATGAGGTCTGACATGCTTTGTAATAAAATAAATCAACCCTAACAGTAATCAAGCTTAACATGTATTTGATTTATCACTAACAATTAACATGCTTAACGTGTATTCAGTTCAACACTAGTAGTAAACATGCTTTAATAGGTATTTAATAAGGTGGCGGCAATATTAACACTAACAATTTATCTATTCACAATGACAGTAGCATGTAATATACACTTCTCATACGATATGATCGAAACACTCTAATCATTAAATCACAAATTCCATAATAGCACAATATCAGGGACTTAATTGAGCAAATAAAAACTATAAAAATAATTCAAGACATATACAAGGACTAAACTGAACATATCATAAAATTTTGGGAAAAAATAATAAATAGGGGTCACATGGTTGTGTAGCCAAGCCATGTGGAAGGGTTATATGACAGTGTGGTAAATGCAATAATTAAACTACGAGCAAGACACGACTGTGTGGTTCACGAACTAGCTTAGGGTTTCTAGGGCACATTGTCATGTAGGAGATTGTATCGTCCACACGAGATTGTGTGGCCTTAATCCTACACATGATCACCACCGATTCGCTTGGAAAAGAACACACACCTTTCACTAAGAGTTCAATTGACGTTCCTTAAGCTTGATTTTGGTCCGACGCACCTCAATCCGATCTTTCAATGACAAATTCACACGTAATAACATTGGGTATCAATATTTAACAAGATTAACGAAAAATTTTGGCAAGAACTGTAAGAGATCTTTTAATCAATTGCAAGACTAACGTTGGATGGAAATTATACAAAAAATTAAGATTAATAATCATGATTGAGATTTACTTACCAATTATTGGAAAATATTAAGAATGTTATTTGATGACACCACTAAGAAATCAAGAACGAAGTTGATTTGACACAAGAAAGAAAATATTTACTAGAAAAATATGAAAGGTACGATGTAAAGGAGAGGAAAGAAAAGAAAGAGGGAAAAAATAATGGGAGGTGAGAAAATTCTATTCGGAATTGAAGAGAAAACAAAATCCAAGTTCTATTGGGAAAAGTTGGTTTAAATACCTAGGGTTTAGAAACCCTAGTGGGTAACTTGAGCAATTTACGCAAAATTGGTCGAATTGAAAAAAAATGAAAATGGGAAAAGTGTGGCTCGAACTCGAATCAACGAGAAGGGAAACTAGCATTTTAACCATTAGACCTAATGTCTATTTCTTTCTTGGCTTGAACTTTCTTGACAAGATTAAGACATGTCTTTTCCTTTTCCCGATTGCATTCATATATTTGATGATCTGATATCACAAACTATTGTGTTGGTAAATCAAGATATGAGAGACTAAGGTATTGTTAGCAATCCAGCTAGTTGAGAATGTTTCCCATGGGAGGAATATTAACTTTGGTAGATTAGAGTTCTAAGGAAGTCCCTTTGGGAATGCTAGTGGAGCAGAAAATTAATATGAAACCTGTTGAGCTATCATTGAAGCTACTACCTATGAGAGAGGTTGGTTGTGCATCACAATTTTAGGGTAAAGTGGTGATACAAATTGGACAGTTGAGACAAGTAAACGCAGTGAGTGAGGTATGTCTCAAACTCTTTGATAATGTTTTTCATTCTAACTTGTCGACTTGGCAACGACACAAGGTCCCTTTTAGAGTTCTGAACTAATTAAGCCAAAGGGCCTACAAACCAAAGTTAACAGGAATACTAAAGGCTAACTCGATGTTAAATTTGGGTATTCTGAAGCTGATACGTGTGGATTAAAGGGATCCTAATCAAGACAAATCAAAATGGGGACAAGTAAGAGCGGTGAGCTCTTGCAAATGAGATGTACCAATGAGTGAAATGGTTTGAGTTAGGAGACGGCGAAAGTCGATGAAAATGTTTCGAGGGGTGAGACTACCTAATAGTGAGACTAGTTGAGAAAGGGCCAAAGCATCAAAAAAGTTTCAAGGCTAATCAAACCAGTTCTATTCTGAGGATGCAACGAGAGCGTTGCGAAAATAGGTGGGGGAGAATGTCACAGGTCACAGTTTGAAGCTCGTAACCAAAGCACAAAAAGCATCTCATTGGGGTTTACATATTTAATAGGATTCATTTGACCTACTCAAACTGGTTTGATTCAGAGAACAAGTGACAAAGCCCATTTACTTGAAGCCTTGGTGGCCCAATGAGACAATTATAAAAAATTAAGGCTACCTTAATAAATAGGGAAAGTAGTCTTAAAATATATGTAATCTAGTAAGATTGATTTTGTATTTTAGAAGATTATGCAAATCCATTAATTGTAGATATGCTTCGATCTCGTCTGTTTATGTAACTTGATCAATACTGTCTATTTTGGGGGAGCTTAACTATAAATAAAGAGTCTCCCCCTCAATTGCAATCATTCATTATTTTGCATTCTTTGAGTTAAAAAATATATCGAGAGCATTTACTTAAACACTTTGTATGCATTGCTAGTCTGTAGATATTCTACTCTTTTAAGCTTCTTTTGTCTTTGAGATTGCTTTCAATATATTTTGTTGCCTTAGAGGAATTTTGCAATAATCATCACTTTGCGAAAGTTAGGCTAACTCAGGTGTATTGAAGCGAAGGAATCATCTAAGGCCACACAAACTGTGAGATGAAAGGTCTATCCCTGTGACATAAGCTCGTGGTAGGTGCAATACTAATTGTACAAGGCTTGGGGCCTTTGGTCGTGATCCCCCATGTTTCCTCTAATGGATCTTGAGTGACCGTAGGAATGGACATTAATAACCCGTTGAGATTTCCTTGATTTGAAGAGTTATATTGTCCATGCCTCCTGTTGCTTACCTTGAGATGGACTTTTTTCTACTACTAACTCTCAAACTATCATGGAGGGGAACGATGTGGAGTGTTTGTTTGCCTGGTGATGTGGGCGAAGAAATTGGTACGAGACTTTTCCATTTCATCACTTTCCATGAATTTGTGAACTTTCTCGTACAAAGTGGATATTTTTTTAGGTGGATCGTGAACGATGATGTACATTAATTGCTAATGAAAGGTTCTAACAATAAAGGCCTACATATCCCATTCACCTGTAAGTCCTTTAATGATAATTGTGTAGCATTAAAGTAATAAACATAATCTTGAAAGCACTTGCTTGTGCCCTAGCAGATGGTCGTCAGGTAATCGGGATATTGTTGTAATGTCTTATTGGCCAGAAATAGCTCATCAATAACCTGGTCAATTGTTTGAAGGAATGAATGGAGGCTCGAAGCAATGATAGATACCATTTTCTATCTGTGTGAGAAAAAGTCATTGGAAATGTTCTACATTTGATAGCATTAAAAGCACCAATGATGTTCATATGGTTGTTATAATAGGCCAAGTGGTCCTCTAGATTCCTCGCATCGCTGTGTGTAAACTTCCGGAACTTGAAAGAAGTTGAAATATGGTTGGCTAATACCTCAAGGGTCAAGGGTTTGTTAGAATAACTACATAAAGATTCATCTATTTTGACACATTTATTTCTTGCAACATTTCTATCTTGAATGCCTTTAGTTGCTCCTCTAGAGTAGCATTATTGTTACCCTGAGTGTTTTGAGAGATTTTCAGTTGATTATTTTTTATAGTTGGATAGATCAATAGGGTTATGATGTTGATGGTCTCTTCTGATCGTAGACTGAGTTTTATCATCTAGTTAGGCCAGCTCATCTTGTTTGGAAGCTACACGAGCTATTCGCAATCAGCTATCAATTTCTCATTCTAAGCTTTCCATTGGTGAAGAAGTTCTTGATGCTCTTGTTTCTTCTTAAATCGACACTCTTATTGGGAGAGCTACTCTTCTGAGCATTGTAGCTTTACTTGTATCTCTACATCATGAGGTTAAGACCTAGAAGGATAATGGTGAGAGCCTTAATCCAGTGGAATGATAGTGAAGGTCAGCTGAGCTTGCAGGGTGGTAAGGTAAGCAAATGCTTATTGTAGGTAGTGAGCTACTAGGGGGTTTTGAGAAAAGGTATTGAAAGATGGTTGAACTTCAATTGTCGTTGGTAGAACTGATGTTGTAGAAGGAATGGACGTTGTAGGGAGGCTAAGGTAGTTGGATTGAATACCAATGGAATGTTGAGCCCTTCCATTAATTGTGTGAGGGACGATATAAGGATGACTGCCAAGTGTAAAGACTGGTTCAACGATTGTGTAGATGGGGGATATGCATATCATTCAGACCTGAGGAGGATCAATGATTAGTCGGGCTAACGGTGTTAGCTGAAGTGGAAGACCTAATTGGGTTGGTGAGGTTAACAAGGTTGAGGGTAGCATCGATCTGAGATTAAGAATTCATGGTATCACACTCACCACATCGATTGTTTATGTGTGGGATCAATAAGAGATGAGATACAAAAGAGGGAGTGGAGGTGCTGGTGGAGAGAAAAGAGGATGAATCTTATGAGAGTTATGTTGAAGGCAGTTAGGAGGCTTGAATATTTGAGGATTGATCCCTTCTTCATTGCGTTAAGGGTATTTATAGAGAAGGTTCTATGTTAGGCTACATTTTTAATGTGGCGGGTTTGCTACCATTCCATCATTGTGAGGCACATGAGAAGGATGTTTATGATGGGATGCATTCTACTATTCCTTCTAATCCCTGGTGCAGAGTGATTAAGCCCACGTGAAGTTTGGTGGCCTAAAGAATCATGTTCTGAACATAAAAACGAGTGCTGAGTGAAGGCCTTCCGTAAGAAGTGATAGTTATCTCGCAAGGGTGATTGGTGTTCTAGTGGCTGATTGATAGATAACAAATGAATAAATGTCTTTCGAGTAACTTGTTGTGCTGTCACGTGTCGCAAACCGAAAGAGATATAATAAATTATACCACATTATTAAAAGTTTTTAATAATAACTATAAATAACTTTATTTTCACCATGCATACAATTCAAAGTTTCAAAAATAAATTAAAATATAAAATTCGATAATCAATGAATCCTATACACGAAGAGTCAAAATTGGCGCACAAAGAAAACGTATTATGAGATTCTATGCTTTAAAAATATTTATTAAATATTCTAATCTCTAAACTTATTAAGTATAAGTTAGATAAAAACACCAGATATATGATGAAATTAGTATAAGACTTATTAAGTAAATTTAAACAAATAAATTTAATTGTTATTTAGATTAGGATTATAATTTTAAAATTTTGAAAATTGAAAAGATTAAAATTGATCAATTTAAAAAATATAAGAATTAAAATTAATAAAATCAGAGTATAGATATTAAATTTATAATTTTCGCAAAATACAAAAATTTATAGCAGAATTTAACTTAAAAAATTTATATGATTTCAATAAGAGAACAAGTTAGATAAACAACACTCTTAATTTTAAATATATTTAACTAAAAAATTTTCTTTGCTTATATTTAAATACTACAATTTAGGAGGTTGGAAGAAGATCACTTTGAGCTAGTCACATAGTATTAAATTCAAGCCAACAAGAGGTATCAAAATCTTTGTCGAAATCGAAATTGGGTGGGCCGCCGATCTAAGGGCTGCTAAGAATGGATATAATTCTACTACTATCCATTTTCAAGTAATAAAAAACATCATCTCTTATTAAAATGATGTTGTTAGTCAACCTTAGCATTGAAGAAATGGGTGGGAAATTTTGGGTTTATCATTAGGTTATAGCTTTTGGCCCATAATCAAGCATAAGCTCATGGATCTTGGAACACAAATTTGGGATTTATCTTTTCAAATTATAAATCAGAAGATTTAGAAATAAATTTGTAAGAAAATATATAATTTAGGTTATTAGTATTTACGTACCTTTTTACTTTTTGTCTGTTTCTCTCTACTTACTTTACGAGGGATTAGATTTTCATTAAAGTTTCGGTATTTTACTAACAAATCAAATGTATAATATTGGATAACAAAAGAAAATCATTGAACCTTTCCAAGTGCTAATGAATACATCTGGTCATCGTTACCCACCAATTATAAGTTTCCTCCTTCAGTAGGGAAGTCGCACACTGAACCTGTTCAGCCTAAGTACACTCAAGCTAGTCCAACACACGCTCGTCTATCTCGAGACAATACTCTGCTGCAGAAGGACCAACCCCCCTCAACCCCTTGAAATCAACAATTCCATATTTCTTGAGCTTTTCAATTGGAGCTCTATGAACTCCAACAATAGGTTAAACCGACGGTGCAATTCCCGCAACTCTAAGGAGTGCATCCGCAATCGTATGCAAAGGAGCATCTTCATATGATGGTTTTTAACCAGCAACTGTAGCTTGAGCACCAGCACCTAATGCCTCATGATGAATTTCGTGTCTCGCTTCCGCTCGACGAGCTTGAGGCAAGAGGAAAACACGAGGAGTCTGACTTTCGATCTCCTCATCTACTGTATTATGTGATTCAGCAGACATCTTGATCTATATACACAAATAACAAACAATAAAATTCAACATCCAAGTCTAAACTATCCACAAACTCGATTCAAGCATGTAATGGCATGTATCCTAAGCAAAACACTAAAATGACACATTTTGGGCCTAGAACTAGTTAAACTCGAGCAACGATCTGATACAAATAAATGTAACATCTTACACTCAACTTGGAAGTTGATTGGGTGCAAGACGCCACATTTGTTGTTGCGACAATCAATTCAAGCATGGCAAATACAGCTAAAATATGTTATGATTGTTAAGTGAATTTAAATAAACTCAAACAGGTTTATTTATGAAAAAACGAGGTTAAAAATGGTCAAATAAAGAGTCCAGTTGCAAATTTTGGGTCCATCTAGCAAAACGCAAGGCTATGTCTCGAGACAGTGAAACTATGTCTTGAGGTATGCCTCCCCTATTTCCTTATTTTAGCATTGAAGTCTCATGTATTGAGCCAATGAATCATGTCTTGAGACTTTAGACTAAATTTTTATTATTATTTAGTTTCAATGTTTTATTTCTCGAGACTATAAATCATGTCTCGAGGCTTTAGAATGAATTTTTAATCATTTCCTTCATGTTTATTTTGCAAAATTGTCCATGCATTCTTTGTAAATTTTCACACTACAATCACCTTGAATTGTTGCATGTCAACTCCATTAAATATTGCATACAAGGCTTTAAAATTGCCATGAGCAACCCTTTTTTTTTCTTTAGGTGTATACTTGCTTCTTTCCATTGGTCGACTGTTACCATCAATGGTAGTAACAAAGGGTTCAGTTCACCCATCTTCAATAGTTTGCCAAGCTGCTTCATCGATTGATAAGATAAAAGCCCTCATGAGAGCCTTCCAATATTCATAGTTTGATGAATGAGTAGCATTGGGGCTATAGTAATTGAACCACCTTACTTCATAAATTCTATGATTGCAAACTGAACACAAGATCTCTTTCACGTATGTCTGAAGTTGACTTTGATACCAATTGAAAAAGTTTTAGTTTGCTGATTGTCCCAACTAAAGTTCCAACATAGATTGAATTAATAACAATATTTAAAGAGAATAAAGCAAAGAACAAAACGACACACAAGATTTTCTAACGCAATTTAGATTCACCAATGTACAACTTTAAATATAATAACTTCTCCAAACAAGATTAAGGAGATAAATTAGCATTTAAAATCAAGGAATTATCCTCACAAAATCTCCCCTTTTAAAATTCAAAAGTAATATCCTATAAGGGTAGATTGAGATGGTTAAGGACTTGTACAAAGTTGAGGTGGATAAGGAGTTGTTTTGAGATGTGTTTCGATATGCAAGTATTGATGAGAATTTGTCAGAGTAATATCCTATAAGGTTAGATTTATCCATGGGCTAAATCGCAGACTAATTCCAAAATGTTTCTAGTTTGAATTTAGTCTAGCTTGAGCAAATCTGGCTCAATTATCCATTTTCACTATTCATATATTATAAATTATATATTTTTTATAATTAAACTTAATGTTTTTTATTATTTAATTTGAATTTAAGCCAACACGAGTTGAAATTTATCTTGTCAAAAGTTGGACCTAAGAATGGGATGAGATGATTGTATATGTACTTTTCTTGATGGACCCTGACCTTACACGTTCGGCCTGCATAATGGGCGAGGTGATCATAGCATCTTCATTGGCCTTGTCATGTGAGAACTTTGACATGTGTATCATAACGAGATTGACAACAAGTTGTTGTCTTTCTTGTAAATTTGATCGGGCTGTATTTGAGTCGGGTTTAAGAATAATATCAATATATTTTATGTTTGTTTAAGTTTAATTCGACTGAAAATATAGGTTAGTAAAAGTATTATGGAAGTATCTATACGAGGAATTAAATTGCATTTTGCCATTTTACTTAAAAAATGGATCAATTAGTTTCTATACGTTAGATTAAAAAGCAAATTAATCCTTTAAAAATTTCATCAATTTGTATTGTTAAAAATTGACGTGGTTGATGGAGTAACCAAATAGCAACACATGGTTGTCATGTGTATCTCATGTTTACGTACATGGACCGATATTTAACAATAGAATTGGATGGAAATTTTAACAAAATAGTCAATTTTTTCTTTGATCTAACATATAAGAAATAATTTGCTCATTTTCTTAGTAAAGAGGGCAAAATACAATCTGACTCAATCTGATTATTAGTACAAGGGTTTTCATGGTATTTTTACTAACATGGGCCTAAAACCTTACCCAAACTAATCAATATTTGTAAATGGTTAGCCCAACCTTATTTTAAGCTCGTCCATATTATTTTCTTGAAAAATATTTATATTAATTTTAATTTCATATTTAATAATTTTAATTTTTCATTTATTAAAATTTTATAAATAAGCAAATTAACATTTTTTAGCATGTTTATATTATAGTATTATTTATTACTATAGATTTAATATTTATGTGTCGGAAACTACTTAATATATAAAAATAACATAATACAAACTTAGAAAACGGGTTGTGTCAGGCTAGGTTAAGCTTAAATGTTTGAGTCTGAGCTTAGATCATATTTTAAATAGGTCTAATTATTTTGTCTTAACTCATTTTTCGAGCCTAATGATTTTGTCTTAAATCTCAATCCTCTTAAATTATATATGAGTATTTAAACTTGAACAAATAATCCGACCTAAAAAAAAAAACTTACTTTTATATATCCCTTGATGTCAGTCTCGTTCAAACATTAATTATGAAATGTAATTTTTTTTTTTACAAATATATTGAGACTTTCAACTTTTTAAATCTAAGTTCAAGTGAGTTTTAATTTTCAAATCTACAAATGAATTTCAACTTGAGCTTGACGATAAATCACTCTAATTTTGGGTTACATGATAATAAGGTAAGTCTCCCCCATCTCATACGTTTCACCCTCTCCATTTTCAAGCTTTAAACTTGAGGGTTCGAGGCTTCCAAATTAAGATGTTAAGTTTAAAAAAATACATAGAAAAGATAAATTTTGGTATGATTTAATAAAATCCACTGATTTTTATTTTTGGGGAATGAAATCTAGAAGATGAAGCAATCAGGTTCTTAATAACGATATACCTGCTCTTGGTCAGAAATTAGCTATCACTTTAAATGCCACTTCCAAAAATTTCTACGATCAGCGGTTTAGGGTTCGATCAATAATGAAAAGGAATTTTAACTTTTTTTCCTGGCTCATATTTCTTTAAAAGATTGTTGTTTTTCTCAGATTTGGTTATGAGGGATTTTAAAAGGGACAGTTTGAAAATTTGTCGAGTGTGTCGTTTACTTGGCTGAGGCTAAGATGTGGCACTAAAAATATTTAAGGTCCCCAGCATGATGGGTCTGAGCCATCAATGGCAGACATCGAGTCTTCTTTCTTTTTTTTTCTTTTTTTTGCTTTAATTATGCTATACGTCATTGACTTTCTCTGTCCTGCATGATCTGCATTAGCCCTCTTTCACTTTCCGTACATAAATAGTATTTGGATTATTGTTCCATATGTTAACCCAGATAACCAATTAAATTATTAAATTCAGGTTGAGATCCAACTTGAAAAGTGATGGATTCGAAAAAAGTTTTTTTTAGTAATTCAATATAGAAATCTTTTGTATTAAAAGTTTAATTGTATTATGTTTTTATTTATAAAAAAATAGGTAAATTAGTCACTGTAAATCAAAGAGCAAACCAACCATTCAAATAAAAATTCCATCCATTTCTATTGTGAAGTGATGATTTAGTTGATGAAACAAATAGGTAGCAACTTGCGACATGCCATGTGTAGTCCCATGTAAACAAATATTTAAAAATTAAAAATTTCTAAAAATAAATATATATTTTTTATAATTATTTGAAATCACATCCAGGATGAAGCTTAATAAATGTTTGTCAAAGTTCAAATGCACTTAGAAAATCGTTTCTCTATATTTATAAAAATAATTAGAAAATTATTAAGAGTTATAAGGAACAATAAAAATTAAAAATTAATCTTAATTTAAAATAATCCTCACGAAACTACAAATCCAAATTAATAGAATGTATAACTGTAGATAAATCAGATAAGAAAAGTTAAACTCCTCCACTCTTGCAAGAATCCAACGTGAGCCAGCATGAAAAATGAAAAATGTTGTAATTTGTGTTTCGAATATTGCTAAATATGAAAATATTTAATGAAAATCAGTTGCCAAATTTTGAAATCTTGAAGTGAAAATCAGAGAGTGCCAGAGAGAATTTTTTTATACTTTTGAAGAAAATGATCGTGAAGTAACCATTCCCTCTCTTGCAAATTTAAAAATGGGCATATTGCTATAAGTGCAACTTAAATATCTTTACCTCTCAAATCATACTTTTTAATACTCACGTATGTATGACTTAAGATTCTTATAAATGTTAAAATAGATGTTGTTCGCTTGTTAATGGGACAAGTTATAATGTATATGATGTGTGACGGTGGTGTGGCGTTCTGTTATTCGGGTTCGACGATCGAATCGGATATAAAACGTTTTTCTTAAAAAAATCTTGATTTTGTTTTTTTTTTTTTTTTTGGAAGTTTTGATTTCCTTAGATAATTTTAGCTGGCAGATTTTCTTTATTTTTCAAATATAAGGTAGTAGACTTAAATATTAGCCACTTCAGGATTCATACCAAATACAATGGTATTTCAAAGTGTTGGTCAATTTACAAATGTGAAACCCAGAAATCGATGTTGGTGGTGTAAAATTCAGCATAACCTTAATAAACTTCATACTTTGATTTATTTTTCAATGTTTTATAGGTAAAGAGGCAATTTACACCTAAACACCAAATTTCTCCTTCAAGGCAAAGGCATACTGGAATTTTCTTTAGACGACGTTATGCTTCGGTATAGCTTGACTTTTTTTCCCTCAATAAATATATACATATATTGAACATATTTCTCAATATATTTATTCATTTATTTTATAGTAAGACTGACTGAACTAAACTGATGTACATTTCTTGATCAATCTGCTTATTTTAAACCTTTCTTGGACCCAGCTTGTACTTGTTATATTAATCTTCCCATTCAACATCCTATACCGTACAATCTGCAGCTTGTACATTCCCATGGATACAAACAGTGTTGAATTTTAAGGTGTCTTTCCACAGAGAAACATTAACTGCTATTCTTACCTGCAGGCTAGAGATCAAATATCGGCATCTGGAATTTCTTCAGGTTAACCTTTAGATCAGCCTTGGGTTTGTTCAATTAGAACCATGTATGTTTTCAGACCAATATAAAGATTCTGTATAAGAATTTGAGCCTTTGAACATTGTGATTGCCATTTCCTATTGAAAACTAGCTGGTTGGAGAATGAACATTTGAACAATGTTGGCAAGTTCTGTGCATTTAAATCAGTACCATTGCCTTTCAACTGTGAAGAGGATGAAGATAGGGGTGTTTAGGCTGCTGCAGAAACTAATAAATATTGGAAACAGATAGCAAAGATGGAAAAAAAAATTAAAAGTTTTGGAATCATTTGCACCCAAATTGAATCATAAGCATATAGATGTATATATAACTTAAGTTATATTTACCAAACCAAAATCAAAGTTGTTTTCAACTTTCAACCACAGAATTATATTTGATTAAGTATCCATCCGTGCAATTTTAGCTGGCAGAGATTTTGTTTTTGAAAGATAAAGTAGTAGAATTAAATATTATAGCCATTTCACGATTCATACCAAATACAATGATTTTTCAAAGTGTTGGTCAATTTACAAATGTGAAACCCAGAAATCAATCTTTGTGGTGTAAAATTCATCATAACCTTAATAAACTTCTTATTTTGACTTATTTTTCAAAGTTTTACAGGTAAATAGGCAATTTACTCCTCAATGTTGAAATATCAACACCAACTTATTGGATAATAAGTGTGGGTGGAGAATAAGTGTGGGTGGTTTGTTAGTAGGAATGAATCTCACATTGCCTAGGAACAAAAGGCAAATGAGTTATGAACTCATATCCCACATTGCTTAGATAAATAAGGATGTTAATACTTTGAGTCTATATAAAGATCTATGTACTATGTATTATTCACACCAAAAAATAAATAAGTGTTGAATTTTCCATTTGATTTCTTCCTTCCTTCTCTTAGTATTTTGAATTTTTGTTGGGCCGTGAGGTGTTCAATAATTTGTATCAGAGCCTGATTACGTATTAATTTTCTTTGTGATTGCAGTATAGTTTGATCTGTCACATTAAAAAATAAGTTTCCACTGTTGCTTGGTTGCTCATTTGCTTCTAAGTGTGATAGTGTGAGAGTTCATATCTAGGAAAGTTCTGGCAAGGAAAGACTTGGTATTTAAGTGATCTATGTAATCCACCTCTCTTTCCTGGTGTATTTTTTCATATACTTTCACTATTTCGTGTAGTTTTGTAAGAATCATTTATTGGCACAATACTGACTTACACGTTGTCGGCGGAATGAAGAAGCTTAACAACGACAACTACAATACATGGTCAACTTGCATGATGTCATATATGCAAGGACAAGATCTGTGGGAGATTGTCAACGGTAATGAAATGAAGCAACCAAGAGAAGAGGATCAGAGTGGCGCGCTAAGAAAATGGAAGATAAAAGCAGGCAAAGCAATGTTTGCCTTGAAGACAATAGTGGAGGAAGAAATGTTAGAACACATTCATGGTGCTAAAACCCCAAATGAAGCTTAGGAACATTCACCAAGTTGTTCTCTAAAAAGAACGATACGAAGCTCCAACTTTTGGAGAGTGAGTTGTTGTCTATGAAGCAAGACAACATGACGATCAAACAATACTTTCACAAAGTAAAGCTGATATGCCGGGAGATTTCTGAGTTGGATCCAGCTGCTCCTATTGGTGATACAAGGATGAAATGAATTATTATCCATGGTCTAAATCCAGAGTTCAGGAGCTTTGTTGCTGCTATACAAGGATGGCAAACTCAACCATCACTTGTAGAGTTTGAAATTTTGTTAGCTAGTCAAGAAGCCTTAGCTAAACAAATGGGAGGAGTTTCGTTGAAAAAAGTGGAAGAGGCCCTCTATGCCTATAGAGGCAAGCGAAACTTTAAGCAACGTAATAATGGCGGGTTTAATAGAAATCAAGGAAATGGAGCTCTTATGAAGGGGAAGGTTCCAAAAACTACGACAACAATAAAAGGTTTGAAGGAAAGTGTTACAACTGCGGAAAGAAGGGTCACATGTCAAAAGCTTGTTGGTTAAGGAAAAAATTCATGGAGTGTAATGTCGTTACTTCCAAAAGTGAAGAATGGGACGCAGAAGCATTCTTTGCAGTAGAAGAGGAAGAACTAGATCTTATGGCAACAACACCAAGTACGATTTATTATGAAAATGATTGGATCATTAACTCGGGTTGTTCAAACCATATGATTGGAGATAAAGAGTTATTGTCAAACTCCGATATTCTCAAAAGACAATTACAATCTTCTAAGGTTCAGTTGAGTCTAGATGAAATTGAAATTGTTAATGATGAGGGAGAAGAAAGCGAAACTCAAAGTCCGTGGAAAACTAGCGTTCACTACCAACCGATCGAAGAAGGTAAGCCTAGTGGAATAGAAGAACCAACATCACTAAGAAGATCAACAAGGCCAAATTCCAAATACGCTAACGTTGCCATAGTAGAAAAAACTTATCAGAGTGAGCCAATGGAGACCCATGGGATGGCCAGAAAATAGAGTCGTTCGAGGGACGTGCTGTCGACTTTGGAAAGTCGAGTGATCACTTTTGAAGAGTCCATAAGGGACGTCAGGGAGAAGATCGATGAAGTCAAGGAGGGACTCCCAAGTGGCTTGCAATTCATGAAGGAACAGCTGAGAGAGTACGTATGGGATACTCTTGGTTCCTTAGAAAACAAGATGATGAGGAAGGATGATGCTCTTGAGGAAATGGTAGTAGCCTTGAAGGAAGAAATCACCGAGCTTAAGAGGGAGCTCAGGATTTACAAGGCTGCATTTGGTAATGAAATGTTGGCTTTGAAACTGAAGCAACAGGCGATGAATGTGCCCAAACCGAAAGGGTTTAAACGGGCAAGGTCTGCAAGTGAAGTGGACAACTTTTCTTGGGTAAAGTTTCAACATGAATTCAAGGCACAATTTTACCTAAAGTATGCCGAGAATGAAGCTCAAGCAAGGTTGCGGCGGCTTACACAACGAGGATTAGTTAGGGAGTATGTGCGGGAGTTTAGTGAACTCATGCTCCAGATTTCTGATTTGAGCGAAAAGGAAGCATTTTTCTCTTTCACGAATGGGTTGAAACAATGCGTGAAGCAAGAATTCCAACGCTGAGGTGTTAAAGAACTTACCAGAGCCATGATGGTGACAGAGTCCTTAGTGGAACTTGATCTGAGTAGAGACAGGTTCGAATCTTCCAAGCCCAATGAGAAGGGCAATGGTGGGGGAGACCATGAGGAAGATGATGTGGGACATAGCGATTATGGCAGTGGTAGTAGTAACGACGGTGGGAAACCACAACATGAGAAGTGGAGACCTAACAACTCGAAAGAGAAAAGGAGCAAGATGAGATGCTACCTTTGTAGAGGACCGCATATAAAGAAGAACTGTCCAAAGTTATCTTTGTTTTCGGCTATCAAGTGGAATGATGAGCCGGAGGAAGGGAAGTCTGTTAAGAAGAAAGCATCGATGATTAATTCGATGGTACTCATTCCTGCCAAGAGGGATGGAAAGGAAGGTTGATGTTTGTAAACATCAACATTGTAGAACAGAAGAAGAATGCTCGTGTTGACACGGGCATGATACACAAAAAAGAAGTTGGTGTTGAAGGGGTGTTGAAATATCAACACCAACTGATTGGAAAATAAGTGTAAGTGGTTTGTTAGTAGGAATGAATCTCACATTGCCTAGGAACAAAAGGCAAATGAGTTATGAACTCATATCCCACATTGCTTAGATAAATAAGGATGTTAATACTTTGAGTCTATATAAAGATCTATGTACTATGTATTATTCACACCAAAAAATAAATCAAGTGTCGAGTTTTCCATTTGATTTCTTCGTTTATTCTCTTAGTATTTTGAGCTATTGTTGGACCGTGAGGTGTTCAATACTCAACACCAAATTTCTCCTTCAAGGCAAAGACATCCTGGAATTTTCTTTAGATGCTTCAGTATAGTTTAACTTTTTTCCCCTCAATAAATATATATACATACAAATATTTAACATATTTCTCAATATATACTTGTTATTTTGGACTAGCATTTTTCTTCTAAAGCTCAAATGACTTTTATCAAATGATTAGTTAAAAACACTTGATTTACTTTAAATTTTGTTAGTAGCAAAGGGAAAACGTAACTATAATCGAGAAAAGCATGAAATATTTTTAGGGTGTTGGTTGGGTGGAAAAAATAAAAGGATGGGAGGAGGAAATGAAAAAGTGGGAAAAAAAAAATCTTGTGTATGTTTGACTGGGAAAAAAAGTGAAAGAAAAAAAATAATAGGAGAGATGATCATTTTTATCTTAACGTATAAAAATCAATTTTTTTAAATTGAAATGATGAGAAGAGAGAAAATGAGAGAGAACATGTGATAATTAAAAATTAAGCATTTTTCAAATGTTTTTGGTATAAAAGTGAGAGACGCAAAATTGATGAGAACTGGCATGAATGGCAGAGGCAGTGGATAACATTTCCTACCAATCAATGGCCCGCTTGGAAATTGAGAAAATTTTGGTATCACTTAATCAACAGTGGAATGACAAAAGATGAGATGACTATATATTTTTAAAATTTAGTCAATCATACATCTAAAAGACCTAATTGACTGGATCAAGTTAGGAAAGCCTACTAAATTTATAACAAAAGTATAGTCAAACTACAGTTTTGAATTTGATTCAGAATGTGATGATGACTTATGCCCATATCAGCTTATGGCTTCTGTGGCCTGTCATACATCTCAGGAACCAGTGGCTCAGCAGCGGTGTTTGACAAATCGTTATGGTTTTCATTTCTGGTTACTTCCAGGCCAAGTTCAATTTCCAAGTACTGTAACCACTTGTTATTTTCATTTTCTTTGCTGTATTCTTCTCCAAACTCTGGGCTCTGGTTGCCTTCAACTTCATTTGATTGAATCCCATCAGGCTGGAATGATCCTAAGCTATCCAACATGTCCCAAAAGTCTGAATCAGACTCCAATGGGATATCAAATGCAGTATCTAGGATCTCTGGTTTGTTCACTTCCTCTGATGTGTTGTTCTTCCAATCATAAACTCCAGTGAAGTTTAACAGTGAATCTCCGTGATTTTCTAGGTTTGGAACATTAACCTGACTGGAATTGGTGATGTTGGAGTTGCTGGAAGAGATTGATGAACTTGGAAACTCTTTTGGCTCCTCAGATGGGCCGCTGTTATGGCTTGGTACCTCAGTTTTGAAGTCTTCTGCTTTGTCTGATACAGGAAATCCCTCTTTGGGCTTTTTGCTTGGAGACCCTTCATGCCATTGTTGCTCAAGTTCAACCTCTAAGTTTCTTTTGCCACATGGTGATGACACAAATGTAATAGAAGAGCAGGATGATGAGACCCTACAAGTTTCTTTGGATTCAACATTTTGTGCAATCTTCCCATTCTTTGGAGCCAATCTCTTTTTCAAATGAGTGTTCCACACATTCTTTATCTCATTGTCGGTTCTTCCAGCTAAATGTGATGCAATTTTGGACCACCTGGGAAATTAATATAACTGTAACATGAGCAATTAAGATACCCAAAACTTAAGTCAGATTAAAGCCTATTTTCTAATTTGAAACTCACTTATTCCCCAAAGTCTCATGTAATCTGATTATAGTTTCTTCTTCCTCTTTGCTGAAGTTCCCTCTTTTGACATCTGGTCTCAGGTAATTAATCCATCTTAAACGGCAACTCTTTCCACATCTCAGTAGCCCTACACCATAATCCAAACAAAGACTGTGAACTCTTGAAAATTATATGTTAAACTAGTTCAAATGTCTTGTTTATCTGTCGAGATAGTGACAGAAACAATGATGACAGTTCAATGTTTTTGCCCCCAGATTTCACCTATTGCAAGATACATAATTTTGTGTGTGTTGGGATGCACATATCAGAAAGGGAAAGCAAAACAAGAAATTCAGAGTGTGTTAAGATGTCACAAGTTTTGCATTAAAATAATAAGAAATCAGTTCATTGTTCTATCTGATCTGCGATTGGGGTTCGAATTTTGAATTAACTACTTTGGCCTTTTAAGGGGGACCTCATGACCCAATTCGGCTTCAGTAATTCTTCAACTTGTGAATGCAAAACAAAATGGAAGAAAGAATTAACAAGTAGAGGCCTTGTGAAAATCTGATGTTGACACACAATTGTTATTTGCTAAGCTGCCACAATATTTTAGGTGGAACATTAAAAACCAAAGGGAAAGTATATTCCTGCATTGACCTTGTCATTTCAACAAATTTGGCCAAACACCAACAACAGAAGGAAATTTAGAAAAAGAAGATAAAATTTATGTCAAAACCAAACTTCATAGTTCTTACCAAAACAAATCCAAACATAATGGCATGCATAAATTGCATGCGTCTCATATTGTTAAATGGGGTGATTCTGATCTTTTTTTTTTTCAAAGAAACATTTCATTGTATCAGAATCCTTTTGAATACTAAGGTTGACAATTGATAAGAAATTGGGATTTGAACAATTACTTCATTGCAGATTTGCCATCTAATCATTTCCTGGAAAAACAGTAACCAGCCAGAGTGCCCCAACTTTTTCAGACAAAACAACAAAAGCTTTGTAGATTAATCTGCAGACTGCAACCTTCTTTGTTCATATGGAAATTGATCAAAAGGGTGGTTTGTAAACTTGGTTGACAGACCAACAAAAGTGAGAATGGGATCAATGAAGACAAAGCAGAACAGAGCAATAGGTGATGGTCACTGATGAAAACTGAGTTAGGAGTTTAAAATTTTGTTGGCGGTATTGAAACAAATATGAATTCCATTGGTTAATTCAACAAGCAGAAGAGAATCAGAACCAAACGTTGATTTTTTCACACACACACACACACACAGAGAAGAGACAAACCAGCTTGTTTAGGGAGACCTCTCCAGTTTTCATGGCCATGTTTCTGAATAAAAGTGATAAGCCTCAAGTCCTCTTGGGGACTCCATGGACCTCTCTTCACTTTGTCTTTATCACAACACGGAGCTCTTCCTTTCCCCACCATATCTGCTTTCTTCCAACTAAACTCTTCTCAATTATGAATCTTTCAAAGAAAACCAGCACTTTCTTCTGTTTTTCTCCACTCGCATATCAGATTCTTCAACCACAACTAACACTCTCTTAATATATATATGGAGAAAGAGAAGGATTATACAATTAATTTAATTTTATATTAGTTTAAATATATTATACAAGTCGAGTTCATATAAATGAAAATATTTAATATATATTTTAAATACATATAATAAAAATATCAAATAAATATATTGATGATGATTACGATTAAAATACCAATAGTACATATAGTTATTGCAATTTTATAAAACTAATTGAATGCACACTATATACGTATGAATACGAGAAAGGCCACAAGGATCATGGCCTGAATTGGACATACCATTTGGAGAAAGCAAAAATGGAAAGTAGAAGGAGAGCCAGGTGGATTACTAAATATCTATAATTCCAAAATAACCACACATAATTATTATTTCTTTATTTATTATACAATTATTATTATTTATTGCACCTGCATCCCGCAAAGCTAGTTTCATTTTTTACCATTTTTTTCACTTATTATTTATTTCCTGTGAAATTGGTGGTTTAAATATCTAAATAATTGTCTTACTTGAATGAAGTGTTTAATAAAATTTTTATTGGATATCTGTTTGACACAGATTCAAACTCAGACACTTTATTTTCATTTCTTATTGAATGAAGTGTTTAAACCCTGTTTAAATATCTAGTGAAAAAAAAGATGCTATTCATCTTAAGAGATTCGAGTTCGAGCACCTGTGTGCAATATGTTTGTGCATTGTCAAAGGTTTAAAAAAGTATAAACAGAAATTATCATGTAATCACACCAGTATATTTAAAAAAATTAAAAAATAAATAAAATTTTAGTAAAAAAATGGTTATTATCGAAGATAAATTATATTAGCTGCTAAAAAATACTTTTACAAAAAATAACATTAATCTCCCCCAAACTCCATTTTATTTGTTAGAAATATAGAAGTTGATTCCAAAAGACCCTTTGATGGTGCTTGCATTAAGTGTCCAAACTTCATTCCTAATTTCAACAATTTACACTACAGAAGACTTGTAAGTTCAGCAGCCTGTCCCAGATGCTCTAGTGGGAATGAAAACTTAGAACATACTTTCCGAGACTGCCATACTGCAAATGAAGTATGGCAAGAGTTAAATATACGATGGCCCCATCAGGTTCCAAATTCAGAATACAAAGATTGGCTGCCAAATATCTTTTTCAAATGTCTCAAATTATCACTGAATTGTGGCTTGTGCAATTTGGACGGCAAGAAACAAAGTAATCGATGAAAAAATAGGAAATTTTTAGGAGGTAAAATTAAGTTGTAATTTTTATCATCATTTTAATACTCTATATCTTTATAATTTTTATATTTTTAAGGATGTCAAAATGTAATTTTACTTCTACTAATTTAAAAATTTTAAAAATTTTGAAGGATTTAAATGAAAAATTTTCCATTTTAGGGATGGGGCACTGGTAGGCCCCCAGTTTCGCCCCAGATGAAGGGGTCGTACAGACAACTCAAGAAACAACCAATATAATCATTTCTTATATTCAAGAACAAGATGCTATTAACGATTGATTACCAGTTAGGAGAGTGGAATCTGAAAGATGGAGGCCGCCGGAGTCCCTTTTAGTAAAGATCAACTATGATGTTCCCTTTCAAAGCCACACGAAGAGATCATGAACAAGGATTGTGGCTAGAAATTTTGCTGGTTTTGTGTTAAGATCTAGTACAATTATAAATAACCACGTACTTTTGGTTTTTGCCGCGGAGGCTCTTGCAAGTTTCCAGGCAGTCCAGGCAGGTCTCGATCTGGGTTTTCTGGAGGCGGATATTGAAGGCGGTGCTCTTACAGTGTTGAAGCTTAATGCAAACAACCAAGATGGGTCTGTAATAAGTGCATATATATATGATGGACTCAAAATCACTCAGCACTAACTGTCGCAGATGTATTTTATTACATGCACCGAGACAGGAGAATGGTGTGGCACATAAGATCTGATTTTTTATGGACGAAGATGTTTTCTGATGGGCTCGTAATTCTTTCGTTTCTGATGCTTCGGCTGAGTTACTGAGCTCATCTTCCTTCACAGTTTTTCAGTTTTGGTTTTATTTTTCTCCTTTATTAATGTATTGAGGATCATTCCTCATTAAACAAAAATCTAGCTGTTTTTCATAAAATAAAATAAAAAGTATGTGTTGCATCCATTGTCTAATTACTCTATTTTGGTATGTAAATATAAGAGGATTTCTTGCCTATTAAAGCTACTTTTATAGGATTGATTGGATTGAAAACTTTGTTAAATTAACTGGAAAATACTTTCACTCAGTTTTGGAAAATTAGAATAGAATTTTTAAAATAATATTATATTAAATATATTATTATATGATACATGTTATAATATGATTTTAAAGTTAAAATTAAATCAGTCAAATCAAGAAAAATATGGAGTTAAATTATATCATACATGAGAGAGTAGTTAAAACATTATATGAACTAAAAAATAATATAAATACGATATGAATATACAAACATATCAAAATTTATATAAAATAAATTATTAACATGCAAAAATTTATATAAATTTATAATACGTTGAACATAAAATAACACTAACACTAATAAATCGTGCCATACAACTTGTTATCTAAATTATTCTAATAAATATGCAAGTATGTTATCTTAAGATACAACACAAAAATTTACAGGGAAAAAATTGTCATCAATTGAGTTTAGTTGATAAACTATGGAAAATAATAATATAAAATGAATTGAGATATAATATGAATAAAACTGGAAAAAGAATTAAACACAATGCAAAATATATAAATAAACATAATATGAATATCAAGATGCTTTAATCTACACTATTATAGAGTGTTTGATTAAGTGTGGTGTCTATCACATCCTACACCAGGTCCAGTTATCTGACCCGAGCTATAGGATGTTACAATAATAAACCGGAACATTCATATACAATTTATCCATTTATGTTCAATTAACACAATAATTCAAGTTAAATCCACATTAATCATACATTAAAATCAAAACTGGATCACAATCGAGCATACATGAGCCCCTTAAATGGCTCGGAATTAAATTTGGACTATTTTGAAAGATTAAAAAATTTTGGGTAAAAAGGAAAAAGAAATAGAAATAGAAAGTAGAGCATCCCTAATGAATGTAAGTGAAGACAAATTTTAAATCGAGGTTAAAAATTGGAAGTTATGGCTATTTCGATTTCAAGGACTAGATTGAATAAAATATAAAACTTTATGGGTATTGTAAAAATAAAATTATATAATTCATTCATATCATGGCATAATATGAAAATGTTTGGTATTGATGGATTGTATGGAATGATTGTATAGATCAATAATTGGATCTAACCAGAGGTAATCAAGGAAAAGCAAAAATTGTTGATTAGTCCCTAAAGAATCAACTTGTTTGGTGTTTAGATCAAGTAAGTTCATATGATATTTATTTACTTGGGTTGTTGTGTATTTGATTTGTATTTATATATGTGTTTGATTGTGAATTGGTATGAAAGGCTAGAATTGGTCTAAATTGAAAAATGATGTTTATATGAGACAAAGGTTAGGATAAGATTGACATGCCAATAGGGTCTTGTGCATGCTTGTACGGGATGGATTACAGATGTTATCTAGGTCTAACATTTGTTGCGGATTCTTAGATATATGTGACACAGGTTTAGCTCGGACGAGTAACTTGATGTGTCATTATAAAGGTTTAGCCTAGACGGGTAACCTAAATTTATATTCAGCTCAACGAGCAACTGGAGTGTTCTAGGTACTTCTGTAACCGAGCCTATTTATTAGGGTTCATTGGGTGAAACCATTTATATGAAAATAAGAAATTGAAATGGGATGAATTGAACTTGATATTCAATTGGTAAGGTAATTCATAATTTGAATATAATGTCTTTGATTATGCATGTGATTGTATTACTCTTGGATTGAATAAGTTTTTTTTAGATTGGTTGTCTAAAATGATATGAATTGGCTTGTTACATAATTGTGGCATCATATGGTTTGATTATAAGTTAATGCTTACCTTGTTGATGTTTTGTTTTGCCATGTCTAGTCATACTATGCTAAGTTAAGGTAGCTTATTGTATTTAAATAAAAGATAAGGTAAGTTTTGTTTAATACCTATGAACTTACTAAGCATCTTATATTCTTACCTAGTTTGTTTTCCTTTTTCTTTGTAGATCATCACCTTGCGGAACACATCAAGTCGAATTGTCTTAAAGCTCACGTTATCACCCAGTCAATAGTTATACAATCATTTTGAGTCAAGGGTTTTCCATGCATAAGGTATGTGTTTATGAATGGTAAATTTTGGTTCATGGTTAATGCCATAAAGGTTTTGATGAATGAATTGTGTATGCATGCAAATGTTAAGTTAGACTAAATATGGTTGGCATAGTTGCATGGAAATTTGGGATCAAATATGTTTAAATGATGAATGATTAAGAAATGTGACTTCTTATTGATTGTTGAAGTTCATGCTTAAAGTTTAGAAGCTATTGATGTGTATATGTACATAAGTGAAGGTAATTGAAGTGAAATAGCATGTTTTCAATGTGGTATGGCATAGGTGAAGATTGGTATTTGAATGGTTTGGATGTTATGTTCTAATGGCATTAATTTGTTTAAGTTTAATTGATATATAGGTATCGTATGTCTTGATAAGAAGTAGAACATGGATGTGGGATGTTTTTAATCAAGTGAAGTCGATACTTGGTGAATATATTGTAATGATTGGTTGAAAATTTTGAAATAGGTATCAAATTGTGCATTTTTTTGTTAAAAATAGGGGCCACGTCTCGACAACCAACCTCCTTTATCGCAACGTCGATCAATAGTAAGTGATGTTGCGATATCGAATGACACGAGGTCGTAATGTGACATGACTTATTATTTTGGTGACGTCAAGATGTGCAAGTGGTGAAGTCACAATGTCGGCCTTGAACTTTTAAAACTTTTCAATTTGATCCTATTTAATGCTCAGATTGACAAAGAGCTTTTGTAAGCTCGTATAAGACCCAAAAATGATTGTTTAAAATAAATTAAATGTGAATGACTGATTAATTTTTGCATATTTGATTGTAGTCACTCTAGCAACGAATGTAACATTTTGTAGCTCAGACCCGATGATTGAGTCGAACAAGGGGTATTAAAAATGTTGTATGTCAATCTAGTGCAAAATCAAAATATAAGGCTATGGTATAATCCACGTGTGAAATCATGTGGATATGGCATCCATTAACTGAAATTGGATTGGAGCATTCATTACCAGCAAAGCTATTATGAGGTAATCAAGCAGCTCTTCATATCGCCTCAAATTTGGTTTATCATGAAAGAACCAAACACATCAAGGTTGATTGTCACTTTATTCGGGGGAAAATGTTGGATAAGTCAATCTCCACAAGTTATGTGAAGACAGGAGAATAACTTGCTGATCTACTTACAAAAGCACTAAATGGGAATAGGATTGATTATCTATGTAACAAGTTGGACATGATTGATATATATGCTCTAGCTTGAGGCTGAGTGTTAACCGTCTATAAATACTAGTAATTAGGGATTAGGTTTTTGTTATTCCCTTATTTGAACTTATACTACTTTGTAAATATAGTACTATAAATCAATAGAGAATGTTAACCCTTTTCCTTCAAATCTCTTTACTTAACACTATCAAACTTATTGGTTTATAGTTGGGTTGGAGGTAACTAGTTTTTTTCTTGAATGAAAATAATGGTATGACTAGAATTAATTATTCTAATATATTCCTTGTGTCTAAGAAAAAGAATCTATAAAATATTACACAATTTTGGAGTATTTATTTATCTAATGTTGTTTACAAGATTGAGGTTGAGGTATTAACTAATAGGTTGAAGACGAATCGAGATCATTGTGTTAATTAGGCACATAGTGCCTTTGTTTCGAGATATTTTTTTATAATATTCTAGTAGTATATGAACTGCTTCGTTCACTATGACAAAAGAGAAGCGAAAGAACATGGGTGTTTGCCTTCAAGTTTGAGTAAGGCATATAGCAAGTTGGATGGCCTTTTGCGGAGAATATGATGTTACATTCGGGATTTGATCACAAATGGGTTAGATCATGCATTGTGTGTATTGAAACCTATCTTTGGTGGTCAGTGGGAAGTGTTATTCACATATTGTGTCGACTCGAGGTCTCCGTTTGGGAGATCTTTTATGGTTGTACTTAATTTTTATTATGCAATGAATAACACTCACCCTTGTTAAACAAAGCCAAAATAAAAGGGATGTTACGAGGACAAGGTTAAGTAGAAATGATTCGACGAATATACACCTTCTGTTTGCCGATGATAACATTGTCTTTAGAGAAGCTACGTGTCAAGGTGCATTGGTTGTAAAAGGTATTATATAGTGAGAAAGGATTGTATGAAATTGTGATTCTACGTCATCCTTATTCCTTTCCAATAGGATAATGACAAATAAGATTTTTCCTCTTGATTTTTAACTTATTCCTTCTGAAAAAAATGCAAATCCAACTAAATCAGAAGGAAATTAAAATCTGATTTGTCATTATTCTATTGGAAAGGGATAGAAATGACGTGGAATCACAATTTCATACAATTCTTTCTATTATATAAGAGTATGAATATTGCTCCAGCCAAACGTGATAGTTTTGATAAATCTTTGATGTAATATAGTTCCAACACTTCGTCAAGGTGCACACGTGAGGTTCAACATGAAAAATATTCAAAGTTTCTTACAATGGTTGGACGAAATTATACGTGTTCTTTTCGGGACATATTTATTCATTGAAGAAAGAAATCAAGAGCCTTAAAGCCAATAAAAACCGAGAAAGTTGACTCAAGAACAAAATTAAATTAAATTTTTATCAAATATTAAATTAAAGTTGTATTAGAGAACTTAGACCTAAACACCCGTGAATGCAGAGGATTCTAAAAGTTTTTGAAACCGAATAATAAGCTGAACCATGGAGAGATTTGGACTATTCTAATAATTTCTTTTCTTTAAAATAAGAAAGTAGATCTTTACTGAAACCTAAAAGGTATACATTGTTTATTTTAAGTATTTGATTCAAAGTAGGTATTGTATTTTCATTCATGAAAGTTTGCTTCTAATCCCTTTCCTCTATTAAAAAAATTTTAAAGTATCATTTCAGCACAGAAAGAACATATAAAATTCCATATATAGAAAGTTCTGTCTTAAGATAAATTCTCTGCAGGAAAATATATTCAAATTTGAACAGATTTAAGAAGGAAAAAGTTCCAATTCTGGTCTCCTATAATGTATACGTGTTACACCTTGTTGATATCATCAAGCACAAATCCAAATAATTTTTGGTGCTTTACGCATATCAAATAAAATAATAATAATTTCACTTTAGTTTCTCATGATAAAAATTTCAAATATTACAAGCAAATCTATTATAGAAATTAAAGCTAGGTGTCTCTTAGGTTTACGAGCAAATATAAATCATTACACATAATATTCACACATGAAAAGGAAAGTAAAATAATGTTCACCAAAAACCCATAGCTTGTAGTTTTATTCAAACGTTTAAAAGGTAAATCCCATAGCAATTTGTCAAAGAGAATTGAAAATATCTTCTCATGCTTGCTTTGCAGCTAAATTGACAGGTCAAATGAGGCAATAAAAACATCTTTTCTAAATGTCAACAACAACATCTCATTGATCTACCTTAACATTTGATGTTAGAAGGTTAACTATAGCAAGTGGAATGTTGTGAGATTCATGGCGTGCGTGTCTAAACCTCCCTCTATTTAGCTCATCATGAAAACAACACAAGTCGTATGGTTTAGGTGATCCGCCCCAATTAGTGCCTTTTCAATATAATAAGATCATGGATTGACATTTATACAACTTTATTTATTGGATGACACAGATTTTGCAGGATTTTTTTTTTTTATCTTCAAAAGGGTCGTGAACTTGTCAATTTGACGTATATATGCAAGATAAAAATTAGTTTAGTTGGTAAAGAAACGAACTTCAATTCTTTGTCAATCAAATTTTGATTTTTGTAAAGCAATCCTTAAAAATTATGCAATCTCCGTAAATCTAATCAGTATAGACAGAGACCAAACCTGATTTATTAACCAATTAAAGGTTCAAGTCTTTGGTTAGGGAAGCTAACATTGCTACCCAATTTTGACATATCTTTCTTTTGGGTTAGTAGACACTCACTAACCATGAAAGACTTTTCAAGTTTGGCAGATACTTCGAGTAGTGTAAAAGATATGCCAAATGGCGGCAATATTTGGTTGTTGTGGTCACTGGAGTTCAAAATGTAGACTAATCCATGCCTTCCCCCCGAAGTCATATTTTCAAATAAAAAGACTTAATTGCTCTTGTGACACACGTCTTTTTCTATTTTGTTTTTTTTTGTTTTTTTTTTTTTATGTTATTATATTTTAGCTTTTTAATGGATTCTAACTAGCGAGGGCAGATATCAACCAATTGACACTGAGAATCTGAGATTATTATTCACATGTCTAAGTAATTTAATTTGAGTAATCTGACAAACATTTACTCCACTGTTAGCCGACAGAACAGCTTGTGTCATGTCCTCAATTTGTAGATTCTATAAATTTATATGTGCCATTGACATCACAGATATTGTCTGTCTAGTTCAATTTGTTCATGAATAATTATCCGATCAAGCACCCACAATTGATTCGTGGTGAGAATTATATATATTACTTATTTTTAGTAAAAAATTGGGTTTTAATTGTTTTCTTCTTTTGTAAAATAAAAATAAAATTATCAATGCAAGTTTCCAAATAGATACTTGATGTCGGAACTTACTACAGAAAGTAATGGATATACTAAACCATTGGATATAAAAAGTTATTTTATTTTTTTTTTAATTTATATATTGTAGGTTTCAAATCATTCTAATAATTTAGATTTTAGGTATTAAAGTGAGGAATCAATATTGGTCAGTGTTAGAGCTTGGGTTCACTTGGTCTAAATTTTTCATTCTAATAAAATTATAATTTTTTTATTAAAAAGTAATAATATTAACCCATTAAAATCTAATGATTATAAGATTTTTAAAAATTTTGACCCTTTTTTTTATTGGGTTGGTATTAATTTTTTAATAAAATTTTTATAATTTTAAAAATTTTATATTTTTTATTAATTTTGTTTTTAATTGTTAAATTTTACAAGGGTTTAATTGTTTTTTAAAATTTGTTAGTAAGTCCTGTTTGACCCTTTAGTCTTATTAGTTTCAAAAAAAAATTTATTTACTTTCAATAAAAAAGTAGGGTGCCAAATTGATATTTAGTATTATGTTAATTAATTAATTTTTTAATTAAATGGATATTTTTATTAAATTTAATTTAAATTAAAATTGAATAAATCAAACTTCAGTTTCATAATTCAATCAAATGACAAATTTACATGTTAACCCTTAAATAGATAACCAGGACCTAACTAAGTTGTAGTTTATTAATGAACTACCTAACAGGAAGGACTTAAACTCGGTAATGTTTGATAAGCCTTCACTATTTGAAAATAAAATACAAAATATCCACTGATATATACTAATATAAAATGAAAGAAATATTGGAAAAAAATACATTAGAAAATTTATTTATTTTTTTAAATGCTATATTATACCTTAAATTTCAGATTTTATGATATTTATTTCTTAGTAGCTTATGTACTTTTCATTATGCATACCAACGAATATGCAAAGAAGAAAAAGTGTGACATAAAATGTATGTAAAAAGATTTGGAAAGAAACCCTAATTTATAATAAGGAACATCAATTTCTTAAGTATGCCAACTATGTTCTTCGGACTTTAATTTAACCTCGTAGAATTTACATTATTTATAGTGAAAAATAGGGCATATAATACCCTTAATAATTAAGCATTCAATACCATTTTGATTGCAATTAATTCTCATTTATAAGGTACATATTTAATTGCAACTATATTTTTTTTTCACTAAAATAATTATTTACGTGATTTTTAAAAATTAAAAATAAAATTAAAATATTGATTGAGTTTTAATTCGATTGAGATAGGTATTATTATCAATATAGAAATATATGAGTCTGAATGGGCTGAAGCGTATTATCTTTCTATTTATGAATTGATGATTATACCTGTTGTTAGTAAAAATTATTTACGTGATTTTCAAAATTGCACTTAAATAGATAAGGTTTATTTATTTAATATTGTTGCTTCCAAAATTGTTTTCAATTGCAACTATACCCGTTATTAGCGATTACAATGCCAGAATAATTATGTATTCAATTAATTCTAATAATTTCTAAATTACTTCCAAATCTAAACAATTTGCTAACTTAATTTATGGAAAATGTTAATTTGTTATAAAATAGTTGGTAAGACGTGACATATTTTAAATTCACCTAAAATTGAACATTACTCTCAATAGGCCCAAACAAATTATTACATTATTCAAAACGGTTTGGGCTCTATTCAAATTGGGTTGATTAAAAATTTTAACAATGTTTTGAATATCACCCGATCCATGCTAAACCCTTTCCATATAAAGATATTATTATATAATATTAAACATAAATTTCTGATAGTAGGCTTTTGGATTTTAAATTCCACAGTTTTAATAATTTTTTATTTAAATTATCCAACTGTTTAAACGTTTTTATTTAAGTCATGCTGTTAATTTTTATTTAAAGTTCGGCGAGAGAGTTCCAAGCGACAATTTAACAATCGATACGGTGGATCAGTATCTATCGACAAGTAGAAGAATTTTGAATCCAGATCGATCTAAAGGTCAATGTTGAAGATCGAAAAAGAAATTTATTTAGATTTTGATTTGTAAATTCACGACATTCAAACTTCAAAGATATTTCAATAAATTTTGAATTGTAGATATGAAGAGAAGAGAGAGCTTTTGACTTATGCAGTTAGTGCGAATGTAGAAAGCTATACAACAATTATTTTAATAGTTTAGTGATTTAATTGAAATTTTTTAAATAATTTAATAATTATTTTGTAACTTTTTAAAATTGAATGATCAAAACATAAATATAGTGGTGAGGGAAAATAGTCCTGCATCCAATAAACCCAGGATTGGATATTATTGCTTTGTAAAGTAAAAAAAGGAAAAAGCAGTATCTCTTATGGAGATTACATCTCTCACTCGTAATTCTAAAATTTAATTTATATTATATACCTATAAAGGAGATAAAGCAAAACTTAGCTCATGAACTTGGTCCCTAAATTTTTTTTTTCTTTATGTTAGTTTTAAAATTTGGTAATTTTCACCAAATTTTTTTCGGTGTGATGCATGAGACTAATGTGTATATAAAATTATTTAAAATATAATATATTTAATATTTTGAATATTTTATATGCATAAAGGTTGTGAAAGAAAAATATTAGTATTAAACAAATAAAATATGCAAAAATGAAATTATAAACCTAAAACTGAATAATCAACATACTTTTTTATGTCGAAATCTTACTTTATTGTATGTTTATGATATAAATTTGTATATCCGTGCATCTGTATACTCATGTGGTGCATAAGTTGATTTTATTTAATAATAAACATATATTAAATAATTTTGTATTGAGATTTATTTATTTTTATAGACTATATATAATACAATAAAGAAATATAATTTAAAAACTAATAAACTTTTAAATACAACTTAGACTGTGGATCAATCACTATTATGACATAACTATAGCATTAAAGATAGCAATTAGAAAGAAAATAAATTATATTTAAATTAATTTTATTTTAATTTAAAGCATAGGTTTTTTTATATAATAAAGAAAATTATTTTATTTATGAAACAAAACAGCCTTTAAGAAAGTGGTTCCAACCATCCACTAAACAACACAGTCCAAAAGGCTCTATGTCATGAGTTTGGACAAATATAAAAATATATTACAATTAAAATGAAAAGTCTATACTAACATGAAATATGTATATGATTAATTTATCTTTTAATCAAAGTATATGATTTGTTAAAAAAAATCAAAGTATACAATATATTTGTTGAAGATAATTCGATGAGTTTAAATTAAAAATATAAAATTTACAATTTATCTAACAACTTGTTTTCAGTAGTATCAGAAATGGTGGTCTAAGTTTTAATATTTAATATCTATTAATCTATGGCAGTGTTATATGAAATCATGATCTGTTAAATTGAGCAATCGGATAATCTATTTAGTATAGGGATGAAATTGTAATGGTGGTAAAAGTTAACTACTAAAGATTTCTTTCGCTAGTGGTAGGATGTTAATCGATTAGGGACTGAATTGATACTTCAACCATTTTTGAAATTAGCGGCTAGATAGGTGTTGGTTTTCCTTACCCGTAATGATGTTAAACTTAACTAATAATTAGCTATGATATGAATTTCTTTTGATTTCTTAACTTGCTTAATTATGATTACTGGTGCAAATTATCCTAGCATTGATGATTAATTTTTTAATTAATTTTTAAGTTAAGTTAGGTTTCGTTAATGGGTATATGTTGAGAGGGAGCTAATGTTGTTGATTGATTTAAGCTTTTTGGATTGTGTGTTTTGTTCAACAAATTGTCAAAAAGGTAGATTGTTGAAAAATATGAAACTGACAATTTGGTGTCAAAGAGAGTACCCACTCCTTCCTATCAAATCTATATGGAAACCGTTTTCATATTAAGGTGTTTGCAATTTATTGAACCTTAATTTTAGCTATGTTGATCACATGTTGAATATCTTGCACATTATGGAAGATCATATTGCTTGGGAATTAAAATACTATTGATTAATTTGGCTCAAAAATATTCCCAAAGCAATCCCTTGGATCATGGACTTTGTATTGGATTGTTGTCGAAACGTTAATTTTTGGGGAAAAACAAACAAGTCTTGAACAATATCAAAAAAAATGGGTATTTTAAATGATCAAAAAAAATGGAAGTCGTCACTAATCTTTTTATATGGTGTGATTGGATCACCACAAAACGTTTAAAATTCGTTTTGAAAAATATTTTGGTCTTCGAAATCTAGAAAACAGGTTCGGGAGTCGGTTACGTATGAGGAAGGATTAGCACTCTCATACGCCCAAAATTGGTACCACATTGATTATTTTCGGGTCTTGGTTTGTTAAACATTTGAAAACTTGAGTAAAACTTAAAACGATCTTTGTTTTTAGAAAACTTTGCATGATTTTAAAAAAATCCTATTTGAGGAAAATCGTCCATGTGTTTCGAATTTCTAAGAGAATTGGAAGTCGTGTCCAACACGTTAGGGCACTACGTTCTCGGACTTTCGAAATTGAAGGACGTTTTGAAAGACTTTAAAGTGGATAATCGATTGCGTGAATTATACGAAAATCACACCTAGCACATTAGGGCATGGTTTTCGAAGTTTTCACACGAACGGATACTGCCTCGTTTTTGTTTTAAAATTATTTGTATATATATATATTTTTTGATAACTCGAAATTTCGTATTGAGTTTAAAATACGATCCTCGGATATATAGCTTATTTTATGTGATTTTCAAAATTAGATTTGAAGAAAGATGCCCGTTTGTTTCGACTTTCACGGAGAATCAAAGTCGTGACCAACACGTTAGGGCATGATGTTCTCAGAATCTCGAAATTAAAAAGGCATTTGAAAAGTTTGGAAAAGGATATTCGATTCGTGTGAGTTATACGGAAAATCACACCCGACACGTTAGGATATGATTTTTCGAGGTTTTCACATGAAAATGACATTGCCTCGGTTTTAAAGGTTTATTTGTATGAAAAATAATTTTGAAAACGAGCATGTAAATTAAATATTAATGGACAGTTAATGACAAAAATTTAATAACACGAGACAAAATAATTGAACAGATAAATAAATGCGCGTGAATAAATTGAAAATTAAAATGATAAGTTGACATGACATTAAAAATAACAAATAAAGGCATGATAATGTAAAAGAATTTATTGAAACAAATTATCAACGTCGATAAAATAAAATAATATCAAAACACATGAAGAAAGGTAATACATGGAATAAAAAGTCGTATACATGCATATTTGATACAAGAAAAAATGATATTAATATATTAATAAATATTTATGATTTTTTTTAAAAGAAATAGAATCAAAAACAGTAATCAAAAGTTCAAAAACATATTGAAACAAGTTTTTTTCTTTTAAGAAAGGGTTGAATTAAAATAGAATTAAAATAGTAGTTTCATTTTTAGAAAATAGAAGATTTAAAAAGAATTTGAAAGAATTAAATTGAAACCAATTTATAACAAAAGAGCCAATTGGATAATTTCCTTTTTTTTTGCAAAACAATTTTTTTTAAACAGTGAAGTGAGGATTGAATTGAAAAGGGTAAAATATGTTTGCTAATTTAAAAAGAAAATTAAGGGGGAAATGGATTAATTTGGAACCAAATAAAATACAGAGGAACTTAAAGAAACAATTATCCTTTTAGTTCTTTAAAAGCAGTTGTCAAAACAACGTCACTCCGAAGTCAATAAAGCCAGACTAAAACGACATCGCATGGGGCTTTTCAAATGGGAATCAGGGACTAATTTGAAGAAACTGGAAAAGAAGAGGAACCACGGTAGTAAATGGACCCCTTTCTGAAAGTGCACAAAACGGCAGCTTATGGGGGTGATATTTAAATAAAACAAAGCCTAAAAAGTTTCACTTTTTCAATCATTTTCTTGAAAATCAATTTCCTTCCCTCTGTTTTCTCCGAAACGTTCCATTCTCAGCCCTTTGATCAACCCTTCAACTGGCCGTTCTCCACCATCCGTCGCCTAGCTCCGGCGCTCCACCGTTTCCGGACGTCAGTAACAACGCGTATGGTGGTCGGGTAAGCGAAACGACACTAAATTTATTTCCTTTTTTTAAAAAAAATCTCAAATCAGAGTTTTAAGAACTCCGAACTTGAGTTAACAAAAATTAAAGGTTTGTCTTAGACTATTTAAAAAAAAAAAACACTAAGATCTGATTTCGATATTTCCCTTTTTGCAGATCTAATTTTTCTTTATTTTTATAAAATCCTTTTTGCCCTTTTTTTATGTCTTTCTTGTTACAATTTTTTTTGCTAAAATATTTTTAGATCTACTTAGATCTTACCAATCTAAAAAGAGTTTAGAAGATCCCTTCTTATCTCTTTGTTTTGAAATCTGTTCTTTTTTATTTTATTTTTTTATTTTATGATTATTTTATATTTATTTCGAAATAAAAATAACAATAGTAATAAATTAAAATATATAAGATAAACAAATGTATCTTGAACTTTATACATTGAAAACTCAGATCAATCTGGACTGCTTTGTATTCGAATGTTGTTTTTGGTTTCTCTTATTTTGTATCTGCGTACATCGTGAATGCTCGTGAAAATGTTCGTATTTGAACTGCAGTTTTGATTTTTATTTCTCTGTGTGCGTGAGTGCGTGTGTATTGAAACGAAAACAAATAAACTGTGATCTCTCAACTTTTTATTAATTTTCTGCTTTTTGTTCGTAAAATTGAAGAAGAGAGGAAGTCCTGTTTACAAGTTGATTTCATGGCTTTCTAGCCAGATTACACATTTTTTATTGTACTTGTTTCTTCTTTTGCAGGTACCTGACGACGATGGCAGGGGCAAGTTGCTGGTGTTGGTGGCCTTGGCTATCGTGGTGTCTCCTGGTTGGGCGAGGCAGGTGCGGTAGTGGCAGTCCTTGATGGTAATGTTGTCGACGTGGCAAGTTCTGAGTGGCTAGGGATGGGTAGCAACAGTAAGTTGCTGGTAGTCAACTGGATGGATAAAGCAGGGGTGGCAACACAAGTGGTTTAGGCTAGGGTTTTCAGAAAAAATTTAGCCTAGGCCCATTTTGTTTGGGTCAATTTAATTTGAAATTGGGTCCAGTTGGGTTTATAAAAATGCATTTTGTGAGTTGGGTTTAATTTTATAATTGGATATTTTAAATTTTAAATTTTATTTTGGTTCAAATTGGTTTTTTTAAGTTCGGGTTTGGATAAAATTGGGCTTCAACAATCGTGATTTTGTTAGATGAGCTGTCAAGAGTCCATATTTACTTTATATGTCTATGATGTATTATTACGGTATTGTTGTTTCAATGGGATTGTATTAGATCTTTATTTGTAAGCAAGTCTAGAATTAAAAGATTATATATTTTAGAGACTTGTCTAGGTAAATGGACTGGAGTTAGGTACTTATTTTTTATTGTGATAATAACTTTATAAGACTACTATTCGATATTAAAATCTTTTGTTATGGTTTTACTTGTTGTATTTAAAATGGAAGAACATAGTGGTGAGAGTATTGTATTTTCAAAGTACAAGGGTGAGGGAAAACGATCATGGTATGTGTGATTGAGTAGATCCACTTTGTAATTGTTAAAGAGAGTGCATATTTGTAATTGAGTTAGGCTCCATAGATATAAGGAAATTGAATTACGTAATCAGTTTTTTGTGTGTTGTGTGTTTGTTGTTTTCTATTTAGTACTTTGAAGAGAGTCCATCATCTCCGACACCAATATAGTAGTGTACATTATTTCTTAGCAACCACATCTTTTTAAAGTCTTTTAATTAAAAAAAAAATTAAATTAACTTTTAAAATTTTAAATTGAACTCTTGTACGTAATAAAATTCACTTTTAAAAAGTGTATATTTTTTTTCATCAAATAGTGAATGTCATAAATTTAGTAACCCTTCTCACATCATTAAGCAACCTTTCTTAGATCATTAAGCATGTATATTCACGTTTTACTTGAAACATTTTTAGTTAAATTTTAAATTTGTCATTTGACTGTGTATTAGCTCGGATATTATAAGTATTGTTATTAATGTAGGAGGATATAATTTAAATCGTATTTATCTTTCTATTTAAGGGTTGAGGAAGGATTATGTATAGTTTTAATTTTTATATAAAATATTTTAAAATTTGACATGCAACCGTACATAAAATTTAATGATTTGATTAACAAATATAAAATCGTACAAAAAAGTGTAATACAAAAAAGGAGGTTAGTCTTTATAAATCTTAAAACAATGCACAGAAAATACAAAAAGAGCATAATACAAAGAATAGATTTGGTTGAATGTTTGACTATATCAAGAAGTGGAAACTAAAATAAATAGCAAAAGGCAAAGGGCCCTATTCAAAAGGAGCATAAATTATTTTTACAAAATAATTGAAAAATATGGAAAGGGACATAGGGGTAGAAGTGATGAAGAAAAGAAAGGGGAACAATCTACTTCACACTGGCGATTCAATTGAGAGATTCACTGTTAGCTCCAAATATTTATGGATTCCCATTATGCATATATACCTTTCCATTAATTACAGAAGTAGAGTTTACTTGTGGAGCACATCTTGTTTTGAAGTTCCGAGTGAAACAGACTCGGGATTTCTGGTGAAACATTAGATGCGTGTAGCTTAGATTCAAGATATAGTTTGACAGGAAGTTGCAGCTGCCAATTAAGAACAATGCTTTCAGGGCATTTGCAAAGTCATCTTCACTATCAATTTCTGGTCTGCTTGAAGAGGGACCTTGGAACGTGACTGCTCAATTTAGTGTGCGTACGGGAAATAGTGCTCACATCCGAATTGGATATCTACACTTTCAGAACTTTCGAACACATTTCAACGTTTATTCTCATAAAGTGAAAATCCGCTTTGCTAGATGATTAAGTACGTTTAGGCTGGATTATTGCAGTGTATTTTCTCTTAGTTTTCTTCTTCTTACTCCTACTTTTGTACCTCAAGAGTTTATTAAATTCTGGAGTTCCAATATACGATTTTTTGATCTAAAAAAGTTTGATACGTAAGAGGGTCTATTGTGATGTATTTTCCTGTGGTGAGGACTTACACGGTGCATAAATTTCTTGATTACTTTTCTCAATTCTTCGACACATAAACCCTACAGTTTCCATAAATCAACTTTTTCCTTCACAAGTTTTGAATTAATAACAATAACCATAAACCGAATTTTTAAGACAAATATGTTCTCATGCTATGGCTATGATTTATTGTTAATATTATAGTACCATTTATAAAAGGGTAATATAAATGAAGCTACCTATTTGGTCCCTAATTTTTTTGGACTTAATTAGTACTTAAACTTGAGAACCCTGTGTGTTGATATGATGATCAAGAGTGTTCATTGTTCCAAATGTGACTTAAGTTCGAGTCGCATTAATCGCATTGTTGTTAGGGTTTTTACCCTCCCCTTGTAATTCACCAAAAAAAAAACTTGAAAATAGTAAGTTAACCTAATACTTTTTTAGATACTTACTAACATTGAAAACCGGCTGTCCTAGGAAACCATTTGTCTTTATATATATTCCAAACATGCATTTCTAGTAACTAACTAACTATATATATATATATTAAAAAATTATCGTTCTTAAATATTATTAAATTAAAAATATATAAAATTTGATATTTTATACTCTTTTTTTATTATTATATATATTTGATATAAATTATATTTTATATATTTGGGCAAATATATTTTATAAAATATGATAATTTATATTTTTATAAACTATGATTTGAACAATTTATAAAAATATTTTAATATTATTAATTTCATAATAATATAAAATCTAAAATTTAACTGAAAATAAAAAATATATAAAATCACTAAAAAAATATGTGATTGTCTAGTTTTGAATGCATCTGAACAATCAGTTGTCATGTTCATTCCAGTGTCAAGCAATATTTTTAATATTTTTATAAATTTTTAATTTTTTAAATGTATTATATTTAAATTTCAAAATAATAATATAAAATAAGATATGTTATTAAAAAATTTAAAAAATATATAAAAAAAAAAACACGAAAAAAATGTCTATAATGAAACTGAACAAACGGTTTATCCAAATCCAGATGAGTCTTGACAACAACTTATCTTAGTTTATTAGCTATGCGTAAAAAAATTTATATGATTTTTATAAATTTTCATTTCTTTATCACGTGTCAAAATATGAAATTTCCATGTGTAGCAATTCTATGGATCTTCAATATATTTAATAGTATTAATTAAATACCTAAAAGATTTCAAATTTAAGTAGCAATTAAAAAAAATTTAAATACCTTTTAAGTGGAGATGTAAATGTTGGGACTTTTATCACTCAAGAAATTGAAAGGCATTAATCAAAGTTGTGGAAATATTATGGGTAGAGAATTAATTTTCACAACACTAATTTGAGGAAGGTTGTAACTCAACAGAGATGGATGAGTACACCATTTTTATTTTTAAAAATTTGTATTTTGATGGCTAGAGATAAAGAAACGAGGCATTGAAGTTCAACATTTAATGATGCACCAAAGACAATTGCACAAGCATTGAATTTCGAGTTAACTCACCGAAATTAGAAAAAAGGGAAGCTGCACTAACGACGGAAATTGTATGTATATATATATTTTATCAAATAATGCTAATAATAAATTCCAAATTGATACTAATTGAAGCGATATCTATTTGTATTAACTTAAGACATATGAAATACGCAAATAAAATCGATTTTGATTACGCAATCAGCATTCTCATTTCTTTTTTCCTTAGGGACATAATTCAATAACCATGGTTTAATATTCGTTAGTAATTGATGAATTCATTTAATCAAAGCAGTGCTTGAAAAATGTTTAAAAGAATATTGAATAGCTTTTACACCCTTCATACTATTACTATTTGTCCGAATCAATACTCTCTTATAATTTTAACGCTATAAAATTAACAAATCATCATAAATTTTCTATAATTCTACATAAAAAAAATTGAACACTTTCTAGAATCCGTTTAAAAAAAGAAAAAAAAAAAGAAAAAGGAATGAATGCATGGTTTTGTTTCGAATTTATTGAAAGTATATTTGTGGTAAAATAGCAACTTAATTACTCTTAATATGTCCATGATAATAAACACCGCCTTTTATATTAGAAGCATCGTAATACTATTATTTCTGTTCAGAAATTCTGCATTTCCTTCCTCTGCAAACGCTTTCATTGCATTAAATGCATTACAAACCATTATGGTGGATCTTAAATGCTATACCTTCCTATGCCTAAACTAAAACCACTATATTGATGCAAACTCAAAATTTAAATGTTTTCTTACGGTGTTTATATACTAAATAATCAGCCCTTTAAAATACAGGTGAAGGCAAAGAAAGGATCTCAATTCCTTTACTACCTCATAAAAGAATTTCAAGATCACAAACCATATAAAAAAGGTATTTAGCCATTCTTCTTCCATACATTTATAACTGTGAGTTTTAAATTTCAAGTCTAGTATTTATTATTATTATTAGAATTTACCTTCTTCTTCCATACATTTATAATTGTGAGTGTTAAATTTCATAGTTGAAATATCATTTCATATAATTTTTATTTCAGTTTTAGAGTGAAAAATGTATTTAGCCATACCCAATTCTTATAAAGGAAACCTAGACTCTTTATACACAACTTATCATTGATTTAAAAAATTCGTTTTTTTTTATAGAAATACTGGGTTTCTATGCTCATTAAATGTAACACCTAAAAATTAGGGGGTTAAAATCCAAAAGGTGATTTTAGTGAAAAAGAAGATGTTGTTCATCTTAAGGGTCTCGGGTTCGAGCACCTGTGTGTGTCTTATCAAAAGGTTAAGAAAATATGAACAGGTGCTACTATGTAATCACACCAGTATATTTAAAAAAAATTAAGGGACTAGAATTTATAAAATCATAATGAAATGAGTGGTTAAGAGTTTAGGATATTGCTTAGAGAACCAAGGTTTAAGTCCTACTCATTTTATTTTCCCTATTTTTATTTTTCAGCAATGAAGGAATAAATTCAAGCTTGTATAAGTATTGAATGTGGTCAAAATGACCTTTCGGTTTAGTGGTAAAGCCCTAGCATATATATTCACCTTTCTCCAAGATTCAAATCGCGATAATTCCTTTCCATTTTTACTAATTTCGGCAGAATGGTTTAATTCCCAAATCAACCCTCTAAAGTTTGCTTAACCCAGCCATTTAGTCCCTATCCTAATCATAATAAGATTTTGATTATCTTTGTCATCACTATTTAGAATTTATTTTCTCTCTTCTTTAAATACATCTTTTATCTTTTATTTCCTATTTTTCCTTTTCATAAATTTTCATATTCGTTTGCTGGAAATTTATCGTTGAAATCCCAAACCCGAATGCCACCTCGTTCAGTTCGTTCTTCGTATTGTTTTAGCGCAACACCTTTAAAATACGTTTCTAACGTGCCAAGATCGATAAGAAGTCTTATTTTTAGTTCCATAGAACCTTAGAATCCTGGAATAACATCATTCTTCACAATCTATCAAATCAATTTTGAATCTTTTACGAATTTTCTCGAAAAGCTTGATAATTCCAGTAAATCTTGAAAGTTGATATTAATTCTTGCATATTTGTCTATCGAAAGATCCATTGTAGGTATCCCGGATCAATTTTGAACGTGAAGATTGTCATACAAGACCTTAGAAGTTAGGTGTGTGTTATTTTATCAGAAAATTGAGACAAAACCGAACCAGTCCAGACCACACGGGCATGTGTCCCCTATTTATTAAATTTTACATTTTTACCCAAAATTTCATGTTTTGTGTAGATTAGTCCCTAAATGGTTCTCGAACTATTTTTAGTGTTTTATTTATGCAATTAGGTCCATGATAATATGAGTTATGATACAATCTATGATTTTATGGCCTGAATTCACATGAGACTAATATATATTGGCACGAGTTGTGAACATCTCTTATGTCTAATATGTTATATTTGTGATTGTATGTATAGGATACCTTACACTATTAAACCGATCACATAGAAAGCGTAGCCTAAATTACTGAGTTGATTTGTCAATGAACACATTAATTGTTACTGATTTGAATTGTTATAAGCATATTGGTTCTTGCTATATTGTTTGGATTAAAAACGTATTCAATGTCTTTGTACTGAATTGTGAAATTTGCTTGTAAACGCCTCAAGAGTTTCTGTTACATCGCATGATATGTGAATGTTTTATGATTCCTGTTAAATTGATAGTGATAATAGTGTTATCACCCCCTGATGAACATGATAAGTATGTTAAGTGTTTGCGACAAACCAAGTGCCTGTTACACATGACAACTACTAGTGTTGAATTGTTATAATAAAAAGCATGACATATTGCATAGCATGGGGTGAGATATGAACGGAGGAAGAATTTTGTTGTGTTCCCATAGCCTAGTGATAGATTTTATTTGCAAATTTTGTTGTGTACTCACAATCCAGTGACAGGTTTTATTTACAAATTTTGTTGTGTACCCACAATCCAATGGCAGAATTTATCTACAAATTTTGCTGTATCCATAATCTAGTGACAGTTTGTTTAATCTCCAAATATGTTGTGCACTCAAATGAGGGTATTATAGATATGATTGAGGGCATAACTTTCACAATCGTCTATTAATTATATCAATTTCAATTATAAAAAAAAAGTCCAACCTGCATAGTTGGGTATAAATTTGTCCATGGATCGGGCCACTCGACCTGCTCGAAAAGTGAGGGTTTGAGCAAAATTATAAGCCCGAAAAATGAGCTTTGACAAAAAAAAATAAGGCTTGTTTTCTAAATAGACAGGGCCTCAAGTAAGCTTTTTTTTGCCCAACCCGAATTTGTAAAAAAGAACTTATGCTTTTTTTTACTGTTCTGTCATTATTTTTTTTTATTGTTTTGCTATCATTTCTCTATTATATTGTTGTTATTTTGTTGTTATTGTTTGGATATTGTATAACTCGTTTAATTATTAATTTTGTTACTATTTTTGAAGTAATTGCTTGCTAGGTTGCACTTATCTTAGTGTTATTTAAGTGTACTTTTAAGTTTTTTATATTTGTTGAGAAACATTTATTTTAATGTTTAAGTACATTTGATGTATTATATTTTTTAAATTTATTTTTATATAAAAAATTTAACACGAACAGACTAGTTCGAGCATGAACTTTAACATTTTATCCGAATTAAATTTGAGTAAAATTTCATGCTTATTTTTTAGGTCGGATTGAACTCAAACCTAAAAATAAACCTAAATTTTTTAGTTAATTCGATCTGATCCATAAACAACTCTAACCGAGTAACGTTATTAGTTAATAAAAAAAATATAAATCGAAACGGGACGTGTGTTATTAAAAAATCGATGTGCCTTCGACCAAATGCCATAATTTGGAGGCCACATTGCTTTAGCGCGTGTGCCTAAATATTTAATAAAGTCAAATGTGCTTCTTAGAACCCCATATATAATGTAATATTGAATTTGGATAATGTAATATTAAATTTGACGAAACTGGACCCAAATCTTATTTATTAACTTAAAGTTTATTTGTAATTATAAAATATATTTAATATTAGATTGATAGTAAATTTAGGCTTTTGGAGCAGGCACGGTGAAAAATAAGCCTACGAAAGGAAAACAAAAAAGAAATTAAACCATATTCAACCCATGAATAAACGAGTTTAAAAAAAAAATTCATGGATGAAGTATAAGAAGATAGTTTAAAAAAAAATTACCCATTCAAAGGTCAAACTTAATTCATCATTAAATACATTTGTGCATACCTCAGTCAAGAAAAAACTTATATGGCTATTAAAGCTATTTAATGTTAGTATATTTATATGTTTTTTTGGATTACAATAATAAGGTAAAACCCGAATAATAAATGTAACTAGCGCGGTTCAAACCCAGATCATTTTTGGGACAGTGAACACTCACATGGGGTTTTAGTATATTAATATGTTGAAAAATGAAATTTAAATAAAAATAATATTTTGTATTAACAAAAACCAAATCATATATAATTTAATCTAAATACGAAAATTCATATTCAACATCCGACTCTCACGTGTACAAAGTCTACATCTAATTGTTGTATACTTGTATTCCGAAGCAATTAATGTGGCCTATTTATTTGCATGCCTTCCCTTCCTCTTTTTTTCTTCAATTCCTCTCCCTCCTACCATAAATAAATAAGCAAAACATTTAAAGTAACAATTAATTTCAACAATTTTAATCAACTCTCTAATTTATTTATTCTTCAATTCAATTTTATTTAATTTAACATTAATAACAGTAATTATGAGCTTTTAGTTTTAGTTTTTTTTTTATTAACAAAGTAAGTATTTTTTTTGCTTTAACACTTATAAATGGCTCATGTCTCTCTTGGACTTATTGTTGTATAAAGAAGTTTGACTGTGGACACTCACTTCCTCCTCTCTTTGCCTATGGCTGCCGATGTTACCTCTTTACATAGAGTTTTAAGCGGGTACAAGGATGAATCTGGTGGTGCAAAACCAACGGCTTTGATCACTAGGGACTTGCTTGGAGGCGGAGGCGGAGGCGGTGGCGCAGGTGGTGCCTCCCCGTTCATCAATATGAAAACTGATCAATCAGAAGAACTTAACCTTGACCTTCAAGTCCCTAATGGATGGGAAAAGCGCCCAGACTTGAAAGTATGTTGAGTTTTCCTTATTTTTTCCCTTGTAATATAATTTTTTTAATTATAGTTTCAATTTCATGGCTGCAATCTTTCTTTATATATTCCTGTTTTTGCATATTTTTTTATTTGCGAATATTACTTTAGTTTCTTTGATTCATTTTTTGTTATGTAAAGTATGCTTGCTTGCTTGCTTGATTGATTGATTAATTTTATAATTTGATGGTTGCAGTCTGGTAAGGTGTACTTGCAAAGATGCGATTCCTCAAGTTCTTCACAATCATCAGACGGAGGCAAGCACCAAATCAATCAAACAGTGCCAAAGCTTCAAGATTTGAATTTTCCAGCCTCTTCCTCCAAACCTTTGCTAAACCTTTTCGACGACACCAACCTAGAATTGAAATTAGTCTCATCATCCACTCCTACCAATTATCAAAGCGTGTGCACCCTCGACAAAGTGAAATTCGCGCTTGAACGTGCCGAGAAAGAGCCGATCAAGAAGCGGTCACCATCATACTCTTCGTCATCATCTTCGATCAAAGATTGGCAAGGCGGTGAAGGTGATCAAGATAAGTTGTTTGCGTCGCCGGTTGCAGCGGGTTGTCCTGGATGCTTATCGTATGTGTTGATAATGAAACATAACCCTAAATGTCCCAGGTGCAATACCCTTGTTCCAATGCCAGTTGCTAAAAAGCCTCGCATTGATCTCAATATATCAATTTGAGGGAAGATTTAAGCTATTCTAGCTTTGATATCCAGTGCTTGATTATCGTTTTGTAAATGATAGTCGATAGATGAATTAGAACAGAAATCTTAATTAGTAAAAATTGAGCATATGTATATTGGAAAAGGATGGCAAAGATCCCAGAGAAACATAAAAGTTGAGTATTCAATATTTATTTTGGGTTTTACGTTTTTTAATTAAAAAAAAAAAAAAAAAACTTAAACTACATAGGTATTCTTAATTTTCTCTTTGTTTTTGAGCAAAACTCTCTTTTTATTATATACTTGGATTATGTTTCAAACTAGCTGAGGCCTTGATTACAGTTTAGTAATTTGGATAAGTATTTAATTTCGTGATATACACATGGATAATATGCTATCATTTAATTAATTTTTTAAATTAAATGAAAAATTAAAATAAATCGAAAATTTACATTGAATTATGAATGGATAAGGAATACGCACGTAAATAGAAATGCCACAAGTTAGGGTCTTCTTGCTTGTAATATTTGAGTTCCTAGTATAATTGTGATAAGTTTCAATATCAAGGAAAGCTAGCGTTATGAACCTACAGTTTACGGGATCCCAGTAACTCTACTATTTATTTTTTATATAGTTTTGACAGCATTCTTTAGAGTTACTAAATATTAGGCAATTTATTTTTTTATAAATTAAAATTCATCAAAACAATTATTACTTACACTATTAATAATTTAATTAAATCTATTTAGGTTTTTTTTTTTTTTTTTTTACTTTTAGGATGTATTCAAATGAACGACTTTAAAGAGGGAATTTTTAGGGAGAGATTTTCAAAATTTTAAATGGACGGTTTTTTTTTTTTCGGAAAATAAATATCAGAAATTTCAAAGTTGGCGAAACTTGAATTAGTTGTAAATGAATCGCTTCTATTTATTTATCAGAGCTAAACAAACGAACATAAATAAAATTTCGAGGCTCGTTATGTTTCTAAATAAACTCGTTTAAAGCTTATTTCATAAGTCATTTGAAATTAGTTTATTGGGTGTATTTGATAATTAAAAAGAAAGGGTAGGGTTATAGTGTAAAAGTGGTAGAAATGGATATCAAACTAAGATCCTGATTCAAGTGAAACAGAAGAGAGATGGAATAAAAGTCTGAAACTATAAATGGGGGAAAAAGAGTCATAAATGTCATGACTTTGAGTGCTCAACAATTTAGCCATATGAAATCGACCCAATGGGTTATTAAGGCAAGACTCCAACTTAATATTGGCAGATCATAAAAAAAAAAAAAAGGGATAGTGACGTCCCAAGAAATTAAATAAAATATGGTTGTGTCATATAAATGTTTGAAAACTGCATTCACCTAAACTTTGTCAAATAATGACCTTTATTATGGTTGCTGCACGAAAGTCTAATTAAAGCCCATTTGCTGGACCGATTCATTAATATACCTAACAATCATAAATGAGAATTTAATTTTATCATGGCCTTTAATGTCTTTCTACCTACCTTCCATTTTGTGTTTTTAATGTTTATTTTTCCCTTATAATCACCCCCTTTATATTTTCAATTTCCACTCATCTCTTCTCCTGCATTTTTTTTTGTTACTATAATCTTTCAATTACAACTTCATCCCCTGGAAACAAGGGTCTTCTACCCTGATTGAGCAATTGCATTAATATTGCAACTGATGTGCTACCAAGGAAGTGTTCAATTTGAATTTTAAATTCTTGAAAATTATTTGTAGATTGAGGGTTGGGAGTCAAGTTAAAGGCAATAGCGTGCAGCTTGATACAAAGCTTAGTAACTATGTAATCGATTGGGGGAATTAGTGGAGTTACTGTTTCATTGCGTTTCAAACATGTAGTCATTAAATATATCCACTTTTAGTGCACTCCTCCCATTACATTGCCTTAATATAATACATTATCTGTATGTATTTAGGCATTTATGTATACTAATGATACATGGAGTATGTAATTTTATGTGTACATAATTGTTAATACAATGTCCGGTTCAAGGATACGAAAGAGTCCACATTAGGTTTGCAAATGGTTATACTTTAGCAGATCCTCTAAGAAATTTACTAAGCTTCAAATATATACACAGTAATGGGTATCATGTTGAAACAAACAAACAAAAAAATTAAGGTTATTTTAGAGAAACTTTTGAGTATATCATTTGGCTCATCTTTCATAAAGAT